>OX104070.1:83053375-83396754 GCA_944474145.2 Dicrocoelium dendriticum
CAGAAGTCATGTGTTAATAGTTGCGCACCTAATGGTCAGTCCTCGGTAGCTCAGGTGATGGAGCAGCGGACCGGAAATTCGTGGACCGGGGTTCGACTCCCCGTCGAGGCATATTATTGTGCGTGAATTTTAATCATGAATTCTACTTACTATAAACTTTACCCTACTCACAAAATTAAAACATTGACAAATAATTGTTCCTGAACACACAAGGCTGGCTTAATCCGGCTATTTGCGACAGCCTCAGCAAACCGAACGAAGCGGGGATTAGTGTGACGTATCGCAACTTTAAACGCTGAGCCCAGCTCTAATTGGTGACCCGAGTCTAATAGGTATTTGCCCATCAAAGAAGCCGGCGGTCTGCGCGAACATGGAATCTGACGAGGGTAGGCAATCTGAGCAACTTCACGTAGAAACCCATCTCGGCACATGTTCCTTTATTCGGGAAGTCGGCGTTCTATTGGTTCTGCCTACGTAACTTCTTCCGCAGTCACATACAAATTGGTATACACAGTGTGAGTTGGCCCCAAAAGGCTGAGCTTCCTTCGTTGGAGGTATGGGCAAATTTCGGGTTCGGTTGATAACGACAACTTGTGTAGCATAGTAACTTCCTTGTGTAGCAGAAATTATACGCTTGGTTGTCTTCAGCGTGGCTAAGTCACCTTTGAAAGGTAACTCGATATACACTTTCTTCTTGGCTGCCGTGTGCGACAAGTCCTTTGGTCCTCGCGTTTGGCTGTGTTTCTCGATAAATCTTCGAGGGTAGCCATTCGCCATTAGTGTTGCGGTAATTAACACTAGCTCATCGTGCAGACAGTCGGCTGAACAAATTCGTCTGGCACGACTAACTAGAGTCTTCACAAGTGTCCGTTTGTACCGTACTGGTGTGGAGCTGGTGAAGTGCAGGTACTGACCGGACCAAGTCGTTTTTCGGCAAATTGACCTCTTAATCAATCCATCCTCCCTGCGAGATATGAGCATGTCCAGGTTTGGCAGACAATTCTTTTGTTTATTTCACATGTAATCCGTAAGTTAGCATAAGCACCATTGAGCCGTTCTACCAAATGTGTGAGCTGCCGCTCCGACGAACAGAAAGCCAAGATATCATCTACATATCTTTTGTAGTATGGCACCTGGGCTATTTCTGTAGAAATGCTTCTTTCTACCATCAACATGAAGAAATCAGCGAGCACAGGACCTAATGGGCTACCCATTGCTACCCCGTCAATCTGACGGTATGGTGTATTCCGGAAGTGAAAATCCACATTCCCCGTGCACAATAGTAGAGATTCTCTTAGCAATTCAGTTGGAATTGGTAGCGAGCAGCCACCGTTTCCAGCTAATTCGCACACGTAATCAACCGTCTGATGTAGTGGCACGTTGGTAAATAAGGATTCTACATCCAAGGAACATATAACTTTGTCTGACAGGTTGAGTTCATGCAGAGCATCAATGAGTTGAAACGAGTCTTTAAGACTGTACGGATTGAACTGTTGTTTCAGCGGAGCTAGCTACTTCACTAACCAACGAGCGAGTTTGTGCTGGGGCGCGTTCATCATTGAAAGGATTGGCCTGATTGGCACTTCGCTTTTATGTGCTTTTGGGGACCCGTACAACTGTGGAATAGTGCTACCACTCGGCCTCAAACTATTAAATGCATCAAAGTCTATCACGCGGTGGAGGAGAAGTAATTCCAGGGGACGAATTATGCGCATTTCGACATTGGTTATGTCCCCCACTTTCGTGAGCCGTTCAAATTTACGCGCATCGTTGAGTATGGCGCACATCTTCTCATTGTATTCGGTTTTATTCATGATTACCACTCCTGAACCTTTATCTGATTTCATTGCGACTACGTCCTTAGTTTGTAGTTCCCGAAAATCCTGAAAATGTCGAGCTGTGATGGCACATATTTCCTTACGTGGCATGGATTCACCTCATGGGCGATTTCAGTTAACTTGTTTCTAAACCAAATATGCTTATCAGGGCTGGTTGGTTGGAGCTCCTTAAACTGGTCAAAAAATTTCTCAAATTGGGCTTCTATAAACAAGCCGTTCAGTGTCCCATTAGGGAATTTATAATCAAACCCCATCGTGATTATCATAATTGCTTCACAAACAATTTAACGGATATTGCCCATTAGGTGAAAACCGTGCCAAGTAATGAAAAATGTGGCATCCCAACTCGACATTTTCCGGCTTAACCTGAAATACGAACAAAAAGGTAGTCGCATGGAGGACGGTATCTGATTATCTTCCTCCACGGCGCAGTCGCATAAGCTGCGGGCTAGTTGGCAAGGGCAACTAGCAGTCATGGGTTCGATCCTCCGCAGAGGACGGAAGGCTGCTCACCAATGATGAACCAAATAGGGCGAAACGGCCGTCTGGTGATTTCAGGACAGCTGGTCGACATATCTGAATTGTCGGCTGATTGCGACGAACAAAAATATTCAACAAAACAATTGTCTACCATACCTGGACATACTCATATCTCGCAGGGAGGATGGATTGATTAAGAGGTCAATTTGCCGAAAATCGACTTGGTCCAGTCAGTACCTGCACTTCACCAGCTTCGCACCAGTACGGTACAAACGGACACTTGTGAAGACTCTAGTTAGTCGTGCCAGACGAATTTGTTCGGCCGACTGTCTGGACGATGAGCTAGTGTTAATTACCGCAACACTAATGGCGAATGGCTACCCTCGAAGATTTATCGAGAAACACAGCCAAACGCGAGGACCAAAGGACTTGTTGCACACGGCAGCCAAGAAGAAATTGTATATCGAGTTACCTTTCAAAGGTGACTTAGCCACGCTGAAGACAAGTAAGCGTATAATTTCGGCTACACAAGGAAGTTACTATGCTACACAAGTTGTCGTTATCAACCGAACCCGAAATTTGCCCATACCTCCAACGAAGGAAGCTCAGCCTTTGGGGCCAACTCACACTGTGTATACCAATTTGTATGTGACTGCGGAAGAAGTTACGTAGGCAGAACCAATAGAACGCCGACTTCCCGAATAAAGGAACATGTGCCGAGATGGGTTTCTACGTGAAGTTGCTCAGATTGCCTACCCTCGTCAGATTCCATGTTCGCGCAGACCGCCGGCTTCTTTGATGGGCAAATACCTATTAGACTCGGGTCACCAATTAGAGCTGGGCTCAGCGTTTAAAGTTGCGATACGTCACACTAATCCCCGCTTCGTTCGGTTTGCTGAGGCTGTCGCAAATAGCCGGATTAAGCCAGCCTTGTGTGTTCAGGAAAAATTATTTGTCAGCCTAAAGCTGCCTTATACGTAGGTGTGAACTTCCGTCATTCATTTTGCACCTTAAGCTTGTCTGGTTGCACCCACTGTTAGCTATATCCATGCTTATCGGTTATTGTTAATGGTACTGAGGAGACAATACGAAATGCATGCATCTACCAGCCTTCGTCTTCTTTCCGTGCTTTTCACTTTTTCGTAGGTAACTAACTGCTTTATATTGATCAGTTGTCCGTCTTTTTTTCACGGTTCTCGTTGAAACCTTTGTCGTACTTTGCAATGGCCGTAACGACTACATGTGTGACTTTGGGTGAAGCAGGGCAAATATTATTTTTCAAATACAGCTCCTCTTATCGTATTTTCCCGTTAGTTGCTCTTCTTTTGAAAACGCAGCTAAGTAATTAAACCATTAAATGTTCGTCCTGTAGTGATCAGGTTGCAATGCCAATACATCCTATTTGCTAAAAATCTGTATTGAAAGATAGGCTGAGCTACATATCACTTGTCTTCGCGGGCTAAATTAGGTTTCACTTCGAGACCAGAATGTAAAATGCCTCGAAGTTAGTTTCCGAATTTCGGACAGTGAAAAAGATAAAATATATATCACAGGTAATTAAGAGTGTAAAACACCGTATAACGTCTTCATGCTCTCGGTATAGTGTCTACGTGATCAGGTATTCTTAAAATTATGCAGTAGACGTCAAAAGCGAATATTAGTAGAATCACCAATGCTCTTCCACTGACGCTTTTTACTTCTTTACTAGATAAAGCATACTTCACAGACGCACCAAGTTGGCACAGAGTAAATGAATAACAATGCTGTGGTGATGTACTAATTTGGTCTCTGCCCCCACCATTCATGTTTATTTACTATTGCTTTACATGCATGCACATATCAAAAGATGATGTGAACGATACGGGTTCTGCCTTATCCATCAGCATTCCTATAGTATATCCTCGTCTACCCAGTCACACCACCAGTGCGGCTCTGATGCAAGCATGCAAGTTGGTAATCGATAGCTAACCAACTCTGTCCCACCTATTTTATCCCCAGTTTTCTTGTCTTTCCAACTGGCTTTTTACACAGCAACGCCTGTCTTATTGTTAAAGTAAAAACCTTATGATGGTTCAAAAATAAAGATCATCTTGACATTTTCACGTATTTCCATAACAATCTCTTCTAGTCATTTAAGTAAAAGCATTCAGTTGCTGAGCTATAGGGATTGAAATGTCCCTGCATATTTTCGCTTTCACAGAATACACCCAGCTATTGATAAACTGCCTTGCGGACTTAGATGCTTCCCTCTATGTAATTGAAATCGTGTTAAAATGTTTCGCTTGTAACCTTACAAGTGAGCCTCATTTGCTACCCTGAGGAGAGAAAAAGTAGTCCATTCCTTATGCGGATATCATTGAAATAGCCACGTATCTATACTATGCCAATTGCAACATAACATTTGACATGCTTCAAATACTATGAAATAAATAAGGGATATTTGATTATGTGCGGTTTAATTGATCCACACAAGGTGAGAAAAAGAAAAATAATATTGCGAAAAGATGTGCCTCAGAAACATTGCTGCGTTGACAGTATCCGGAGGAAATCTTAATGAAAACTAAATCGGATAACTTGAACATGTCAGAAAAAAGCGCTACAAAAGGTGGGAAAAGGTATCCTTACAAATAATAAAATGTTCTTCACTTCAAAATCATACATCGCTGGTAGATTACCACCTTCGCTTTTTATCCACTGAAGAATGTATGTCTGCACGCCCGTCAGTTTCACTTTCGTTTCCATTGCCCAAAATGTGTTCGTCATCATCAAAAATTTTCACATGATTTTAGGCACGACAGCGTAAGAAAATGTTATTTAACGCAAATCCATTCTTCTCCTTACACTGCAAACAGCCTGTTCATCTTCACACCTAATACCGATTAGATAAGTAGGGCCAGTTAGCCAAGACCGCCATTTACTTCCAGGCGCGCTTTTCCTATTGTTAATCCCCCACTCTGCATGTGAACGTTAGATAGTGCGTTAAATACCCCTATTCGCTGTCCGTTAACAAGGCACGCGCATGTCGCCAATGACTTCATCTGTTATTATGATCTGCGGAGTACTGGCGCTTTACATACCGCGTAAAGACATGCACCGACTGGGGTTAGTCTGCACGGTTGCAAACCACCGAATTTGATTTACGGTCTGAAATACGTACTACTGAACTAAGCCTCATGCTGACAGCCGGACCACGGGTGCTGTTATCTTCCCATCGTCTGTTGACGGCTTGTGGGGCTTGAGAGTGGGAATAACACCGGTGGTGTTGTTAAGCAAAATGTCTTTTTTCAGTGGAGTTGCTAGAGCAGCCACACGAAGAGTAGATAGGTTATATGCAGATGCCTGGGGAGCGAAGAGCTTGTGCGTTGACCATTTATTTCTTATACTTTCCTTGACATAATAAATAGCTAAATAAATTGGGAGCACACAAATTAGCCAAAATAGGTGTTCGCCAGTTGGTAAAGCAACCAACCGCAGTCAATGCAGACCCGTTAATTTGAAGGCATCCGGAAGTCGGTACCTACACAGCGGTTGAGAGTAAACCAAACATCCGTAATTTAGCGGTGATCAGCAAACTTCGACACTGACAAATGCCGTGGTTGACAACCACACAGTGTGCAACTTAAAGAGGGGCATTAAATGAGGATTTCAAAATAGATTTTACCAGAACGTCATCGATTTACTACTGCAGTGCATTTTTCAGACGCTGAGGGATACCGTGTTTACGGCATTGCAATCTGGTACTGGTAACATGTATTGTAAAATAATCAGGTTTAAAGGAAAAGCGTGCCTGTTACAACTGTTGCACACAAATGGGACATCCACAACACGCGTTGCTTTCAGGTTGCAGTTTGGGACATAGACAATATTCTAGGCCGAAGAAGCTGCACAGTAAATAAAGCGCGAACGTTGCAGAACCAGGGATCTTCTTTCGTCAAACATGAAATATACACACTGTTAGTCCACCGGATACGAAAATAATAGGGTACTTCCTCCTCTGTTTACTTTACAGACTACGTACTTGCATTAAACAGTGATGAATTTCCCTCTTTTCTTTCCTTTTTTTATTGCGTTACTCGCTGCCTTGTGGGTGTATAGATAACCCACTATAGCAGTTGCAGTTTGGTAGGCAACTACTCTTCCTACGTGTATTCAACGCCGGCGACTTCCAGTTTGGAATAAATCCGCTGTGACATCAGCTCTTCGACAGCGAGATTGCATGGGTTACTTCCATTTTTGCGTTTTGTGACCTTTGTGAATCGGGCTTATTATTCCAAGCTTCCACAAGGCGGGAACTTGGTTCTGGTCTAAGCAGTGCTGGACACACTGAGCTAAAGGTCCTGCCAGTTGGTTTGCTGCTGCTTCCAATGCCTCTGGAAATATGGTGTCGACACCCGGCGAGCTGTGTTTGCGTAGAGAAGTCAGCTTCTGCAATACAGCCTCTGCGTTAAAATTGATGTGGGTTAGTCCTGGTGAGCAGAATACAAAGGTTGGTAGATCGCTTGGTGGCAAGACTCTTTGAAACGTGGGGGCGTATTGCATCTGCAGCGCGTTTTCAGCTTCCACCGCCGTTCTTGTTTGGCCATCAGCCGTCTTGAGAGGAGAAAATCCTTGCCTCACCTTTCGTAGGCTATTAACGTGCTTGTACAGCAGTTTGTGATTAGCACTGAAGGTTTTTGCGATGTTCTGCTGATAGGCGGTTTTGTCTTCTCCTAACAGTTGAGTGCAGTGGTTACGTTGGGCTACGTAGTTGTCCCACGTTTCTGGTGCTGGAGCTCCTCTGTATACTCGCCATGCTGCGTTGCGTACTGTCATCCATTTTCGAGTTCTGCTCCTAACGAAAGAAACGGATTTGCACTTATTGCAAGCTTTTATCTCTGAAGCCTGTGCAATCAGCTGACTGAATGTGTTGAGGAAATCGAGCCAAGCGACTTCCGGGGGTTCTTCTTCGAGGAAAGACCAAGTTGTGGCGCTGACTAGCTGGGCGAGTCGGTCGTAAATTGTGATGGTTCGCACAGCCTCATCGTTATCATACAGATATTCTGCATAGCAGACGAAGTTGAAACTGATGACTGCGTGATCACTGCAACCCAACAGGCAGTCTAAAACCAACGCATCAATCATATGCTCCTCGTTGGTAAGCACAAGATCCAGCACAGATAGCCTGTTACCAGTTCTGAACCGAGTGATGTGATTGTAGAGAGGAGCAGTAGTTACTAGATCTTGTAGATCGGTTTTAAATTGTTCTCCGATCGTGGCAGAGGCTTCTAAACAATGTACGTTAAAATCACCCATGATAAGAATGTGAGTGTACTTTTGTTGTAAACTGCACCTTAAAGCAGACGCTAGGTGGTAGTCGGGTTCGGGTGTTGAGTTAAGGGCGCGGTACACCAAGACAATAAGGCAAGCGTCCCTGACTTTTAACGGCAACCGGCACCAAAGAGAGTCGGGGAACTGCGAGCCTAAATCCACCACGGCTTCGCCCTGTAAGTCGTTTCGGTAATACAGGATTACGCCTCCTCCTTTTGTGAGCCTGTCGTTCCGGATCGGCGACATGCCAGGTAGCGAAACTGAAGAAGTCACGTGTGGCAAATCCTCAGTACGGATACAGCATACTGAGGCAGCTGATAGTTTTTGGCCTACCAAAATATAAATTAAAATATCAGCCCTCATCTCATGCTGGCAAATGATTCATATGCGCTTCTTTAGCAATGAACTGCGAAACATTTACAGGAAACTGGCATTATTTAAAGGTGTTCGAAGTGGAAATGCTTAAGTCAACATTTTGAATTCTACTGTACGTAAAATAGAACGTAGCACCTTAATGGAATTGTGAAATCCATGCCTACAAAATGTTTACTCACAGTCATTAGATTAACGCAGCGAAGGACAATTTTCTCTTGACAAATCTCAGCAAATTTGTAATAGTGATGAGCAGAAGATAACTATAGCTAAATATCTTTCAATAAATTTTATTCAAATGAAATGAGCTTTGTGTTCTTGCGCAAAACAATTTAACTAAAATGTGTAAGAATTGCAGTTAATATAACACCTGCTGACAGCCCAAGGTATTATATCACATCTAGTAAGTTATTCACGATGGTCACTGCGGTCCCCGTAGCTCATTAGTCTGAACCGCAGACTGGTGAGTGTCCAGTTTTGGTTTCGAGCCCCAAAAGAGTCAGATGGATTGCGCACAGTTGACCACTCCTGAAAGAAGGAAACGGCCGTACAGTGCTTTACGGGCATGTGACGGTTGTATGTTAGTCTACATTTGGCGAACTTCTACCTATACCAATGGAATCAGCCTAATACTCTTCTGTAATTAGATATCTCCTTGAAAATTTTTAAAAAATCTACTTTGGGATAGCCGCATTGTCCTCTCAACTGTAACCACTTTTTCTTTCTACCGTTGAGGTCAGCCGCGTGTGCCAAAAAGTGTTTTACTGGAGGTGTTTAGGTACCGCTCCTTCATTTGTATACTGACACACCACTGGCATCAGTGAGAAACTGTGCGAAGGCCACTGGCTTTATGAACCAACGGAGGTATAATTTACGCGCATCTGTTTGGGTGAGAAAAAATTACACCAGCAAAGAGAAAAGTACAAGCCTATTCCGTATGTATGTACACAGTTAGATGCTATCAGCCGGACGAGGGGAACGCGAAACGACGCGAAGATTGCACAACATAGTAAGCTATATGATGAAGGTGCAGACATTAGCGCGTTTAATGGCGAAGTAGAAAAACTGCGCCACTGTGTTAGGAATCTAAAACATTAGGGAATGCCAAGATAAAATGGGTGTGGCTAGCGCCCGTGCGTGCCTGTGTGTGGGTGTGTGCGTATTTTCAACGACGAAGCATTCGCATAAAGTATGTTCCACCATCTTATTTATTTAAACAACTGAACAACAAAGCATCGTGCTATTTGTGGTTTGAAGGACAGTTACGTAACTCATTAATCAAGTGCAAAATAAAACCTGGATCAACGGCGATTGTGCAGTTCAAAACAAAGTCAGAATAACATATTTCGTATTGGTTATTGATTCAAACATAGACAACCGCCAAGTAGATTACACATACTTTCCTGATGTCATTAGACTATTCATGACTGCTAAGATGGAAGTGGATCATAATGATGTACCATCAACTTACCGCTGCAGAATCTCTTACCCCGTACAAACGAGCCATTTTCGTCTGCTTGTGGTCGTACAGTATATCGAAAGGTGGAGAAAATACATGGAATCAACCAAGACGGGTGTTGATGTAAACGCTTGGAATTAAACGCCACGTTTTACGAACAAGGTAATGGAAACGACTAGTTATGCAACGGTCGTAAAACGTTGGGTGTCGTAACCTTGGGATCCGTCGAGTAATGCACATAATAAATGTTTGTGCATTCATTGTGATTGACGAATTTACGATAGTGATAAACACGAAGTCGACAACCAGCTCCACGAATTTGAACCCTGATGCACATTAGGGTGGGTGGCACGTGGGCATCTCACTTATCGATCGATCAGTCACTCAACTTCGGCGACCTTACTTGGGTACGAGCTTAGACACGAGGTCTCATTATATTTGCATCCACGTTCCAAGCAATAAGCATTTTAAGGCTATTGACATATGATGAACCAATCCGATTGTAGGGAGGCGAAAGCCAACAACTACTAGAGAACCGAAATGAGATCAAAATGGAGTAATAGATTATTACTAATAGACGCAGTGGATGAGACGAGACAAGGCAGTGCGTGCCTTGCGGATCGAGTCGAGAGCGGATCACGAGCGACGTCTGCTAACGAGCTTGGGCACAGACCGACGGTGGTATTTGTCGAGAACGCAACGAATCAGACCAATGTGCCGCCAGCAACGCCCATAGGACTGAAGCCGGACGGAGTGATGCAAATCGCGTGGTTTCGAACTACTGGCTGGCAAGAACCGGACATAGCGAAGCGGTGATACGGAATGGAAACTTGGCGGGATTATTCTCAGGCGCACGTTACTAAGAACCATGGAAAAGCCCGTTCCACAAGTCCTCATCCGCGGTAAGTCTTTGGAAGGAAACACAGTCCATATCTGTATGGGTTTGCGAGTGGTCAGTTTTGTGCATTGTTGTAATAGTACACGCTCTGCCCCTCCTCCATCGTTTTCGTTAAAAGATGACAGTTAGAACTCAATATTCTGGTTTAAAAATGTATCCAAATCGTCAAACTTTTTACCTTTTCATTAAGAATACACGTTATATTAATTATCACTTGGTATTGATTAATAATATGTCCAAGCATTTTAAAAGGAAATTTTCTTGGACGCTAGTTGATTGAGACCGACTGTTACCCCAACTTTCGCTGTCGACATGTTGCGTTATCTTCGATATCCCAATTAACTGTGGTACTACCGGCAAAGATGTGTATCAGCTGCCCCAGCTTATAGGAACTCACCACGGTATTGGTTCTACCAGGAAAGCCAATTAGACGGAAAACCAACAGGGCTGCGGCTACATTTCAGCAGTGGTACTTGCGGATAGAAAGAATTTTATGTTATTCGGTCTAATGAGATACTATTCTTGTGATTGGTTAGATCACAATGTCCAGCTGTTGTGTTTTTAGGAAAACTCATCGCGGATAGGCTCAACCTAACTGCCAGTACGCTTCCAAAAAAACTCTAAGCTTCCGTTCCTTTCAATTGTGATTCTAAATTATCGCGCAACCACTGTATTCTGCTGGCTCCGAGTCGACGAAATTTATCTTACTCTTCGGCGCGTTTTGCCACTAAAACATAGGTGACGGTGGCAGACTACCATGGTCATGGGTTTGAATCCGGCGGGATCCGTCCGATGCTCGCTACTCTCGTGACCAGACATTATGAAATGGCCTTCTTAAGCATTCTTGGATGTATGGTGGCTGTTTGGATGAATAAGGTTGCAACGATTCTTCCCAAAATTACAAAAGCTCTTCTAACAGGCTCCCATACAGAAACTGTGTTCGCATGGTGATTCATTATGTGACGTGGGGCTATAACTAAATGAAAGGGACTTATCATTGCCTGGTGATTTCAACCCAAATCTATTGGGTGGAACTTTCGTTGTATTTGTTAGGATTAGCAAGCCAGTGACAAGAACTGATGAATTTTCATAAAAATTTATATCCCACCATATTCGCTTGGTGGCTGTGGTGACTAACTTGTTGGTATTCGTTTTTGCAGGGCCGTACATGTCCTCTCAGATGGTCTGCAATTTTATCGCTGCGCAGGAAGAAGTAGGCAGGAACAAATGAAATATTTTCACTGTATAAAATGGGAACTAGATTGCTTAAGTCAAATTTGTGTGTTGTAAGTAACATCAGAGCAAATTGAAGCGCAAACACTGGTAGTTATTGCATTGATCAGTTACACGCAGAATTGTCAGCTTTTTATTCGGGTAGCCAAGTGAAATTGAGGCGAGTATGTTAAATACAGAAAGGTAGTGAATAGTTTGGATCGAGCGGAATACTTCCGTCCTCCTCTTCAGCACACATCAGAGGGTTTGTACCTGTAAGTTGACGCGGCTGTGGAATTCGGAATGGCGTGCGATTCTGAGTAGTCATCTCCTTACATTACTTATTTGGTGAAAGCTTTGCGTTATTGTGACTGGCTGAAAGAAACATGAAAAGATAGTCACAATAATGAATTTTCTCACGTTTACGAGATAGGATCAAATTTGTGCACTCGCTGGGTATAATATTTACGGTCCATTCCAAGTTTCAGACAAGAAAGTTCATGTTTTTTTATCATCATGATTGTTCAGCTCAAAGCCTGAATGGGTACAGAATAATTCATGGTGCCCTAACGGAGAGCTCAGCGTACGGACAGAATCAAGTTATCTTTTCCTTGGGTAAAGGATAAAGAGCAACTGTGTGGTGGTGGCGCGGCAATGTAGCGCCGTTGCGGCGTACAGTTGATCTTTATTGTGTTGTGTGATGATAAGAAATAACAAAGCGGAAATCATTCTTATGCAGCCTAACTTCTAATTTAGTTTCAGCATTTGCTATACTTTGTGGCGTTCTTAAAAGGATAAGTGAAGGATGGTATTTATTCATACGTGATGAATACTGGTGCAACCAACAACTGAAGGTTTCACATACGACATACTGCAACAACAAGCGCGTTATAGCTGTACCATCGTACACGCATGCTGGCGGGTTGCATTCTCTAAGTAGAAATGAAGTAGCGAATTTCAGACCGGTAGAGTAGAAAGTAAAGTTTGCAGATGGGATGGGATTGTTTAAAAGCTCACTTCTGTCGTTTGCCCAAATCACATTCAGATCTCAGAAGCAACTGACTGTTGGTAAGTTGGCAAAATGAGCTTCGCAGAGGCTTTTAAAGAAAATAGTATCCGCTTACGATGATATCGTGTCCAGGCTCTTAACGATAAAACAGCTGGACAGATGCTATCAACCTTCCTACGTGTGCCTCCACTTTGAATATGCCATCCAAGCTTGGAAACGTTGTGGAAGTGCAACGTCAAGTAGTTAGAAACGCTAGTAGCCAGAGTTTAGACAATTCTACCTACCAGTAAATGCTAAAGTTGCTGAGAGATTTCAACCTACACTACCGAAGATTACTTTGTTATCACAGCTTAGCGTACCAAATATTGAGTAACTCCAAATCTTAGTACTGAAGCTTAACCACAACAGTTACCTTACAGGTAACTTGTGAAACTGCATGAACAATACGGTAGTCTAACCAAAATTCGAACTCTATCCCAGACTATAATTTCTTCTGTACAAATGCGGATATATTTAAAAAAATAATCATGCCATGCTAACATTAGCTTCCCGCAATCGGTTACATGAACTGTGCACCGTGAAATACTTCTAGGGAAAAACCATTGTGGATTTATGTATCATAAGGACCCAAGAAAGCGATTGAGAGTTTTCATTCTCACATTTCTCACAGTCAACTATAAATTATCCCATATTATTTTGTATCATTTTTTCAACTACCATTTTACACTATCAAATTACAGCAGTGATTTAAATCAAAAGGTGCAAAAACCCATAATTTATTTATCCAACTGGATTCCAGAACCAACTACTTTTCCATCTGCGAAAAATCTGTGTCCATTTATTACTCTGGTACAAAACTACATACGAGTTCCCTGTGGAATTCTGAGTTGCACTGTTAGATTCTTTCACGTACTAAATTTACGATCGAGCATTTCCTCTCAGAAGGAAGCGCTTCAAAGTCCAAATAGGTGAAGTTGTGCTACTGAAATACGAGCTGTAGCCCAGGAACTAGACGAAGAATCGAGTTTTCTATCAATAACCATGTGTAGCTAGTTGATCGGTCGAGCATGTTCATGCTCTGTACCAATTCAAGGGAGCCATTAATGAGCATGAAACGCAAATAACGAGCTCAAATATAATTTAACTGAGATGAAAGTTTCCATCTTAAACACCCACATAATAGGTATTGAGGTTTCGAAACATAGTCACTTTGTCTCTGTTTAAAGTGGATTGCGCGTTCGGTTTTCATAGGTTACAAGTAACATACAATAATTCCCTGAAGTGGCTACTTTCACAAGATAAATGCGCAACACCCCGCCATCAAAGGAAAAACGATGAAATAAGCTAAGCAATACTCACAAGTGGAATCGATCGCTTTCTTTTATTATGTTGTCTTTCTTATCAATGTAATCATTGAGAACAGCTCAAAAGATCGTGTGCAAATATTGAAGAAGAAACCCTTCACATGGATCAGTTGAGCTGCAGTTTAGCCCCTAAGCTATTCTGAGCAATTGAGTTGTTTAAGCTGGTAACCTCGTGAGTATATTTGGCTTGTCTGTGCATTTGTATAGACTTTGCTACAAAATTGTTACAGTGGTTTTTGCAATGCACCGAACATAAAACTCTTTATGAGAGCATTCTAGTCAACTGTTCTTTCAATTTTGTTACATATGTTGCACTTGATGTTTAAGGTTGAAAGTGGCCTTCTGCTTTTTATGCGGATTGTTAAAGATATGGCGAAAACTGCATCCGCCGGCAAAGCGTCATTCAAATTTCAGTTTACGGTCACTATGTGCAACAGCCTCAGAGATTTTCACCGGACACATTGCAAATTGAAAATAACCCACTTTGGAATAGAGATTTGGATATATCTTAGCATCTAAGTCTAAAAGCTACTTTCGGTTGGCTGCGTTGTTTTCTCAGGGGTGTCATTTTTCATTCTACATTTGTGGTCAGATATGTGGCCTAGGGAAATTAACATGGTTACATTGGTATCTATGAGAAACCGTGGGATACACAGTGGCAGAATGTGCCAACAGACGTATTATTTATGCGCAGCTGTTGGGGTGAGAAAATATTACACTGGCAAAGAGAAAAGTACAAGCCTATTCCATATGCATGTACACAGTTAGATGCTATCAGCCGGACGAGGGGAACGCGGAACGACGTGATGAAGGCACGACATCGTAAGCTACATGATGAAGGTACAGACATTAGCGTGTTCAATATCGAAGTAGAAAAACTGCAACATTTCCTTATTTGACTGGGTGTTGGGCATCGAAAATAACAGGAAATGCCACGGTTATTTATGTGTAGGCAGCGTGCGTGCGTGCGTTCAACGAAGAAACTCTCGCATAATGTATGTTCCCCGAATTTGCAGCAGCAAATTGGGTGTTGCCCGCCTGAAACCACTGCACTCCATGACGCGTTTCGAGGTTATTTCCTCTCATCAGATAGAAATAGCAGGCATCGAACCCGGGACCATTGAGATGGTAGTTGTGACCGCCACCCCTAAGCCACCGGGTCACGACGGGCAAAGCTTGGCACAACGGCAACCAACAGATTGGAAAGTGAATTTGAAGTACACGCTGTGTGGATGGATTGCGACGCGCAATCTCAAAGTAGACCGCGATTCCCATTGAAGTGAACCTTGGCCATTCGATCACTAGGACCGTAGCTGATGAAGCAGCAGCAAATTGGGTGTTGCCCGCCTGAAACCACTGCACTCCATGACGCGTTTCGAGGTTATTTCCTCTCATCAGATAGAGATAGCAGGCATCGAACCCGGGACCATTGAGATGGTAGTTGTGACCGCCACCCCTAAGCCACCGGGTCACGACGGGCAAAGCTTGGCACAACGACAACCAACAGATTGGAAAGTGAATTTGAAGTACACGCTGTGTGGATGGATTGCGACGCGCAATCTCAAAGTAGACCGCGATTCCCATTGAAGTGAACCTTGGCCATTCGATCACTAAGACCGTAGCTGATGAAGCAGCAGCAAATTGGGTGTTGCCCGCCTGAAACCACTGCACTCCATGACGCGTTTCAAGGTTATTTCCTCTCATCAGATAGAGATAGCAGGCATCGAACCCGGGACCATTGAGATGGTAGTTGTGACCGCCACCCCTAAGCCACCGGGTCACGACGGGCAAAGCTTGGCACAACGGCAAATAACAGATTGGAAAGTGAATTTGAAGTACACGTTGTGTGGATGGATTGCGACGCGCAATCTCAATTTGCTGCTGCTTCATCAGCTACGGTCCTAGTGATCGAATGGCCAAGGTTCACTTCAATGGGAATCGCGGTCTACTTTGAGATTGCGCGTCGCAATCCATCCACACAACGTGTACTTCAAATTCACTTTCCAATTCCCCGAATTTGCTTATACAAACAGATAACCAGGAATGCAGCGGTTTTGTCTGGGAAGTGATGGTCCATTACGCCACTCAGTATTCAGATGCAAAATCAAACCTAGATAGCCAGCCGTTTTGTTATCGAAAATAGTCAGAAAAATATATTTTATGTTACTTATTGATTGAAATGTAGACAACCAGCCAACAGGACTATCCATACGTTGATGATATCAGCAGACCATTCATGACTGCTAAGATGGACGTGAATCATTATGATGTATCATCAAAATGCAACATCTGAAATCCTCCTTATTAGTGAACATGTGAGTAAAATGAATCAAATTATTGTCCTGCTTGCATTCGTGCTTTATATCGAAAAACGGAGAAATGAGATAGACATGAAAATTTATGAAAGTTGTTCCTGTACACATATGGAATTAAAACACGAAATATTATAAACAAACGAGTCTAACCGGTTGTCAGTGCAACGGTAGGGAAAGGTTAGGTATCGTTAAAATCGGAATACATCGGGTAATACGTATGCATGCGCACTGATTTTCAATGACCAAGTTGCGACAATGGTAAAAGCCAAGACGACTACTAGCCCCAAGAACTTAAACTCTAAAGCACATTATTGTGATTGACTGATAGGTCCCTTATTCATCTTATCCATCAACACTCCACTCAAGTTATCATCTTCTTTGGGTATGCCCTTAAACGTAGCGTCGTATACTAATATAGTTCATAGCTTCAATCCAACCAGCAAACTTCCTTTAAGATGGAGAGATTTGCGATAATACAGATAACTGTATTACTGCAATTTTCGGGTATGGAAATGTATTCATGTCGTCAAACTGTTTGGCTCTGCATTGTGAATATACATTATATTAGCCATCAGATGATGTTGATTGATAAATGTCCAAGAAATTTACATACCTTGATTTCTAGCAAACTGAGACCGAATGTTACCAAAGATTTGCCGTCTACGCTGCTTCATATTTGAAATCAAAATGGATCGTAACACTATTAGTCAAGGTGTGTACCAGGCACTCCAGCTTATAGGAACTTGCCACGGTTTTGGTTCTACCCGGAAACCCAAGTAGATGGAAACCAATAGCACTCAGACTACAATTCGTCAGCCGTAGGTTAGAACACCGTGCAGAGAGAGAGAGAAATTTCTACATCTCAGGCCGATGGGGACTGTTCTTTTACCTGATCAGAGCACAATGTAGAGATATTGTGTATTAGGGAAGCTCCTTGCGGGCAGACTCAGCCAGACAGGTAGCACACATCCAGGAAATTCCTAAGTGACCGTTTTGTCTCCTTGGGAATCTGCAGTATGGCACATCCACCTGATACTGCATGATCAGAACCAATGAATTTTCTCTTACGAGTAAGTGAGTTATGTCATTAAGCCATAGGTGACGGCTGCAGACCACTATGCTTATGGGTTCGGATCAGGCGGGATCCGGCGGATGCACGATACTGTCTCGACCCGATAGGAAGAAACGCCCGTCTTTTGCATACCTGGATTTGTGGTGGCTGTTTGGCTCATTCGAAAATACTCTCTAATACTCTCTAATATAGTAACTGTATTCCCCTTTTTGCTCAGCGAAAGAAAAGAGCACGTCACTGCCTAGTGATTTCAACCCTATCTATTGCATGGAATTTTCAAGGTTTCTGTCCGGATTAGCAAAGTTTAGCAAAGTCCGAGACTCTTTTCTTAAGCATATTAATCCAACGATATTCGTTGTGTAACTGTGGTGTTTTACTTGTTGGTATACCTTTTTGCACGCCCTACATGTCCTTCCAGGGATAATGCCGTTCTATCTGGGTTCAGACTGAAGCAAGCAAAAACGGATTTAATGTTTTCAGTGCAAAAAATAAGAACAAGGTTGCGTATTTCGTACTATGTTTGTTGTAGGGAACAGAAGAGCGAAGAGAAGTATAACCATTAGTACTTGTTGTATCAAACAAATGCACTCAGAAATGCTGGCTGTTCTTTAAGCTCGCCACGTGAGCATCGGGTGAGTGTGGTAAGTACAGAAGGATAGGGTTTGTTTGGATCAGTAGAAATCAGTAAATTTAAGCTAGATGTGATGTCTCTTTTTACCAATGTTCCATTGGCGGAGACAATGGACAATCTGTGCGAGTTTATCCAGCAGAGCAACCTCGAGGTTGGTATCTCACCAGACCGGCTGCGGCAACTGCTACTCGTGTGCATAAGAAACATTCAGTTTCAGTTAAATGGAACGCTATATCGACAAATGGACGCGGTGGCAATGGGTTCACTATTAGGACAGTTACTCGTGGACATCTTCATGAGCAAATTGGAGTGCAAGCAGCTGAATGAATCCATCTCACTGCTTGGTTTATTAAGGTGGATATGTAGACGACGTATTTTGTATTGCGGATAGTGGAATGTGAGTCGGTGATCTATTGGCCCACTTTAACTCTGCACATAGAAACGTAACTTTCACTATCGAGCTAGAACGTATCGACTCGTTGGCATTTTTAGATGTCCAAATCAACAGAGCATCAGGCGCATAAATGTGGAGGAGGGTGCACAGAATGAAAAACTAGAATGGACAATACATCCATTTCGTTAGTTTTGTTCCGGTAAATCAAAAAAGAACCTAGTCTGTTGCTTAACGGAGAGAGCGAGGAGAAGATGTACAGATTAAATGCTGTTAGTTGAGTTAAGCTGTATACGAAAGGTATTCTAGCGTAATGCGTGCCCTGAAAAATTCATAGAGAGGCACGTGAAAACACGAGTACAAAAGCTCAAACCCCATTTCTGCGGAGAAGAGGATGGTATACTTATCCTCACCATTTAAGGGTGACGCCATAGTGGAACGGACCAAACGAAGCCTTTACTTAACAACAGAGAACAAACCCACTTCGCCGCTAATCTGAGCATAAGCTTCACCTCAACACCGGCTGTGCGGCAACAATTTTTGGACAGGATACCTCGGTCGCAGACCTCCTTCTGTGTGCACAACTTCTCTTGCTTGTGTCGATCAAGGTATATTAAGAAAACGACCAGGCGACTGTCTGTTAGGGCCCGAGAGCGTTGCCCTGCTTGACTCTACAGCGATGTGAGGAAGAGTGTGACGAGTGAAGTGTTGTCGCACCTAGTAGATTCCGACCACCACATCAACGCGCATGACGCATTCACACCAATCTACTGTGCCTCCGGATGTTACACACAGGCAGTCAGATGCCGTCTGCTGTCGACAGCAAAAACGATTGCAGTTCGGCTCTATAACCCAGACCCATGTGTGCAGAGA
Source organism: Dicrocoelium dendriticum (assembly GCA_944474145.2). Classification (NCBI taxonomy): domain Eukaryota; kingdom Metazoa; phylum Platyhelminthes; class Trematoda; order Plagiorchiida; family Dicrocoeliidae; genus Dicrocoelium; species Dicrocoelium dendriticum. Next base: position 83,072,597 of record OX104070.1, read on the forward strand.
AAACCCGTCCATACTTTAACCCTGCCTTGTCCCAAGGCCAACGCGTCTAACAATGGCAGTCACGCCACTTCATCTGACTTTACCTCAACCAGACTAATCACGTCATCTTATAGATCAGATACTGTCCTCAGTGCCTAACCGATGTTAAAGCCATTGTGTCTATTCTAGCCTGTTTTGTCGTGGTTGTATTAGCCTGATGAAGAAACGCTGAGAACAAGATTGTTCGCTACTTTCCGTTTCTGATGTCTTCTCCGGGAAGTATCTCTCACTTAGATCAACAGTAATCCTTCAGTCCTCCTCTTCAACAAACCACAGATAAATCCAACCTGGAAAATGACATCTGCAAAATATAAATTAACTGCAGGATTACGAAAGCAGAGAGAAGTGACTATCTGTTTATCGTTCACTTAGTGGAAACTTTTGTTGGCGTGGCTGGTGAGAGAAAACAGCGCAAAAGGTGAGTAACGTCAGAACAGACAACAGTGCAGCCAACAGGTGATAATTTCGTGTACAATACGCTATAACATTAAACGCGTTAGATATACACCTTCGGCCCGCACCGAAACACCGGGTTTGCTGAATCAAAAGCATCACATGAACTTATCTTCCGCAGGTACGTTTGGTGAATACACTACTAACACTTATTCAGTAGACTACTTCTTAAGAAATAACACTAGCTTTCAAGACCAATTCGCCTTGAGTGGCTGTCTGAGTTGTTATTTCACCCAAATTGCCTCTGATATCCTGGCATGATGGATGAAAGTGGGGAAATTGAATGATGAAGCATACCATACCATACCATACCGTGAACAGATGCTTGTAATCAATTCCTAGTTACACTGCTGTTATTCAGCAGCGCATCTGCTAGATAAACGCTCAATCAGACAACTCACCTATCTTTTGATAATTGTCGTTTTAACCCCACTATCCTGTGCGACTTGTCGATCAAATGTTTTTCTACCCGTCAAAAATCATTGTTCATCGTTCAAGGTATCACGAAAAAGGACACAAAGAGCTTAACAGTCAGCAGTTATCGCATTTGTCGATAAAATGCATAAGCCGAATAAAGTTCTTACGTTAGTACCTAACGGAATATGGCTGAAACTGTCGGTCAGTACTGTTATGCCGGATGTTAAAGGAAGTTCAGCCGATCCAGCGCTGACTGCTTTGACTGAAGACTTTTCATCCTTAAGCTTGGCAAAATTATCAGTACCATCACGGCATTGCCAAATTTCATAAAAATTTTATTATTTCCTTGCCTATTGTCCAATTACCAATTTCGTAACATGTTCAAATGAACGCAAGCGGTCGTTAGCCGTGGACTCTACGAATATTAACAGCGAAGCAGAATATACGCACCTGTAGACCAATCAGCTCGAGGGGGCGTGTGCTACCAATCAGCGTGCAACGCACAGATTCACCGCTAATAGATGCTCCAGGCATCTATGGTAGTGGGTCCCATGCTACGTGCCAAAGCCCTAACCCGCAATTTGTAAACAAATCACCGAACACAAGGCGACCGTCAGAAGACATGATCCGCACTCATTGTTTTCTACGTATGAAGATAAAGAAGGCCACCATTTCGATCTGGAGAATGTAAAGATCCTAGCGCATTGAAGTACAAAGCATGCGAGGGAGCTTTTGGAAGCCTGGTCCTCTACGACGAATTCAATCAATCGAGACATCGAACTGGACGCAGTAGAGGCAATACTGACGAACGATCACCAACTCGATCGATTGAATCCGGTGGAACGTGTGACTAGACAAACCGACTTGAAGACAGACGCGCTCTTAAGGGCAAGCAGACAAAGTCCACGAAACACAAGGGGTCAAGGGCAAAGGCCATCTGCCCAACAACGAAGTTGAATGCGGATCGAAGTCCCAACCAATAGGAGTGCTCGTTTCCACGAGCAACCACGGCGGTATAAATACGCACGCACACCATGCTCAGCGCAATCTCACCCAGGCACTTCTACGTTACTCTGCGCGACTGGACGCCGCTGAACTACGCACTGGTGATGTCACCTCGATTGGTGACGAAAGTTTTGCAACAAACGTTCCAAGGCCAGCGAACAGTTCAACCACCACCTGAACAACCTGAGCTATGAATCTTCAATGCTATTAAAGCATTATCTTTTGTTGTTATTTGATCAATCTTTAGATGACGAATTTACGAAAGGCCCACGCGGTTGCATTAGGTGCTTTAGTCCGTTTCCATCAAAGGACGAAATAAGGTGAACCAAACTGTGCTAATTCTTTCTCTCCCAGAAGTAGCGAGGAAAAAAAGCTTTACCAGTGATCATGCGCATAGATTTGTGAATCACATGAAAGCCGAACTTTTCTTTTGTTCTCGTCAATTTTTTATATAACACTTCACCCAGTCATCCTACAGGAGTTGTCAAACAATCGCTTTTTCATTAGCAGTAAATTATGTTTCCTTGTTACTTGTCCAACTGGACTTCTTAATGACGCACTAGATATTACATACGGGTGTCTTCCATATACTTACGCCACTCCTACGGGTGTATGCACCAATCCACACTCACTGCGAAGCGGTGAAAACTTGTGGTACCGAATTGAATGCGGATAGCTCACCCTCTACGTTTCGGGCGTTGAATGTTTAATATTGTGAAACCATTGTTCTATCGGTCATACGGTCTTCGACTGAAAGCCGTAGGGGTGTAAAGTGGAAGTTAGAGCCATCTACAGGGTGATCACTTGCTGGCGTACTAGGAATTTAAAACACCTCGATCGAGCATGCCGCCACCTCCTAACACTTAGTCGCAACAAAAGCTGGGGGTCACCAGCTGAAACTCGTTACTCCATACGGTCGGTGAAAATATTGCCGGAACCATCTTTCTCTTCGAATTTGTCAACTGTGGCATCCCACCGTTCATACGAATATTTTAATTTGTGCGCACACGCCACTCAATGAAAAGCGAGTTGACGATGCATTACAACACCCGAAATACTTGCTTTGAATTCTGTTCATTGAGGCTGGACAAGACTCGAACAAACATTATGATTAACAACCCCATGAATTCGCGGTAATACGATTTATTTGTGTTAACGCAAATATCATGGTGAGTCTACAGATACAGGTCTTACTTTAGTGTAACTACTATTTTGAAATTCGTAATTGACATTAACATCTCGCAGGACTTATCAAGTTTAGGCTTTATAGTCCGTTTTACACACCACCTACCTGAGATATTATTTGATGTGATAATATTGTTGGAACTCAACTAATTTTTAGACGACCACTGAGTATTACAGATTTTGAGTTCACGTCGCATCTGATAGGGTCGTACGACTGAAATATATTGTAAATGCGCTGCAATAAATGACTATATTTCGCTTGTGTGCAATATAGTTATCCCCACAGTAGCTCTTTATTTCCGATATTAAGTATAATTCCACCACCTTTTTACGGCAAAGCTTCTTCACATCCCGTTGAACAATGTCTAACATGTCTATTATTATCAGTTGTTGCAGCATTTCACAATGTAATTACCTGCTGCATCTACAACCCCCAAATACGGCGGCTAGGGATAATGCCATTTTCTCACCTGCCTTGAATTTTGCTTTGGTGTTCCTACACGGACTAAATATATTCGCTAGTGCCTGCAACTTACCAACAATCGCTTAGTCACCTCATCCATCTACTTCGTTTAACATAGATTCACTATCAACCATCAGCATTGGCGACTGGACTCAGGAAGATAAGAACAATTAATCCGGTATAAGTACTAGACATCTAATCACCCTAGAGATGCTTGATGCAAAATTTGACATGTTAAGCAAATTCCATTGCAATGACCACACGATGCTACTACGTAAATTCTGCAAACGAATACTAAAAGCGCCTTAAATATGGAAACGCTATTTTGCTTATAACTGGAAACACTTCCCTGAGCTAATCCGACCTTTCGACAGGCGAAGGGGCGCTACCTGAGCCCATCAGATGTCCGCTGGAAGGCGCACCACTAACGAGACTCGGAATGTCGGAACACCGCTGTTTGCTGCTTTTCTAGACTTGCACAAGTCTGCTGACTGAGAGTCACCTTGATGAATTACCTCAATTATACCAAAATCCCCACTACTCCTTGGTAATATAAAATCTATCTGTATAGCTAATAAGTTCTTGTGCTGCACTAAAGAGCTATGCAGAAAGTCCTAACTCGTGGAGATAGCTGCGGTTCTCTGCACAGCTCGTAACTGGCATAACAGGGGAACATTAGCCGGTCTATATCACAGTCAACTGTAAAATCATGCAGGTCCGCGGCTACCATTCATGGCGAATTAACACTAGCTACTGGCATCCGGTAGTCATATGCTTAATACCCTGCTAGGGTCCACTGGAAGGCGCACAACTGACGAAACTCAGAATGTCGAAGCACCGGTGGCTGAGGTGCTTTTAGACTAACCAAAGCCTGCTGATTGAGAATGACTAGGATAAAGTATCTTACTTAAGTATTAGACAATAGTACCCACCTATATCCAACCCAAGAGCTGACATCGCTCGCCTATATTTTGCCTTCACCATTAGATTTAAGCTTCCTATCTCTACTTTCCTACTCCCTACCTTTTGATTCCTTTCAAATTCATCTTTGTCACTGATTATATTTGTAAACAATAAGCCTGTAAATTAGCCGGAGCCTCTACAATGCATTGGCTTTTCTTCTGCCTTTTGTCAGCCACAGACCACTAACCCCACCGACTAATGGTTCTCCCTCACACCCCATGTCCTTCTGGCGTTTATCGAGACACTCTTTTTCTTATCTGCTACCATACTCGCCTTCATCTTGGATATTTCCTCTTCCTTATGACACCCATTCCATACCCATGATCCTTGACGCCGAAGACAGAAGCAACATCTGTCAAATTTTCCTTCTCCTCACCTGAACCTTCTGAGACGGCTGCTCTATCATCATCCCTCCTGCCTACTGCGTCTTCCTTCCTTCGTTACACAGCCGCACATTTTTCGTACCTGGTGGCTGTCCACAGGTAATCCTACCTTCCTTACGTGTAAAATGACACACTCATACACATGAAACCGTAGTTACTGCCTACACACGAAACGTAGTAATGCGTTTACAAAAGTTTCAGGTAGGCCGCTCGTATCACTCCTTCATATTTGGATGCCTTCCCTCCTTGTACCTTAGATTGCTTGCTTAGAAGGGTTGATTAAAATAACCTGGCAAATAGCTTGGGCTTATTCTTCCGATGCCCAAAGACATACATTATCACTCCAGTCCACCGTTTCAGACATTCCGTCCCCTTGCCCTTTAAGTTTTGTGGTTTGAACAATTTGATTCTAATCCTTTTCACTTTCCTAACATCACTTCAAAAAGCTTCATCTCTCTGCAACTGTTCTACTTAGTTGCGATGCCAAGGATTTATGCACCGTCCACCTCGCTAGTGGATTATTACTCTGGTGTTTCAGAATGTGCATCCATTTTGCGGCAGTATTCCATAGATACCATACCCACCTCGCCGATGCGGTCTGTTAAGAATTACGCCCATGGAATGCGTATCTATTCTAATCGGTACTAGTGCGTTCACCCATACCTGTACTCTGGAGACCACACGTTATTTCCTGCAAGCGTCTTACCTACTTGAGGTAGTTATTCCTCGTGAACCAGCCTGCGACACCTGCCTGGTTATGACCGACAATGACATCTCAAATAAAATATCCGACCTCCGTTACGTTGGGCTTCTTGCACGCCTACGTAACCCGCATCTCACTCCACAGCCCTATGCCCGTTCAGTACCGCCGGCTCCAACGGTGAGTGGTGAATCCTGCTTAAGCTGTTCGCTCACCCAAGGCAAAAATTGGACGCAACAGGACTGCGATTAGCCGTGCGGAAAATCGGTCTTAAAGTAGCTTTGCTAGTGACTCATTAATGTTCAGATTGTGGTCGACCGCAGTGTTCCAGGACGTGGTGGGTTTTCGTCTGGCAGGCGTCCTCCCCATAAAAAGCCACAAATATCTGCGTTACCCGAGTCTTGAGCCATGAGTCATTACAGGAACAGTTCGGGATGTCACCTCAGGTGGTTCGATCACAGTGGGAATAGTCTAGGTGTTCCTTTGTGCGTCATGACATTGACGGATAAGCCCATAGTGTTGACAATGGGAGTCCGTTTGCACTTTCAATCTGATCCACGCATCGATACTCATCAAGCTGGTCGGCTTAAGACCACCCGCCAAGCATTAGGGATTTCTACCCCCTCCATTCTATTCACGCTTTACCAAACTACTATACCAAACCGATTGTTTCCAAACCTCTCTGAACTCATGACTACTCGATCGGTTCCAAGTATCTTCCAAGAATTTGAAGCCACAAATATCTGTTTAACAACACTGCGACGTGACGTATGTGACTCGCCACCAAACTGAAATAATGTCCAATGCTTCACACTGGCATTGAGTTCAACAGCTTAACTTCATGAATACTACAGTCTACGCACACATGGACCATTTCTCGAGCCACAGATACATAAACCATTTAAAGTACCTTTCCGTAACCCTGTCAATCAATTGATCATGTCTGTATTGGTAGTCTCATTTCATCGAGAATAAAATTATTTATTTATTTTTTACTCTAGAGTAGATCACATTATAACTTTGAATAATACAAGCAGTGTTTAGCATAGTGAAAGATACTTACTAATGTAGCTTGTTAGTTGCGTCGATTTCGCTACTTGAAGTAAGATACGTTTGTAGATGCTGAAGCTGTTAGGTTGTCGAATTCCCAGGTCTCGAAAGTAATAAGCAGTTGGAAGAAGGATACCAGTGCAAATGACACGTCCTTCTGGTATACTGCATCTGTGGCAGAGTATCTAAGATTTATCTAAAGAAAACTAACTGAACTATTTTTGCGCCAGTGGTCTGGGGATGATATGTCTTAGTGTATATCTTTTATGCATAGTTCTAGGTGGTTAGGTAGAAATCTGTTTACAGTTTGATGTCGTCCACGTATAGAAACGAACGCCCTTGTCTATTGCGTTCACTTACAGCGTTTAGGTAAATAACGATTGGCAATGGACCTAATACATTGCCCTGAACCACACCGCCGGTGACATTCCTGGGAGCAAAACTCTTTGCGTTTTGTTAGTTCAGGTATAAGTCGAACTAACTCAATATGGGATAAGGTTACGTTCTATAAATATTCGGTTCCTCAACAGTTAATTGAACACTGTAATAAACTCGTTTGCGTACAAGTCATTAAATATCGGCTTGCAATGCAATGTTCTTTCAACTGTAACATTTCAGACCATGAGAGATATGGTAAAGCGCGTGCCAAGTAGGGAAGAGTTAGCTTAACCTGTAAAGTTCTAGGAACCCCTGCAAAAAAGTGAACTGATAAGTTCCTTGTTTTTCAAAGATCTAGTAGAGTAGAATGCTTTATGCAAAAATACTGGTGGGCGGCCGTACAGCTTCACATAACCTGCACAGCTTATTTCGGATATGTCTGGTTACTAAATGGTCCACGTTGAGCAATTCGGAGCGTTGTCAAAAGCCTCATTCCTGTCTGGCCTATCTGGTGCCCATGTGGAGTACGTGATTTGACCCCACTCTAAACCCCAAACTGAAGGTCAACGAAAACTTCAACAGTGTGTTCTTACTGTCACGCCAACTACGTCTCTAAATCTCAAGAGTGCAACGCGAAATTATCGCGATCTACGGGGTGATCTCATTCTATCCCATCATACGTCGGATAACCCACAGTCGCGTTTACTCCTTACCTGAAACGTAGCCGCAATACGAAACTCTGGTGCCACCAGCTTAAACTGAACACTATATCTAACGGTTGGAGTGTTACCGGAATCTTCTCCAAATGTGTCAGCTACAGACCATGCTTTCGACTTAGGTCATTTCTGTGCCCACTCTATTCGTTTCCGAAATGCGACAGCACGATGCATTATATCTGCAATAAGTGACATTACAACCAACATTGTGTACACCATCTCCTAAATCAAAACAGACATATTTACATACGCCGTATACCTTACAGAAATTGTTATCGTTGACTTCGCATAGATCATCTTGCAAAACCTGTCAGACCTCCACTTTTTACGTGTAAATACTAGTTCCAGATCATGGCGCGAATATATGGCTACCACAGGAAATCCTGTTTATCTGAACAATACGAGGCACTTTGTTTTGGTTCCTTCTCCAAAAACTAGGTAACGCACACTTCGCCTTGGAAACAGCGATGTTGACGGCCACGCCCAAATAATGATTTATTAGCGCACTAGTGCGTAAGCGTTCTAATTACGTAAGCTTACGGTCTTCCAACAGCTAGGACAAGTTTCGCCGCCCATAACATGCGATTATCGAAGTATGCGAGAGAAGGTTTGGATTACCTTTGTTGGCCTCTGTGAATTTCTGTTCAATATTTGTAGAGAGCCACTGTAATTCTTGCGCACATTCTACGTGTGCCACTGAGTATGCGTTACCAGCCATCTTAAGTTGTGGAACTCACAAACGAACGGCGTTATTCGTCAGAGTAAATTTTTATTAATAAAATCCTATAACCAAAATTGTCATTTTGAGGCTTTATCCACAATGGTACAGCGGCATGTTGGAATATGTGTATTCAGGTACGATTGCGTTACATGCATTCAATTCCAATATAGTTTCTATCGCCTTAGAACAGCGTCCGCAGATAACTATCACTATGTTCATGTCCACTAACTTCCGATTCGTGGTCAACACAGCATGACAAACGCTGCGGATCATATCACTTGATCAAAGGAGATTTGCGAACACACATTGGAGGCCATATGTGCATTTCGTCGTCTGTCAGTTTATCACCATCTGATGGCTATATAGTTGTAATCTTTGTAAAGCGTAGTCTACACGTGGTTGCGAGAAATGTTGTTAAATAGTTAACTAAAGCGGTTGAAGTAAGCTTGGTTTCCAGGGCTGACTATTGTTTACTGGATCACAAAATCAATTATGCGATATTATGTAAACCGCGAGCTGCACCAAAGTGCTCAGTTTTTCATATATGCCAAGTCGAAAATTCACACACATAGCAATCATGTTTCAAGAAACAAAGAAATTAAAGTTACCTTCTATCTTATGTCTGCTTCTCTGTGATATCTATGCGTATGCGGTGGTTAGCGGTTGTGAGGGGTCTGGACCGCAGAACAAGTGTTTATGGGAACATACAGTGCTTACTACCGCTGAATTATGGGCAAGTAGGTGTGGCCGAAAGTACGGACAACTTGGCAAGGCTTTTTGGGTAAAAGGTGAACAGGAATGTGCTCGAGTATCGTCTAGTTGACATAAAGTTTACAGGTCTTTATGTAATCTAAAACCTAATGTGGCAGTTACGCAAAAGCCACGTAATTTGAGCGGTCAGTTCCGCTACGCTCGATGAGGACACCCAACATTCACTGACTTTGCACGGCATATCAGAATTTGCCTACACATCCGTTCAAGGCGACCTGCTTATCATGAATATATCGCCCTTATAGCTTTCGACTGACATAAATTAGGGTGGAAGCAGCTGTGTGTAAATTAGTAAGTAGTAGGTTGAGTCCGTGTGGAGAAATGCGGAAAGATGTCCTGACTTTATTAGGTTAGAAACTGAGATTTCATCATTTGATAACACGGGCTGCCTCCGTCACATTAACAACCAGAGTATAAGTTCGAACTAGATGGTACCGCTGAAAAGCCACATCACCAAAGACATCGTATATGGATCTCTTCAGTAAACACCATGTTATAGAATGCCCAGCCAAGTAAGTGGATAAGCTTTGGTCCAGCTGACTTCTGTTGACAACAGCTTGAGTTATCTCGACTAAAACAGCTATAAGTAGATTCACAAAAATGGAAGAAATGGATATGTGAGCATACTGAGTTCGCATACTAAAGCCCCAAAATTGCAGAACTCACCAAGTAACCTGGACTGAGAAATCCGCCGTGCAAACCGATTGATCCGTCTGCCGACGTACTTACCAAATTCAAGTTATCCAAAATGTACTGGATGGGTACATAATAGTATTGGCTCCATTTGCTTATCTGCAGACAACTACTAAAACACTTGAATCTTTGACTGTCCTGTTGCAAGTGACGGTAAACCCAAATAGGGATCATCTAAAACCCGTCAACTACTTCATGAAAGTTATTGTAGCAAAAGCGTACTAGAATACCATATTCGAAAAATGCCGTGGGTTTTCTTTTGCCAGATAAACTGTCTGTGGCATCCCTACAAAGATCGCGCATAAGATAGATAATATGGAACACGATCAATTCAACTGCTTAATGACCTGGAAAAATATCCGCAAAAACTGCCCCAAACTTTTTCAAATTAGTGATTGGTTAGCGGTAAAAGTGATCGACTGAAATGGTTTACAGCTAGCAAAGAACACAGCTTTCGAAACGCTGAAGTACGTTCGCTAAAACACTCTTGCCGAGGTAAATAATTCCCCCATTCTAGCAGCCTTCGGTTTGCTGGTTACGACATACTCTCTACCATGGCTACTGATGTTTTACGTGACTTTCATATTAGCAAGGGTAGTGTAGTCAATCTCGAAATGACTAATACAAGCTGAGGCAGTGTCAAAGTAGATGGACTAACTCTTTCCTACAGCAGCTTGGAAAATATTCCGGCTAAGCCCGTACCGATTTCGCTGCCATTGCTGAATCGTTTAACTATGCTACAAGAATACCCGCAAGTCCTTCCACACACAAGGAATATGGTAATAGAAACCAAAATGTATGTCTTATTACAAATGTAGATACTACGTCATCTACTAGTACACCAGGGCTCACTGAATCTCCAAAAATAATGCGAATTGCAGCAAATTGCACACGATTCCCGACTACTGGAAGGAAACGCATCAGTAGTAAAAGAAGTGCAACCTTAATCTGAGGAGGGTTATGTTGTATCGTTGCCGAGACCCAACGCGCCTGCGGGTCACCTGGATATTTACACTTGGTTATCCTCTACCCATGTGATACAGCGGTTTGGAACCTTATCAACTCAATACACGGCTATCATCCAAGTCAGTACTTGGGGACCATCGTGCGATATTCCAAAACACAGCCTATCGAGATCAGTGTTCCAACAAACGAGCCTTCCAGAACCTCGTTCTAGCAGACCCTCCAAAAACTGTACTTCTAACAGATCGATAGCCACGCTTATGCCGCCCAAAGCCCTCTCTCTATGGCTAACGTAAAAAGATAATTTAGCAACACAGCAACAAAATTTGCATAGCCTAACCGACCGCCAGGCATTCATAGTATCATTGTATTCAAGGTCCCTGTGTCTTCTGACCTCCAACTTACCGTAAAAGATGTCTGTGAAGCAACTAATGTAAAGCTTCATACAGTTTGAGGTCTAAGATTGCATAAATTGATTCTTGCTTGTCCGATACAAGTCAGCTTCCGTTCCACTGAGAAACCTGTCTTAGAAATTTTAGTCGGGAAGCTTAATGCAATTCGAAAAACTACTCAGTTATCCAATATATTCGTAAGCAGGTTATTGTCACCTAAGTATATTTATGAAGCAATGGAGCGGTGATATAATTCAGTTTAAAAAATACCAAGGCTTAACCTGTCTAGTGGGATGGTTGTGTGAATTATGCACTTTCAAACATTAGATTATACAAAGTGAAAGGTGCATTTGTGGACTCACCATACAATTTATGTTAACACAAAAGTAGATCTGTCTACCTCGATTTAGCTGGAGTTTGTGAGCAAATGTCCATCTTCACCTTGTCACCACACAATGAACAGAAAGCAAATCAATTAATCCAGATGGCTTAATGCATCGCGGAGTTGGTTTTAGAATACGTAACGTGGGCGCAGAAATAACGAAGGTCGTAACAGGGCCCCATTGTTGACAACTTCGAGGAGAAAAATTATTCCGGCGGCATTCTAGCCGACTGTACAGGTGGCCATTTTCATTCGGTGAACCCACACTTTGTGTTGCGGATACGTTTCAGGTGGCAATAAGTATAACCGAGGTTTTTCAAGATCGTAGACGGCGATATCTGCAGCTGTACACTCCAAGGGCTTTCAGTCGCAAGTAGTAATATAGGTGGAATCTTCCCTTCATATTTTGGTTGCCCTTCGTTGCTTGTTCTTTAGTGCAACCTGGTGGCTTTTTAACTATGGTTGCCAGGCCTTAATCGTGTGCTCTAGGTGGGCTTCACATACGTATTGCGCATTTCGGGGAAAATGGTAGGGTCGAACCGTTCGAACACCATCCGTAAGAGACCAATATGTTGCATCGTTTTGCCACACCTTCAAGGACAGCACCGAACAGCCGAGGTCATCTTGCATAACCACCTCAAGGTCGGGCTCGTGTGACGCGGTTTTCAAAATGTGGTCTCCAACTTTATATGCTTAAGTGAGGTTCTAGCATATAAGTACAGTTTTACACTTCGCCGCGTTGTGCGATAGGTTTGCGTTTGACCATTCAAACGCTGGGTCTAAGTCTCGCTGCGGCACAGTATGAGCTTCCTGACTATCGATCGCCCGAAATATCTTCATGTCATCGAGACAAAGCAGGACATTAGACTCGATGACACAGGAGAGTTCGTTAAAGAAGACCATGAACAACGACTGCTCCAACACCGAACCTTGCGGAATACCGCATTCCATACCAATTTGGTCAGAAAACAAGCTTCGAACTCCAACATCAGGACGCCGCTGAAGGCCAAGATTTCTGATACCAGGCTTTCTGTGACCAATGGGTAAAATGAACTGGAAGAGCCTGCGAGTGTTGCTATAGAAGGCAGCGGCCTCTATTTCTGATTCACGCTAGGATCACCAGCCTTCACGGTCACTGCGTAGGCATTGTTTGAGCTACCGAGTGACAGAACGGCGCACTACATCATGATTAGACTCCGCTGGAATATTCCTGTGGCCGTCAAATAAATCCAAAGAACGCGTGGAGATCCAGGTCTTCATAGGGTGTTGAGTAACATCATAGACTTGCTTTCCGCAAGAGATCATGGTCCTCTGCATGCATATCTAGTATTCCTCAATATCTTGCGTTGGGTCTCAGCCGAGTGCACCAGCCAGGGAAGCTTGCTAACTCTGCTGAACCGAAACAGTAGATAGTTTATTTGTGTCTATCATACAGCGCTTCATTTTCAGGGACCCTTCAAAACTCATGCGGATATTCGCACAGATAAGAGCATGGTCTGAGTAAAGAAAAGTCGACCAGATGGATCTGCAATCCTTTACCCTCCCCCTCCATCTGAAACTGTTTGCAATATGATCAATTTGAGACCATGATTGAGACGAAGAATGGGGTCGCTAAGTTGTGGAACGTCTCTTCGAATGACGGAAGTTAATGCTCGGGAAAAAGATGATTATCTTCGCACAGTGTAAGAAGTGTTTCTCCATTATCTGAGCGGCTCTCATCAAGCGCATGGTGACCATTCCGGGGACTTTTGCATGACAAAACACAACTGACCAGTGCCTTGAGATCCGCAGCATGGACGACAATGTCGGATTTGCGGGCTCTGCTCAAGAGCTGATGAAGCTCATAATAAAAATTCTCCTTGACGGAGTCGGAACTGAGGTCAGTTGCAGGGTAAGCTGAGATCACAAACAAGTTGTATCTCTCCCCACAATATCCGCTTATCTTGTATGATCCCCGAAGCCGAACTGCACACCGTCCGCTATTAATCGAGAACCAGTCCATCAGTGCTGCCTCGGCTTTGCTACTTAGCGCGACATCAACGCTAGACAAGCCCGCCGCAGCTGCTTCTGCGTCACCAGATAGACGTAGGTGAAATAGTGCTCCGTGGTCTGTTGAAGATCTCAACTCAATCCCAGTACAGGGACCTTGTAAGCGCGTTTCTAAAAGACAGCAAAATCGATGGCCAGGGAGTACAGGGTGCTTGCAAGACCAGCTTGCTGCCCGATCTGCTTGAGTGTACGTACATTGAAGCCTGCCAGACGGAAGGAGAACCGATGCCGAGGGCGAGCTCTCTGGGTGTGGACGAAACCATCCGAAGTAGAATCATGGAAACAAGTATCATTTGGCAACGGATAACACTGGTCGGTACCAAATGAAGAGGTGGCGTGTGAAGTTACGTGACTAGCAGGAGCAAAAGCAGCTAAGATCCATATTGTACTTGAACAGTCTATGGATTTTTCAGATGACGTGATACTACCCTGTTGCCCAAGCCGAAGTAGGGAGTTGTCTTAGGGGACTCCATCCCAAGCCTTTGGCTAAATAGCCTGCCCGCAACGCAGCGCGGCGATTGTGAGACGGAGTTAGTCTGACCCATCCACCATTGATCGGTCTGGTATGAGTGGTTCTGAAGGCACTTTCAAGTGCCACGCAGCGTAGCCCAATGGGTCACAGGCGCACACGAACCATCGCACGACCTTAAGGTCCAGTCTCGTTACGACTGATACCTCGAAGTCAAAAATATTAGCCCACGCACAGCGTATTGCCACAGGCTTACTGGCGGATAGTAAAAGTTACTGACGAAGAAACGATTTATGGTACAAGGTAGATGGCTCGATTGTCCACACTACATACACATTAAAACAGCCCTTAATTTGGTTGGTATATGTGACGTCTTACCAGCTTTGAAAACACACAGACGCAGGACAAGATGGGGCAAGGAAATGTGGTGCAACGTTTCGAGGAACTACTCTGCATGGAAGCAAGTCCCTTGGAGACGCAGCTCAATGACTTAATGATCTTGGCAATAGCTGCTAAGCACCATGCGCTGAGTTCCACTCTCAGCTCGACTGTCTCTTCCTGATGAGCCTAAACAAAGACGAAACCGTCAGTCATGGAGTGCAGCGATGGGACAGAGCCCCACCCACATAGGTGACGGTTCCAGTGACCGTATTGGCCGAGGCTGACTTCAAAGTCAATCGAAGCCACGATTGAAGTTGCGCGTCGTAATCCAATACACATAACGGGTGGTTAAAAACTTGAAAATCAACTTCTAACCGGTGTGTCAAACACTGCTCGTGGAGATCAACGGTCTAGTGATCATGGAAATAGCTGCCATGCACTATGCGCCGAGTTCCACTCTCAGCTCGACTATCTCTACCTGATGATCCAAAGCAATGACGCAATCGTCAGTCGTGGAGTGCAGCGTTGGGAGAGAGCCTTACCAAAACCTTCCTACTTCGGTCACGGTCCCCAGTGACCGTACTGACAGAGGCTAACTTCAAAGTCAACCGAGGCCACGAGTAAGATTGCGCGTCGCAACCCAAGACACACGGCAGGTGCTCCAATACCCGGACATCCCTTGGAGACGGTTCCACGCTTGGTCGCATTACATCACTTGAACATTTGGATTGACATGCATTGATTATTATTAGAGATCCCACATTTTCCTTGAAAGACTCAACCGATCAAGTAACCCCTAAAAATAGTTTGGCAGCTGCTCTGATAAACTCTGTCCCATGCGATTCATCTGTACACAACGGTCAGACCAATTAGTCGGATTATGTCTCGCACTTTCGGGGAATATACCATTTATGTACTTATTTATAGTTTCGAAGAGATACGGTGGAATCGCAGAATTGAAAGCATTCATAAAAGACTATGCCATATATATATTCCGTCTCGAACTAGTGGATTTATATTCCATCAATCTTTATCTTTTAGAAGTTACTGTTTTTTGGAGTACGACATGAAACCTCATGATGAGATAGAAATATGGAGGCCTGCAGGATAACCTCAGTTTCTAGGAGTACCGGGATCCCATAGGAGTTGTGTGCTAATCAAGTACGGATAACTAATTACCACACCTACTCATTATTGCACTTCAGCCCATGACATGGCTAGTCAACAATAATAATTGGTGACCACGATTCGAGATACATTGTACTACCCTGACATGTAGCTGCTTATTTTTCGCTTGGAACACTATGGATGTTCCGTTACACCAGGAGGATTTCGCACACCCCTCACTACCAAAAGTTAACCTAGTTTATTTGAATCTTCCGCATTTTTGGCATCATGACCCACATATATTGTTTACTCAGATCAATGCACAGTTTGTTCTTCGCAATATCACATACGAACGGGCCATCTGTTATCATGTGTTAACGGCATTGCTACCAGAGATTGTTGCTGACCTACGAGATATTTTGCCGTCACCGGATGATACTAAGTCTTATTCGCAGCATAAACATGAAGTTATCCAATGAACTGCCGTTTCTGAGCAAAAATCTATTGAACAATTAATTAGTAGCGTATCACTTTACAGGCGCACTACTTCCCAGTTCCTAAGACGTCTTCACAGTGTATTAGGTGATCGCAAACTGGATGACGCGTTATTCAAGCAGCTATTTCTGACTCGGCTACCTACGTAGATACAGACTATCCTAGCCAGCAACGCTGACGTTGTTCCCCTGACGCTGCTCGCTAGTATCACTGACAACATTTTAGAAATCCAGCCTAACACAACTGACATCGACGCCGTTGAGACGCACAGTCTACCAAACTCGATTAACCACCGTGTAGACGATTTGCCTAAACAGAGCGCGGAACCTCGGTTAAATCGACCAAAGGATGCCGTTCTTCTGGTGCTGGTTCATCTACCAGACCAAGCAGTTCTTCTTCTTCGAGTACTTCAACAACGTATTGCTCCCATAGTTGCTTCGGGCATTCATTTCTTAAATGCACTCAACCAGGTTCCTTCTGACAAACGCAACCCTCATAGTTCCCACCGTCGAGAAAAGAACGGGCCAGACGATAGATGCGAACACCGTCTTTGGTCAACTGCAATCCAACTCTCGCCGACTCAGTTTCCTAGATCAGACCACCGATTTCCGTTTCCTTGTCGATACTGGTGCTGATATCAGTGTACGACCTCCAACCGGCTCTTTTGTTAACCGCACTCCATCCTGGATGCGCTTAACAGCAGCTAACGGGTCCGGTATTGAAACATCAGCCAACGAGCCTTACTACTCAGCCTTGGTCTATGGCGACAATTCCGTTGAATATTCATAGTCGTGGACGTAGATAAACCCATATTATTGGCGGATTTCCTGACACACTTCAGTTTGTTAGTGGTACTACGAAGCCAACGCCTGCTAGATATCAACATGCAGCTTTCCACTTTTGGTAACATAGTGTGTACACCATGCATCTGCCCCATAAGCCTTTGTCACAAAATTGCTTCGTACTCATGCTCCTTCTTAGATTTCCAGATCTACTAAAACCAAATTTTCATCAGCCGAATATAACACATTCTCTATGTAACCATGGCACCACTAGTGGTACTCCAGTTTTCTATCGTCCGCGACGACTACATCTCGAAAGACTGAAAAGAGCTAAGGATGAGTTTCAACACAAGCTCCATAAAGGATTAATTCGCATATCTCAAAGCAAGTGGGCACACCGTTGCATACGGTAGCAAAGAAAGCGGCATCCGATTGGAGACCCTGTGGCAACTACCGAGCACTTAATCGCATCACCAATACCGATATGTACCCCATTCCACACATGCATGCTTTTTCTTTTCAACGCATTGTATGTATTATTTTTATTACATATTGAGGTCATACGCGCTTATTACCATATTCCAATTCATCCTGATCCTGATGGTAGTATCAGATCAGAGTGAGCAGACGGACCAGCCGAGCGAGCCTGACAGCCAATGGGAAGCGGACGTGACAGATTCGATTACTGGACTCCGGTTGGCCGATATCCATGTGAGCGATTCACCGTTTGTTTAACCATTTGAGGCACGTAACTGAAGCGCACATAAGGTGATGATAATTTGTTGAAAAATATTTACAAACAAGGTAATAGAAATCAGTTATTACAGTTTTGGAAGTGGCCTTTGCACAGTGTCGTTAAAAAATTATGAGACATATTCGTCTCTATATGCATCAAGGCCAAATTAACGGTTACTTGCTAAAGAAACATGCAAAACACTTGCTTTCTGATGTGTAACATAAATGAACGTCACAGACTGTACAAAGATTATCAGTTCTGTTTTCAATTTTCTTTTGTGCACAGTAAAAACATTTTGCGTTTTTCTACTTTTTTCCTAACACGCTCTGGTTTGCTATGGTTGCTTGGCATTTGTGACCGCCTTTGTATCTGGATGATTGCTGGAATGCATCTCTGTCTGCAGGAGAAATCAGATATCAGGGAACGTGCCAGTGCTGCACGAAAAACAGTCCGCTTAACTGGAGTGTCATGGAAGTGATACGTTTCAGTGATAGATTATAAATGAATTCTTTACCAAAATGTCGACCAAATCAAAGAAGATGCGAAGGTAATATTTTATTCTGGCTCTCCTGTCAACGTCATAGGTCATCTTTGTCTGTCCCATAAGATCAACACCCTTCATATGTTGATTAGATTCCTGAATCACCAAAGGACAGCGAACATCCAGCTTGTCAGCTGATCCTCCTACTCGTCTGTTCACGGAACTCGTAGGAATTGGTGATATGAAGTTGCTCAACATCAGAACACTTCCACTCTTCATTCATTTCACACACGCAATACCATTATTGGAAACAGAAGAAATGTCCTCTTGTTTCAACTTCTTATCAATTGGCATGCAAGTTGGCATATTTCTCCGATTCGCACGAACTGTTCCACAACCACGGATGTCCCTCTGTGCAAAAATGTATTGCAGATTCGGAGATTTGAAGAAATTCTCAGAAAATACTTGGCAGCCTGTTCTGGATAATGATTCAGTAAGGTGCAAGATTACAGACCTGCCCAAGTTATGCTCCACATGCTGTGCTTTCGTACCAACGTATGGTTCGAACTGATATAAATATCCAGTACGAGAATCACATCTGCACCATATTTTGAAGCCCCATTGTATTTGTTTGCCTTTCACATACTGTCGCATAAGGTTATAACCTTTGAATTTGATCATATGTTCATCTATGGACTGTTCTTCAAGTATGCTGAGCACGACCTGAAGAGCTGCGCTGAAATGAACAATAAGTGGGTGCACTTCCCATGCTCGTTCATTAGCATCATGGCAACCATTGTTGCCAACAAAATGCACAGCTGCTCGAACAACCTCGAATCCCTGCAAAGGCATGACTTGGGCGACAAATGGAAATGCCATAGCGGGTTCTGTGGACCATTTGGACCGTAACTTTAGCAGAACATAGTAACTCATGATCAGATTCATACTAATAAATGCCTTCATCCCTGTAGGTTCAATGAAGAAAGCGTTTTCTTGCTGTCGCACATATGGGATACTTTCTGGACCCAGTATTTCTTCAACAAGCTTGTCAAATTGGCAAGATGCTTCAAATATTTGCAAGGGCGTTGGCATTGCATTCAAAGTTTGTGAATCTGAGCTTTTGTCCATGTTAACTTGTCCATAAGCCTGTGGTTTCTTGTCATCTCTGAACAGAGAATGTCTATAAGGCTTTCGCCATGCGAATGTTACAGGTTGACGTACTTATGGTACGGAAAGCCTAAAAGATAGTGGAGAGCAGTTAAGTGTTTCTAGCATTTCAACAGTTAATCTCGTCCGCTTTGGACGGTAACCAGAAGGACCGGGAACAGTAGGTTTCAGGGAAGTGACTCAGGAAGCATTGTCACTACCGTATTGCGGCCATTCAATGGTGGTTCAATACTAATCTCCGTCCCAATCTCGTTAGCATCACGTTCCAAAAATTCTTGACCTTCTGTATCCAGTCCCAAGCTAGTCTTATTCCCTCTGTGACCTGCATTCAAATATGGAATAATTTCGTCATCATCAATATGATGTCGCGCCATATCGAAAGCTGAATTAGAAAGAGTGAATCAAGCGTGAATGTCTACTCAAGCTTGTCCTATATAGATTAACAGTTGTAGCACATTGGGACAAATGTGTCCCCTCACGAGTATCATGTAACATTAAGTTATTTACATATACTTTGAAATTTGCATCAATTTTGAGCATGTACACAAATGAATTCATATCCAACCGAAAAAATCATAAGCAAAGATTGTATTCATAACAACTACGTTAAAATGACTAGTACCCCACGACGAAAAGCAAGCACTTTCCGATCGTTACAAAATGATGGTTTGAAGCACGCAGACATAACTGACCGTTTCCGGTGTCCTATGACCTATTGGGTTCGTTTCAAATCTTTTACCCATCATTATGTGTGTGAATAAAATATGGGCGCGCATTTTAATTTGTGGGACATATTTGTCCCGCATGCCTTAAAGGGTTAGCTTAAACAAAGGAGGGACCTCATCGACTCAGAAGGGTCGTTAGTTATGGACTTGCACCTGCAATTTATATCGAGGAGTTTGGCTTGCTAAACATGCTGTAATTTTTGCTGAGCTGTCTTTACCGAATAAACGCTTGTACCTGAAGGACTGAGTTCTGCAACATGGGGTCAGAGAAGAGAAAGACGGACCCCGCCAGCGGCGTGCGGATGCTGTTTGGATCACCAGCGTCTATTTAGATGCCTGCCCCACTAAACATGGATGAATGGAACTTGGCGAGTAATTGGCGTCTATAGAAGTTCAAGTGGGAGAATTGCTGTATGTTTGGACGGACAATAGATGACGTATCGCTTGGCCATGTTCCGACACACAGCCGCGGATGATGCGCACCGTGTACTAGAGACATTGCACTACGACAAAGGCAAAAATCCCAATAATTTGAAGCTGATCGTTGGAAAAATCAGGGAATTTTGTGAAGGTCAAACCAACGACACCTACCAAAACTATCTCTTCTTTTCGCGCAACAAAGAACCAAACGAATCACTCGACGCGTACATCACTGAAGTTAAGATTCTGGCCCTATCCTATAAGTTCTCTAAATGTTTGGACGCCAGTCTCATACGCTATCAGATCGCTCTAGGAACCAGTGATGAAAGTACTAAAAAGCGGCTTTTGAAACAACGCACCTTATCGCTCTAGCACTGTATCGATATCTACAACATTGAGTCCTCAACCGCCCATTAATACCAACAAACGATACTCGCAACAGATGCAGCATTATGTTCCGTTTCCCGTGGCGAAGCAGCGAAGGGTACCCACTTGCTACAGCAGATCTGCAAATTTGGCACCAAGCGACATTTGCGTACCCGCAAACAGTGTCCGGTTTGGGGACGGAAATGCGCCAGAAGTGGAAAAAGGAACCAGTTTGCTCGTTCTTGCTAATCAAGCAATGTGAGTTCGGTCGTTCGTCTCAGAGGGTACCGCAAAAATGTGTCCAAGCACGTCTTATGATCGAACGCAAATCAGTACGATTCCAGTTGGACACAAGTGCTAACCACAAACTGCTGTACGAGCACGTTAATAGCCTACGAAAGGTAAGGCAAGGATTTCCTCCACTCAATACGGCTGATGGCCCAACAAGAACGACTATGGAAGCTGCAAACGCGCTGCAGATGCAATACGCCCCCATGTTTCAAAGAGTCTTGCCACCAAGCGATCTACCAAGCTTTGTATTCTGCTCACCAGGACTAACCCACATCAATTTTACCGCAGAGGCTGTATTGCAAAAGCTGACTTCTCTACGCAAAAACAGCTCGCCGGGTATCGACACCATTCGTCCAGAGGCATTGGGAGCAGCAGCAAACCAACTGGCAGGACCATTAGCTCAGTTTTTCCAGCACTGCTTAGACCAGAACCAAATTCCCGCCATGTGGAAGCTTGGAATAATAAGCCCGATCCAAAAAGGTGGAAGTAGAACTGATCCCTTCAACTACCGCCCAGTAACCCTTCTTCCTATACTCTCCAAGGTCATGGAATCCATAGTTGCCGATGCACTGGTGTGCTATCTGGAAAACTGTAACCTCATCACCCCTGAACAGCACGGTTTCCGTCGACAGCGGTCATGTACAACTAATTTACTAATTGCACGCAGTAGTTGGACCGAGGCAGCCGACGCTGGAGTAGGTGTTGATGTGATCTACCTGGATTTTTCTAAGGCATTCGCTCGTCTAGACCATCGGATACTACTATCCAAGCTGCAGCATTACGGGATCGGAGACCCTCTTTTAAGCTGGATCGCCAACTTTCTATTTCAACGGCAATTAGGGGTCAGAGTTCGGAGCTCTTTATCGGACCCCATACAAGTCGAGTGTGGTGTGCCGCAAAGCTCGGTTCTAGGTCCACGTTTGTTTTTGGCGTTTATTAATGACCTTGCACCGGGAATCGCTTCAAATTTCCTAATGTTTGCCGACGATATCAAAATCTGGCGCAGGATCCAGGCGAACGCCGACCAACATGTGCTTCAAAGTGACTTAGATACAGTGTATCAATGGTCCAGCCAAAACCTATTGCATTTCAACGTCAGTAAATGCAAGATGCTTTCCATCCAACATCAAAGCAGCTACTCATACCGACTCGGAACGGATGTACTGCAACAATCAACTCTCGAAAGTGACTTGGGTGTCCTGGTTCAAGATTACTTGGGTTGCTCCAGGCAATCCGAAAAGGCCTCGAAGATCGGGAACCAACATGTGGGACTGTTGAGGCGGGCGTTTGGACAAATAAACAGCTCCATATTTCGACAAATGCTCAGTGCGTATGTTCGCCCCCATGTCGAATATGCAATTCAAGCCTGGCATCCACGGCTGAAACACGACCTTAATGCACTGGAGCAGCCACAACCCCGGGCATCTATAAACGTAATTGGAATGCGCAATCGTTCCTACCAGGAGAGGCTGCGACGACTAGGATTGTTCAGTGGAAGCTATCGCAGACTACGAGGCGACCTGATTATGGCATACTTGATTCTGCTAGACCCACATCATGTGTGCCGCCCATTACTGCAACTCAGCAGCAATACAAACCTGAGGGGCCACTCATTAAAACTCGCAGAACAATACAGTCGTCTGGAGTGCCGCAGAAATTTCTTTTCCATCCGAGTCTGTCACCCGTGGAATGCTCTCCCAGAATCGGTCGTCTCTGCACCGACAAATGCAATATTTAATAGACGGTTGGACGATGCACTCATCCACTTACACTTTGTTACTTAACACTACGTCTCCATCCTACACCTGGAGTTTACCATGGAATTATTTGTTGTTAACTGTGGGTGCTGTGAATTTAAGAGGATCGCAGGACTGCAGCGAAGCAAACGATAAGTCCTTATTTTCGTATTTAAAGTATTAACTATTTTACTATCCTTATCATCATTATTGTTATGTTGATATCCCCACCAACTATCCAACGGGACTTGTAAAGCAACGCTTCTTAACCCGTAGAAATTCATTGTTCATTGTTCATTGTTCAAGTGCTACTGTAACATTCTACCAAGGAAGCACTGTCCCGGAGTGTACATGCGAGCCGATCCAGATGGCATGTGGAATGGTTCCAAACTTCATCCGAATGGCTCAGCTACAATCAAAGTAGTTGGCCTAAGAGACAGAGCCTCACATCGACTACTTTGTGATGGTGGAGAAGGAGCTCACGCCGATTCTCGGCATTGATTCGATCCAGTCTATCGGTTTTGTAGTTTTTAATCATGATCTTTCTGTGCTTTATTGCCGCGGAGAAACCGATATTAGGGACCAGTATCCGTCTGTGTTTAGTCCAGGTATGGGAATGTTTGACGGCACCCCTCATTTGTCCTTAGATCCTTTGATACGACCGACAGCGCTAGCGGCTAGGAGAGTTCCATTTGCAATGCGTGACAATTTCTCCCCTGATTTGAGCAAATTATTGGGAGAGGGGATGATTACCCAATTCGCCAAGCCAACCGACTGGGTTAATCAGGTCGCAATCAATACGAAGAAGGCGGGCGAACTGCGTGTATGTATTGACCCAAAACCGTTGAATGAGACCTTGCGTAGAGGGTATTATGCGCTACCTACCCTAGAAAACAGTTTGCGGCCCTTGACCGAGGCTGTTTCACAAAAATAGACCTATCTTCGGCATTCTGGCACGTTGTTCTAGATGATGAATCTAGTTTTCTTACTACCTTTGTAACACCGTCCGGGCGTTATCATTGGTTGCTTTTACCGTTTGGTTTGAAGATATCGAGTGCAATTTTTCAAAAGCGATTGTTGCAAGCGGTAGACGATATAGATGGCGTAACATGCCTGGCAGACGACGTTTTGACAGGAGAGTTTGGCGCTAATCTCCGCCGTTTCTTATAGCGTTACACGGTTTAGTTTAACTTGTTCATCGACACATAAAACCGCGACCAAAGCACATTGTGCTCCGGCTCACTGGACAGATATACTGCGGACGATTTTGCTACATTTTCGTACAATGTTCGGATAAATCCTATAAGGTTCACCTACAGAGCTGGTTTTCGGAACCACAGCACGCATCGCTTTTTACCCCGATCATTAACAGTAACAATGACACACACATAGATCAGAAAACTAAGCAGTCGCATAAGCCAACTTCATTGTTGCGCATCCACGAGTTCAGTGAAAATATCATAGGTTCACCCTGACCGTTCTTCGTACACTCATGTTTTCATTCGTAATGACAGCGTTGAACAATCTTTACGAGCTCCAGATGAGGGTCCTTTTATAGTTCTTAAGCGTCAAGCTAAGCATTTTACTGTCCAGCTACACAATAAAAATGGACACTGTTATCATTGACCCCTTGAAACCTGAATATACCGATTCATTTGAATCCACACCGCCAGCTAACAAGCAAACCTACAAGAACAGCCACTGACGTCTCCGACAGTAACACGAGTAACATGTCACTCGATCCAGACGAGGTGTACATCGGCCTGAACGATATGTCACCCACTAAAACAGCCACACCATGCAATCATTGTTTATCCTGCCTAACATTTGCACTACATTCATTATGATGAGGGTATTGTTAGGTACGTTTGTCAACCTCAAAACACTCATGTTTTTTTGAATTGCACTTATCACCTAACCTGTATGGCAAAGTTTAACCAAACGCCAGGTGATATACACACCACGTTAAAATCGCATTTCGAATTTTGAACTTACCACGCCGGCATCGAAGCACATGAAAATTGCGAACGCACTTTAGCTCGAATTCACTGATAAAGCTCTGGCATCAAGAAGCAAAACATAACATCATCGGAACGGGCGGACAACGGACGTGTGCGCTCCCACGTGCTCAAAGCAACGCATCCAGTCGGAGCGTACTGCAAGCAGTGGGACTCACAGCCATCATGCAAGCACATAAGTTTTTCTCCCTTATACATAATTACTAATGGTACACTAGTATTGTTTTTATTAGTGCCTAGTCTTTTGTTTTTGTTACTAGTGCCGCTTTAAGCAGCGTTAATACATGGCATGATTACTGGTACGAAAGTGACGATCTTAATATTAACCAGGTATCGGGCTTGTAGCCTAATTAGAAAAGGTTAAAGTAATCTGTCAAGTCAGCGAAAACAGCCATTAAACGATGTACGGTTACCTGATTTTCATGGATGATACAAATAGCCCTTTTCAGCTTAATTTAGTCTAAAAAGAACAGTTGGCCTGGTAGAGCTCATTTATTCGCTTGAGCAACGACATCGTTAAGCTTTTGCTTGGCAATCGTTTTGTGCATCCAGAACGTCTACTGGTCTGTTGTTGGGTCTGCAGATCCATATTCAAACGGAACTGTAACAAAGAGACGGTGAACATCGTCCTTGTGCTGAACATCCATACGTTCGTCCTATGAAGCGGTTCTTGTGTGTATCCCCTCAAATACTTTCACCTCTGAAGCTTTATCCATTTGTGTTTCTCTGAGGGGCTCCTAACTCAATACCCACAACCATGTCACACATTAAAGTAAAAGTAAGGACAGATTGCAGTAGCACTACGGTACTGTGGTTGTTTCCGGAGAAGTGCAAGGGTGAGCAGCAATTCAGATCAGCAGTGCATGGGATATATTGAATTCAGGCTCTTGTACCAATAGTGCAGCCAAGTCTAAATCAGTAACGGATGGACATTCACATGCGCAAGCACTAACAACAAATAAGAAAATGTTTACTCGTACAATCGAAATAGAAAGGACGAAATCAAATACATACCCTTTGTAGAAATGATCTGCTTTGTAGTTCACCTACATATCTGCCTATCGAGATGATACCTGGATTGAGAAAATCCCTGTGCATATTGCCAGCCAAAAGATGATGCGATAATTTCGCTCATATTTACTCGAATCATGTGCCAAATTCTAAACATGTTCTTTCGGTTTTACACTACATGTGATATAGGGATGGAACAATGGAATATTACGGGCAAAAGTTGACGCTAGGAAAGTCCCGCAGGATGGTCAAAAAGCGAACCATAACATGGTGAATAGAAAACGAAGGGATACAGTGAAAATCGTTTTAATGGACTCACCACAGTGTTTGCACAGTGGTATGCAAAAAGGGCCAACCTCAGTTGCGTAGGTTAATTCTGGTTGTGCAATTTTCGTCGCATTATCTCGGGTGCCGAAATAAACAGGCTATCTGGTAATCTAGGTGGGTTAGTGAAATGTCTAGGCGTTTTTTAAACGCAGGTAAATTGGGGGCGGAAACAAGGTAATTTGAGAGGGTCTTCCATGACTGGCAAACACGAATAGAGTAAACGTTCCGACGACATTCTAGCTGACGGTATTACGTAGCCAACTTGTACTGGTGGCCCCTCAAATTCGTGTTGTGGCTCAGTTGTATTAGGTGTCGACAGAGGTGGTTAGAGTTCCAAAGAATCTGGTAAGCCAAAGTAAAGTCGCCACCTAGGCGCCGGTACCGGCCGCTGTATAATTTTTGGGTCTTAAGTCTACGTTGATAAGGAAGATTAAACAAACTTTGACGTGTATTTTTGTTCGTCGCAATCAGCCGACAATTCAGATATGTCGACCAGCTATCTGGAAAAGCACCAGACGGCCGGTTCGCCCTATTGAGGCTCATCAGTGGTGCGCACCCTTCGGTCCTCTGCGGAGGATCCAATCCATGATAGCTAGTGGCTCTTGCCAACTAGCCCGCAGTTTATGCAACTGCGCCATGGAGGACGGTATCTGACTATCATGAATTGTTAGCTAAATGCGATATAGCCCGACGCATCCTCCACTGCCATGCAGGCACCTGGCATGCAGATGACAGCGGTCGGACCTTCCGGCGTCAGGACTTCCCGGTTACGGCAGCTATGAATCGACATAGCGTTTTGTGGAATCCGTACGGGTGAATTGGTATTGCTTATGAATGGAAAGGTTTTGGTGAATATTTTTGTTCGTCGCAATCAGCCGACAATTCAGATATGTCACCCAGCTATCCGGAAAAGCACCAGACGGCCGTTTCGCCATATTGGGGCTCATCAGTGGTGCGCATCCTTCGGTCCTTCGGAGGATTTAGATGACAATTCATGATAGTCAGATACCGTCCTCCATGGCGCAGTTGCATAAGCTGCGGGCTAGTTGGCAAGAGTCACTAGCAGTCATGGGTTGGATCCTTCCGCAGAGGACCGAAGGATTCGCACCACTGATGAGCCCCAATAGGGCGAAACGGCCGTCTGGTGCTTTTCCGGATAGCTGGGTGACATATCTGAATTGTCGGCTGATTGCGACGAACAAAAATACTTACCAAAACCCTTCCATTCATAAGTAAACTTTGACGTGCTTCGTGACTCGTCGCTGTGGAGTCTCAGGAGCTGCAAGGTCTTGCTTGTACCATGGCTGCCACGCTGCGTTGCGTATTCCGCATGAGGCCCCACGTAGGTGTTATACAAACTGTGAACGCACAGAGGGAGCAAATCTTCGGAATGCATTTCACAGCCTGCCAACTTTTGGTTCTCACTCATTGACGCCTACTGATTTTTCTGCTCAGTCCAAATCAGCCTGGACTAGTCCCCCAAGGGAGCGCTCGTGGGTGGTTGCTTGCAGGACGTGGTCACCAAGCTTGTGGGTGATGTTCGGCTGGTGGCGTATGTGCACCACTTTAAACTTCCCCGAATCGAACTGGAGCTGATTGTCCAGCTGGACTGGTCCAGCTGAACAGCGTCGTGATTTTCTGGGTCGGCGATCGTCCGCCACATCTTAACATCTTCAGCGAACAGCAAGAAATCTGAAGCAATCAAACGCGTAATCTCGTTAATGAACACGAGAAACAGATGCGGTCTATAACTGATTCTTGCAGAACTCCACATTCGACATAAATCGGATCGGACAGCGCACTACGAACTGAGCTGCAGTTTCCGATCCTGCAGAAAATTCCTTATCCATCCATGGATAGGATCACCAAGTCCATAGCATTCGAGCCGGCGAAGCAGAACGCGGTGGTCTAGTCGGTCGAAGACTTTAGAGAAATCAACCTATATGACGTCTGTCCCTCTGTCTGTATCGGCTGCTTCCGTCCAACTACTGTGTGCAATCAGTAGGTTGGTAGTGCAAGAACGGTGCTGGCGGAAACCGTGCTGCTCGGGTGCCATGAGGTTGTGGCGTTCTAGAAGGTCTACTGAAGTCTCAATGATGCTTGCCTACATCACCTTTGACAGCTCGGAGAACAGGACCACAGGGCGATAGTTGGCGGGTTCCGAGTGATTACTGTTTTTGAAAATTAGAGTGATTAAGCCAAGCTTCCACATAGTATGCACGATCTGCTAATCCAAGCACATTTGGAAGAAATGTGATAATGGCCCGACAAGCGTTGTTGCTGCTACGTTCAGCGCGCTCGAGTGAATATAATCAATTCCGGGATGGCAGTAGGTGCATAATGAAAGTTATTTCTTCAACACAGATGTGGCAGTAAAATCGAGGTTAGTGTGTGTTGAAGTTGGGGCTAGGGATATGGATTTGTAATAGGGGCGGACATCTGGTTGGAAGCTTGGGGCATCCTGCATTCGTAGGGCGTTGGCTGCCTCTTCAGCACTCGGTGACACTCCGATTGGCGTGTTAAGTGAGGGGGTACCGAGCTTCACTTGTCTGATGGTGTTAACATGCTTGCATATGAGGTATGTGTTATTTGCCATTTGACAGGCCAATTGTTGTTGGTGATTCAATTTGTCCTCACGTACGAGCATGTTAAAATAGTTGCGCTAAATCACGTAATCGCTCCAAGTTTCGGGACCAGGACGAGCTCTGTAATTGTACCAAGCTGCATTCCTTATTAACACGCGCTTGTGGGTTCTACTTCTGATGAAAGACAAGGGATTGTTAGAGCGAACCCTCTTCATTTCAGAAGCAGTTGCGATTAGATTGTTGATGTGTTCAACAAACTGCATCAGGGCGGTCAGGTGAGCCAACTTTCAAGAATTCCCAATCAGTCGTCCCAATTATGTCTTTCAAGATGTTGTAATGTGTGATATTACGTGTTGGTTCTTTGTGTTCCTCCAGAGATTCAGCTTAACAGACATAGTTATAAAGTATGGTGACATGAAGGCTTAACACTAGTAGTCTATAAGTAGCCTGCCGACCATGTCTTCCTCATGTGTAAGTACGAGGTCAAGTACTGATGGTTTGTCATCAGCTTTGTACCTGGTAGGTAAGTTGACGTGATTGTATAGCGGGATACCTGCGATAAAGTCATGCATTTCGGCCTTGTATGTTTCTCTGGGGGATGCCAAGGTTTCCAAGTCGTGCACGTTGAAATGGCCGGAGTAAAGAAAATGGCTGTCAGTTGGGAGTGAGCATTTCATCAGTGATGAGATTAGGTTGGAATACATTTCTGGAGTGGACGATGGAAGACAAGTTAAGGACTGCCACGAAGCAGTTGTCGTTGTGTCTAAGAAGCAAACGGCAACATAAAGAATCGGTCGCCCACGTCTCCCGATCATCCAGTCATTACGATAGTATAGGATAGCACAACCTCCCCTGCTGGGACGGCTGTGTCGGAACAAGGACATGTCCTGAATCGCGATCTCGGTATCCATAACCCTGAGTGCAACCAAGTCTCGGTTACGGAGATGAGATTCCAGGAGTTTGTTGTCTGGCGTAAGCGAAGCTCTGTGATTTTGCTGGTGGGGCGCTGGGCATTGTTTACATGTAGGAAAGTGTTTCGGTTCTCAACAACAATCCGAGACATTTGTGGCTAGGATGATAGGTTATGCCGACCGTCGTATGGTCGGCCGCTAGCCATTTTTAGTGGAATTATCGGCGAGTCGGTTGGAGTTGGATTCAGTGGCATCGTGCTTAGCCCCTCCGACAACGTGGTTTGCACAATGCATGGTCAGTGGCTGCAGGATTGCACAGGAAGATCCTCAAGTCCTTCAAACCAGCTTCCGGTGTGCATTTCGGATAAGATCACTACATCGTTTGCCTGCTGTTGTGAAGTTTTAAGTCGAACGATAGTTTCGCTCGCCGCTTACAACCGGAGCTCGGTTGGCACTTTGTTCCGAAGAGAACGTCCAGTAGCGTAAATACCATCTATCCACTTTGTAGCACAACCTTAATTATCCTTTGGCCGCACCCATTTTAGTTTTCTAATCATTGCAGCCTCGAGAGAGGAGTAGCTACGACATCATTCAACGGCAAGGTCCCATAAATATAGCGACACTGCTCCTGGTCATGAGTATTTGCTTCACATTCATCGTTCTCAAGAGACTGGGGGACGCTGTGGGCAAAAACAGTTATGGCTGTGGTGTTGAACCAGAACTCTTCTAAGCCATGCCGCGCTCATTTGTGCTCGCCCTATGGAACGTCTGGAAAAACGTAGACCAACCCGAATTCATTCTGCAGACGCGCAGACGCACCGCTACTTCCACCTCATGGACAGAGTTTAGCACAAGCCGAAGAAGCCAGGCTACGTCGTAGTGCTTTGAATCGGGGTGGCCCGTGATCTTGCTCAATTTGGAGGGTTTAATCAGAATACCGAGGACGTTACTTATGATATTCCATATGATATTCCACATGTTTTCCCTTTCGAAGAATTCGATGTTGACGCAGGAGCGTTGGCACATTTTACTGAAAGGTCACCCAACTGTTTCTGAATGCTTTTCTTGGGGTTATGGATCGTAGTTTGGGGACCGAACGATTTGATATACATCTGGGCAGCGTTGCATTTCACATTACTTATGGGTGAAGTAATAGAAACAGCAACGGCCCAGCTACCACTGGTATTTGCATGTTTCATGGGCTTCGGCGAAGTCTGGTGGGAGGAAGTGTGTTTAGGGGAAATTGTTGTAAATGGGTTGGGGGTAAAATATACGCGAACGCTTGGGCGATTTGGATTATAAGTAGTGTTTGAAGGAGCAACATTATTATTGTAGCATTCGGCGTTGTTGAGTTGTCTTGCAGTGGAGTTCGATGGACGAGCTGATGTCAGACATACTTCCAAGCTTGTTGCTACCGAAGCTATTTTGTCGTCCAGCATCTTCTCAACTATGACTGCAAGGCTTTTATTCGTCTGGGACAGTGCTATTACGGCTTTAACTAGTGGGACAGTATTACATTTCGAACAGAAAAAATGAGTCAGGCCTGCTGCGGATCAGCCTGCACTCGCTTAGGTTCATTTTTCCGCATTTCGCCTGAAAATAGATTGAGCAATTTCCACAGAAAACCACTGGTTTGACCATCTTGTTGCACATTCCACAAGCGCCTTCAGTCAACGCGGCTCGGTTAGTGGAGCTCATCAGGGCACGCGAACGTGTGATTGTTATTCATACCCAGCACCCTGGATTGATTGATCCGGCGTCAAAGTCAGCCCGCCGAGAAAGATGGGTGCGTTAATGCCTCTTGGTTAACTTCGCACGCAGATAGCCGGATCCAGCGGTACGCACACAAGCACACGAAGACGCGTTACACGACGATGCACGCGGGGCGTTGGCAAGCTACATTAAGTGTCACGGCCGCGATGTTTGGTGGGTGAACGACGCAAAATCTATCCTAACTTTATTATGCTGCAGCCTGTAGGGATGGATATATGGTCGTTTGAGAGTCCACAGCTTCTTCTACCGAATGAGACAAAAGTTGTCCTCAGGCAGCTCGGGACTGATGTGATTTCACAAGTAGAACTCGACGAAGAATGTGCCGAGATTTAGAGAGAGTGTAAATGTATGAACCAAACAAGTTAGATCTAAGAGATGGAAAGCACTGAGTACCGCTCATCGATTTGGTTCAAAAGAGCGCAGGCACAATAAGGTGTGTAAAGAACTGGAATGACTACAAACAGTAAAAGCAGAGCCCAGATAAAGTGCGGCTGCAAAGCATCTATGGTCGCTTATTAGGCGCAGGGGTACCACGAGTGTTCAAAGTCTCAATGAAAGGCAATTCCTGAAAAGGATATCGCATACTTTGTGAAATTCTAAGAATTAAAAACATTTTGAGCGATGATATTACAATTTCTCTGACATTTAAATCTGCAGGTAGGAAATGAAGGTATTCGCTTGACAACCACGATAATGTATATTCAAATATGTACTAATACTTCTGATGTTACAGGCCGATTTGCATTAAAAACAGAGTATCCTATTCCGAAACATTATATTTTAACGGAAACACAAAAGAATGTAATCGGACCGTGAAGGCGTTGAGCTGCAGTTTGACGAATGCGGAAACACGGTACTAATCATAAATATCCTGAGCCATCGACATGTTTCTGACGAATTAGTGCGATCCCCCAAGCTAATATACACTGACTAAGGCGCTGAATTTCGATAGTCAAGAGATAATGGAAGCCTTACACTTCCCGAACTATCTGTACTCAAAATCTGCGCAGCGGAAGCGTATTAAAATCAAAGCCCATCCAGGTTATTTGCTGTTTATGAGTGCTTAAACCCGCTCCCTGGAAACAATGATGGACCCGGCATAACTAACTGCGATCAAGGTAGTTACAAAACATGAGCATGCTTTAATGATGCAGTGGGTATTCTCAGCGCTTACAAACGGGCAGGGCCCATTTATGACGGTACATTCTTTTCATATGAGGATTGCTAAGTCGTCTTCAATTTAGGCATTTCTGAAATGCGCTGTAAGAGAAGTACATTCATGATGGAGCCGTCTTGAGAGTGTATGTTAAAGGTGGCTAATCTAAGTGTTACCGCAGCTATTACACTACATTTATCGGTATCGCTTCATCATGTACCGTTATAAAACAAGCGACCGCGATTTTTCAAATTTCATTGCCGTAAATCGAAACTAGTGGACGAAACTGGTTGTCAAGTTTGACAGATCTTGGTTTGAAAAATACACCACAACAGCTGATTTACTACGAACAATGAGTCAATTTAGACCTTCATCTAACAGTAACGCAAAGGTTCTTATTCGCGTGCGTTCGATCAACAGATACGTCGATCGCAATGAGTTGCAACTGGACAAACCATGGTACATGCTACCATGTCAAACTTATGGGTAAAAGACTTTAAAAAATTTATGCACCAAGAACTAACGTACTCGAAAAGGTTAGCCAATATTCAAACCAGTAGAATAGTTGAAGTAAACAGTAAAACGTGCTAGCGTAATAAAGAATTTGTGGACCATAGACAACCTGAGAGTCCTTGAGAACAATCGTCAAGATTGCACTCAGTCAGACAGCTACTACACATCCGGGGAAGATCTAGACGACATTTTTGTCCTATTTGAACTAATTATAATAGGCGCACCCGCCGAAACCTGCATGATTCGAATCCATGGCATTACTCTTAATAGCCGGTGACTTATGACACTGAGCCATGGGTGACGACGGCGGACCACCGGGACTGATATGTGACTGGGATATCGTTCGACTCACCCTCCATTGTCAAGCATGTTATGAAGGTGTAGACAACAAGGCTGGTCCCCGGAGCAACTATTTCCTTTGCGAGCCGCCATCAATGGAGATGGTATGGAAGCCGCTAAGGCGATTACTTATTAGTAGCATTACTACTACAATAATAATTCGGGAGTGGCTTCTAGCATGGACCAATTTAGCTGAGACTTTGCGTGGCTGCCCAGTACGGCAGCTTTGCTATCTTCTGAAACAATCAGTTTACGGATGGTTGTGATTCGATACTACATACCTATCAGGAGATAACCACGACCAATCCGAACTAACGCAGGTGCCGATGATAATCTATCAGTTTTGAAGCGGTCATGAACAAAAACTACAGAAACACAAATTGTGTATTCCAAATTCTTGTAAAAATGTTGGAACCGACTAAAGCTCTGAAACAATGGCCCAGCAAAATAAATTAACTGTGCGGAGCGCTGTGCAGTGTATCAACAATTCGCACACTAGCAAAGAGTTTTGACGAGCTGCTTCACTGTGGCTAAGTAAGTACAGACTGTTGTCCCCTATCATATATTGAGCCGATCTCATTTGCTCGCCCTGTGTCCCTGGCCCATGCATAAGAAATTAACTTTGAGCATATCAGTCGTCTAATCAGTTCGTGAGAGCAGTAGAGGAAGCATTTCACTCAATCAGTGAGTCCGCATGATCCAGACTTTGTCCAGCCCGTGGAACATAAATTAAGTGGTGCACATTTTCAAATAAATTGATACTAATGGAATTGAAGAGTCTAGGGTGCCTACTCTCATGACGGAACTGTACGCTATCGGGCGCATTCCGGGGCTGAGGATCGGGAAATGCCTTTGTTGTGAAGTTAATTGCGAATAAGTCCCGTTTGCTTTGCAAGCGAGATGAATAAGCGGTGGCAGACAATCAGCGGCAGCATATTAGAGAGTGTGGAGTTCTGAGCTTGCTTCTCCATCGAACACTACAATAGCTCATACTGCGCTGTGTCAAATCCAATGCGACCGGCTATAAGGTTACTTACAACTCACTTCTTTAATCAGAAGTGAATTCTAACGGTGAGTGGATGAACAATCTTGTTGGCCACCGGTATCCGGGTGGACTGCTAACGAACACTGAGGAAACGAATGAGCCATCTGGCTATCAACGGTCTCGTATACAGCAATTCGCCTGTATCGCCACGCTGCTTTGCGAGTCAGGTCTTTAAGACCAAAGGCTCAAGGTGAGGTCCCGTAAGTCAACTTTCTCCTTCGGCCTGGGAAACCGGGAAGCTCTCCGCTCACACAACACATGAGAATTCATATTTCTGCCCCTATCCGTTTTTTTTCTTAGTTTGGTTGTTAAGCAACTGTTATGCCACTCTGGCAATATTTATGGGTAAAGAGTTGTATAATGCTAATCTAGTGTGCCTACTGGATACATCCGCAGAAATCAGTAACAGGAAGAGTTTAAATCAATAAAATACGACTGCCAATTCTCTGGCTGATATTGTCTACCAGTTTCATGATGTTCAACGATGGGTGGCATGCTTACTAATGTTACTTCATGTAGCTAAATTTTAGAACCCTCTCCTTAAACCAGCGACATCTGTGGCGCCAGAAAGGAGTTTCTCTCTGTCTAAAAGCTAATACTGACAAAGCCACTTAGAAGAGAGTACTATGGGAATGAGACGGCTCCGTCGACCAGAGGATCTGAGGCGCTGTCAAGTCTTTAAGCTTGGCTATCTGTGGAGCACTGCTGTTGTCCGATGGTACCAGCTTATCCGCAATGATGATGTACGTAGGTGAGTACTACGTAGAGATAACTAAGCTAGTTACTTAAAACAATATTTAGCCCAGTAAGTTACCTCGGCTTGTGCATGTACCATGGATACTCGGTAACTGTTAATTGAGAAGAGTCTTGCATTGCTCCCTTAGTTCAAGTGACACAAGGTTCGAGGTGGGCGGCAGTTAACTTGGCAGTGGGAAATGAGGGCAATGATAACCATACTGGGTGCGGTTGGTCTGAAGCTTTTCCAGGCTCGAGTCCACGTGACCCCGGTTGTGCTTGACTCGTTACGTTACAAGGGATGGTACATAGCCAATTCTAGTGGCACTTCTCATGTCATCTCCTAGTCCGTTGGCTTGCCTGGGGTGTGTTTGTTGCTAACTCATCTGCATGGTAATGGCTGATTATGACGCAGGTTAGCGAAAGCCCAAGGGAAGCTATCTCGCAACTGTCGCTTTATCCCTGCTAGATAGCCATTTTTCGTGACGTATGTTATTGGCAAAAGCTGCAGACGTCTTGGTCCTGTATGGTATCTCAGAAAAATACATTTTTACGGCAAGCACACCGTGTCTCTCTTTTAATGTTCTTACTTCCACTGCTCGTTGTGGTTGTATGGCAACCAAGCATCGGTTCAAATCGCTGATGTAAAACTGTTGATGATCAAGATAATGGAAGTAACTGCGAAGAACCATCAACTGCTTTAATCGAAGATACTCTGCTCACAAGAAACTAGAAGAAACTTTGGTGAATCATATCATTGAGTGATATCTTCACCAAATACGTTCCAGTAGTAAGTGCCTTGCGTGCCCCGACTGAATGAGCTGCAGATCTCTATCGCCTAGGTTGCTATTTCACATGCTGCTAGAGTACTGCAAGGCGAAAGGACGATTATAGAAACCTCGACTTTGGCAGAAATCGTACGACTTCTGTTGGATACGTCAGTCATAAACCGTCCGCTTGGCAACATTTAATACTCAACCTGCTCGGCAAATTTGAAGTTGTGGAATACCTGATTGCTGTTCAAGGATTGAAGCATGCATACAGCTTCGTTCATTTTGCATCTCAACACTTCTTTCGGAGATTTAGCGACTAAAGAGTGCGTTCATTTTTCGGCGGAAAAATTTATCATACGCGTGTCGCGCCATATTACAGCGGAACATAGTTCTTCGGAAGTTTACAGTAGTATGTCTAGAGGATCCTAACGTCTGGACTTACCGACAATCAGAAAAGCAAAGCAGGCGGTATGCTGTAACATGTTGAAATGCCGGGAAAGATGACGAAAGCTGGTATAAGAATGTATATCGTGTTGTCTCCTCTGTATTGTTTTACTGACCGACAAACATAGATATAGCTAACAGTGGGTGTAACCAGACAAGCAGTGTGAAATACGGAAGTTGACCCCTACGTCCAGGACAGACTTATTGCTTTTCTGGGCCAACTCACCTTCTCTATAAAATTGGTATGTGACGGCAAAGTTATATAGACGGTGGCGACTGGAGTCTGACTTCCCTAATAATGGAGCATGTGCCGAGACGGTTCAGCGTAAATATCACAGAGCCTCCGTCCCCTCAAACTACGTGCTCGCTTAGCCACCGGCTTCAATGATAGGCAAACGCCTCCTTATCTCGGGTCACCAGATAGAGTTGGGTTCAGCTTTCGAAATTGTGTCACGGCTTGCTAATCCCTCTCCCTTCGGTTTGCTGAGACCTTCGCAATAAGCCAGATGAAGCCGGCCCTGTGTGTTTAAAGGAAATTATTTCTCTGTCTAAGACTTCCATAGACCTTGGGTTGAATTTTCGTCATTCACTCTGCACCTCAAGCCCGTTTGGTTGCACCCATTGGTAGTTACATCTATGCCGTTCGGTTATTGAAAATGTTACGGAAAAGACAACACGAAATATATGCCTCTATCACCTTGCCCCTTCTTTCCGTGCTTTTAAGACAGCAAAGTTGTCGGCGGTAAAAAGAGTGCCCATTTTTAACGAACATTATAATCCCCCCAGAGAAGCCACAATGTCTGGCATTAAAGAACGTAGTTGAAATGCACAATCTTTCATACCAGGAAAGGTTGCTACGATTGAGGCTATTCAGTGGAAGCTATCGCAGACTACGAGGCGACCTGATTATGGCATACTTGTTCTGCGAGACCCACATCATGTGTGCCGCCATTTACTGCAACTCAGCAGCAATACAAAACTGAGGGGCCACTAATTGAAATTCGCTGTTCAGTATAGCCGCCTAGAGTGTCGCAGAAATTTCTTTTTCATTCGTTTCTGTCACCCGTGGAATGCTCTCCCAGAATCGGTCGTCTCTGCACCGACACTAACTGTAATTAAAAGACGGTTGGATGTGGAATTCCTCTATTTACACTTTGTCACAGCGCTACGTCTCCATCCAACATCCGGAGTTTATAATGGAATGATTTGTTGTTAACTGTGGGTGCTGTGAATCTAAGCGGATCGCAGGAATACAACGGAACAAACGATAACTCCTTACTTTCATATTTAAAGTAATAACCGTTTTACTATCATTATTGTTCTGTCGTTATCCCCACCAATTATCCAACGGGACTTGTAAAGCAACGCTTCTTAACCCGTATAAATTCCTTCTTAACTGTTGTTCACCCTGATATGGAGCAGGACATTCAAAGCCGGATGAACATCTGTGGATACCACCACTATTGACTGCCCTTGGAGGACAGCAGATGCCACAAGTGTGTTGATACGAGATCAACCACTCGGATATAACTAGAGAAAAAGTAGTAATAAATAGTGGATTCCAACAGGCTACACCTCCTTCAGGAAATAGTTCAATGCACCTGGATTACTGGTAGCGAGATGCTCAGCGACCACCACAAATTTAGAGCATCTAAGATACGGTTTACAGTAAACAGTTAACACGACATACATGAGAGTCTATGGAGGAAACCACGTTACGGACTATCTACCAGCTAAACGAGGTGTTAGAATTCAGCAAATTGTGCTTCGAAACAGAGAAAAGATAAAAGTTATCATAGGTCAAAATTTCAATGGTTCTCCACAGTTGCAAACGCAATACAACGGTTATACTCAAAACAAGCAACCGCAATCAAAATGCCACAGCCAAAACCACGACAAATTAATTGATTGCCTCAAGCGTTTCTGTGCACAATGCACAGATTGATGGGTTTTAATAAGAACTGCCTCGATGATTGTCAACAGTGTCTGGTTTTGTTGCGCCATAATCTCACGAACGCGGTCTCCGAGTTCACACGACGCATTATCATGAAGTGCTCGGTGACAGATGATGCTGGATTCCGGTTCAACCTCGGATACGCTCCGTTTCGTCGCGTCACCGCTTGCCCCAACCGCTTAGATAAATTCTCAGCTAACCCTGAACCACCTGCCGGTCAGTTCTGTCTATGTAGATGTCACCGCAATTGCGTGTGGACTGACAAACAACGTGAGAATCTGAAATGCCTAACGAGATGCTCTGATGGTTACGAAGAACAAAGCTTCACGTGGTGTGTATTAGTTGCAACTGGGCAGCCGTGTTGATGCGCATCAGCGCGTATCGGAGCGTGTGCCCGATATCGTTTTTACATGGTCCATCTTGACAGGTAAATATCTATTTTTCTCTGCCGTTTGTGGCCCCGTGCCAAGATTGACGGAAGATCTTGTTGATTTCGGGCGAAATTGGCTGAAAATGGGAACCAATCCTTGGGTACATTGATAAGACATAGTTGCTAAATCAAAACTGAACGCTATACAGTGATCATGCTGAAACGAATAATAATACGTATGTTTCCCGATTGTGCGAGAAGCTGTCCCTGGATTGTGGACAGAACATGGGTACCATAACGATCATGCACATGCATGCTTGAGATGTGTACTTTGGGGTGTATGAGATTAAAATAATTTGGAACCACATAACTTTTGTTGTTGTTGAGTTTTGTATACCACCTTTTCTCAACGATTATACATAACTTGGTCCATGCTGGATGAACTCGCATGGTGATTTATGCGATGGAAACATGGCCATTATCGAGTTCTGGTTCAGGAATTTGCCAAGCTTAATGCGAAATGCTCTTGCATTTGTGTAAGACCTGATTGTAGCTGGTAGGCTATTCCACACGCCTGCGTATCTGATGAGGAAGAAGTTGAATGGAATAGCTGTCCTGGCTCGTGGCACAGTCCATGTGCAGGCCTTGTTGTGTATATTCCGAGTGAAGGTATGTTGCAAGTTTGGTGTGCATAGATTGGAGTATGTTTTTTGGTTTATGAGATTGTGTATTAGCACCAGGTTATGTTTCAGTTGTCGCAACCAAAGGGGTTCGAGCTTGAGCTGCTGGCAGCGTTCCTGATAACACAAGAAGATTGATTTATTGAACAAGCGCTTAATGAATGATCTTTGCATGTTTTCCAAAGCTTTCCTGTCACCCATACGCATGTTCCCATAAAAGATGCTGGTATTCAGGGACAGGAAGTGTAAGTATTTTGAAAAGCTCGAGTCTGGCAGGGGTTGTATATATTTTATGGCATATGTTAGCCATAGATCGCTTGGCATATGCTATTTGATACTGTTGTAACGCTTCTTCTTTCTCTCTGTTCTCTGCCACTGACGACTGTTCTACTGCTGCTTGCTGCCCTGAGAGACTGCGAGTGTCTGACTACTCAGTCACGCGAGTAGTAAACCGAAGGAATACAAAAGGCCAGAACTCGGTAGACAGAGAGTATTTCTACAGAATAGCTTAACTCTAGGTATTGGTAAACGAAACCTGTTAAGTTAGGAGGTCAAGGTCACTCAATCTTTTGCGTGAGTGAATTCCGCTCCACGGGTTTATTATATTGACAGAATAGTTCGATTCCTTTGACACGGGAGAATATGCGCTGTCCGATCAATTCGCACTTGATTCACAAAGTCAACAAAAACGTCAAAGGTCGTAGCACGACCGTGCCTATGATTTTGGTATATAGCAGACAGCATACGTGCCCCGCTTACATCTCTATTACATATTCAGCTTGCTTTGAGAAATTAGAGTTTGAAGAGTATCCAATGCCTAGATCACAGTTGAATAGTTTCACCCAGATACGCTCATTATTCATTGTAACTGACTCTTCAGGTATCAAACAGCCGTGTGACATAACACATAACTTACTGGCTGAGAACTTTAACATCCATATGTCGCACCATTCATGAAGTGAATCGAGGTCTTCTTGAATGAACAGCGTTTCGCTATGGAGTTCATCTCGTCGAAAGTTATAAACAATCTTTATCTCATTGGTGGACAAAAATGACCTGCCATGTTTTGCTAACACAGTGATATCGTTAATATAAAGTAAAGAAAGGGAAAGACCAAGCACACTCCCTTGGATGGCACCACTAGTGATTGGACGTGGGAAGGAGTAATGATTACCTACAGGGACTATCTGGTAACGCCCATTTAGATATGACATCAGCCAATCAAATAATAGTTCGCTGCTTCCAAATGACTCGAGTCTTTTCCGTAGCGGCTTGTGCGGCTCTCCGTCGAATGCCTTATGCATATCCATTAACA
The DNA here is from genome assembly GCA_944474145.2 of Dicrocoelium dendriticum. Lineage (NCBI taxonomy): Eukaryota > Metazoa > Platyhelminthes > Trematoda > Plagiorchiida > Dicrocoeliidae > Dicrocoelium > Dicrocoelium dendriticum. The sequence goes on from OX104070.1 coordinate 83,113,425, forward strand.
GTAGTATAACTGCATATTTCGAATCAATGGTTTCTGTGATGTAATCCAGGTAGTGCAAATGACACGTTGTACAGGAACGTTTATCGAGAACCAATGCTAGGATTTGTTAGGCAGCCCATGACGATGAACAAATTCAGTGCAGCATTTAACTTTGTGCGTAAGGGCCTTCCTAGCATCAGCTCCGCTGGCGTTCTAACTTGGGTCGCACATGTTGTACAGCAATCTGATTTTGCAAACCTGGCTGTATTTGTGAGAGGACAGCTCCGAGACCGACATCAGACGCGTCAGTGGACACAAAGGTGCGGCAAGATTCATCAAAAATGGCAACTAAGGGAGCAGACGCAACTCTCCTTTTCAGTTCATCAAAGGCATTTTGATGATTGCTGCCCCAAACGAACGACGATCCTTTCTTTGTTAACTGTCGTAATGGATCTGCCACAGTCGCAAAATCCGGCAGATAGCGCAGGTTGTAAGAGCACATTCCTAAAAATGCAAACAGTTGCATATCCAGGTCTGCTGCCGCAAAAACAGGATGCGATACCGGCGGTTTTGTCCGATGTATTGCGTCTTCAACAAATGCTCCACCTGCTTTGCATACCTCGGGCTCACCCACGGATGCCGCTCCCGTCCCGTTTTCGTCCCGTTCTGTTGGGCCTGGGTTTCTCCAGCGAATCGCCCCCATTGCATCGGTCTCTATTCGTCCGCCTCCGTTTTAACGACCTAACCGTTCTTTGGGCAAGCGCTGTCTTCCGCCTCCCTACACTATGACGGAGTAAATCGGTCAGTTCCCTTCCTTTGCATGCAGTCCGCAAAGCGTTCTGCATCTCCTCTTCAATCCGTTTCATGTGGGAGCGCTAGATACAAGCAGTATATTCGTGTAACGCTAATATTAATGAGAAATCTCTAACTTTTCTGAATTTTTTGATTAGTTTCCTCGTTTTCAGGTCACTCAGAGTGTCATGTGCATTCTTAGGATTACGAATGAGACGTTTATAATGTGGGATATGTACAGTTAGGATGCGATTGATTTGGTAGTAGAAATGTTCCATTGCAATGGGGACGTTAGTGGAGAGAAAAATGCATCCCAATTTGATGACCGGAGCAACTTTCCGAAATGTTACCAGTCAATACTTTGTATAGTATGCTGGGTAAGTGAGTCGAGTTTGGTCTTCATTTCCTAGTAGGAGGTAAGGCGTAGCATCTTGTGGTCACTAACGGGAGGGTTGTCTAAGCTGTCAATGTGTGCGTCGGGGATCCCCAGAGTGAAGAATAAAACCAGCACGTCGGCAGACTTAGTTGGTCTGGTGACCCACTGAGTCCAACCTCCAACTCTTATAATCGATAAGAAAGGTCTGTGCAATGATGAAAATGTTTACGGTGACCAAGTAATATAAGGTAGATTGAAATCGCCAGAGATTATCTTTAGGTTATATGGCAATACAGACGCGAAATCATATACCGAGGAGATCATTGCGATATTCCTAACTGTCGCTTTCCGGTTGTAGATGTAACGGAGAAGTGTTGCAATAGTTGCCGCAGCGACCGGTAGCCATAGAGATTCTGGGACATCGTATAATTAGGGGGTCATCAATAAATTCCGCTCTGAAGTTTCGATGGAGAAATACGATGTACCCGCCACCTTTCTTTGTGCTGCGATCTTTTCGAAATAGATGGTAGTTAGGAATATGTAAATTAGCAACCAACGTATCAATGGATCACCATGTTTCGGTGATGAAGATTGCATGTGAGTTGCTTAGCTGGGTAAGCATGCTTGCAAAATGCAACTTCTTTTTATGGATCTTGCGTTCTTTAGTATGTGAAAATGTGTAGTGCACAAAAACTTTTGCTGTGAGTACTTCGGAGGATCGTGAATAATTAATGACAGGCAGACGTTAAATAAGGGCGCGATGGAAACAAACCCATCGGTGGAATGCTCAGGTGTAAGTGTATTGTTCGTGTTAGTAGGACCGGGTGGGCGAAAAACTTTGATATCCCGAGGCTAGGTTGGGATTTATCTGATATTGAGCTAACCGTGACATGTTGATGAACTGCCAGAAAAGTGGAACAAGATTGGCTCTGTCTGCTGGAGGCGTCAATGGTGGGAATGGGTGCGGAGCCATTCCGGATTCCGCTAAAATAGGGTTAAGGTAAATTGATGGATGCTGAGGTGCTGCATAGGTATGTCGTATGACAAGTGGTACTGCCAGGTTTTCAATGTCCTTGCGGTTTTCATTTCTCTGTCTAGGGTTGTTGTAGACGGAAGGCTAAGTAGGCGGGTATGTTGTTGGTAGATAGGTGCAGCCAGAAGATAATCGTTCCTAGTTCTAACAGGCTCGAAGTGACGCGTAGCTCTGCGATGGCAGGCAGTTGCTGACACGGAGCTTTGAGCGCTACCGAGTTCCTCATAACTGCGCCTTTAGTGTAAATACCAGTCGACGATATATTTGTGCTTACGACATCAGCAAGCAAACCTGGGAGCGCATTTCGACGTTTGTATCTGTTTCCCGGTATTTTTATTTGGTTCCCGACGGTCACTTGTTCGCCAAATCTAATAATTTCTGTAGTGAGTAAACCGTTTGAGGTCGGAGTAATGAGGCCGCAGTCAGGATTACTGGCGTCTGTTAAGTTCGGCTGTCGTACAGTAGGCGTTGAGATAGAACGTGGGACATTTATTTGATATTACCGCCTCTAGATACGAGCTGTCGAGGTCCCAGTTGGTAGTTGCAGTCGCCACACTTGATGTGCCATTTACATGTGGATTTGTGTGCGGTTTATCAGTGTATCTGTTACCGTCTTCCGGCGTTATCGTTGTAATTCTGAGGAGGAATCGTTGCAGAGGCGTACGATCCGGTTTACTAAAAATATCTTTATACTGGGTATATACAGTAATGATATGTTGGCTGTGCAATAAATGATTGGACAGCAATGTCTCGATGTTTTCTTTTCTATACACAGACATGTACAGACGACGTCGGACATGTTACAAGCGCTAAGTACTGTCGTCTTTACTTTGTTCAAACTGAATCGGTCTGGTATAGTAAAAGGATCACCTTTTTTTATTCTACGGCTTCTATCATGTACCTCTAAGTGATGGAGTAGATTAGTTGACCTGTCTTTTTGTGGAGAACATGATCAAACTTATCAGATGGGTTGCTGATATAATCCAGTGAAACTAAGTGATTCTTGAGGGGTTCAAGTAAGGCGAAAACTTTCTTTATTTCGTCGAGCTCTGATTGCAAGGAGTAGACTTTAGTGCTAAGTTCAGTTGTGAGCTGAGAGGCCGGAGAAGAATAGTCCAGTGGCAGTTTCAGGGCATCACAATTTAATTGTTTGAGCCGTGGCACAGTGGGTGCATTATCCTTAGGTAGGCGACTGCGTTTGAACTTCGGTGGGGCCATAGCAGACTAGGTGTGTCAACAGTCATTAATGCTCAGTGGGATAGAGGAAACGCGACAAAACCAACCTGTTCTGACTTGATTCAATGCATTTTGGTTTCAGTTCACACGGTCGGGTGACTGCCGGTGTGCGTTGTAATCTGGCCGGGGAACTGATCGCGGCCGGCAGACGCAGTTGAGACCATTGCAGGGTATATCGATCGACGCCGACCGAGAGAATTGGTCAGCCGATGCGGTCAACTGGCGGCCTCGAGCGGTGACGATGTAGACACAGGAGCTCAGATAGCAGTCACAATAGGGACTGCGACTACCGAACGGAATGTCAGAAATCGGCAAGACGATTTAGGTAATGAAGCGATGGAATAATTCCTACGCTTTCCGATCCATTGGGTCGTGCTGGTAATTCCGATTCGGTGTGTGATAAGGTGGGCGGGAAAAGTCCACTACAAGGCGGAACACAGAGTGATTGAAAGATGTTTGGCACAGTTTTCTGTGAAACCGTTGGACATACTTCCAAGATTTTCCGATGAGGGAAAAAGCACACAAAGAGAAATTGAATTGTATACAATAATCCTCGATCCGTTGAAGTTGTACACAGAATGCTAACAAAATGACAGTGCGTCGGTTTTGCGTCCATCGGCAGGCGAGGCTGGACACTGGAGGATGTAATGTCTTTGTAGCTGGATAAGTGATTGGACGCTGTAAAATGGAACAGGCTTGATTACATCTAAAAGATGGAGTCTATTCTGGAGGACGGACGAAATTTCAGATAGGCAAGACAGTAGGAAACAACATCTGGACGGAGAAGTAAGTGGAAAAGAACCCCCAGATCCGCTTGCTACTTAATTACACCGTTTAGTTGCAATGGACGCAGTTGAAACCAAATGGGGTGCACACACAAAAATTGAGAGCACTCCCAAGTTACGCAAAGCAAGCAACCCGCTATGGGTGATTACGTGTATGAATACTCCGCTTTGCAATGTGGCTAGCAAAACTATTGGACCCGGTGCGTTAAGTCCTTGCCAAGTATTGCCTGAAGGACGCCTCTGAACTCTCCGAGACAATGGAACTATTGTCACTGAGTGCGAAGCCCATGTACTAAATAAACTTGGACTACCTATACGCAAACATTCTTTAACATGATGCAGTCGATAATTGATGCTATTTCATCCTGAGCCAGAAAATGTCTGTACGTCTGCTTGTGGAGTAGTTGAGGGATATGATGCTATTGTGCACCGAAACATTCGGTTCAAATTTATGGGAACAGCATATATGGCGTTTCTATGGACAACACTCTGGAACGTTTTTACCAGATATAATTCTCGGTTTGATAAAAAGGTAAATTGCTGCCAACAATGGTAAAGCAAAGTCGTACAGTCTGCATATGGATGGCATACTAGTCTTCATCAGCAGGAAAAATTTTACACGGCTTTTTGCCGTTCGGAATTCCATTCAGCCCAATATATCGGTATCTCATGAGTTGTAAAAATACGGTTGCCTGTGGTTTTTAATATGCTCATCAACAGAAGGTGTACTGAAGTACGCCCCTCACTGCAGAGGGACCGGAACTGGGTAGTACTTTCAGTATTCCAGATTCGCCCCTGTAGTATGACAACGTAACCCAGTGGAACCTAATTTCTACAGAGCTAGACAGATCCGCAGAGTCGAAATGTTAAAAAGTAAGGAGGAATTTCTGCAGAATAGTTTGATGTCAATAGAGCATCCACAGAATTTAATATAGATTCACATTAGGGAACCCAGGTAGAAAAAACTGATACTAACGGCAGAGAAATATAGATGATTACCTTTCAAGAGGGACCATGTGCATAACGATATTCGGGCACACGGTCCGATACGCGCTGATACGCATCAACACGGCTGCCCATTTGCAACTAATGAACGCAACGTGAAGCTTTGTTCTTCGTAACCATCAGAGCATCTCGTTAGGCAGTTCACATTCTCACGTTGTTTGTCAGTCCACTCGAAATTGCGGTGACATCTACATAGATAGAACTGACCGCCACGTAGCTCAGGGTTAGCTGAGAATTTGTTAAAGCGGTTGGGACAAGTGGTGACGCGACGAAACGGAACGTATCCGACGTTAAACCGCAATCCAGCATCACCTGTCACCGAACACTTCATGGTAACTCGTCATGTGAACCCGGAGACCATGTTACTACTATTATCGCGCAACAAAACCACACTTTCGACAAGCAGCGAGGCGTTCCTTATTAAAGGCCATCATCCTGTGCATTGTGCACGGAAACGCTTGAGGCAATCAATTAATTTGCCTTGGTTTGGCTGTGGCATTTTGATTGCGGTAGCTTATTTTCCACGAGTATAACAGTGTATGCATTTCGGCTTGTATAGCGTTTGCAACTGTGGAGAACCATTGAAAGGTTGATATATCACAAATTATTGATACAGCGCAAGATACGGAATGTAAGATGGATACTGAATAACATCCCGATGGAGGTCCTAGAGGGTGGCGTTGTCAGCCTGCAACACAAGGTGTGATGTTATCGTGTAGAAGGTCATTTATTTCAAAATCCTCGATAACACGGCGCAGCTGGTTTATGCTGACAGTCCCGTCAACTGCTCTGGTCACTTTAAGCCTCTGAATTTCAATGACCGTCACATCTCTTTGGAACATTTGCCATCTTTTCGGGACAGTAGTTCATCACAACCCTTCGTCTAGATGTGACTTGTGGGGTCATACACATATTTCTTTGCCTTACAATTAAGCAGCGACAACATTTCCTACCTCCGTGACAGATCTGTACATAAATCATTCCTTGTGACCAAATGTCAGTGTGTCGGGTGATAGGCTGATCAGCAATTTGGAGGCGATATTCTTTGTGATTCTGAATGGGTTCATGCGACAATCAAGCTTCAGATTTTTAGGAAAAGCTTAGTGACTTAGAGAGACGGGAGATTATCATCGTATTGCTGTTCAACATAGCAACTACTTATCTGCATGTTGGGTAACCGCCCTATATCAAAAGCCCATTCGAATGAGTTTAAGGGACAGGGCAGCGACAGCAAGTTTCGCCGTTCCGATCGAAGTGGCCACTCCTGAACTTGGTAAGCTACCATCGAGTATTCGTCGAAGATATAGCACATGCATCGCGTTTGTCGCTGATTAGGTTTTGTTCACGATGAAACAAATATAAAGTAATAGTGGAGAATGAGTTTGTTGCTTTGTGGAATTCCAGCACATTAAATAAGAGGCAATTTGTTCGCGGAAATGGTGGCAGAATGTTAATATTATTTTCGAATTTCTATGTCCACTTTTTCAACGTTCGAAAAGCTGGCGTTAAAGAGACTAGCAATGAGATGACCGGGAAATTAAGTCAGAGTAGTAGAACTGTCTATCCGGGTTTTTTGGTTAGTGGACAGGAAGAGTGCCTAGTTGTCGGGTGATCGCATCGTGTGTATCCCGCTTATGTTATAGCCGAAGAATGGAAAAATGTCTCATGCACGTTTGCAGCTAGATTGCAGGTTGGTGTCGCATCGCTTTTTTGTCACTACCAAGGATCTCGGTTAGACATAGATTTTTCTGGGCACAAAACGATGACTATTAGGCCCTAAACAATGGGGGGGTAGTTAGTCTCGTAATCCACTAGTGTCCAGCCGCTTGCTCCTATAGCAAACAGGAAATCTGTGTGTATAGATGAAGGTAGCCGGGTTGATCAATGGAACAATGGTATAATACGGATAAAAAAACAAGACTTAACAAATCCCGTAATATGGTTTGTAGGAAATAACATAATTATAAAAAGTATGACGGGTAAGCAAAACGCGTGTATGTGGACTCAATATAATATCCGCCGTAACACACAATTAGAACCGTTTACCCAGGTTTCGTGGAAATTGGTGAGCACAATATATTTTTGCGTCTTATCGTAATTCGATGAAAAGAATTCAAATCAAGTAATGCCAGTTGTGCAATGAATCGTCGTTTTATAAAATGGCAATGGCAAAAACCGAAAGAGTGTTTCACTGCCAAGAAATTCGAATAGAACGTAATTCCATCGACATTCCAGCCGACTGTAGGGGGTGGCCAATATCAGCTTATGAACCCTCAAGTTTGATCTGTGGCTATATTTCAACAGGTGGCGGCAAGCGTACTATCGGTTTACAAGGTCTGGTACGTCAGAATGAGGCCTCACGTAGATGGTGATAAGTTCCGATAAACACTCTTAATGCTTTCAGTTGCAGTGATTACAGCACGTGGAACAATCTCACGTTTCTGGCTGTCCCTCCCTGTGTAGCCAAATCGCCTTTTGGAACAAATAGATCTCTTTAGACACGCGTAGGGGTGGGCCACCATCGCGGCATACTCAGTCCGCGCGCGACTGGTGGTGGTCGCGCAGCAGCGAAGCGTCCTTACGGCGTACAGCTGATACATCATTATTATTACTTATTATTATTAGATCTCTAGCAATTTGGATGAAGCCGTAAGAAGACGAAAACGGGCAGAGGTTAACATTTCGTATTCTCTTCACTGCCAACATAAAAACAATAATTTCACCTTATTGTGTTTGCACTAAAGAGAAAATACGGAATGTTAACCTCTGTCAGTTTTCATCTTCTTACGACGTAGTATACACTGAATACTGTATTGTGGAGCAAGGAGAAATAAATTATGTACAACGCCTTCGAAATATGTTGATAAACGTAATTTTGCAATCGTTCTCTAAAGCGATTAGTGGTCAAATATAAATCCAACAATGTTTTGAACGGCTGCACATGTGTGGACTTCATCACATGTTCCCGCAAACTGTTGCAAATATTTACTATTCGCCGTTCGAATCACATGGGTGGAGAACTCGCTTCACATCAGGCACGACAGGTTTGTATCTGTGTCCGCATGTGCTGCATGGCTCACGTAAATGCAGCATTGGCCTCAGCTTGGGAAAGTCACCGAGATGTAGGATACGGTAGGGCAATATGAGGTCGACTCACAGTCGACGGTAGGATAACGTGCAGAGCCCTAGACTCTCGCACTGGTCTCCATATCGCAAGCCACGTAAACTCGGGATGAGCTTAGTAGCCACGTGTTGGACCCGTTCGATCTTCTGTGCCTCACCTCGGGTAATCGGAAAGTAGGCGGGCGAACCATACCCTAGCATTGGATGAGAAGAGGCGAGTAGCAACCTCTTCAGATCATGTGCCGAAGCTAGGTCTGAGCGCCCCAAATATGCGCAATCCGCTACTTTATTCAAAATGGCTTTTTAAACAAAGTTGCCAAGACCTGAATCGCTTGTCCGTAAGCTGTTGAAGTACTCTATCTAGTGAAACCACAATTGGGATTCGATGATTGAAACTGTGCAAATTTTTGGATTGGATATAGGTGGAACACTACCCAGAGGTTACAATTCCGCATAAATGTAGTTTTCTAGAGAAAATTATAGCACGAGGTGCAGCTTGTCAAATCAAGAAGAACAAGTGTAAATCCAGTTGTGTGCGACAAGATGCGGCAGAGTAACAGAGGATAGACGATAATCGTTCGTCTGTATGCATATGCGGATGCCAAACTAACATTAACGACGTTCTCAGCTAATGCACTTTTAGAGTCTTAGATGTAGTCAAGCAGTACCTCACTAGTGACTGACAACAAGAGATTCTGCGACAACTTTTATCTCCTGGCGATCTCAAAGTTCTAGTGCAAATTGTTTTTCGAAAGAAGTGGTAATTGGGAGCCACTAAATTCGACTCTAACGTATGAAGACCGTACAACGTACCCATAAAGGGTTGCTTTAGGGTTGAAAGCTTGTGCAAGCATGTTTAGGTGAGAATTGTTGCCCACTGAGTTGGCATTAGCTTAAAGTACTGATGATGTCTCATGAAGAGAGTTTCCGTTGCGCAATTCATGAATGCTTGGGCCGGTTGTGCCACTAGGAAAATCCGGGGTAAGAGCCAAGAGCCACCTATTAAAGCTGACAACACTGGGGAAAAGGGGAAGTTCAGGAATAAAGTCTAGATTGAGGCTGGTTAATAATGGCCTAATCATCCTCCAGACGAATTGCATGAAGAGTAATAATATTTGGTTAGACTCTACCTGATGTGTCAGGAATGGGAATGACTGCAATCCGGAGCAGTGAAAAACTAGTCGTGGAAAAAGCAGCTGTGTGGAACGGAGTGCAACATGATGTTGTCCAACAGAACAAACTCGTTGTACTCTTGCTTGCCTGCCACTGTTTCATGTATATTGGGGGGTAAGTAGGACAATTCGGAGGACAATCGTTTTTTATTCGGTCTGGGATATCGCTTCATATTGTAGATGCAAGTGGGTAGTTCGTAAGGAGCAGTGGTCAGTACCGAATTTTTCGCACTCTGTGTGCATATAGTACGCAAAGGCCCTTAAATTGTTTAGGTCATCAGCCGGCTACAAAATATTGTCTATAACAGAGAGATTAACGTCTCTACTGTAAGCCGTAACGGCGCTTCGCTGACGCGCGACCACCACCAGTCGCGCACAAGCTGAGTTTACCCCAAGGACACCCATCCCTACGCGGATTGGAACCGGGGACCTTATGGTTACAAAGCAGGAGCGCAGAACACTCGGCCGCCGACCGACATAACAGAGATTGCCTATCCTGGGGCATGTATTGGGCGTTAAATTCGATGTGGTACGGCCGACGAGTCCTGTTAATCATCTGCGCAAACTTCCTAGAAGGCACCGGTTCAGTGGAAGCCTGTATCACAGAGCTAGAGCAATCTTTTACTAGGACCACTCTGGAGATGTTGCAATGAAGCCGAAAGCAACCGCACAGGAAGCAGCCACCACCAATTATGAAACATCAGCGCATCTAGATGCCGCTTTGACATTACGGAATCTCTGGGTAATTCTGATTGTTTAAGCGCATAGGGTGCAAGATCAAAAAGGTATCCTGCAGTAGTGACCTGCATGGATTATTCAACCTTTTTAAATTGGAAATGCAATGTTATGGTCAGTCGACTTGCAAGAATCGATCCAAGAACTTTTCATTTGGATACTTGAGCACCACTGTATGTTTCCTCCTGCAAACTCACGCAAGTGTATTCAACCTCACGCATACTGCGTGCTTTATATCGTCATTCATAATTTGTCCAAATTACCGCTCAGAGGATAAGAAGAACGGTATTTTTAATCAACGCATTCATTCATGTACCTCGGGTGCAGTTGGAACAATTAACCGTCGCACGTCCTCCGTTTGCACGAGATCGAACTGATACGATTAATTGTTAAGACAACCTTATAAGACCATGTGGTTCGAATGAGAGGCTTGCTCTGTTCTCCGAGATGGGCATTTTTGTTGTAGGCCTTTGGTAGCCAAGCTAGGCAACACCCTCAGTGCGGCTATCAATATTTGATTCGCAGTGTCGTGAGCCACTACCAGATCCAAATATAACGCAGTAATGGAAGTAAGCATGGCAAGCTTCCAGACCGTAGTCAGGTAGGACAAGACAACAATAGGACGCAGGTTATCGGACCAATTTTCGTAGGTGAGTCACATGACACACAAGTTAAAACATGACATGGAAACTGATTGATTAGTCAATGCGAGGCTAACCAATAAGAACACGGTGCGGTTGAGCCAAACGAAGTAATGTCATCCACGCACGTAACATCTCCGCTTTTGGAGGTCATACTCCGGGAACGAAACGTTCAACAGCTTTACGTGCACGCGGAGATCTGTGAAGTGGCGGCCAGTTTGGTGTTTGCGCCGTACCGTGAGTGTTTTGTTCTACCGTAGGCTGGATTGAGTCAGGTACGTTTCCTTCCTTGTTTTTCCACACAACTCTAACGAATGTGATTTGAATTCCACATCCAGATGCGAACATTTAATTATAGGCCAGCCTGTGTACCATAAATTTGACCACGGTTGCGGGCCACCATGACTGTTACTGAAATCGTGTAAGTGAGGGATTTGTTGGGTGGCGCCTAGGATACTAGTCAGTAATCAATGACACGTAAGAGCCGTGTCAAGTACGGGACAGTATAGAAGTTGAAGACGACTGAACCCAACGGGTATTGTGCAGGCTACAAAATAGGAAGCGAATCAACGAGAGCGAGAAACGGCGTAGCAAGATACCAAAATAATTTGTGTCAACGGAAGTGCCGTCAGTAAAACAAGTGGACGTTTCGAAGGTTAAAACAACGGTAAAAGCCAATGTTGCAAAATACTGAAAGAACGTGGTTTCGGGTACATTACAAGGGCCTCCGCCTAGAAGGATGGAAGCCTTCGATGGAGCTGTTAGTGGGGGGTGGGGAATGGATGGGTGCGAATAGTTGTATGTGCTTGAACACTGGATTCCAAGATGGAGTATGTAGCAGAGTTCGCTGGGTCCAGGCTTTTTTTATTAATTATTTATGATGATCGTGTGGACCAGAGTGCACCATCGGTGGGTCGTCGATGCGGGCTGGTCGGACTGCAAAAATAAATCGGATAGTCCAGAAAAAAGGCCGACAGTACATTCCCTCAGCTGTAGACCCGACGGTGCGCTTGGGAGGTGTCACTCCCCGCACTGCACTTCAGTCCACGGTCCTCGTCCCACGAAATCCGGGCGTACTCGTCGGCAACTCCTAGCCAGCCGTTTGGGGACCGACCCGTTCGTGGCCGTCCGCGGCCGAGGGCGACTGACTGTTTCTTGGGTCAGGAAGGGGACCTTGGGTCGGCTGGCGAGTCACTCGGGAGTTGCGTTGAGCCGGTTAGCGAGTCACTCGAGGGTTGCCTTGGCAGTTCCGGCGTTTGAGTTTCTGGAAGGTAGAACTCAGAGGAGGTGAGCAAGCGTCGGGGAAAGTGGCTTGATGCCGGAGAAGGAACATGGCATGCATGATAAAAGCAAATACGCCTTTTAAGTTTTCAAAATGTTTTGGGCTTTTTTGTCAATTTCGCAAAACGTTTGTGGATGTTGCGCATGATTAGCACCAAGGACAAAAAAGACGTGTTAATGAAAATAGCAAACGTTTACAAAACTTGTTAAACGGACAGGAGGTTTGACCTGTCTACCGTGTCGGTCAGCTGCCTGGGGTTGAGGCGGGGTAGGTTGGGAGTCAAGGGGAACGGAGGGTTTCGGGATATCCAGTGCTCGGCAAGTCACCGCAGGTGCGGGTGCTTGTGTGATAGAATAAGGATGGGTTGCAAGTGGTTCGTTAAAGAAAGCCACTTTGAGGTGGTAGATGGACAACGTTGTTCGCTGACCATTCTGGTCTAAAGTAAAATGTTTCGGAGTCCATTGCAGGACTCTGAAAGGGCCAGAGGGCGCCGCACTGCGTCGGTGCAGAGTAAGACGTGAGTGCAGGTAGAGGGTACGCTGTGCATTCGCACATCATTGATCGGCTCACGGGGAGGAGTCGGGCGTCGTGAACGCATGCGTTGCGCTAGGGAGGACACAAAGTTAGGCAGAGCCATACCCGATGACGAGGTAGGTGAAACGAATTCTCCTGGCAACTATAGCATTGTGTCGTAAACCAGCTCTGCTGGTGCACATTGCAAGTCAGCTTTGATGCTGCTGCGAATACCGAAGATTACCAGCGAAACGTTTTCGCTCCAGCTAGGGTCGGAGGAAGCGCAGAGCGAGGATTTTAGCTGTCTATGAAGCGTTCAACTAAACCGTTGGCTGCTGGTTGATACGCTGTGGTATGAATGCCGCGACAGCCTAAAAAGTTGCGGAACGTATCGAATTGTGAAGGTTCGAAAGGCGTTCCTCGGTCAGCTGTAATGGTGGATGGGCGTCGGTAGTGCTAGACCCACCGACCTAAGAAGGTCCTGATAACAGTCTAATCTATGCAGTCTGTTACGCGAATGGCTTCTGGCCATCTAGTGAAGCGGTCGACACATGTAAGAATGCATACGAATCCGCGTGAGGAAGGCAAGGGACCTACTAGGTCTAAGTGTACACGCGAGAACCGAGAGTCCGCGGCGGGGAATGAACCAAGAGGACTGCGGGTGTAACGATGCATTTTGGAGCCCTGGCATTGAAGGTAGGCGCGAGCCCAGGTATGAACATCTTTGTTTACGGTGGCCAAAGGAAACGTTCAGTGAATAGTTTCAAAGATGCACGGATACCGGGATGTGATAGTGAGTGCAGTGCGTCAGAGACTGTGCGTCTGAAGGAGTCGGGCACGAGGGGTCTAGTACAATCTGTGGAAGTGTCACCGAGGATGGTTCCTTCCGTGGTTTGTAGAGGAACAGGTTGCATATGCAACGAAGTGGAGTGCAGAGTGCGTTGTATGTCTTCATCTTGAGCCTGAGCCGATGACATGGCGGCAAGGTCGATGACAGGCAAAGACTGGAGAGTGAGGTTGACGTGTGAGAGAGCGTCGGCGACGGGATTAGCGACACCTGAGACATGATGTATGTCAGCAGTGAACTGCGTGACAAGGTCTAGATGTCTTATTTCCCGCAGTGAATATTTGTCGCAAGCGGAGTTGAAGGCGAAGACGAGCGGCTTGTGGTCAGTGTAGACAGTGAAAGCGCGGTCTTCCAGTGGGTGTCGGAAGTGAGGAATGGCTAGGTAAATGGTGAGCACTTCTCTGCCAAAAGTGCTGTAGCGGGATTCCGCTGGCTGTAGTCACTTGGAGAAGAACCCAAGAGGTTGCCATTGCCCACCAACGTGTTGTTGGAGGACGGCTCCTACCGCGACGTCTGAGGCATCAGTCGTAATAGAACGGGGTGCAGTTGATTCGGAATGAACGAAAAGAGCTATGTTGGAGATAGCATCCTTGAGCTCGGCGAAGGCTGTCTGTGCTGTGTCAGGGAAAGCGAACTTAAGTTCATTCCCTCTAGGTAGATCAATCAGAGGCTGCATGAAATGAGCGCAGCGAGGAACGAAGCGTCGATAGTAGTTGACCAAACTACAAAACCGACGGAGGTGCTTGAACGAAGTCGGAGCTGCGAAGTCCTTGATTGCCCGATCTTATCTGGAAGGACTTCAATACCAGACGATGAAACGAGGTGGCCTACCGTTGATTTATCCAGTTCGTAGTTAGTGGGTTGACTGTGACACCGTGTTGGGTAAAACGCTGGAAGAGAGTTCAAAGCAGGTAGACGTGCACTTGTCCCGAGGAAATGGCTACTAAAATATCACCTAGGTAGGAATAAGCGAAGTCTAGGCCACGAGTGACATCGTGGATGAGGCGTTGGAAGGTTTGTGCGGCGTTGCAGAGTCCAAATGACATTCTTAAAAATTAAAACAAGCCGAAAGGAGTGATAACGGCTGTTTTAGGAATGTCATTTTCTTCTACAGGTATCTGGTGATAGGCGCGAACCAAACTTATCGTGCTGAAGATCGTCTTACCTGTGAGATATGCGGTAAGATCTTGCATATGTGAGATGGGATACCTATCTGGGACCGTAAGCCGATTGAGTGCGCGGTAATCACCGCAAGGGCACCAGTCACCAGATTTCTTGAGGACCATCTGCAGGGGAGAGGACCAAGGGCTGTCGGAAGGGCGGATTATTCCAAGTTCGAGCATGTGCTCAAACTCCGCCCTAGCTACCTTTAGTTTCTCGGGCGATAGTCTGCGTGGAGGGGATGAGACGGTGGGCGATTCGTTCGTATGTGGTGAGTGACTTGGAATGCCAGGGGTAAAGCTGCGTTCAATGGCTGAAAGAGCTTGGAATACTGGGAAAAGAAGTTGGCGTAGTCTGGGGAAAGGCGTAGACCGGTGTTATAGATACGATATCGGCGCTGATGCCAGTTACACTGAGTTTCGTTGCAGTGACGACTATCATCTGGCGTTTCGCATCGACCAAGAGGGCGAAATGCCTGAGAAAGTCAATGCCGATGATGGCAAAGGGGACTGCAGCGACGTTGAATACCCAGCGGAACGTGCGCCGATGACCTAGATCCAGGGTAAGCGAGCGATGACCGTAGGTGGCTATTGGCGTGCGACTGGCGGCACTTAGGCTTGTCGACAAAGAAGCGATACGCTCACCTGGCACAGGGGGAATGACGCTGACTTCCGCCCCGATATCGACTAAGAATTGGGTCTTGGAACCACAATTCCTAATGTAGATGAGACGACTTTGGGCTTTGCCGATGTCGTTTGTGACCATTACAGGCCGGAATGGCGGATCATCTGTACCGGAGTAGCTACATGGCTGTACGCACTTATGGGTTTTATTACCGAAACGCGAGTGGTAAAAGCAGTAACCTGAGATATCAGGTTTTGTACGAAGGAGCGATGATCCAGAGCGACTGCTGTGCTTACGGTTTAAAGTGAGTTCCTCGATCTGGCATTGAAGCGACGCTATCTGCGACAATACTGCGTCTATTGTCGACGGCTGGCTAGTCGTGGGTGTCGGTGTGGTTGCGCCCGCACAAAGCTGCTTAGGTGCTTTCGTTTTAGTCTCTGGCTGGTGCCGTTCGATGACGCGGTCTGCTAGATCTACAATTGCTGTGAGTGGCAGGTCACTTGCTACTACAAGTGCGTTCAGGAAGTCGTTGCATCCATAGCTCGAGGAGAATCCCTAAGTCCATGTTGGATGAGCTGTTACATTTCGCGCAACAAGGCTAAAGGGATCCTATCTTCAAGTTGCAGATCACTAAATAGTCGCTGCAGACGGACCTTGTCAGAAGACGTGATTCCCTGAGTAATAGTCTATTTAAGAGTCTCGTATTTCCTTACAAGAGAGAGCAAAATATGATGTCACGCAACTGCGAGGACATACTCTGAGGAAGGTGAGATATTAGCTGAGTATACATTGGGTAATCAGAAGAAATCCTACGAACGTAAAAATATGGATTCTAGGTGCAAAAACCATAAGGAAGGATCATTCTCCCAAAAAGGTGGGGGCAAATGCAACAGAACTGAAGATAACAGGCTCTACGGCGATGGCTCATCTTCTAGATAATCCAATGCAAAAAGCGGATAAAAATGTGGTAGGTGAGGAAACAATATGATCACAAGTAATGAATTGCAAAATCACTGGAACGATCTTATCAAAATAGAAATTCAAAATGGCGGACGGCGTGTCTTGCACCGGGGGGTCATCAATATTTGGGTGGCGCCTAGGATACTAGTCGGTAATCAATGACACGTAAGAGCTGCGTCAAATACGAGACAGCATAGAAGTTGGAGACTACTGAACACGTGTATTGTGCAAGCTACAAAATAGGAAACGAATGAATCAGAGCGACAAACGGCGCAGCTAGATACTCAACAAAACAATTTATGTCAACGAAAGTGCCGTAAGTGATTCCAGTGGACGTTAAAACAACGGTAAAATCCAATGTTGCAAAATACTGAAAGAACGTGTTTGTCGGTACACTACAGGCTCACACATCGTGATCCCTCTCCAAAGACTAACAGACAGACTGTGATTTCTCAAGTACACTAGTCACCAAATTCCTTAAACGAATTTCTCATTGTTTGATGATTCTCCGGCTGGCTTTGATCTCACTTTGGGTACAGGATGTGTCACATCCGTATTCGAGGCCGTGGGTCTGTTCATGCCGGATCCAAGGCCACCAGTTGGCTACTGCTGCTGCTGCTGTCCGTGCATAGCGCATTCGGCTCGTGGCTGGACAAGATCACAGACTAAAATACCAGGCAACAACTGAGGGCATCAAACCCAGTTCCAAAAATTCTGTAAGACCAAAACTGATTCCATCCCCATCACTGCACCACAATTCATTGCCACGTGGACTAACGCGTGGATTAGTGGAATATGTGAGTTGGCCAGAGCGAACCGAAGAAGTCTGTTTACGTATCTGGTCTTCTGATGCGTTCAAAACGACAGTCGCGAGCGCTAGATAGTTTGGAAGTACCCAACCTCAATGGTTGTTGGTTTGATGGGCGAATGTCTTCTAGGCCGTCTTGGTGCGCATTGAAAAAACCGGTATCAGGGTAATTCTTGTGATTCTTTTCAGGAAACTCCACAAAGCGACCGTAACAAAAGGTGTTCCATCGAATGCGTCAATCAGTAGTGGCAGTAGAACAACGGTCAAATGAATAGACATAGAACCAGGCAGAACCGTGAAATTCAGTGGATGACAGGAGAAGTAGCCGCAGCATCATCATTAGAAGATATTAGTTGAAGGTCAGCGACACACTTCAGCGACCGTGCCGCAGGAAAGAAAAACGGATGCTCATTTGTCATCTCCATACGCCATTTTATTTTTAATTTTTTGTTGTTAGGCGTTGAGTATCTGAATCTAAACAAGTACGTACACAGATCTTCCACTGGTTTCGGTCGCGAGCCATATCCTGACTTGGTGCCAGCCATCCGCACTCTTCATCCTTAGGTGCCCAATCACCCAGGCGTGTAAACCCAAAGTGAAGTCAATGATTTCATATGCTGTCGCCAAGTGGATGATAAACCACCACGTGGTCTCTTTCAATCGAGTTGTTATAGCGGTAGTAAAAAAAACCCACACCACTCCCCGTTGTCTTTTGAGTTAACCTGATTCACCCCTATTCAACCCGCCACTTTTTTACCGTTCCCCACATTGGTTTCTCTTGACTCATATTTGTGATTAGCTTCTAGTTGACACTGAATCTTGTGCTCATTAGTTTTTCTCTTACTCTTTGTAGTTCGCTCGTTCGTGAGGCACCGTATCGATCCTTCGCCCGTAGAATGACCAGCTTTGATTGATCGAATGTCAGCTATTCTGTACAGCCCTGATTTGAATGATTCCCTTGAGCTGAACTCACGAACGCTTGGTGGCCGGTTTGGCGTGCGGCGAGTAACAATGTTTCGTACCCGGATTGCCGTGCGTGCGGAACCAATCGTGGGGTCGACACAGTACGAGTCATGCACGAGAAAACAGAGCGCGATAGGGCAAACGCTCAGCTGACATACGCAGGACGTGGCAGAGCTATGTCAACTGGTGCAGTAAAACCAGCCTGTTGTAGGGAATACTAGCAATCACTAAGACACGAAAGCTGACCTCACCGTTGCATATGCGTTGTTGCCACCATACACGAGGAATTCTCCTCAAGCACTTATTATCGAAGGCCGAGAGCCGGCGAATGTCACCTACGCGAACTGGCCATGATTCGCTGCCATACAGTAACACTGCCCGAACCGTGGCACTATAAACACGAGGTAAACAAGAGGCGGGACACGCCAACCGAACTTACATCGCAATAATAACGATAGGTAACAACGACAAGGTAGTGAGATTGAGTGCAAATATAATGTAAAGAGAATGGAAGCAAGGAGTAAGTGCATTAAATTAATCAAAGTGAAATTAAAAGTAACAAGCAGACGCAAGAAACCGATTGCGCGAGCGCCGATGACTGAGTGACTGCGCCATGCCTGATACGGTCTCCAGCCATTGGTGTGGATCATCCAGAGGCCCCTGTCTACGCACGAGCCTGACCAAGTCTCTCGGTCAATTTCTTCACGCCTTTATGCCACATTAGGTGGACCTTGCAATTTCACCGTCTAGTGGAGCCACGGCGCATAATGCACACCGAGGAAATCAGTCAAGGGGTATATAGAGGACATGAACTAGCCGGCGTAAGCGGTGAAGAATCAGCAAACACTCGAATGAGGCGCCAGAAGGCTTCTTGCCAAAAACCAACTGGCGGACCTCAGCATTGCCCATTCGTTGTCCAGACGTGAGCAATACTACCTAAGCACCAGTGGTCACACATGAAAAAGCGTTTAATGTCTTCAAACCGAACTATCTACCTTCTTTGATCCATATAGAGGACACAAGGCAGTTGAGTCACAATTAATCCCGTTGGTTTAAATGTGAGAAAAAGTCAAAACGTAAATCGCAAGAATGTTAAACAGAAGAACTGGGGACCTAGAAGATGGGTGCGTGTATTGCATCAAAGTAAGAACGTCCTTTGATATCACAGCCAGATTGAAATAGAACACATAAGATAAAAGATAAGAAGATAAAAACACGATAGTGTCAAAGAAAAAAGTATGACCTAGCTGGAGTTAATGGGTAAAAGGAGAGGGCGCGAAAACTGGACGCCATCCAAGTCATGAGGGTCTTCACAGCATGCTTCACAGAAAAGTGTCGTCGTTTGTTAATCCAAAGCGACGACAATTATAGACATCGGGGAGGCAAAGGAAAGAAAAAAACACGGATCAAAGTGTCAGCATTCGCGAGTACGATTATCTTTGACGGAAATAAAGAACCGTGTGGGCCTCAGCTGTTGCGGTGTTCTCTCGGTCTCTTTCACCAGGAAAGACGGTCTTGAGGATGACAACTGCTTAACCTGGATCCAGGAAGTCAGGTCTGCGGTTGTGCTGGAAGTGGGAGTGAACTGTAGGACACGACACAAATGAGCAAAGCTCGGACGTTGTTCAGGGTCGGAGAGCCAACAATGATTCATTTGGACACGAACTAAAGCAGGCATGTTCTCCGGGGCTGGAAGTCGATACCCTGAGAATAATAGAGCAAGTAAGTGGCGAAAAAGCACGGATGAAATCGTGATAAAAACGGCATGGCTGATTATTATATCATGGGTTCCTAAAGAGAAGAGTGCAAGTTGCACACCGTAAGTACCCCGCATCGTAAACAAAAACCTGGAATGCAACAGCGACAGCGAGACTTAATCTATGCAACCAATAACAAATGGCGATGAAAGACGATAAAATAAAGGCAATACGGCCAGCTATGACCGGTTCACTCCGGAAAAGCACAAAGCAGACCAGCAAAATGGAGAGAGAGTAACAGTTTGGGAAGGCAAAACAGTTACTCCAATGGATAAAGCAAGCTGCGGCAAAAAGTGGACTGAAACATATACCAGGCATTCGTCACCTAGAGAAGCATAATCAGCCTGCTCGATGACTAAGAACAAGGCCGTTGGTCACTAGCGCTGCTTCGCTGTCAACAGGTACTTGAATGATAAGTCCAAGCGGTACAAATGAAAAGCGTTCCTCCGTTGTGTTAGACGCTATGAAGATGAGCAATGTGGGGCATCACAATGGTCAGTAGAGTTGGCCCAACTAGACCCAATTAGGCGGACAGTACACAGATGGAAGGCCAATTCGCCTGATAATGACCTTGAGGGAATCGAACCGAGGACCAAATAACTGGCAAGTTTGTGAAGAAAACCCACAGCAGCGTTCCGGACACTAAGCGGCAGCCCCTCTGTGCTCAGCGAGGACGAATCTCTCGTTCGAATCTCCATAAAAACCCATTAGCACGTTTAAGGAGTTACAAAAATGGAGCGGCAACTTTGGTGGACATAACGATATGGAATAACCAAAGTACAGATGTGTCAGTCTAATTTGATGTTGGATTGCATGTCCAGTTCAGTCGAACAATTATGATCCGAGCACCGAGGTGCAGGGTGGATCCAGTTGTCACGACTCACATCGCAAGAACAATAATAAATAACAACAGCAAACTAATGGGGTTGAATGCGAAAAGAATGTAAAGAAAAATAAGCAAAAAGGTAGTGGAGGGTTTCGATGTGGCTCTCTCCCATCCCTGCACTCCACGACCGACGGTTTCGTCTTGGTTTAGACTCTTCAGGTAGAGATAGCGCGTCGCAATCCAAGACACACGGCGGGTGCTCCAAAAACCCGAAAATCAAAAAGGTAGTGCATTAGAACAACCAAAATGGAACGAGAATGAACAACCAAATGCAAGAAAGCGAATGCAGGGACGCCAATGACTGCGTGACTACGACATGTTTGATACTGTCTCCAAACATTGATGTGCACCGTCCCGAGACCCCTTATCCACGAAGACGACACACACTAACCAGACCAAGTCTTTCAGTCAGTTTCTTCATGCTTCTATGCCATGTCATCGAGTAAGCACCTCGCAGTTTCGCCCAAATTTAATTCAACCACAACGTACAATGCACGCCGAGGAAGCCGGTCAACGGGCATACGGAGGATATGGCCTAGCCAACGTAAGCGATTAAGATTTAGTACGCGCTCGAGTGAGGAACCAGAAGGCCTCTCGCCCAATGCACTAGGGAAGAGAACCATTGGCAAGGTATAAAAGTCAAAATAAGGGGAAATAATCCGATATCATTAAGAATATGGTTAAAAACAACTAACGAGTTGCTAAATACTCTCATATTGCATACATTCAGCGCGCTTCTTAGCCTCATCCAGCAAAATAAATGACACGAATATATATATATATATATATATATATGCGTATATATATATATATATATATATATATATATGTTTGGCGGAATCCGGTTTCGGATTTGCCCGTCCCTGTGGCAAGCCACAGGACGCCTGCGCCTACAGAGGGACCATGGATGACTTGCGCTGCACCATCCACAGCTCCAACCACACACCCCATACCCAGTGTAAACCCGAAGGAATAAGACCGGGAGGCATGCGGATGGGAGCCACGTTTCATCAACGGAGCCGGCCCACACGCTTTCACGGGTAAACACAAGCACGCCATATTTGAGAAGCAAGCGCACATAAGGCCGTGGCTGGACCGTAGTCCGCTCCACACCGAGTGCATGGAACCGCTCTCCGAGCATGGCACGGCCACAATCACCGTGCACCCTGTCCCCTCCAGCAACGACCAACTGTCTTCTGGAGCCAGATGGACGAGGTAGTGGGTAATAGACAGGTAGGCACCTTGTCAACATGCACATCAAGTGCAGTCACACCGGGGATATCAAGCAACAGCTAATCACTTGAAACGACAAGATGAAATAAAATAAATCCAATAATGCATACAGATGCGGTGACATAACTCTTCGCTCAATTAGCATATGAAATAAGTTGGTTAGCAACGGATCCGCGATAAGTAAAAAATGTCCAGAAGTTATTTAAAAATGATACAAACGCAACAAAGTTATCGAAAATAAGTGCAATTAGCGTAAGTAACATGGCCAATTAATAGAAGATTATTCAGGCAGACAGAACATACCAAATAAAGTGGAATGAAATTTATCTAGCTTAAAAAGACCTAGTTTAAGTGTAAGTTGGCTTAGCCCAACTGCGGTGAAGAAGCACCAAGAATGCAACACTAGCCTCAGCATATATATATATATATATATATATATATATATATATATATATATATATATATATGTATATATATAATATATAAAGGAAGAGGCCAAAACTCGACCTACCGGACTCCACCATTTCCCGTGTCTGTGGGTTAGACCAAAATCGATAGGGTACGTCACCGAAAGTGAATATTTCCCACAACAGCACTCCGTAGGACCACACATCACATTTGCTGGTATAGCGCCCGGTAGCCAGAGCCTCTGGAGCGGTCCATTTAATAGGGATTTGACCATGGCGATCGCTTAACTGCAGGGAAAGTGAAGGAGGAAAACACCAAGGGACAGGGGATTAGATGCGAGTTGCAAAATCGCTCGATTGAGATTGGACGGATGGATGTGTGATAGGAAAGAAGAGAACGGAAATGTAGAAAATCGGAAGTAAAACAATGTTTATTACATATGCATGATGTCTGCTCAGAATGAACAGTTAGGATGCACATGATAGCAGCTACAACTACGCAAAGAAAAATGGAGATCGTCAACAAAAATCGACTAGGCCACACAAATAGAGTAGTGGAAGCAGTCATAGGCAAGAGTAATCAGGAGCCAGCAGTCGACTGTATGGAGAGGGCGATGAAGGTAGTGGATGAAAGCTAGCAATACAAAAGGTGTAAGAATGATCGACCATCAGTGAGCTACACACTGTCATCCTTCAGCCTAAACCTAACGGGCAATGATTTGGAGTGTTGTAGAAGGGACATATTTGTTAAGGAAATCAACGAGGCACATGTTCGACGACGGTAGACAGCTCTCTCTATCATTGAGGAGAACGGACATCTGTGAGCACGACAGATAAGACAAAGAAAAATTCTGTTCTAATGTTGACAGCATCACAGATGCATAATGGAGGTTCCGAGTTCCGCAGCTACCAAAGAGTATGAAGTGATCACTTGACCCCGGTTTCCCGTGGTCATAAGATAACTAATTAGTGAGTGACTGGCGAACAGTATTCTCGCCATAAAAGCGATTACTAACTGGCTAACTGGCTGCTTTAAAGGTGGAACTGTCTGGATGACACAAAAAGATGGATGCTTAAAAGGGTCTCAACGTCCAATTATTGGAAGTTTTTGCAAGGGATCGCACTTCCGTGTTAAAAGGCCTAGCGAATCCGGGCTAGGACTAGTATCACGCAAGAGGAGCGTAGTAGATGCTCGGGAAGCAAACACGTTTAACTGATGAAGGCTCCACTCACTTCGTAGATATCTTCTTCTCTAGACATTCCGAAATCGGCGATCTTCAATCGACCTGTCTCTGTTACAAGACAATTGCGCGCGGCCAAATCCCTATAAAAGGAAAAATGGAGATAACATAGTTCCACTTGTAGTTCACTGATGAGTCGGCGAATCGTACATATTTATCAAACATTCCGTAGGATACTTTAAAAGAGAAAATTCTCTGAACTCTGTGAAGTCTGTGCAATGGAACGAACATAATTTTACGGACTCAACTCACATCACCACAGTAGAATACTAACAACAACCGTAAGCATAAAAAGGAGAAAATAAAAGGTGTAATGAAGAAGGAAAGGCCGCAAGGCTATTGTTGAATGAGGGAAGTGACATGGGATAAGTCAAGTCTAAAAACAAGGCTAATTACGTGACGAGGTCACGGTCTGGCAATGCACCCAGTCGAGTTTCGTTGCTCCCCTCTCCTCTGTAATCAAGTAGCCAATAAGGGGTTGCACTAAACTAGTTTAAGCATGCATAGGAAAAATGCACGTCGAAAAATGCACGGCCGAGGCCGTGTACGCGAGCTGAGCGCTAGAGCTAGTCCGGTGCGGTGTCAAAGAGCCTATGCGAATTTGAAACAACGGACTAGTGACCTTAATGAGCAAATTAAGACAGGGAACGATCAGCAAGCACAATCATTCTCATCCATTCAAGACACAGCGACCCTATCACTAATCTACGCAACAGAACTGGCCATTGGAGGGAATTTGTCAGCAGAGTTGTGTCTAAGACTGATGTCTGGCCGCTTCGAGAATTGAGAACACTCAAACCAGCCTGATGGACGTGATTAGCAACTTATACAGTAATTTTATAACCAGAAATGACAGAAGCGCACGTCCACTTCCCGTAACGGCGCAACAAAGATGAGGACTGACGGTACCTTGGTGTAGAGTCCCGCAATAATTCCACGCGTTCTGAAAATACCACAGCAAACAGAGCGATGAGTGAGATCATTCAGCAATCCATGCAGTCATATCGTCGTTGAGCACCTTTATCGGGTCGGTGAGTTGAGGCAGCTTGCATAACAAATGGACATGTGTGCTCTACATTCTCTTACCGTCTAGCCAGTTGCAAGTTCACCCCGGAACGATCAAGTCAAACGTTGCTTCAGGATGTTACAGATGATTGGCATAAGCATCCTCTTCGATGTAGGCGAGTAAAATATATCAGGCAGGCTCCTCCACAATAGCGATTAACCAGGCTGAGTGGTCAAGGAAAGCAACTCCAACCCACTCTGGTGTCTTTCGTTGGATTTTTAAAATTGCTTGCGGTACCATGCGCTAAGATGACGAGTATGTTACCCCAAAATTGGGCGATTCGCCAAAGTCGGAAACAAAAAGGCATCAGTAGTATGCCTGTATGCAGTACCGACGATTCGCTGCCGCGCAACCACCACCAATCGCGTGAGGGCTAAGGAAACTTCGAGAGTCGCCCGGCTCCGTACGCATGATGGAACCCGCGACCTCAAATTACAAGGCAAGATTGTGATGCTCAAAACTATGGACCGGCTAAGTCGGAAGCATGCGTACGTTATACTTGTGTGTAATAAAGAAATCAAGTTATATGTCCCAAATCAACATGCACCATCCATCAAGTGATGCTGTGGGAATGCCCGTGTTAAAAAGTGAAGTTGTCTAGGTAGAAATCGTATCTTACGTAGAGAGAGACGACAATTAGAAGGGCACCGAGTCAAAAACACTACCCAAAAGGTGGGCTAGATTCCGTTGAGCGACCTATTTGAGCACAGTAGGATGATAGTCGTGGTCATACGCAAGAGAGCCGAAAGTTGCTGACAGTGTATAACGAAACAAAAAATGCGCCGTGCTCTTAAATAATTAATTGGTCTAACGGAGCCAAGGAGAAAAGCTGTGCATAAGAGGCAATTCATTTGAATTAAAAAAACTGAAATTTTTAAGCTGTCGAATCCAACATTGATACCGGAAATGTCTTGAGCAGTTGGAGAGAAGGCGAAGCACGATTTCGGAATCTAGCGGGAGTACGCTCATGAAAAAAAAATGAAATGTGTCAGCTTATACGCCGTAACGGCGCTTCGCTGACGCTCATGGCCAGTCTATACGCAACCTTGTAAAGGCTGGGGGTGATCAACAAATATTTCCCACAACTGTCCGATACACAACCGATAACGAGTGACTGCAGCTGAATTCCCGGGGGGGATATGTATCACATCCGTGCGTGTGTGTGGGTATTACGCATCCACAATTCGGTTGTTTACGCCACAAGTGAGTGATGTACACACAACGGTTGGCAACACGCGACACAGCAATAGTGAGCAAAAATGGCGTGAGCACAAATCAATGTGTTCGGAAATGCATAGCACCGTCACACGGCTCACCGATGTATGCAATTCTTTGATTCCAAATACGCCATTCCACTAGCCGCATCCGAGGCCATCAACAACAGCGTACTTTGTGTGAGTAAATTTTTCGATTTGCGCAAGTACGTCAACAATGAACCACCTGAGGTAACACGAAGGAGAAACGCATAAAATATATGCAAGCAGTGGAACACGCAGAGTCCAAGGTCATGCATGCAATGAGCCGTGACAACAAAGATGTGAGAAGAGTGACAAATCCGGCTATTAAAAAATCAACCCCTCTCTAGGCTGAGAAGCACTCAAGTTAGGTCAGCTAGGTGAGTATAGCCAAAGCGAGTGATGGACCACACTTCGGAAGGGGTTTTTGCGTGCCATATTTTACGTACACGTGAACTAAGCGAAACGACAGACGAATAGATGGGGATGCAATAAATTCTCAGGCAAATAACAAGGGCAGTAGAACACATCAAATCCCCAAACTGTTATAGGTATAAGGCAAAACGCCATCAAATCGAAAAGTCTTGGTAAACAGATCCGGCGGATCAATACTGACAGCTACTAATCGCGCGTGGTGACGAAACACATGGATCTAATACCGGACGAAAACAAGCGCACAATACCAAAGACGGAAACGAATCCGGATTCGGATTATCGGGAACTCAGTTTGAGGCGACTAAGAACTATTACGCTTTGGCTGGATGCACGACAACATGCACAGTAGAGTTGCTGGAAATTTTCATCAGTTGGTTAGTGTGTACGAACCGAACGGGAACACAACGGACCGAATGGAGGAGCATTACATCCGGGACTACAAAGTGTCCCCATCATCATCATGACACGTTAGCTGAAGGTGAGAAACGCCCTAGTTATTGTGCAGCAATAAAAAAGACAAGATGCATGTAAAGAGTGAGATAAGAAACATCGTAAAATAAAATGCTTAGGATCGTATTATGCTTGGGGGGTGAGATCGTTTCCGGAGGGGGAGGCTAAGCAGGATGGGATGGACAAATGAACTCACAACACAAATGCCATTGCGGTCGGCATCTCGCCGTACCAACGAGTATGCCTACACTCGTTGTCCTTGGTACCCCACTCAAGGCAACCGCGAGGAAGCAACCGACACCAAATGCGAAGTGAGGGACTCCAAACCACTTGAATAAATCATCGTTTGGCCTCCTCACTTCTTTTTCCATCCATACCGAAGCTGTGCAAACAAAGCACGTTGCAGGAGTCGTGTTGGCATGCATAACACGTAGCACAGTCGTCAGAGCCTGGTGCGTGATATAATGGTGCTGAGCGGTTAACTCGTTCTTCCTGCACCAGATACACTTCGCCGAACACGTTCATTGCTCACGCGGTATTCCCACCAGGCATGATGCAAAGGCAGCGATTATCGAACATACGAACCACTTTTAGATCTATCGATCTGATAGGCCAGGTTTCTCAACCGTACAGATGGCTGCAATGTTAAGTCTGCTGTTCAGGGCGAGAATGGCATCGCGCCGGCGACACAGGTGGCAGAGATTGGCAAAAGTGACTCGAGCTTCTGTCGCGCCATTTGACAAAATGCCACTTGCACATAATCCAACCAGCATGGGTGAAATAACTTGCGATTTCTAAGAACCCGTATGTGTTAACGACATATCAATAAGATCGGAAAAAGCGTAAAATCTCGCAACATCGAGTGACCGAGCACCAGCTCGGATAACCGCAAAACAATCGGGTTCGCGATCAAACGGCCACGGCGGTGTTGGCTGACAGTTTGTGCAATCCGTTGGCACCAATCATGAGTACAGAGGTGGTGCTGACACCAGTTATGCAAATATGAAGGATAAACAATAGCACAGCACCGCGAATAATATGTATTTGATGATAGCAACGTGAAAGAAGAATTCCGTCAAACATTTGTCAACCGAGATAAGGGTAGTAGAAGAAAAGACGATTAACAAGAAATGAAATGATAGAAAAAGGAGCACAATACCCGAGAAGTCTGAAAAATTAAACAAACCCCACTTTAGTGTTTCAACAAAATTGTACATACAAACGCAAAGGTGGAACAAGTTTCCTGATAGATCGTACGAACTGAAGTGACATTATTTGTACCATAGTGCAATGGTGACACTACAGGATAGCATGCCTCTCACATGCTGGATACGTAAAAACAGTGGGTCATTAGGTAGGCAAACAAATCTTCTGCAGGCTCAAGTAAATAGCAGTTGATGAGTTGAGTACGCATAACTACGACGGCCGAAGTCCGCGGAGACCAGGGCTGAGTTTAGTGAGATCAAAAGCGGAACCCAATGTGATACAGCGATCTGTAAACCTCTCTGATTCACGGAGATATAAGAATGGATATCGTTGCGAAATATGACAGATCATTTTAAGCTATCCCCAAGTCGCCGAGGTCGGACACTAGAACTATACCATTTCCCGGCCAAGTTGTCCTACTGGGCAACAGAAATAATCTGAGGGGGCATTCAACATGAGTCTACTTAATTAATTTGTTCCGTGCGTACGCCAGTCACTTGTGCAGGTGTATAGGTGTGCGTGTACAGCCCGTCGCCTTCAGCCAACTGAACCTCAGACGCAC
Source organism: Dicrocoelium dendriticum (assembly GCA_944474145.2). NCBI lineage: Eukaryota > Metazoa > Platyhelminthes > Trematoda > Plagiorchiida > Dicrocoeliidae > Dicrocoelium > Dicrocoelium dendriticum. Next base: position 83,141,938 of record OX104070.1, read on the forward strand.
TAAGTCATAGGGGTGCAGGTGGGACGCTTCAGCTCCTACGCACGGAACAAATTAATTGAGTAGACTCATGTTGAATGCCCCCTCAGACTATTTCTGTTGCCGGGAAATGGTGTAGAGGGAAAATAAATTGTGACTAGTATTGCAAGAAAGACGTGACTGACGAAAGTTCGGGGACATGATCTTGGTCGTCATGCGTAATATGCCTTGGCGATGTCACATCCTATATAGGACAATAACTACTAAGTCAAAGTAAAACTGGATCTGGCAATGGTCGTCATAGTTATGAAAATGTGTCGCAAGCCAAGGCGCATGTTTCTATATGGGAAAAGTTTCGTGAAAAGCCAACCTGACAATAGCATCAAATTAGAGATTGAAATATTAAAGCCAATCAATAAGTGCATTTGGTGGACTCAGTTTACTTTGGCCAACAAAAGACCAAACAGTCAACCCAGTGTCGCATTGTCCGCATACGTGCTAGAAGAGTGTGTTATTAAAGTCATCTATTTGCGTCACTAATTACCGTAAAAACCATGAGTCGGCTTGACGAAAGCATTTTCAAACAAATGAGTACCGGTCCGACGAAATAGTCGTTTATTTCCCACGACAAATTTCCAAATTTGCACAAAGCAGCAAGAATTAGAATATTGGTAACCGATATCTTCATCCGTTAGGTGTGAACAGAACAGAAGAGAAAAGCAAACAATGAAGCCATAAAGGACGACGAAAGGGAATACTAAAAAGTAAAATGAATAGAGTCTGGATTATCGAAATGGAAAAGCAAGAGCAAATACCGGCAGCGAGTCCAAGATGGTGAGGACAGCGGTCTCAATGACGCCACGTCAAACATAGTAGCTGCGGTTTCTCCGCATACTATCAAACAACCACACTGGGGGCGTTATCCGAACTGGAGTACATGCGAAAAATGACAAGCTGAGAAAGATGTTCAACGAACATGCAAAGCACGTAACACTGCCAGCATCAAACGTGCAAGTACACCGAATGGATCTTGTCAGCCCACAATATGCCGTCCGGAGTTGTACACTGCTTCATGAATGTAGTAATTAAAGGCAATTTCTAGCTTAATAACTCCCGACGAGTACTTCCGACGTTTAGCATCCATTTGTTGTATGCGCTGTCTTGGATCGAAACTCTCATTCCAACCGCTTTTATCATAGTGGGAGAACCCGAGGTGTAACACCACGCGCCGACTAAACACGGGAATGCGCTCTAAGGGTTAGGTAAGAAGTGCTGGGGTAAAAAGGGATGCATTCAACTGAGCTTGGGTGCCTTGGGCAAGTAGTACTTACTTACTTCACTGCGGCTAGCTCTTGCGACAGGATGAGCCGGCTTCATGAATGTCGCGAATTGCAGCTGCTCAAGTGCGGCAGTCGGCAGCAAGCTCCAAGCAGATACAGATCCAATGATTCCTCTGGTGACGGGCACCATGCACAACATGGAGTCCCAGAAGATCGACAACCGACTTCACTACAGTGAGGCACGATTTCAATTGTCCGCCACAATGACGACATCAACCCCAGCAAGGCGAGGGTGAAACCATGACCCTAGTGAAGTCAATGTCTGGTCTGCGGAGGACGTGACCGAACCACTGAAGTCTGCGGCGTTAGATGAGCGTTGTGAGCTTCGGAAGACCGTAACAGCGCTTACGTGTTTTCGTCGTTGGTGATACGCTCATGTCACTGCGTTTTCAAGATAAGACTTAGGCACCAATGGTCGAAAACTTCCACCTTCCGGGTGTCTAAGGATCGCAGCGGCTGTGTTTCGCAACCATAAAGTAAAATGGCACGAATGGTTGCTGAGAATACGCAGAGCTTTGTTCCCAGACTAATTTCCGTCCTTCGCCGCAATGTGTTTCTCAGTTGTAAGAAGGCTATTCTAGCGCTGTTAATATGATTCCGGATTTCGGATGTAGCGTGATCATATGACCGGTCACCGCCTTGTTTTGTTTGCCAGATGTAGGATGGCAAAAGGCCAGAAATGGGCGAAAGTTAACTTGGTCAAAAAACGGTGCTGTTTGCTCATCTCGCCTTCCAGGCTAGAGTAAATGTGACTCGCCTTGTTCTTGACCCGAGACGTTACAGGAAATGCACCGCTGTCGGCACCAGTTGCGCGTACGCTGTCGTCTCCTAGTCGGATTGCCTCTTTGAAGTGTGTTTCGTGCTGAGTTATCTGGTGGGTAATGGCTAATTATGACGTGGGATAGTGAAAGCCGCAAGGAAGCTGCTTTGCTGTCGAAGCCTTATCTTTGCACGATAGTCAGCAGTTTGTGACAGTATGTTGTTAACACAAGGTGTAGGTGTCTTGACCCTGAATGTTTGGCTAGGACAATAAGTTGGTCACTTTAGTTGTACGGTAGCGAAGTATCAGGTCAAAAGGCTGATGTACTCCTATTGATGAAAATGGACCATAACGCGGCGCGATGGTTTGCGTGCATCAGCGATCCGTTGAGCTATGCTGAGAGGTGTTTTTGCACTTTCAGAGACATTCATACCAAATTAGCCAATGGTTAGAGGCCAGACAAACTCAGTTTCCTGGCCCTCGAGGTTGGGGGTTGGAGTGAGAGTGGCTCACTTATTCCATAAAACGGGCTCTCTGCAGTCCAGTGCCAAAACAGGCTGTCTTGTGGTCAGATTTCCGAATCAAAGGCTTTGGTTGAGAACCCTTATTGTTCTCCTCTCTAGGCCTAACAATCTGAACGTATTCTGCCCACGCAATTTCCTGATGCTCTGGCTACCGCAACATCGAGCAGGGTGGATAGGGGTGTGGATATTAATGCCCAAGCCTACTTATTTCCCCTTTTGGGCTCTTTCATCGTTATCGTCTCGTTCCAACTTCCCCTTTATCCCCAATGTTTGTAATCCCCAATTCGGATCTGCCCACATCTTTGCTCAGTAATCGTTTGTTTTCTTAAGTTCGACTCACAAACCGTAGCAGGGCACCGCTCCGGTCCACTCAGTAAGTTCATGTCCATCCAAACGGATAACATCAGTTCATCTGCTTCTATTTAGAACCGTCGATAAGATTGGCATGCCTCAAGGTGCGCACTGTGTTGCAAACAGGCCAGCTGGCAGCACTTGCCCGGGCACTGGATACCCTATCAACCGATGTCTGCTGTTTGGCAGAAACTCGCCAGCAAGATTCAAATTCTGTGATTACTCTTCGATCCCCAACGTGCGACACTAGCGGTATTTTCTCAATGCGTTTTTCCGGAGATGAAGCGGCCTCGTATGCTGACCAAGCCGGCGTGGGCACTGCTCTTAGCCCCCGGGCAGAATTTGCCTTGATCGATTGGAACCCAATGAACAGCCGGATGTGCATCGTTAGATTGGCTGGCTCTTTTAATGCATGGAAGCTGTGTGGAGAAAAACGGCGCCTGTTTTTCATTGCAGCCTATGTGCCTAAAAACTGGGGCGCTGAATCGGTGAAACACGACTTCTATCACCAATTAAACGCACTCCTCCGTCACAGAAAAAGTGCGGATACTGTAGTATTTGTTGGTGATTTGAACGCCCAAGTCGGAAAACTGTCCACTGATGAGTTTCTTCTCGGCGGCCAACATGGTGTAGGCTCCCGTAATGATAACCATGACCGGTTGCTACACTTGTGTAAAGATGCCCGTCTGTTTCTCGCGAGCACTAACTCAACATAGCACCCGCAGGAGAGTGACTTGGCGCCCACTAGCCTAGGACCAGCCATGGACGCAAATCGAGCACATCGTGATCAGTTACCGCTGGAGAGGCTCCAACCAAAAATGTCGTTCAGTTTGGAGCACGAGCGTGGACACTGCTCATGCACTTGTATGTGCTGACCTCCGGGTGCGTTTCGGTGGACGTCCGCAACGGCGTTGTGAACGCATGGATATTTGTCAGCCAGCGAAGCCAGATGTTCTGAATGCGTATCAAAGTACGCTGGCCTGTGAGCTGGGTAAACGCCATTGAACACAGTTGAAGATCACTGGTAGCATTTCCGCCGGACGACATTATCAGCAGGCATATCTTCATGTATCAAATCAATTTGCCAACCTAAACACTGGGTCCCCACCCAGTCTGTAGAACTTCTGGATGTTCGCAGACGTGTTCCAGCTGAAAGCGAATACAATGAGACTCGCAAAGCTCTCAAGGCGAAACAAAGTGCTAGACTGAAGAGAAACCGCGAAGCCCGGTGGCCTCATGGTGCCTCAGATATGGAAACAGCCGTTGCCTTTGGTTACAATCGGACGTCATTCCGTTTGATACGACAAACGCGTAGCAGGAAACCTGATGTTAGGGAGATCATTTGCGATAACAGAGGACAGCCGATTCACATCTTGTCAAAGCGCTTGGAGCGTTGGGCCGAACACTTCCAGAAGCAATCAGAGTTGCCAGTTTCTCCATCGACCAATCAGCGCCCTACTCCCTGGGCCATCCCCTTGGATGCGCTCACTCGCGCAGAAATCGAAAGTGAAAGCAGACAACTGAAAGTGAATATGGCTGTCGGAGCAGATGGGCCACATCCATACTCGTACAATTTTTGGGGGACGCTCTTTTGGACGATTTACGGTTGGGAGCGAGAGACTGACCCGACAGACTGCAGCCGCTCCGTAACAGTTACATTCTTCAAGGAAGCCTACCGTTCCGAATGCGTCAATCATAGTGGTATCAGTCTGGTATCCACTGCCTCTGTTACTTGCGTCCGTCGTCCTCCATAGACTGAGTGGCATTCGTGAAAGCCAGATGCGTGAGGAGCAGGCTGGGTATCGTCGAAATCGAGGTTGTATTGACCCCTTCTTCACATTACGTCAGTTGTTGGAGAATCGCCATGTTTTTCCACGACCCAGCGTAGTCGAATTCCTAGACATCAAAGGGGCCTTTGATTCGGGTGATCAAACTGCCCTTTGGGACTGTCTACCCAGAAAAGGTGTGCCCGAGAAATATGTAAATATTTTCCGTGTGCTATACGGGCGTAGCTCGGGCAGGATGAGAGTTTTGGCAAGCTGTCGCTGTCCTTTGATATTTCCAGCAGTGTGAGATGGAATCGCCAAGACTGATTTTAATTGTAGCACTAAGTAGGAAAGAAGGAACAGGACACCGCAGACGCATTCTGTTTTCGAGTGAAATCAAGAGAATATCTTACTCGATGAAAGGCTGTCAGAAACAAAGGAGCAGCCGTGTCAAAGTCAGTCATTTAGGAAAGAAATGCGACCAGTATAGGTGAGATGTGGGCACGATATCGCTTCTGTAATAATTCAAGTGGTACATGTACCTCGTACCGCAGAAGAAACCACTAAAGCTTTCGCTGATTTAGTTAGGCGGCCCACAAAAAGTCGAGGAAGAAAATCAGGCTAAGTCATCATTTGGACAAATCTCAGCGTGATAATGGCCACTTATGTTATGCTAGCTACTTTTAAGTAGGCATTCCCAGTTAACGGCTAATCACAGCTAAAACGAAATCACAAAGCGAACAATCTCAAGTGACAGGTGTACCCAAAGAAGTATCCCGTTTTAACAGCATTAATAATATGGCGAAAATATTAGAACATTACGTTTGGGTTTGTAGGTTAGGCGTGCAAATATTAAATGGAACACGATAATTTAGATGATTCAGGTACTTAGGATCTGGGATGCGATCGAGGCATACTTGATTGAAAGTGCAACGGATGAAATTGTGATAACAATCAGGAAGATGATGAATCACAGCTTGGCCAGGAAGAGATACGTGGACGGAAATGAGTATGCTGAAAAACTGATGCGCTCGTCACCCATAAACCGGATTAATCATTTACAAGTGAAGCCTAGAGCAAAGAACTTGCAAAGCAGTTAAAAAGACCGCTCGATTGAATGGGTCTATGAAGGAGCAGCGTTACTTGGATCGAGATCAAAGTTGCGTCAAATAAATGCCTTAGATGAGAGTATAAGCATAATCGTGAAAGCTATTGACGCCAGGCATGATTTCCTGATATGATAGTCTGCAAGGAAACTGCAGGCAATTCGGAAACCAACAAATGGTGCATGAGGGCAACACCAGTAAAGAGAACGCCATGTTCCCAGTGCACCAACCGACGGCCGGCCTTTAGTCTGCCTTGTAATCCGAGAGCGTAGGGGATGGGGCGATCCTCGTAGTATTAGTAGCCCATGTGCGACTGGTGGTAGTTGCGTGACACTGTGTACGAGCGTAATTCTGATGCCTTATTGGTGACTGTTACCTGCACAGATTACGTAAAATCACAGTAAGCTGTAGACAATCTCTGAATAAAATGTCCAAAGAGGATGTGGTTGAAAGTTTAGGTTCTTTTGAGGTGTCATGAGAATGAGTAAATAAATAGTAACAAAAATAAATAAATGGTTTATTCGCGGTTAATAATTGCTAGTAACAGGACTAAGACAAGGTAAATGAAACAACTCCACTCGGATCCCAGGATCATAAGGAGTTGATTTGAGGCATTGGTTGGTAGTAGCACACAGCCGGATAGGCGGCAAACAATGACTTAATGAGTAAAGTGAAGATTTCAAGTTGTCCATCAAATAAACTCAATGAAAGGTCTGGAGAAAACAACTTACCTGGCACATATTCCATAACGATCATGATCGGATAAGAACGCACTGCTATTCCAATCAGCTTCACAATGTGCGGATGACAAAAGTTCAGGGCAGTACGTTCACCCTGTAAAAATTTCTGCCGCAAATGTGCTGCATTCATATCTACCCTGCAGGTCTTCACAGCCACCTCGGACCCGTTGTAGTAGCCACGATAGACGTCACCGAAATTGCCCTGCAAGCAACGGTGGAGTGGAACGCGAGAAATGACGTTTCGATACTTTCATGATAGGGAACACATGGTTTAGCCTAGGAGACGTAAGAACATTAGCATGTATATTTTGAGTACCAAGGATATACCTACTATGCCAGTGGTGTTGAAGCCAAGGTTTAAACGTATTCTATGAACATAAGATGAGGACCAGACGAGAGGTTGGGCCTAATTAGAGTGTTCAGTGCATTGGCGCGATTCGAACAGTCGGACACTCTAGATCGAACAAGTGTGCCGAAAATATGCTTTTCATCGGGTCGTGGTTAAGTCACAGAAAACATCAAAACCATTTTAACAGCACCTTTTTCTATGACAGTGTTCGTTGTAATTGGTGATATCTAACTTGATTTAAAAAACTCCAGCATTAAAACAAGTTCACCAGAAATAGACGGAGAAGACAAGGACGTTATAGCAAGAACGGTAGTGGTAAGTCTCTGGTTTTGAATTGTGCGCCACGATTGCAAAATTCCATCAAAGCACGTCTGCAGAATACTGCGAGGTGGCCAAGATACAAAGTGAATGAGTGAGATTTGGGAATCATTAGGGTAATGTCCGTTCAATGGCGGAGTGCTAGAAAAATGCTACCTAGTGCGCGCTACAGCGATTGGGAAGCATTCGACGCAACGTGATTGGAGAATCGACGCCTGTCAATTAGACAAAGTCATTGAGGGTGAATACAGCATGAACTAACAAGAACTTATTGGTATTCAATGTGCACCGCAAATCAAACAAGAGGGGAACAACAACTCATGAGACATATAGTGGGTAATGAAATTGGACTACGTAATTGAGGTTTAATTGCTTCACATTCAGAAGCCGGGAGCCCACTCAGATCTGCTAGAAGTCGTTCAGAAATTCAACTACCTGGGAAGTAGTATCAGTGGCCTTGGGATCGAAGACGAGATCACGAACCGTACAGCAAAAACACTTCGTGCTTTTGCTAACCTTCGCCACTTATGGCGGCGGCGCGACATCACTCTCTACCTGAAGGGTAGAGTGTACAATGCAGCGGTACGATCGACCTTACTGTACGGTTGTGAAAACTGGCCCCTTAGATAAACGGGCATAAAGAGGCTAGTTACGTTCGACCATCGGTGCCTTCGTAGTTTGGCTCACATCAGGTGGGAACGCCGAGTTAGCAACGAGCGTGTTCGACGCCTTGTCTAAGGCACCGAAAAAGGAACTGAACCGCTCAGCACCGTCATTTCACGCACCATCCTCCGATGGCTGGGCCAAGTGTTGCGCGTGCCAGCACACCGATTTCCGCGACGTGCGTTGTTTGCTTACCGGAGATGTGGATGGAAGAAGAGGAGGGGTGGCCAAGTGATGAGTTGGTCCAGAGGAATGAAAGCCCTCACTTCGGAGCTGGCCTCGGTTGGAACGTCTCGGCTCCCTGGTTGGGGTAAAAAAAGACCATGAACACGTTTGGCTAGATACACTTGCTGACATGGCAAGGAGCCGACCTCAGTGGCGTTCGTGCTGTGAGTTTCTTTGTCCCTCCCCATCCTTTTTAGCCTCCCCCTTCAACCACGATCTCATTTCGTAGCGTAATGTAATTTTACATAATAATTTTTCTTTTTGCCTAGTAGCCGACCGGTAGCTTACCGGAACGATGCCTATCCGTTGTTGGTAGCTCAGCCGGTATGCAGCTGTTTTATTTATTTTCCTTTTCTTTCATGTATTGCGGCACAGTAGCTGAGGTGTTTCCCACCTCCAGCTGACGTGTATAGTGATGATGAGTCCACTCAGAAGTCGAGCTTAGGTTCGGCATCGAGTATGGGGTGCAGCAGAACTGCCTCGTAATTCCTTTCGATTTTAGTAATGAGACGGAAATGACAGTGGACCACCCAACTATATTATCTGCATTGCAAAATAGGCTGAAGGAGTAGATGAGGAAGACCCGACTCTGCTGGACAGCGGAACGACTTCCATGCAAGTGAGGCAGAAGTGAATGAAGGAAACTAACGCAAGCTGCGGTGGTTGCATCAAACTTCACTCGAGGTTAATGCGAGCTGGACGACTGATGCGTGGTAAGACGAGTACGCCTCAAAATCCACTTAGTATTGTTTGAAGTGTTGCACAGCTGCACATACGAGGTGTATACAGAAAGAAATCCAATCTTAACTGTAACATGGTTATTGGTACATTTCAAGCGCCGTCCCCCATCAAAGTAGTCCCCCCTACTGGCAAAACGCCATCCCTAATGGTGTCTTCATTTTTGGAAAGTCTCCTGGAACACACTTTGTGGAATGGCGCAGGTCTCTTGCCGCATTGTCTTGAACCTCCTCTATGGTCTGCAAGCGACATGCTTACAGTGCGGTTTCAAGTTTCGGAAACAGGAAGTTTGCTCGGGCTAGGTCCGGAGAATACAGTGAATGATGCACAACGGGAGTTTAGTTCAGGCCTCTTTCTGCGCACAGCATCCCTCAAGCGCGCTAGAATTCCTTGGTAGATTTTTGTAGTTACAATCAGACCGCGTGTCACCAGTTTTTGATGCACAATGGCATCGCAGCCAATAAAAAACCAATATCACCTCGATTCTTGGCCAACTCATGGGTGTACTTTTGGAGGAGGAGGAGGAGGTGACACTTTCCTATTCACTGTGACAATTGCATCTTCGTCTCAATATCAAAGCCATAATTCCACGCCTCATCGCCTGATGTGTTCTTCAAAAAAGTCTTCATTGCAACTGACAACGACAAGCAGTTCTTGGCTGATATTAAAACGTTTCTGTTTCCGAATTTCGCGCTGACACGACGCATCTTCCGTTTGTCACTCAAAAGTTGATGGCATGATCCTACGCTGATTTTCTATTTCTACAAGGACTAGTTGAACAGTCAAACGTGGATTTCTACGGAGCAAAGCACGACTTTTTGACAGTCATCGTCGGATGGTGCGAAAGGTCGTCGAAAGATCACCACCGACCGACATTCTGCCGTGTTCAAAGCGTTCAAATCACTCACAGCAGTAATTGCGACGAATAGACTCCTCCCAGTATGCTTGGATAAACAATCACGTGTCTGTAAACGCTTTGCCAAGTGCGTAACAAAGTTACACACTTTGACAGTGATCCGACGAGCAGCTTGTGAACGTGCTCACTACAGTGACTGAAATTCAGAGCAAAACGCGGCAAATGGCACTTGGTCGTCTAGACAAGCCTTTGCGTGCGTTCAATAACCGTAGCGGGCTCCTTCTGATTGTTGGCGCGCTATCCCAAAAGTTCGATTTCTTTTTCAACAGAACGATAGATGGATGGTTGCATTAATTGAAATTAGGTTGTAGAAGAGGCGAGTGTGATTATACAAATGGGAGGCAGGGACTCGCAAAGTTTTCGCCATTGATACAGATAACGACAGATCGGCACATGGATAGGTGTCGAGTGACCAATATCACCACGTGTGGATCACAGCCATGGTCAATGCGAACTGGAAACTAATCCACCTTGGACAATGGTGTCTACAATCAAGTGTAGCCACCATCTGAGAAGTGTGAATATACACTGCTGATTAAGTGAGCCAAATGTGAAACGAATATAGAAAGGTGGTAGAGTCAGCTGACACGAAAGAGTGAACACAAAAAGATTGATGATAACTAACGACAAGTAGGAAGTAAACGCAGAATGGACGAGGCAAGTCAAAGGGTAGAAGCCGCAGATTCCACCCAAAGGTCAACCCAAAGAATTAAACAAAGTGTTTCGATGGTCCATGGAAGGGCCTGAAGACAGTGTTGGAAGGTTACGATGGTCTGACGAAAAAAAGTAAGCCAGGAGGTAAACCTCCTAAGAATCCGCACATGAGGCAGGGTTGTAGGAGGTAAGTCAGAGGGTGCGCAGTTCGGACTGAAAGATGAATGTCTTTGAGTAAATAGCAAACATAAGTGGATGAAGCTCAAAAAATTCGACGGAACCCACCGGCCATATCTAAGATAATGTGTCAGCTGTACAGCGTAAGGGCGCTTCACCGTCACGCGACCACCACCAGTCGCGCGCGGGCTGAGTATACCGCGAGAACGCTCACTCCTAAGCGGATTCGAACCGGGAATCTTATGGTTACAAACCAGGTGCGCAGACCACCCAGCCACCGGCTGACACCAGCAGTGCACAACCAGATGATTTGACTCGTCTGCATGACACAGTTCACAAATAGTAACACAACATGGCCAAACAGGGGAGTGAGCAGAGGGGATACTTTGACTTGCTTGTCCAATTTTTTGTACCAGACGGACGTCATTGTTGTCCAGCTGCCAATCGGGACGAGCGATTGGGGTGATGAGACGCGCACCCGATTTGACCGTGGCGGGCAGTTGGGTGGCCATGTGGTATTCCAACAGCTCACTGAACGCACGGGGTTGGATGGGGAAAGTGGGCGGAGTGTTAAAAAAACGATGAAAAGACCGGTGAGGTAGTAGTGGCGAACTTGGTAGCAAAAGGGTTGTAATTGCAATCATGGCATTGCAATAAGGCAATCACAGGCAAATGTTTATTAAATTTGGGATATGCGAAAAGCAATAATTTCAAAATGCTTTACCATAAACCAATCGGACAACAAGAGAAGATGAAGAGGAGATGAAAGCCTGTGCCCATTAAGGAACCACACCAAACACCTCTATATATGGGATAACTAAGCCCCATACGTGAACAAGCAATGTGTAATGTGACTGTCTAAGCTCCAGTGGTCAAAGGACATCTACTCTGTTTGGAAGGAAGCAGTCACTAATCGCACTAAGGCTTGGTGCGAAGCGAGTAAAGTATGCCTCTCATTTGCATATTAAGGGTTTCAGCCGATGAAATTGCACCCAGCTCAAGCGGATGTACGGCGCAGTTGATTCCCCGTGGGTATGGCAGGTATTTACCAAGCGGTCGGTCAAACAGAACAGAGCCTCTATGGAACCTGGTATAACAGTCATGAATCAATGATTTTTATCCGTGAATGAACCGGGGTTGCAGTGTTCGCGAATGCCTGCCAACTCTTCACATGCCCCATCTTTTCTGGCTCGACAACTGCACTCGATGCACACTTAGTAAGCGTAAGACAGGCTGGACAGAAGGAGCGAAGGGCACACATCGGTGTCGGGCGATGACTCACGGTGTCTTCGAGTGTGCGCGAGGTCATCTGGCTGGACAAAGTACCTATCAGTGTCAGTGAAGGCGCCGAGAGGTGAGAAAGACGACGCACGTTCGCCATTTGTAAATCCTCCAGTTTGTCACACACACACACACACACACTGCACCTTGATGATACTTCTGTTCTCGGAGGGATGATTGGTCCGATTCAGTCAAGGTGATGATGTTCGTAATCCCACATTCCGCCGGAAACCAATGGTGCCGTATGGCGAAAAAGTGTGAGAGGACATCATCACCTCGCAGGCTAACCACTGTCAATGACAGTGTAAGATAGGCCGTGCTATATCCCAGTTAGTTTGCCAATTATGTAACCCAGCCAATGTCCCCCATGGCTCAGTGGCTTAAGCTGCTGCCTAGTTGGCATCTGCCTCTAGCGGTCATGGGTTTGATCCTCCTCAGAGGACCGAGGGAATGCGCGCCACTGACGAGCACCAATAGGGCGAAACGCGTCTGGCGCTTTTCCGGACTACGCTCTGCTATGTAGCTTGTGAGCTATTGGGATGAAAGCCTTATCAAAAGTGTGAGTGTTCAAAGAAGAGACGTAATCTGTAGATTAGAAATCCGTGAGAAAATTTGTAGCTCGGGATGTGGATGCGGGTATGCGGGTGTTCTCCGAGCTGGTTGATTTGGCTGCAGACGTTTCGTCGTCAGACTAGACGACATCATCAGTGCGATTTATGCGGGCCACTTCAGATCCAAGAGATTATTGATCACTTGATTCGAACGTCAGGAGTCGATTGGTCCACGTGAACTGACCGTGTAGTCAGCTCTCTCGTACTGGCGGCCCGCATAAATCGCACTGATGATGTCGTCTAGTCTGACGACGAAATGTCTGCAGCCAAATCAACCAGCTCGGAGAACACCCGCATACCCGTAATCTGTAGATGTTAGATGCGCGAGGTCTCAAACACCTAATTAGTACCATAAACCGAAAACAACATCACACGTCCAAAACAGATGCAATCACAAAACTAAGTGACAAAGGGTTGGGAAAACCAGAATAAGATTTGGCTTTGGCTAGTAAAATAGTAGCATCACGTTGTGTTTCAAAATTACAAAGTCTGCAGCACATTTGTTAGGAAATATCTGCAGCTCATCTCGCAGATATAGCAGAACAGTAAACACTGCACTGATTGGGCACACAGCATAGCTAAGATATGCATTTGATCAGCCAAGTTGCGTAAGATGGTAATGTGATACTCATAAAACGCTCCTGTCCCTATGTCCTGGAGCAGATGGAATCGCGCTCCAATGATCCACAGAATAAGTATATCCGCCATACAGCGCCCATCAAATTAGTGCTCCTTAGAGTTAACTGAGAGAATGACACAGTCGCGGCCGAAAGTGCATCACTAAATCGTGAGGCTTTCTTTCACGTGTCCGGATGTTATTACCAATCGCCCCGAGGTCTCCAGCAAACCGAGGCGGAGTCTTGCTGTTTCATTGGCGATTCTTGCCGACGAATTCCGCTCGTTTTGTGTCTTTGTGGGAAGCTCCCTTCATGATCTAAGTGGGTAGCGTGAAATCTAATAAACCATGATAAACGCCTCTTAGCTGAAATTTAACCCAGCGCCGACAGAAATAAATGAAGCTTCACTGCAACGGGTAACGGCGCTTCGCTGCCACACAACCACCACCAGTCGCGCGTAGGCTGAGAATACCGCGATGACTCCTGTCCCCAAGCAGATTCGAACCGGTGACCTCATGGCTGCAAGTCAGGCGTGCAGACCACTCGACCACCGGCCGGCAATGCTTAGTAGAAAACATGGGAAAGGTGAGTTCGCAAAACGTACCGAATTGTCGGGAAATCACCCTCCTCTAAGAACCAGCCAGGATGCGTGGAATCACCACCGTTCAAGATAAAGTGCTTGTGACCGTTCCAGAAAACTGACAACACCATTCGCAATGCGGATCCATCCGACGAGACACTGCGATCGATGACGCCCTCGAGATGCTCGTCGGTATCGGTATTTTCATTAGCGGTCACATCACGACAACCAGCACGCTTGTTGGTTTGACGAACGAGGAAGTCTCCCTGATTTTGCAGCAACCTGAAATTGGAAACATGGGGGTGCTAAACATTTAGAGCACACAAATCAACGAGAGATACTTTAAAATGTGGGTAGAAGCGAACGGAAGAGTTAGATGCATCTAACTGCAGATGTGGAGTGTGTACCAGCGAAAGCACTCATTATGTGGCGCACTACTAGTGATTAGTAGGTGTGGAAACGAGACGCAAGGAAATCAAGGAAATTGTGGATCGTCGTAGGTAAGATGGTTAGTGGAGAAACCTGCCTCTGTAGCATACCGGTGAGTTGGAAAGCTAAAACGGGGGAAGTGCACAAATTGGGCATCAGTTTCCACGTTCAAAATATTATAATATCTAGACACTGGTTCGTCAATAAAAGCTCGTTTAAAGAAATAAATAAATAAATGGTGCAGTCCAACTATGTGGCCGGATCAATGTGTACAGCAGGATCGCAAAAAATAAGCAATTTGTTCACGCTTTATACAATGGATCCAAAGCGGGTATTAAAGTAATTGGTAGGTTTAAGGTATTAAAGAAATTAAAAAGCCAGGAACAATAACAAATGCAAATTTAAACAAATGTCCAGGTAAATTAATACGACCACTCGTGGAATCATCCCCAAGGGACCTGCTTCCATGCAAGGTATTCCCTCGAAAGGTTTCGCCCGCAGCTCCATGCTATACCTGGCCGCGTGCCGGTGTGGCATAGTAGCATATGAGCCATCATCTGTTTATCATATGTTGTGTTTTTTTTAGAGCTGGTTTTATACGTGCATAACGGGCGATGAAGTCTCAGTCCAGTCCGTCATGAGGATCATTAAATTATGGGACTTTTTTATACGCAAGTCAGTTTGTGGTAATGTGCCTTGCATAGGTAAATTCTTTTATACTCTGGAAGCTATAATCCGTTACCACAGGAGATCAGCCCAGTCGTGACCAACAATGAAATAAGGAAGAAAGTAGAAGAAAAATTGTGTGAAAGCGGTACTATATCGTTAATGTAAATAAATAAGCACGTATGTTTCTTGCATCAGCGTAAAAATGGATCGAGCCGATCATACGATCAAATTGTGCGGCGTGACAGCCGGAGACAGATAACTGGACGAGTTGTCCATAGGCAAAAAGTCAAACAGGGACTCCGTATTTGCCATCACTGAATTCCAGTATATGTTTCTGCACTGTTAACTCCAGTCGCGTTCACAACATTTGGTGTCGTGACCAGCCACGAGTGGAACATGAAGATTCCGTAGTAGGAGCCATTTGAGGAAGGGGAAGCAAGGAAGTTCCTGGAAGAATTCAAACATGTCGCGGGTACAATCGGAGTGAAGCGGGAGCGGGCGAAGCTGGTTGCCTTGCGGAGTCTCCTCAAAGACAGAACGAAGGCGATTCTGGAGACGGCGCGAAGCGGACCCAGGGAAGTTGAAATGGGCCGTCGAGAAGGAATTGCCGATTGCCGGGTTCGGAAGTCCAGCCGACCGCCAGGATGTGATGCGGCGATTCAAAGCGGCCAGGCGTGGAGTGGGAGCAGACCCGTTCATTTTCGCTGTCCATGTCAGTGGCTTGCTGGACTGAGCTCTGTCTAATTTGGATGACGCGTCAAGACAGCAGCTGTTAGTGGAGCAGTTTCTGGATGGTCTACTTCCGATGATGGCCGATTGGCTCCGGATTGTGAACGCTACGCGGAGAACGGGTGTGGCGGTGCTCGCTCGAGTGGCAAGACAGCTTGCACATGAGGAAGTCGCCGCATGGAGAGCGGAAGGCCAGAAAGAGGAGGAGCGATTGGACAAGACAGAGGAGAGGCTGGAGTAGATTACCCAAGATATCGGAGCATTTCGAATTTCATGTCAGAGAACACGGCCGAAGGGACGATGCTTCAGTTGTGGGGAAACTAGGATACTGGAAGTGACAGTGTCCGTCAGAGTGTTGTGCACCCTTTGTACCAAATAAAAATTGCAAACTGTATTGTTCTCGTGTTGGAGGATGCATACTTGAGGCGCGATTGAAGCGATAGTGAATGGGAAAACAAAGAGGTGTTTCACTGGTACGGGAGTCGCGGTTTCACTAATCAATCATAGAGATGGAGTGAAAACTCAAACGTGTATCATGGTGGTGAAAGAAGTTGGTTGTTACGATATACGCATAGACCGCATGGCGAAACACGTGGTTGGTATCTGCAGTCGTGTCACCGGACGCAAAACAGGCTATCCAGGGCGCAGACTTTCTCCAAGTCAACGAGGTCATCGTCGACCTGAAACGATAAAAGCTGACTACAAAATACGGAGCTATACCACTTGCTGACAGAGAAGGAGCCACACTGGTATACTTGGTCGTGGCAATTGTAAACACAAGTTCTGCTCTGCAGTCGTTCGTAGGAAAGTACGACATCTTATTCATGGACGATAGTAGACCTTAAGGGATTTCTGGTTGGATCGAACACACAATTCCGCTATCGCATCATCCCTATACATCGTATGGACCCAGAAGAATACCACTACATTTGGAGACTGAGATCAGATGAAGGCAGATGAAGGAGATGTTGGATGTAGATGTAATCGAAGAGGCACATTGCCCCTATAACTCGTCAGTTGCCTTGGTGAAGAAGGTTAACAGGAAGTACCACTTTTGAGTGGAGTTCAGAAGTCTGAACGAAATCTCGTTGAGTCGTTTTGTCCACCGATCCACTATTTCCTTCATTTCCTTGCGCATTCTGGTTTCCACACATACTACTCACTGGCAGTGCGTCACAATATCAAAAGAAGTCGAACGGAAGTAACAGGACAGAATAAAGGAGGAGCAGGTAAACACAATATCTACTGATGGGTAGAAGGAATCTTGACGAAGTTTTACCGATTCGTCTCAGCAACTCACAGGCCAGTTGTTCCAAGCACCAATCCAAAAAAGCACTGGACCGTCGTTTCGCCCTTTTGGAGCTAGGCAGGGATGCGCATTCCCTCGGCCTCCTTAAAGGAACCGAACACAGGATCGCTATCAATTGTGGTTTTAGAACAACCTTTTATCGGACTATAGTCAAAACTATTCAGAAGTCTACCGACATTTCGATGAAGCGAGAATGTTGAGTGCAGGGAAAAGCGTGAATAGCAACCATTTGCTGTTAAAATGGTGACGCAGTCAAATCAAAAGAAAGATGCGGGCTTCCGTGCTGGAACTACGAAACAAGTTGCAGACGGAGGTTGCTTGGAGAATAGGAGGATTCAGACAATCGAGTTTGCCAACAACGCGGGGGTGTGAGGTACCAGCGTGACAAAGAGATAACATCGAGGGATGAAAAAGGACAAAAGCCATGGCGAGTTGCAGGAATTAAGCAGAAGCACGAGATTGTTGAAAGGAAGGAAAATAGATAAAAGAAAACGGGGTAGATGTAAAGGTAAAATGGCAGACAAGTCACGCAAAGTCAAGCAAGATACCATGAACGTCAGGCGAGAAGGCAGTAAGCAACATCCGAAGTTACAAGTAGTTTATGCAAAAATATTAACCGTGTCATCACACCACCAGCATTAACATTTGGCAAAATTCCAACAGCAACAAGTGGTCGGTCAACCAGCATGCAATATGCGTGATGCAACCGGCCTGAATTGCATAGCAACGCTACATAGTTCGGTGCAACAAATCAGCTAACCAACGGTTCTCAGCAGTCGCCATAAGGCGGCCTCGGCGGATTTGAACAATGTCTTATGGACAGACTCGGTATTCCAAGACAGGTGGTCGTTTGCTCACCACAAGTACGGAGCACGCCTCGGATCCACCTTTTGTTGCTTTCCATCGAAACCATGACCTCCAATCGTCTGTATAGGTGAGGAAGCCGGTGAGCAGTAAAGTGAGTCATTACAATAAGCAAATTTAAAATACACTCCGATAAGGGAGTACGGACGTGAATATAAGGTGCACACAATTACGCAACTGAGCCTGCTGTAGGTCCAGAGTGTGGCGGAAGATTTGTAATAAAGATGTCACTCGGTGGAACTGGTGGGCAGTACTGCGGTCGCCATAATGTCACGACTAGGTAGAAGAAAACCTCTGAATGCGTAAGGATAAAAAAATCAAAAGTTCGTGTTGCCGATTTCTGATGTCAAACAACTGCGAGAGGGTTATGTGGGTCGAAAGTTTGTTGAGCACTTTAGTCTAACTTTTGTGAGAACGTCGGTCGAAAGAGCTTCATTGCGAGCGCAAAATATTTGGGTTATTAGCAATCTTGTGTGAGGAGAAAATGGCAAAATAACAAAAGAAATCGCTCACCTCTCCACCTCTGCGCGTGGTAGGACTCCGTGAAACCAAGGCTCTTTGTTGAGGTTCACTTCGCCCTAGCAAGAGTGTGAGCAGAGGAAATATGGAAAACACATTTCAAAGGACAGTTAACATCAAACTAGGTATGCACTACTGCCAGACGGGGAACTGATAATGAATAATACAGATCTGACCGACACGAGTGTCCATGACTGTCTTCACATGAAATTACTATGAAGTGAACAGTGTTCCACCGCCGAGCATTGGTTTTCCAAATGGAAACCTGACAAGAATCCCTGCAAACACGCAGGAAAGATGCGAAATTGCTTCAAGGGAGCATCGCGTAATTTAAGATAGTTAATGGGTGACAGAGCCCCCTGTGCATGAGCGAAACAAATCAGTTATCGTTGCTCCACTGAAAGAAGGTTACAAATGTTGAGTGGGTGATAACCATAGGCATTAACAGTAGGACGGTACGCAGTAGCATCGCTTAGCTACCGCGCAACCACACCAGTCGCGCGTGGGCTAAGGATACTATGATGGTCGCCCGGTCCCTACGCAGCCTCGAACCCGAGCCCCCGAGTTATAAGGCATGATTGGGATCCTTAGGGCTACAGGCGCAGATGGGTAAGGCAAGTGGTGAATTGGGTGGATCCAGCCGTAATTAATAGCACCAGATGCACAAAGGATTTGTGATAATGTTGAGAGCAAAGGAAATAACACGTCACCAAAAATACGTGTAAGCTTGGGACCCCCATGTTCCACGCTGTCTCAAACCGCTAGATTAAGCAAACATATTGTTGGCTCCAGATAAAGCATGGCTAGCAGAGGTCGTCTCCTGTCGGACAACCAGTTTATAGTGTGCGTGGGGCTATTTTATCTAGGGGCGAAGTTGACGATGAGGCAGGGCAGAAAAAGCCATAAACAAGCTATCTCGCTGACGTTGACTAACCTTCGAGCAACCGCTCTAACTTGACGTCTTGATTCGGTATGCTTATATACTGCACTAACATTAGGGATACCGAAAACGACAGCCTACTGCTATGCCGCGATGATAAAGCAGGCCGTTGGGTAATGAGACCCCTGTAACCCAACTGTCAATCATGGTTAGCAATAACTGGCCTTCCACTTTTTACTTTTTTTCATCAGGATAGTCTCTTAATTAAAGGCTGTGTGACAGCGTAGTCTTATTTGTGTGCACCGGTGTTACATGAATGAATGAGTAAAATTAATAAAATAAAATAAAATGGTGGGATACGTTCCTTTGTGGAACGGTATTTCGTACGAGTTTCATTGGCATGTCAGTTGTGAACCCTGTGTTTAACATGGAACAGCAATGTGATGCTTGGTAGGTATACGTAGTAAGCAACAAATTATGGGAAAGCTAGTTTGACCATATGTTTGTCGGATCAAACTCCATGGGTATACTCGTAGACTGCTGAAAACCGAAAGGATTGATCATATTTGACATGGAAAGAATAGTTATTAGATGAGATATGTATGCAGACAGGCTCTCGTTGGTCCTTTACTGCAACGTAGCTTATTCCACATATAAGCTTAGCCCATCAAAAAGAATATGTTGCGTGGTCTTCTGTAAAAATAGCAGACACGAGTGGGATTGATTGAAGTATTTTGCAAAACGACAACCGTACATGTTGAGAGCTCATAAACTGTAGAGAACAGAGTTCGGACTGAGTCAAGCTGGAGGAGTGGCTGATGATAATTCCGTGGGGAGACAACAGCAGAAAATAGGTGGCATTCGAGACAAAAATACTCACTGGGTCGGACGCCCGTGAATCCCCACCTATGGGGATATGGGTGCATTCCTGTCCAGGCACTGACGATCCTGGAGGTGATGAAGTGTCGGAATTGGCTGTCATGAGAAAAGCAAGATAGTTAAAACAATATATACTTCCTTTATATATATATATATATATATATATATATATATATATATATATATATATCCTGGCAAATGAGATGGTCACCCGGAATGCTGTATTTGTTCCCAATGCTTGAATTTGAACAGGCGGGCTAGGAAACAAGGGAGCAGTGAGCTCCAACAGGACCGGTTAGGTTGTACGGAGTCCGAAGAGAGACCGCAGCGAAAAGAGAACAACAGCGACACTAGCTTGACAGTAGCTGGAGGGCCGAAGCCCTAAATTCGTGTTTCATACTAGCCTTAAATAGCAGCTTTGCGACATACAATCTAAATGCAATGCAATGTGGCACTGAGTAGATTGGTTGCTTCTAAAAATATAAAGAAGTTATATGGCAATCGCATGAACAAGAATGGTTTCAATGATGCACGCCCTAGAAGAATATGTCAAAAAGGTAATTGAATCAGTGTGTAATATATAGATGTACGTTAAAAAGGATAATCAGTAAATTCAAGAAACATCACTCGACGTATGATTCGGTGGCTCGTAAAAGTTTGTATAAGTCTGCTTGTAGAACATTGCAATCGACAAACATGTAATTGTAATCACGGGGAATGTTGACCTTCAGCAATCCAAAAATTCGCATTTAATAGAACGAATCGAGGTAGAATCGGAGTAAAGAATTCTTTACGGTAATTCACATCAGACTTAAACAGTACACCAACTTCTACAGTGCAGTACACTCCTAGAGTACAAACGAAATCTAGTCCGCACTCTTGCCTTCCGGGCACACAGAATTTGCACACCGGACACCGTAAGCAAAGAAGCGGTAAGGCGCTAAGAGCGAATGGGTATCCAGATAAATTCATTCTCAAACATTTGAAAGAACGCAAAATAAAACCAGCGAGGATGAACGTAACCAAGAAAGAACTAATTGTGCATTCTCCTTACAAAGGCGACAGTGCGGCTGATGTCTGTCCAAACGCCTGAAAAACGCTGTTGAAAAGACTTCTTTTGTGGCTTATCTACGCATAGTATATTACACTAAGCATTTATTCGTAAAACCTTTGAAAAACAGACTGCCTCTGGAGACTCAATCAACGCTCGTTTATCTGTACTCGTGCTCCTGTGATGCACGGTACGGGGGTCGTAATACGAGGCGCCTTTCTCATAGGATTCGCGAACATATCTCGAAGTGGTTTTACAAAGACAAAGCGAGATCTAGTAACAGCTCCATCCTGTCGCACCTTCTAGAGTACGGTCACGCAGGGACGGAAAAGGATTTCATAGTCATTTATACTATCCCTGAATGATTCTCGCTCGGATTCCGGAAGCATCTCCTATCTATTGCGTAAGGCATCTATATCCGCCACCTCAAGCCAGAATTGTGCGTACAAAAACAGTTTGCACATTCTTTGCTTCTACCGTGGCCTACAACTTCTGCTGTGATTCCCTGTACATAATTGTCACCTTCAATGACCCCGTGATTTGTCGATTTGTTCAAGTTGGAATTAAATATTTTGGTCAATTCGCAGCTAAATCCGGCATATTTAGCACTTTGTCGTCATCATATAATGTTTGAGTCTGATGAGAATTACCGAAATCATATGAATCAATGAAACGGGACGATGATAGCAGAAGTGTGCCATCAAGATAAAGTTTGCCACCAAAGCGTGGGCAAACAATGACCAGAATATCCAAGGAGATGACGAGATTTCAATGGAGTTGGCTGTAAATCGCAGCACAAAAGTAGCCCACTCTCAGCTACTTGTGTGCTCTTCAGCAGCCAAGGATGGAGACGAGCAAAATGATCATGCCTATGCACGCGTACCTCGCACTCAAATTTATTTGTTTGTTCGTGGTTCCCGATCAGCGTCGTCTTTGTCGAATACGTCCAGTTTAATGGCGCCTTGTGCTCTGCTATTTATAAGTACAGCAGTTTGGACTCTACGCCTAGCCAAAGGATGGAGACGTATCGAAGTAGGTCTGCCAAGGCAGTCATTTTGGGTTGGAACACCTGTCACTGGTGCTATTCAGAGACTGGAACTTACGTCACAACAAGTCGCTTGACAACATAGATCAAAGACGATACCAACATAGACCGTTTGAAAATGAGTTGGGCGCGCAGTGAGACGACATCCGACCCAAATGCATGTTGATTGGTTTACTCTAAGGGCTGCCTGACCCAAATGATTGAGTCTTGTACTCTCAAACCACATTTGGCGAAGCACAACCGGTATCTGACAAGTAGAGTTCGCTGTGAACAACTAAAGAGAAATGTCACACGAATACTTTAAGAAGTTCAAATTGCAAGGACAGATAACATCTCAGCGAAAGGATCTAAACTCAGTATATTCTCTACAGCCAATTACATGCTGTGGGTGAAAACTTCAAACGATTGGTAGTGACATCAATACCGAAAATCAATGACTGATTGTGTCAGTGAAGCTGCCGAGCCCTAGCAAGGTAAACCAACACTGACCAAAAACTCAATCCCCTTGCAAAGAATAGGCCGAATGGCAGAAGCCTCAGCAAAAAGCGGTGATTCGAGATTGATCTGTTTACTGATAACGTTGAATGTCTCACGGGGATGTCGATACATGTAACAGTGTTAGGCAACAAAGATAGCACGTAATGTCACATCACTCAGAGCCAGGTTCCGTCAAGTGTAGCATCTTTCTGGCTCGATGGATGTACAATAGCACTTTATGGTATGACGTATGCGATAGCAGAAACGTTTATCATTTTGCTCCCCTTCTTTAAAATTGCAGACCGCTTTGCCTGCGGCACAATTTCCCCTACGGTCCTAACAGCAAACATGTCAGGGTAACGATTTTCACGTAGAGTGGATATGACACCCTGTGGTTCCTTCTCAATCGTTTCATCAAGACAGATACGATGGGCTCTCACAAAAGGCACGAATCAGGGAGTGCTTGTAGTTAAGATATTGCCCCGTCCAGCTCGATTCATGGCTAATTGATGTTATGAGCGAGACATCGGATCTTTTCTCCAAAACTGAACCTTTTTGATGCTTCGCTCTCCATAATGAACCTGGTCTCAAGGTGGCATGGAGAAGGCTTTCCGCCTGTTGAGCATGGTCCACCAGAAAAACATACTGAATTCAGATTATCCCGCCAGAATGCTGCATGTTCTTGTGCTTTTTTAAATTAAACGGTAGTCAAACGAAAGGCTAAACTGCGTCATTTAGTGCAAATTGTCTAATGCATTGGCAGGTCGAATTTGACATATTCTGGAAAAACAGCCTGTTACGGAGAGCCAGCGTACAAGCCGAGAAGCATGGCGCAACATTGGAGATCGAACTCGAATAGAGATCAAAACCCGAATCTATGTGGGATCAGCGGCAAGTCGCACCACGAACTTGAACCATCTGAGTTATGTTAATTCATATTAATTAGCATCTCCAATATTGTTGTGTTAGTAGTTGTGTACAACCTAATTACTGTGCTATGCTCTCATACAATACGAATCCGAATCCCTCGATCCGGCTGATGTTGGCGTTCTCATTTCGTTACAGGTTGAAGTGGTTGGGGGCGGCAGAGCAGATTCAGACAGGTTATACGTACAGACAGCGGAACCCACAACAAATTTCGGGGGGCATCACAACAGATTTCTGGCTGCGCGGTAGCAGCAGGTTAGCCGTACATTCAGCCTCAGATCATTATGTAAACGAGTTTCCATAGTAATCCTAAAATTTAAGTTATACAGTCCCAAAAATCTTGACAAGGTACAATTTATTCATGCGCAGACAGACCACTAGTATAATAACGCCAAGTTGCAACGACGCTCCTAGTCGAATGAACGACTTGCGGATTGTACTCACGCACGAAAAGTAGCCGACAGGGTTGGGATTCTCACGATTCATGAAATCTAGTCGTCAAAAGGCAAGTGTAGCGTTGTACAGCCTCAATTATATACCGAGAGCGGTGACGTATGCGATGTTTCATATAGAAAAGTTTGCGCAAGCAAAACTATGGAAACGACGCGTAAGCGAATGAATGGGCACAACGCGAATGTTAGTGAAATGTTTCCGGAAATTGAATGGTTTTAATTACGAAAGCTGGTCGGGAAAAGTGAAATCTTGTAAGTACGGAGGCTGGTTGAACAGGAATGTGAGTGTATGCGTCATAGGTGATTTCGGCTTGTGTTATATTATGGGGGTATCCGTTCCTTATAACAACTGTGCACGAAATCTAATTCATGTGCACTTTCAAATGGTGTGGCATGAATTGCAGTCATCGAAGTACCAGGTCGACGGCAAGCTTCAGATCGAGGAAGACGACTTTAACAGATTGTTGCATAAGCCTTTGGATGGTCCGCTCCATTCGGCAGTGGCAGATGAAGTTCAGCTGACGAGCAAATGAACCCTAGGTCGCGCGATTTGATGAGATCAAACGGTGAACGTTGGGATGCGGCGCACGATTATATAGTCGTTATCCCTAGGGCTGTTCCTGGTAAATCGAAAATCATGCACTAAGCTGCGCCCCATGAAGTTGATGGTAAGCTGGTTAACTTCTATCCAAGACCCATCGTAATGAAGTTGGACCTTGATGTGGTGCGATGGTTTGCGTGTCTCAGGGATCAATTGAATTGTGCTGGGTGGTGATTCTAGCCACCCATATCAGGCAGCTCGATGGTTAGAAGCCAGACCAACTCAGTTTCTTGGCCATTCAGGTTCGGGTCGGCCGGTGGCCGAGTGGTCTGCGCGTCTGATTTGCAAACATAAGGTCACCGGTTCGAATCCGCTTAGGGGTGGGCGTCCTCGCGGCATAATCAGCTCGCGCGCGACTGGTGGTCATGCGGCAGCGAAACGCTGTTACGGCGTACAGCTGATACACTACTATTAGCCTAAGGTTCGGGGCTGCAGTGAGGGTGGACTCCTCATTCCTTAAAACGGATCCCGTGTAGCCCATTGCCCATTGCCCCTGCGGCCAGATTTTTGAAACAAAGGCACTGGTTGAGAACCGTAACGGTCAAATTCTGGGTAACCTGACAGTATATACTGTCTACGTAATACAATAGCATCTTCAAACGGTTTTTTGATGCTCTGACCGACGCATAAACAAAAAAGGAAGTCAAGTTCACTGGACATGACTTAGAGGGTGTAGAGCTGCTCCCAGCTGAACGTCTTCTTTAGTTAGAGTACGCTGACCACATTGCCCTTATCTGTGACAACCCACAAAGGTGCCAAGCAGTACTGGGCAGATTAGCACTGGCTGTCAACCGTTTCGGGCCATGGTTTGCACCACTGAAATCCAACGCTTTCCTCTAAGCTTGGCATGGACCATCTCCTACGCTGACAATTGGTGGGGATCAGCTAGAGGTCGGTCAGAGATTCAACTACCTGAGTAGTTGTATCAGCGCCGGTAGAATCGAAGGCGAGATCACGAACCGTATAATAAAAGGTTGAGACACTTTTGCTAACCTTCGCCACCTATGGCTCCAGTGCTACATCACTCTCCCTGAAGAGTACAGTGTACAATGCTGTCGAACGTCGGATCCTGCTGTACGGTTACGAAACCTGACCAATTAGATCGGAAGACGCAAAGAGGCCAGTTAGGTTCGACAACCGGTGCCTTCGCAGTTTCGCTCACAGCTGGTGGGAACATCGCATGAGCAATTAGCGTGTTCGGCGCCTTGTCGAAGGCACAAAAAGTAGTGAACCGCTCAGCCCCCTTATTGCACGCATCAGGCTTGAACAACTGGGCCACGTATTGCGCATGCTATCACACCGACTTCCACGACGTGAGTTGTTTGCGCGCCGGGGTGTGGATGGAAAATGTGGATGAAGGCCAACAGATAAAGCGGTCAAGAGGAATGGGGCCATTCGTTCGAACTTGGCTGCGATGGGAGCTTCTCGGCTCCCTAATTGGGGCCCGAATGTCGATGAACACGTTTGGCTGGATACATTTGTTGAGATGACTAAAAGCCGACCTCAGTGGAGTTTGTGTTGCGAGTTCCTTTGTCTCTCCGCCTCCCACTTACCTCCATTACCAAGCCCGATCACATTTCTTACGCATAAATCTTTGTTGCCTTCCGGAACGATGTCCATCCGTCACAAGTCACTCAGCAGGGATGCCAGTATTCCATCCTTTTTCTCTGTATGCTTATATAGTGCGGCACAATAGCTGTTTTTCCACCTAGAGGTGTGTACTGAGAATACTGTTGATGGGTCAAGGGTAAGTCTCGATTGAGGAGCGCAGTTAATAACACGCCAGTTGTGGTTATACGCTGTCAATATCAGCGCAAATTAACACCAACTCCGGTCTGAGGGCTGCGTAACATAGTTGACATGGTATATCACGAATTGACACAAAATGGCCGGACCGTAAAGAAAGATGGCCATCGACCTAGTCCAAACCCTCCAAGAGAAGGAGGCGGTGACCAAACACAACCGACAACTGGCAAGTTACCTGGTAAGTGGCTTTGATGAGATTAATGGACAGAGGATGCACGCAAAATTTAGCATCACATCAAGATCACTGGATGGAATTGAAGCGATCCGTTGGAGGACGATTAGAGCTGGAGGATAACAAAACCTGTCGATGAACTGGTATAGCACAAGATAATAAATCGATTTCCCAAGTTCGTATACAAGTAAGGAAGTTAACCAAATCCTGACTGTATGTGCCAAGGGTGTGAAGTGATCACGCGACCGTTATTCCTAGCTAATATGTAGCGCAACGGCTGGAAAAGATTGAAAAGTCAGTTGGTCCAGAGTTGGCTGAAAGATGGCAAGAATCAGCAAATATAAGGGCGTCAAAAATGGCAAGTAAAAACAGAGCACTCACAAACGCCTGAGCGGGATGGAGTGGAAGAGCCTGAATGAAGAGGAGGTAAGACTGGAGGAGAGGCAGCGCGTCTGTTGGTTGGAGTGCATCCGGAGGTGGCATCGTGTTCTGGTTGTGGTGAGATGTCTACTCTGACTGAAGTTGAAACGTTCGTTCCTTCAGTGGCCTCGTCAGAGGATCGATCAGAATCGGGAGTCGTGTTGCTCGAATGAGATATCGGGGATATCGAGGCGATGGTGGATTTGGTGGAAGTGGCGCCGGTTGAAGCACGAAACGGTCCTGAGCGGGTGAAATGTGATCGAATGGCTGAGACTGAGTGGCGAAAACTATACCATAGACGATTTCTGTTCAGAAACGAGTCCGCCAGTGAGGTGTTAGACGAGTGTGCGGAACACGGCGGCATAGCAATGCTGCGCCGAACCGAAGAGGAGATAGAAGGCTCTGCCGGCGGAGACAACGCGTCACTGACGACAGCATCTGAGCACCTCAAACTCTGTACCGTAAAGCAAGAAGAGAAAAGGATAAACAAAACCGGGAGCGTTGATCAGCATCAATAGAACAAATGGATAATAAAAGGAAATGACAAAAAAGAAGTGCAGCGATCTCAAGCACAGCTGGATGCTTCGAAGACACAAGTTGGAATGGAACGGACGTCGATAGTTCATTGATAAGTGCCGTTAAGCCAGAAGTTAACACAAGAGACAATGTTCAAGCTACATATCCACGAAGAAGATCCCAGTGAAAGGGACGATAAGCCCATGAAATATTTGAAGCCCACCTTGTTAGTAAAGCTAACACCATCTTTCAGTAGAGTAAAAATACACCAACATTTCATCCGGATATGGGATGAGGCAAAATTCGCAATTATACAAAACAGACAACAGTTAGTAAAAAAATCATGCGACCATGCGTTCTGAGGGGGGGGAATCAACGGTGGAAGTCTTAGCTCATCAAATGAGCAAAATCAAAGCACTTTTGTAACATATAAGTGACCAGCAAGCAAAACCTAGAGCTCTAGACTGAACGCGGAAGTAGGTTAACCGAAAACGGAAAACAAAACGCTAATTCGTATACGAGAAACCCACTAAGCTAGTAATTACGTCCTTTACAAGCGTTGAAGAGATCACTCAAGTTATCCCCTCGTCTACATCCTAACGTGACCAGGTGATGATGGACGACGAAACTTAAGACAGAACGCATGTAATGGAAGGCATTTCTGGGTCCAACATCAGTAAGAGACGATTGGACGTGGTGTAAAACAAGAACGAAGTCAACAAGAGTGTGGAACGCAATTGTATTCTGTCCAAGACACATGTAACGAAGGTATGAGATGAAGCAAGACGCATCACCGTACCGATGCGTCAGAAACACGTGACTATCACTAGTCGCGCGTGAAGTCGCCCACACCTAGGCGAATTCGAAGCGGTGACCTCAAAAAAGCAAAGCAGATGTGTGGTCCCTTCGGTCACCGGCCGACGAGAAAAGCCCATTGTAATCAGAGACAAGAACATAAGAATGACAGGCGGCAACAGAAAGTACACTTCCTACATGGTAGACATACATCAAAACAGAAAAATAATACAAGAAACCTGGGATGAAAACTTACATTTTCCCTGAAAATCTGCAGTTGAGGCTTCAGCAGGTCTGGCAAAGCATGTGCGTTAACGCCGTTCGGTTGCGGTTTCATCCCATTGGACACGGATCGTGCGGCCAAGTCTCCTAAGGGAAAGGTTGGCAGTCGAGCCTGTGCATCACTAAGCCGAGCTGCTAGCTGCGCATGCATATCGGCCATGTAGGTGGCGAATCGCAACTGGAATTCGCAAAAAGTGAGGCGATACGATACTTCGCAAAGGCTGCAACCAAAAAAGAGAAAAACGCCGCCTGAAAAAGAACGTGCGCAAAAATTCTCCATGGACGATAAATATACAGATACAATGGAGAATGAGCAGGACAGGCGCACATAATCGGGGTACAGGAAGGCACGCAGCTGAAGTGGGGCTGAATTGTGAAAGATCAATGTTCTCGTGAAGTACAAGCTACTACAATATGGAAAAACCAAACGCACGTGAGTACTTTGGTTCATCATTGAGACAATTTACCATGTGTTGATCGCTGTCTCCCACAAACTACCACACGTCACATTCACAAGATTTGCTCATCAGGCCTCATATTAATAATGCCTTGTAGAATCGAATGGTAAACTTCTCGTTAAAAGTGGCATCAAATTTATGGCTGGCGGTGATACGTCACAGTACAAAAAGGGAGCAAGGCCCGTGAATTAAACAGCAGGAGAAAAATATGAGAATCGTATTTAAAAGATAGGTTGACGAACTGTCATGACGAAGTGACCAATCAGATGCAACACACCAATGGGCTCAGTTTGGGAACGGGCGTCACACTGTAAAGGACATGGTGGAGTGGCATAAACATAGAGGCTTGTCGAAAAATCCGACGGACATCATAATCATCATCAATACACGTTAGCCGACGGTAACACACACCTTAGCTAATGTGTCGCAACAAAAAAGATAAGATAGTAAAAAAGTACACTACAAGGAATGCAAAAAGCAAGCAATATAATGTTAAATATCATATGCATTTCGTGTGAGATCGTACTTAGAGTGAGAAGCTAAAAAGGAGGAGGACGGACAAAGAAACTCACAACACAAACATCACTGGGGCCGGCTCCTAGTCATATCAGCAAGTGCGTCCAACCAAACGTGCGCATCGTACATCGGATCCCAGCCCGGAAGCTGGGATGCTTCAACCGACGCCAACTGCGAAATGAGGGTTTGCATTTCTCGACCAAGTCATCGCTTGGCCATCCCTCCTCCTCTTCCAAGCGCACCCCCGGCGCGCAAACAACACACTTCGTGTGAGTTGGTGCGCTGGCATGCGCAACACGTGGCCCAGCCATCAGAGCCTGGTGCATGATATAATGGTGCTGAGCGGTCCACGCGCTCTTTCTGCACCAAGTACGCGACGCCGAACACGCTCATTGCTCACGCAGCGATCCCACCAGACATAAGTTAAGCTGCAAAGACAGTGATGATCGAACGTAACTAGCATCTTTATGCCTGTCGACTTGATGGACCAGGTTTCGTAACGGTACAGGAGGGTTGTACGGACGGTTATAGTCCAAACTCTGCCATTCAGGGCGAGAGTGATGTCACGTCGGCGCCATAGGTGGCGCAAAGCACCTCTAGCTTTTGCTATACGATTCGGAACAACCTATTCGATCCCAGGGGCGCTAATATCGCTGCCCAAGTTCTTGAATTCTTGAACGAGTTCTAGCTGATCACCACCAAGAGTAAGCGCAGGGGTGGGTCCTAGCCAACCTTGGAGAAGTACTTTGCAATTCGATGGAGCAAAGCATAACCTAAAATAACTGACCGCCGGTGCTAATCGATCCAGTGCTGCTTGACACGTTAGCGAGCTGTCACAGATTAGTGCAATGTGGTCTGCATACTCCAAGTCAAGAAGTCACCCACCAGGAAGTAGCTTCACACCATGTAAGTCGTGTCCAGCAAGTGCTGTTTCCATGACTTCGTCAACAGCGAAGTTCAAGATGAAAGGTGACAGCGGGTAACCTTGTCTCACACCGCCAGATATATTGTAGGGAGGCGACAGTTTGCCATAAAACCCCCCACTCTACCCGAGCTATGCGCGTACAGTGCTCGGATAAGTTATGCGTATTTACCGGACACACATTTCCTCAGCACACAGTCCCAAGGGCATATCAAAACACCAAGTCGAATGCCCCTTTTATGTCAAGAAACACGACTAAGGAGAGTCACCAGTAAACACGGTGCTGATTCAACAATTGACGCAAAGTAAAAATGCGGTCGATGTAGCCCCGACGTTGACGAAACCTGATCTGTCTCCCACGAGTGCCGGTCAATCTGTGGAGAACGACAGACGCAAGAAATTTAGAGGCAATTCCTTAATGCATTCCGAACGGGAGGGTCGCTTGAGAATTGGGACCATGAAGAAGCGGCCCTGTCTGCTGGGACAGTTTCCTGTTCCCAATATTCCACCAGTAACGCGTGTAAAATATTTACAAGAGCAGGTCCCTCGAATTGGAAGAGGGCTGGGGGAATTCTATCTGTCCCAGTGGCCTTATACAATTTCAACAGTCTGATCTCACGTCCCACTTTTGCGCGTGAGGACAGATCCAAGGAAACGGCCCAGGGAGAAGTGCACTCATTGTTCGAAAAAGAAAATGATAATCCAGATTGGTTAAACTGCGTTGCAAAGAGTTCGACCCAACCCTCCAAGCGTTTTGACAAGATGTGGATCGGTTGTCCACTCTCGTCACTTATGGTCTCCATAACACCAGCTCTACTGTTGCCTGTTTCCCGTAGCAGACGGAATGACTTATGACGATTACCAATAACAGCGGCTGTTTCCAGTTTCGATGCACGATGAGACCACCAGGCTTCGCGGTCTCTCTTTAGAGTAGCACGCAGTCTCGCCCCAAGATCTTTGCGAGTCTCAATGTAATTGCTTCCAGCCGGAACAGGTATGCGAGTATCCAAAGGTGCCAGAGACCGCGCAGATACCCAATGTCCAGCTTGGCAACTTGATTTGGTACTTGAAAACATGCCTGCCGCTACTAAGGTATCAAGAGTATGCAACCAGTGAGCTTCAACGGTGTTCAGTGGGCGCTTACTCAGCCCGGATTCCAGCGTACTTTGAAAAGCACTCCAAACCCCCGGCTTCGCCAGTTGGCTGGTGTCTGTGCGCTCACAGGGTCGTCGAGGGCGACTGCCAAAACGCACACGCAGGTAAGCACATGCAAGTGCATGATCAGTGTCCACGCTCGTGCTCCAAATCGAGCGACAGTTTTGGATGGAGCCTCTCTAGCTGTAACTGATCGCGATGTGATCGATTTACGTCTATGGCTGGTCCGAGGCTAGTGGGCACCAAGTCACTCTTCCGCGGGTGCTATGTCGAAAGTTAGTGCTCACGAGAAACAGACGGGCATCTACACACAGATGTAGCAGCAGCCCAACCTTATCAGTAAGGGAGCCTACACCAGGTTGGCCGCCGAGAAGAAGCTCATCAGTGGACAATTTCCCGACTTGGGCGTTCAAATCACAAGCAAGCATCACAGCAACCATACTTTCTCGGTAACGAAAGAGATCGTTAGGTTGGTGATAGAAATCATCTTCCACCGAATCAGTGCTGCAGTTTGTGGGGGTGTAGACCACCATGACAAACAGGTATCGGTTGTTTCCGCGCGACTTTGAAGCCAGCCAACCTAACGGTGCACATCCGGCTGTTGACTGGAAACTAATCGGCCAGGGGACTCAAAACAATGTCGACGCCAGCTAGACAGGTACATGAAGCTGCGTCCTCTCCAGACAGGCGCAATAAGAATGTGCCGCCAGTGTCGCATGTGGAAGATTGCAGAGCAAGCATGGAACAGACGGGTTTCTGATAAACAGCAACTATCGATCGTTTGGGTCTCTACTATTCAGGTAAGTGCTGGCTGTTGGACAAGCCGTAGCAAAGTGCGCACGTCGAGGCATGCCAGTCTTAGCGAGGATCGAGGACTCCAAAGGGAAACGGATGAATTGACGCTATGCGCTTGATTGAACATGGACTTGTTGACTGGACTGAAGCGACGCTCTGGGATTGTGTGTGAGTTGAAACGAGACGACAAGCGACTACTGAAGCAAGATGGGGGAGGGAAAAGAATTAGAGAGTTGAAAACAGGGGAGAAAAAGGGAAGTTGGTGTGGGACGCTAGGTAGGAAAAAAAAGGTACCCAAACCCCTGTCCACCCTGCTCGATGCATCAGAGAAGGCAGCGTTGAGTATCCTTTGCGATGGCCAGAGCATCAAGAGATTGTTAAAAGGAAAAGTCATGGTGTTGTATTGCGATTATTTTATGCTGCTGCGCATCAGGCCATGTCCAAGCTGCGTTTGACTCGGTTGACTGACTCATCTTATGGCGCTGCTTGCTAAAGATCGGGATCCCATAAGATTATACGGTCATCTAAAACGCACTTTACCTTCATGTCTCTGCCCAGCTTTCTTTGACCTTCGCTGCTAACAACGGTGCGCGACAATGCTGCCCCATGTCCCAATTCCTCTTCAACTTTGTAGGAGAAGACGTAGTGTGGGGAACCCTAGGGGGCTTAAAGCTTCCATCAACTGAGAGCACACTCGACTTTGTGTGAAACCCGGGTCATCGGCTTTGATCGAGGTGAACGACACCCATGATCAAGTGGTCTTGCACAAACAGCCACTGCTTGCACGGTTCGGTTGCATTAACGTGACCACAATGTGGCCTGAACTCACACAAAACGCGTGAAGGCTTATAGAGAGACAAGGGGAAAATGGGATGCCGCCTATATGCTTCAACAGTTACAGTCCCGGTGATCGAATTTGCCAACGTTTACCTGAACGGGAATCACGATCCACATTGGGATTGCGCATGGGAATCCGTTCGCAAAACGAGTGCTTCAAGGGGACCCTCCAAAGCTAGGCAACGTTTGGTTGAGTCCTAATAGACTAGGTGATTCGAGAGTCTGACTTTCGAATATTCGCACAGCAACACAGCTTCAGGCGTACAAGCACGGGCAACAAACTACGCGAAGGCCGATGGGGAAAGTGCGGGAAATTTAGTTACCGCCTTTGATCGAGGTGATCGAAGTTAACGAACAAGAGAAGGCTTTGCAATGGCACCTGCAGCTTATAAAATTCGGTTGCATTGCCATAAATAAAATGTGACCTGAACATCGTCCAGTCGCCTTACTCCTCACTTCCTGTTAACAAATTGAGGATTTTTCCGCTTAGAATGCAGTGTGTCCAATTTGATTTGCAGAATGTCCAATTTGCTTAGTTCAACGCTCGATTCAAAGAGAAAATGGTACATGGATCGTGCATCAAGCTTGAGTTCGTGTCATGATCCAAAAGCGGTTGGACGTAAGAGAACAGCTTCATTCTCTCTTATGCTCAACTTTGTGAACCGCGAGGCGCCCTATGGTACCATCTGTTACCTGTGGAAACTGTCCGCCAAAATCACGCGAATCGCATTTCGCGCCACACGCACTATCTAAGCAGTACTGCACCTTCCCCCCCCCCAACTCATTAAAACTAGAGGGCAAGGTGTTGCCCGCCTGTCTCAAAATTCGTGATCTTAGACCGCAAAACTTGAGGTCCTTCAATTTCGTCGAACAGGTGTAGTTTGCTGTTGTAAAGGCCAGTAAAATAAGAGGGCTTATATTTAAAATCTTTTTCTGAATGAATCCACAATTGCGCCATATAAAATTCATATTCGTGCATTATTAGAATATTGCCCGTTGGCTTACTCCAATCAGACAAAAGGTGGTAGGACCGTAACAGACAACGTACGGCGCTCTTTTACAAAGCGCCTAATGAGAATCTCTGGTATTCTTGCTTGCTATGCCCGCTGCTGTGGAATGGAAACCGAACCCCTCCGACAAAGGAGACGAAATCTCAATCTGAGCTTTATGTTTGAAGTGATCCACAAACGCGCCTTCATTTCAGACATTGAGGGGATATTTCAACCTCCACTTAGGTGCAATATAAGAAACAGACGTAAAAGGTTACCAGTCGAGGGAACACGAAGTATCCGAAGAGAAAATTTCTTGCTTAATCGCCTCGATGTTGTGTGGAACAAGCTACCGGAAACTAAGAGAACGTGCGATTCTCTGCTAAACAGAGAATTGGGAGTGAATAAGGTGAGAGATATCATCAAAACAGATGTGGGAATAACCACGTTATATGAAGAGGGGCCCAGCAAAATAAAACGGATAACAAGATTCACTGATTCA
The DNA here is from genome assembly GCA_944474145.2 of Dicrocoelium dendriticum. Lineage (NCBI taxonomy): Eukaryota > Metazoa > Platyhelminthes > Trematoda > Plagiorchiida > Dicrocoeliidae > Dicrocoelium > Dicrocoelium dendriticum. The sequence continues at coordinate 83,176,626 of OX104070.1, forward strand.
AAGTCATTTTATTTCTACCACACCTTAAGCTTTCTTTCCTCGTCAGTGTAATGAAACACAAAGTGTTTGTGACAGTACACGTGCACTGGTATATTTGACGAAAGCATTATACTGCTCTCTTTTAATTTCGTTTTGCACACGTCTCTCTCCGGTTTTCAAATACTCACCGCATGACTATGAGATCCGAGCGCACAACGGCAACTTAGACAGCCAAAATGAATTCTTGACCTTGACTTTCATCACTACTCGTTTCGCCTTGCTTTGACCATGTACCATGCGTTTGTGTCAAAACAATCGTACTGATATATCTTACAGTCGCGGTTTTAGCTTCAACCAAGGTTTGTTTCTTTTCGCTAATTGTTTCCATTCAGCATTTATCTTTACCGACTTCCAAGCCTACCTCTCAGATATCATATCCAAATAGAAGTTGAAAGGTGTGACAATTTAAATTAATTTCTCCACATCATTCTTATGCTATTATCCGTTCACATTCATGTGCACAAGCAACAGGTTATCACAGAAAAGGAAGAATTTGAGCCAAACGGATTGGTCAGAATTATTTGTTGCTACCTCCCGAACAGCATGCATTCCCTTGTGTGCAGACAAAAGATCACTTTCCCCCATTTAAATGCTATACAGTGAAAATATCCATACGTTGACCACTCAAGGGACCAGACAAAAATGGTCAATATACAGAGGTCTGGATTCATAAGGTTTACATGGTAAGTGCTCATACAGTGAGAAATTAAACGGTCAACTTAGAGAGGTGATCAGGATTTAGAGATAGTTAACTTCGGAGGTTTTACTGTAATGTAACACGTACTTGGGTGAACCATTCGCTAAGAGAACGGCGCTAGACAATTCAGTGTGGCAGTATTCAAATTCAAGGTGTAGCTATGTAACCAGATAGCTAGTAGTGATTTAGCGTAAATAATCTTCCAGAGTGTAGAGAACATAGCTAACCCCCGGGGATACAGCTTCCCCTGCTAAGCTGTCAATTATTGGACAACATTATGCACCACCTTTGATCAATACGGTGGCTATGGATCCATGAAGAACCTGCTTATCCACGACATCTAACCGGCTACATGAAACCAATGGCCGCCGATCAAAGTTTCACCACCCTCGGAAATGCAAAAGGTTTTGCAAATAGTAGGATACATTATGAAAAAGATACACTACCACTCCTCTCCTTAATGTAGATTGTGGCTATATGAATGCTGTTTCTATGCCTTCGAGCTGACCACCTGCTTTGAATCACACCAGCGATTTGTTCGAAAGTCAGTCTATGCAGTGCATGTGACCTTTCAATCTCCACCTGTCGGGTACCTTCAGTACCGGGTACTGCAGCAGTGGCTCAAGTAAGTACATTTCCGATGCTGCGGGTTCTGTGTGAGTGACGTTTGTTAGGTCGTGTTCATTCTAAATAACTTCGAACGTGTGCCGGTGTCGCTCGCATACACACACACAGAGTCTGTAGTTGCCACATGTGTTGTTCGTGCGACTGTAGAGGAACATCTGGAAGTCTCCAAAACTGTATTCAAGAATACAACAAAACCGGAAATTGAAAACTCAAGGGATCACACCAAGACGGTCAACATGCAGAGGGCTGGATCCGGAGGTTTACATAGTGGGAGTTCAAGCAATGAAGAAAAACAGTTAACTTAGAGAGGTTGTCAGGATATAGAGGTGGTGGAATGCCGTTGGTATTTGCCCGGATTTAATCGCATCCATCCTGATCAACACTCTCATGTACATCCACTGGAGCGCGCCATGCGATCTTCAGTGATAAGAGAGAAAAACCCGGAGAACGAAGCAAATTCACACTGCGGATCCGGTAGTGATTTCGAGCCGCATAAACGGGAGTGGAAACTGAAAATCACATCGTCGAATTACAACTCATGGAACTTGGGAATATACGTATTGTTGGTAGTGGCGGAGCTAAATTCATCTCTTTTTACCGAATTTTTACATGTGGGAGAATGTACACTAGGTAATTCTGACCTGTGCCCATCATGGGCGCCGTCGCATGTTCAATCGAGCACATATTTATTCATTTATTTATACGACAGAGTATCCCACCCCTCTGACCGAAAGAAGGAAACCGCTGGTTTAACTATCAATGACGAAGTACTGATGCCTGTGACTAGTGAATAATATCTCCAAACTGGTTAAATTAGTGGTTAGGCGAGTTTGGATACGTAGGCAAATCCTCTGCCATCGTGTGGGCATCCACTGCATGAAAATCTCTCGACGCCATACCAAGTCAGTCAATGGACGTTGATGACGAGTGACATTCCATGGGAGTAGGTGGAAGGAAACCACCGAATGAGTGATGGAATACCCAGCGAACTGTCTGAACTCTCTCAATCTGCGTTGATTGATGTAATATACTACCCCCATCTAATCCATTAAGTCACTCTAGATTTGGAGGTTGGAAGTAGCTCATCCACATTCTCTCCATTATATTGAACCGATAAGGAAGAAGGGTGGTTTGGTGCATTCGATCTTTCTCAAGTTTCTATAAAAATGCCTGTTGTTTGGGCTGGAATCAAGGTGTTAAAATGTCGCAACTCAACGCACTGAGGATGCCAGCTCGTATAGTGGTGAAACGTTTGCGACAAAACCGCCAAACTCGGAGAACAAATAAACAATTGGATTGTAGTGTTGCATGCAACTCAATCATGCCCGTAAACGACTGTCATTCCCATTGTAAAGTCCCTTTTATTGATATAACATTCGCTGATAAAGCAGGATAAAGTCAAACAAGAAACGTTAGGTTGTTGTTGTTGTTCGGTAACACAAAGGTACGGTCCTCGTGTGGACACCAGCGACAAGGACGCAATTGGTGCATATCCTGTCGCGTCGGTCTACGCAAGCTGTAAATGAACGACCGGACGCGCATTGTCGCAGTCATGGTTGGCTACACCTGTTAGGGTCAACTGGTTTCGAGAGGATGTCAACGTCAGTTGGGTGTCACGCAACGGTTCACAGTACAGTTGTGGTGTTGGGTGCGTAGCTGTGCACGCATTCCCTACCAAATGACATGACAGCGTAAATGGTATGCACTCTGCTTCACAAAAGGTAACACAACAGAAGTGCTGGGAAGGCTGTCTGTACAAATCATAGCTATTATTGCTATCCTAGGTTACCATATTTCCGAATCACCAACCCACTGATAACAGGTGGTAAAGACCATCTCCGCAAGCTACCTGGTATTAATCTCCCTGGTTCACAATGCACAAATGGGGTGCTCAGGTGGACCTGCGCGTAATGGAAGACAAACCACCGCACACTTCACCAAAGGCCCGGAGATCTTGTAACCATTTGGATTCAGGATAAAATGTGAATCTAGAAAACGGATGCCATCAATTCGGCACGGAAATACAACTAAAACCAGAAAAGCAAGTTGGGTGCAGAAAAGAATCAAGTCAATGGATATTGGAATGTGAATGAAACATCACCAGCCCCCTTTTGCGACGCGAAACAAGATACGATTTCAGCCTATGGTTGCATCAACCCCACGAAATGTGGCCATAGAAACAACATGCATCCAATAAGGTGAAGCGATACAATCAGGATTCGCTTAGTTGCATACAGGTAAGTGGTGGGTGGATTCGGAAAGATAGTGCGTGATGAACACTTAGGCTAATGATATAAACATGGTTGTGGAAAATCGATCGAAGAGTCCCACAGTGGCCCGCGAGGCGATCCTAACACATACCAGCGACATTGCATATAACCCAGAGGTCAACCGCAAGCAGCTTTGAGGTTCCCAGTGTATAGGCCATCAGTGACCCACACAATGATACTAACCACACCAGTTTCGACTGGCCAGCTGATAGGGTTTCGTCCAAATAGTGAAAAAGGGCCTTGAAGGACAAGTAAAGATGTATTGGTGAAGAGGACCAATCTAATCAGATAAGTGTGATGGGTGTCATACCACAGTGAACGAATAGACCAACCGAACGAGCCAGATAGCCAGTGGGAGACGGGCATAAGGGATTCGATTACTGGACATGGACTGGCCGACATTTGTGTGAGTTAATCACCGTTTTTAATTGAGTCAAAGGAGAAACCTCATCGACTCATAAGGGTCGTTAGTTATGGACGAGAACGAGGAGTTTGACTTATCAAACACGCTGTAATTTTGATTTTCGGGTTTTGGAGCACCGGCCGTGGGTCTTGGATTGCGACGCGCAATCTAACCGTTGTGTCAAACACTGCTCACGGAGCTCAGTGGCCTAGTGATCATGGCGATAGCCGCCAAGCATTATGCGCCAAGTTCCACTACCAGCTCAGCTATCTCTACCTGATGAGTCTAAACAAAGATGAAACCGTAGGTCGTGAAGTGCAGGGATGGGAGAGAGCCACACCGAAACCCTCCACAATGCTGTATCTTCGCTGAGTAGACTGTTGAATAAACACTTGTCCCTTAATGACTGTTTTTCAACAGCAGTGACTGATGGCAAGAAGTCCTTGGAGAGATAAGAGACTAGAAACCGGTCTGCATAATGTTACAGCGAACCGTAGTGAAAAGAACTACAACATTCATCACTCCGAATCCATGCAGAACACAGAGTAACCTTTAGGTCATTAGATAACAAATAACAGCCCAGCTAGTTAAGTAGGTGATGACTATTAATCCATGGATCCGTCTACAGTTGCTTTTGTGCTAACTCGATCTCGTAAAACAGCGTTGTTAGTAAGTACAAAAGGCAAGCGGATACGAACACGTATTGACACAACGGAATTTGCATAACGACTGGAAACTGCAAGAGATACAAAATTAGCATACAGAAAAATATGTGGTCCGGTTAGAAAAAAATCACCTGTGTTCGTCTACAATCACAAAATGAAGGAAACAAGTATTGCTGTGGTGTTTTCCACCTCTAGCTAACGTATATAATGATGATGACGATGCAATGGTGAACGCGAATACATTCCAGGACTGTAGCCAAACACGTGTGCCAGGTTGTAACAGATTGTAACTGAGAGTGCGGAATTTGGTCAAGTATTCTTAATGAACTATTGGTCGATAGCGCCACATTCTAAACGATTGCGACGTGCTGATACGGATAAAACGAAGACAATTCCTCAAGCAAATGAAGGTTACAGAAGTTCTGCCGTTGTTGATGCTAATAAAATAGGAAAAGTGTGAGAGGTCAACTCGAACGAAGGCAGCCTAGATCCAGATTCGGCAATATGACCGATCGGAAACTTACTTCACCGGTCTGGCGCGATCGTCCTGCCACAATTCTTGGAGATCTGGGACAGTAATTGCACCATCTAAACAAGTATCCGTTCTGATACTGGCATCTTCGTGGAAAGAACTTGCTGTGGAGGTGGATGTCGACATGACGGAATTTAATGCCCCAAGGTTATGAGAACTGGATGCCTGGTTCCATGGATTGGGTAACGGGTTGGCAAAGACAGTTCGCCATTGAGCAAGTGCTTCCTCCCACTGAATGCACTCGCGGGTCAAATGGTCTACTGTTTCCCGATGCAGCAGCTCATTACTCTTGTGTCGGTGTATCCTGTAGAGAAGAGGAATGATAGTGATGGAAAAACAGATGACCGCACAGTGAATGCACATAAAAGGCTGAGGAAAGTAGCAGGCAGCTAAAGTGCATGCGGGCTACGGGGCCATACAGACAAGGTACACACTTTATCCGGCGATCATAGGGCAAACCTGCAGCTGCACTGAAAGAGTTACATAGAATGAAAGGCACCTACAAAGGCGTTCAATTCTATCAATACATGGCTACAGAGAACTTGGGAAGGCATAAGTTTGGAGGTTAATGCGGAAGTTGTAGACAACCTGACTGCTAACACTTCCAATGCACAAGTAAGTCAAAACGTCGCACTAACGTGACAGTAAAAACGTGCCTCGCAAAAGTAACGAGGTCGGTAGGGGTCCTCTGTTAGCCAACTCTTCTGAGTCAGAAAGGCACCCAGTTTGATCGCTTCTGCGAGAAATGTAAAAAGGTGTTTCTAACAGCTACAGTATGCTCATCGCTTTGGATAATAGATATATGGTTGGCGGCATCCAGTTCCGGATTTGCTTGTCACTGTGGCTACCATAGGACAGTCACAAGACGCCTGCGCCTACAGAGTGACAATCGGCGGCTTACGATGCACAACACACAGACCCATCCACACCTCCCATTTTCAGTGTAAACCAGAGGGAATAAGACCGGGAGACAAGTGGATGGGAGCCACGTTTCATCAACGGAGCCGGCCCACACTCCTTCAACATGCACAGCAGTATTCACGCCGAATTGGGAAACCATGCGTGTCAGACGTACACAGGGCGGTGGCAGGACAATAGCCCGCTCCACACTGGATGCATGGACCACACTTTGAGCCTAGCACGGCCACGGTGACTGTGCACGCCAACAAAGCTTAGCCAGTCACCTGGAGCCAGTTATCGAGGTGGAGGGTGTTAGACAGGTGGGTACCTTATTAACATTCACAGCCACAGCATGTACATCAAACAAGTAAGATATAATTTAAAGGAAAATAAGCAGGTAAAATCGACATGGAATATGCAGCAGGATGACAAAAATGAGCAAAGAAAATGTAGTGGAATACATTTTTGCCAGGTGAAGAAGATCTAGCTTAAGTGTAAGCCGGTATAGCTCAATTGCGGTGAAGAAGCATGATATATATATATATATATATATATATATATATATATATATATACCCATGCTGAGGCTGATGTTGCATTCTTGATGCTTCTTCACCGCAGTTGGACTAAAAAAATTACACTTAAATTTGGTCTATTTAGGCTGGATAAATTTCATTCCACTTTATTTGGTTTCTTCTGTCTACGTGAATAATCCTCTATTAACTTGCACTCGTTGCTTACGCTTATTGTGGTTATCTTCGCCAGCTTTATCATGACTGTGGCATTTTCTGAATAACTTCTAAAAATTTCGTAATTATGGAGGATTCGTTGCTAACCAGCTTAGTTCATATGCTAATTTAGCGAAGAGCTTTGCCGGCATAACCATATGCTTTAAAAGATTTATTTTATTTTATAATATCCTTTCAAGTGATTGGCTGTTGTTTGACATCCCAGGTGTGGCTGCGCTTGATGTGCATGTTGGCAAGGTGCCTACTTGTCTATTACCCACTACCTCGTCCATACTGGTTCCAGGTCGTTGCTGGAGGGGACGGGGTGCACGGTCCTTGTGGCCGTGCTAGGCTCGAAAAGTGGTTCCATGTACTCAGTGTGGAGCGGACTACGGTCCAGCCACCGCTTTGCGTGCGATTGATTCCCAAATACAGTGTGCTTGTGTTTGTTTGTGAAGGAGTGTGGGCCGGCTCCGCTGATGAAACCTGTCTCCCACCCACATGCCTCCCGGTGTTATTCCTTCGGGTTTACACCTGGGTGTGTGGTTGGAGCTGTGGGTGATGCAGCGCAAGCCACACACGGTCCCTTTGTAGGCGCAGGCGTTCTGTGGCAGTCCCGGTGGAGGCCACAGAAACAGACAAATCCGAAACCGGATGTCGCCAACCATATATATGTTATAAATGACGGGTTTTTGCTTGGCGGAGGTTCGCGCAATAGGAAGTCACAAATGTCTGCGATGTGGCGTATGTGTATCGCCACTAAAAAGTCATAGCCACATGTTCTCCCCAGTGACCTTGTACACCAGCAAGCAATCCGATTATCAGATTTTGTCTCTAAATTCGGGAATGTTTGGCCGCGTAGTGGATAACCAATGACGTGAAGAAGTAGCATAAGGGAAACAACCTCAGCCAGCCTTCCAAAATAGGGAGCAGCGGTTGAAAAGGTTGGATGTTAAGACGCGCAACGCACAGCAGTGGCGCAAGTGTTGTTCTGGCGCATCATCTATTAGTTAATTTCCAATGCAACATAAAAACAAACTAAAAATCTTGTGTGTGTAAAAACGTGCGAAAATTCCTTTTTGCACCATTATAATTTGTTTCTGTGTTAACGATTGATGTTGCTGAATAGCAAGCATTCGAATAAGTGGATATGTACAATCATGTCACGCAGACGGACGACTGCGATGAGCATAGAAGACACTCAGCGCGGTTAACAATTAAGTCACTGATGGAACGCACTAAATGCACCCCATGGAGCTTACATTGTCATGTGGGGACGGAGGGTACCATGGCGAAACAATAGAACAGAAGAATTGAGACACTCACAGTTCGCTGAACGACTGTCTGGTCAAATCGCTGAGTATCAGGGAGTCGTAGGAAGGGGCACCGGCTGGGACAAGTGGCATTAGATTCGAATCAAACTCATAGCGGATTGGATCAGGGAATTGTGTGCTGCGAATGTTAAACAAAGGTGCGATTTCACGAATATATATGTACAAAATGGGATAATAAAGTACGAATGGGTGACTAAAGACCAATGGCGTTGGACACGCAAGCGTGCGAGAACCTCGGGTTAACACGACTTGAAATGTATCGCAACGGTTTTAGAGGGACATCAGGAAATATGCAGGGTTAAATACCAATGTACAAACAGACAGCGTAGGAGTCTAGAAGTGGTCCAATGAACAAGTGCATCGATAGGAGTAACACGTGTAGTGGAAGTTGTCTTCGCTGAGCAGCGCTGAAAAGATTTAATGTGGAATTCTGTTGCCTGATGAAAGTCCACATCGTCTAGTAGACTCAAGTAGGCGGCAATCGTTTCAATCATTCTCTAGCATGAACATACACAGGCTATCCGCTCCAGAATGACCAGGGTTTTTTGAATGCGATCATAATGAACCTGAGCAAATCACTACAGTGCCCGTAAACGCCAGCTTGAGTTTCATCCTTAGTCGCAGTAGACACAATTTTTTTTTAAAACAGAACCAGAAAAGAAGCTTACCTATTTTGCGCAAGTAGAGTCATTAGATTTCTATCCGTTTGCAAGTCCTCTAGCCAAAGAGGAGTAGGGCGTGCACTGCTTTCACCGCCAAACACCAAAAGATGTTGTCTGTGGAGCGAAGACAAAAGGTGTAACAATCATCGATGGCAAATGCGTCGCGAGAAAATACAACCAACCAACAAACACAGGAGTAATGATCGAATGGATTGCAGGAATTATGCGTCGGTTGGTGCCGCCCCACTGCCGGGTTGGGACTCCACGGACCATGGACATGGTAGGAGACACGTACTGACATGGCGAAGAGTTGACCGTAATGGCGTCTGTGTGGTGAATTTCTTATCCCACTTTTTCCACTTAGCTTCCCTCTCCGACGACCACGATCTCTTAATCAATACGCTATATAGCACAAATCATTGTATCACTCTAGTTAATTTTTATTTTGTTTTCTGTAATGGTTACAATATCGATCTTGTTTCTTATACCCTGTTTTTGAATAACGGCACAATAGCTGAGGTCTGCTTCTTACGCATAGCTTCCGTGTATTTGGTTTAGTGTTTAGAATGGGATGTAGGGTGTCAAAGAAACGAACCGGTTCCTAGCTAAACTGAGGAAGATGCTATGACAACACTGTCACAGACAAGCAGTTGACTCCTGCGAGTTAAGGGATCTATTTGGTTTGCTTTCTACCAGCTACTGCTATTTAACTGCTAGCAAACTCGCACTGAAGATGCCACCTCGAATGGTGGCGAAACGTTTGCAATCAATTTGCTCAGCTCGGAGCACTCCACAACAACTGAGAGTTAAGCGATGTTGGTATCATAGTAAGGTTAACGGGAGTGCTTATGGGGTGAGTTTCTTTGCCCTCCCCAATTCGCTTAGCCTTTCCTTCAAGTACGACCACGCTAGTGACACAATGTTGGTAACAATAGTAAGAAAGCGCAATGGTATTGTTTATCTTTTTGTCTTTTACGTACAGCAGTACAGTAGTACTGCACAATAGCTGAGGTGGTTCTCATCTCTAGCTAAAGCGCATGACGACTAGGATGATGAACGGGATTGGGGTAGAACTACGCTGCAGTAGGAAACTGAACAACCGGATCAACATAACCAGAAGAACACGCGGTGACAGAAAGTGACGATACGTGCTCGGGGGTAATTTACGATCTATCTTTCGCAACAGAACGTGTATAGATGAAATAAAGAAAGCCGGTGAGAGCTGTTTTGTTTGCAATTCACTACAACATTATTGGGAACATGTTTCTAAAGATGAAGATTTCGGCTGGAACAAGCGAACATAGAAAAGAATCCTTACATAGAAGTTTAAAAAAATAAAGCAAAAATGAGTCACAACCAATTGCCGATTGTACACAGTGTACTGTGTTTAAACGAGAACTTCAGAGAAAGTAATGGTGCGATTACAGCGGTGAACACAAAAAGGAGTGGCAAGTCACATGAAGGTTTCTGATGGCGACACATGCCTGAGCCACAGCAACTTACACAACTTCGCATGTCAACCGCATAGTTCGTTCAATTCCATTCAACAGACAAGGTCGCAGTTGAGCGTGGAGCCACTGTTGGAAATGGTTCGCAGTCCAGAGAGACATTAGGTACTCGTTGTGTAACAAATGTAATCGCTTAGTGGCATTTTCCAAATTGGTCATCAATGTTTCCGCAGTTTTACGGTGATACGAGGACCCTGCCGAGCAAACATGGCATAGTGCAAAAATGTACACCGAAAGAATGCACCATAGATTTAAAAAAAATAAATGCATCAGCTGCAATCATACCCGAGGATAATTGTGGTGTGACGTACGGAAACCTATGTTCCCACAAAAAGACGCAGGTAACTGCCTTCAAGTCAAACAGAAACCGATATCCCGGTTTAAATTGAACAAATGATGTGTAATCTACATCTATTAGTGGAAGATATTGTGTACCTGGAGAAAATTCATCGCAAAAATTCGTTCATGCAAATAGGGACCTCAGGAAGTTAACCTACAACCGTTCAATAATAGACAGTGCAATAAGAGTTACAATATGCGATGTGCACATGAATATTGTACAATTATTAATTCAAATGCCTTATCAATGGGGTGGCTCGAAATGGGTTAAGCCAGGAGGTTCGAAACGGTGAACACCTCCGGTGAAAAGGACTGTTTTGTGTTGGGTGAAGAAGGAATTTAACGTGTTCAGTGACACCAGCGTGTTCGCAATGATGAGGGGGTAGGAGAGTACGGAGCGACAACGATAAGAGTAGCTCGTTAGATCAACAAACGGAACGCGGTACGTATGCAAGACACAGCTCACTGTAAGTAGGATGATTTGGGAGCAACGAATGAAACAAGCTGAAAAGTAAGCTTCGCGCAGTTAGCCTCCGAGAGCAAAGTTTACGCGGCCTGCACGGTCCTTGGTTTGAGGGAGCAGAGAGCACAGCATACAAATGGCAAAATGCCGCGCAAGCAGCTGTCTCTACGTTAGACCGACTACGTAACTCGGGTGCACTGCCGGGTTCTCGGTGTACGAAGTTGATCTTGACGTGAACTCCAACGTAAAACCGCCATCTATGCCGCCTCATCGTCACACAGGAACCTACTGCTTGTGGTGCTGACGAGGTAGCTTTGTCCCAAAGATTTGCTTAATGCGATTAGCATATACCCTTCCTTCATAGCTTATCAGTATAGAAATTTATTTCAGTTTGTAACTATAGAGTTGAGAAACAGCAGTAAGAAGTATTGATGTGATGCTAAGGATGGTGGATGGATATGTCACATGCACACTTGCGCGCAGATAGAGAGGATGTGATTTCCAAATGTGAGGCAGGTGTAGGACAGCTTCTTGGATGACCGTGTCCGATGAAACCAGCCGGACAGTCCTGATAACAAAACGGTTAAACATTTCTGAGTTCACGGGAGAGCAATATGTGGGTGCGGAGCTACAAGAGGGAACGTTAAAAACAACGTCCTTTGCCTTCCAAAAAAACTCCTACTGTCACAACCCATGTGAAGCCTGTAGGCAAGTAGGAATTAAATGGACAGAAATCTCCACATCGTGGAATAAAAGGCGTATCGAAGGAATTGTGCAAGCAATTGGCAACCCGTCTTCTGACTACAAGAGTCCCAACTCAACGAAATGCTATCCATAGGTTACAAAATATAGTAATAAATACCTTATTTTAATACATTGAGGTAGAAAGATGAAAAGGAAATGAAGTAAGGAGTGGACAGCTTAGTGCTACCGGGCTGTATTGCGATCCAAAGTGTAGCCGATGGACGTTAAATGGCGCTGGGCCCCAGCCCAGACGCAATGATAACGCGAGATTAGAGGTCCGTTCACTGGCTGAAAGCGCTCATTGAAATATTTTACAGTTCCAACTGTTAGTTAATTTAGCTCATCTACTGAGGTGAAATTCTATGAAAACAGCGCTGAAACTTACGCTTGTCGTACAGCCGCGTCAATTTTAACCGCAAGGTGGCCAACTGTTCTGCGTATTTGGAGTATTTCTTCTCACAACTTTTCAGCTTCAGTGCATACTGCAAAGGAAAAAGTTGGGGCGAAATGCAAACCGTACCTGGAACAAACAGCATCATCCACATTGATCGAATACCCTGTGATTAAGGCCTTAGATCCATGGGTATAGCTAGGACATACACTATCTCTCCACATCCGATCAGTCAAAGCTGCTGTTGCTCTCGTCCGGGGTTCTAGTGGCTTGTGCCCGTATTGTCGTGTGGGTGCCCGTCCAGACAGGACTAGTAATTGCATGAAGAGGCTTGTGAGATAGGGCAAGTCTACATTACTCTCGTGGTCAAGAGAGCGGCTGCTCGAGTGTAAGGCAAAACAAACATCAATAGAGCGTTAGTGAATAATCCCGAGTCCTCTGCCTCAGAGATGATTACGATAGGGAAAATGTAAAAGCATGGTATGGTTGTCTAGTCATTGGATGAGCAGCACCAACTGCTGCATGCATGCCAGTTAGCAGGTTTTGTTGAATACTGGATCGGGGCAAACATATCAGTAGACTACACAACTTCGCGTCATTCCTGCGATCTGCAGGTTAGAAAGAACAAAAAAAGCCCTAAACGTCAGCAGCTGAGTGAAAAATGTGGTGATAGAATATATGGCGGAGAGAGGCAAGGTTGAAGAACGAAAACGGCTTTGTGTAGATCATTAACATCACTAATGTAAAAACATATGGGCTAGCATGACGTGTGAGGGACTAAAAGAATTATTTTATCCGGTAGAAGCATAAGGCATGCGCTACTGATCGTGGTATACGAATGTCCCCCCAGTCCTTCCCATTCAAGTGTGGTTGTCATCCCGGTCTGATCGAGTGTCACACCCATTACGTCTCGTGATCAAGTCTTTATTCATCCGTGAGAAAACGACACTTCTCAGATGTGTCGAATGATATGAAAGCAAACCGATATCGAGGTTGAATGCACCGGAAAAATCAAAGCGTTTGGGGAGTGGAAGTCTGACTGTTGACAAGTAGCGACGACGTAAAGTGTGTAAATCATCAAGGACGTTTCCAGACAATGTCACAGCAGCTCCAGAAAGGAAGTTTAGGTAAAGGTATGCAGGGAAAATGGTTTAGAGGTATTGCGCAGCAGCATGCATAATCAATTTGCTAGACAGTAACTGTTCCAAACAAGAAGTAAACTTCCGGTAACTATGTTGACTCTTAGGTATAACAAATGTAGGAAATGATTAGTTGTATAATCAACAGTGTGCACTCAGAGAGAAAAGAAGGCATCGGTAGTACGCCGGTACGCAGTACTGCCGGTTCGCTGATGCACAACCACCACCAGTCGCATGTGGGCTAAGGAGACTGCGAAGGTCGCCCGGTCCCCTACGCAGGCTCGAACCTGCGCCAAGCTCGGAGAACAAATGAACAATTGATTCACCAACCCGAGCTACCGGTATTTCGAAACATTTTAGGCTTGTAATCCTTAATGCTATAGTGTGTATTCAGGGTGAAAAAGTAGCAGAAGTAAAAGTGGCTGCTTTCCAGCAATTTGAAAGCAACTGAATTTAAACAACTAATCGGTGAGATCAATAGAAAGAGAATCGGATCCAAGGAGGACTCATAGTAGAAGGGAGAAAAGTGACATATCTAACTCGTGGTGGAGTTCATATGCCGAACACATTAGAAAGCCCTTTGAGCAATGTACCATCCAGTTTACGCGTGAAACAAATACATGAAAAAGCACTGAGTGAGGATACATTAAGTTAGAAGGCAGACGTCGACTCTTTAAAACGACAGTCTAGCAGAAAATGCAGCGTTCCAGGAAACGGTTGAAATTGTGATTCGACCGAATTGCGTCCACATATAAGGGCTATTGTGTGTGAGATGACAACTGATTAAGTGAAAGAGAATGACCAATGGCTTACGAGCCTGTTCTGGAGGGGAAGGAAACTCAAAAGCGACTATCAAAGCTGCTCGGGTGAGTGATCGTAAAGAACGCATCCGCAAGATCCATATAATCGTAGTGTAACATCGGGATAGAGAACAGATGGTAACTGATAAGCTAATTGGTAGGTTCAACAGAACCAAAAAGCCCAAGTCAACTGATCGCCTCCTCACACTGTTCAACACTGAAAACATTATGGATAGGTAGATGACATCTGATGGAAACTGAATTTTATATAACTCATCGCAATCAGAATACAAGCCAGACAGACCAACTACCAAACAAGCGCTAGAAGGCCAATTCGTCCTATTGGGACTCATCGGTGGTGTGCATTCCCACGATCCCCTACAGGGAACCGAACCAAACATTACCCAGTAGGTTATGCCATTGGGCCAAGGGGGGACGGTAGCTGACAATCGTGGATTGAGAGCTAACGTCGATATAACCCGATCCAACCTCCATTACTTCCCTAAACTGTGGTGTGTGTTCGAACGGCTTTCGCAGGAATAACCTGTATGCAAGTAAACAAAAGTAGCCACCCGGTTTCCCACTATTAGTAAACCTGAACATGTACGAGTCCAGTTAGGTAATTATTAAGGAGTTCAGTGATCGACTGTGGGCGTGGAGCGCAGTTGTGACGCCGAAGATGTATGTATGCCACTATAGTGCGGCACTGACTGTCTATGGGAATTCACTTAGAAATTTTTGTACACACGTCTGTGAACTAGGCCAATAACAGTGCTTAACAGTGTCACCAATAGTCAAGTGCTAAGGTATATCCGTGATCTCTCAGGACTTGAAGGAGGCCAGGCGGTTAAGTGATACGAGCCTTGTTAGAAGGAATCAGCAAACAGGACCAACAAAGCTCAGTTCAGTTCAGTTAAACAACTATGATCCGAACACCGAAGTTACGTGGATCTAGTTACCACGACTCACATCACAAGAATAAGGATAAATAACGAAGTCAACAACGTCGACATAAATAATAACGACAACATCAACATAGTGGAGTTTAATGCAAAGAAAACGTAAAGAAAACGGAAGAAAGAAGGAAGCGCATTAAAGTAATTAGAATGGAACGAGAAGGAATGACCAGATGCAAGAAACCGAATGCAGGAAGGCCAATGACTGCGTGACTACGCCATGTCTGACACTGTCTCCAACCATTGGTGTAGACCATCCCGAAGACCTTATCCACGCGTCAGCCTGACCAAGTCTATCAGTCGATTTCTTCATATCTCTATGCCACGGCATGGACTGGCCATCTTACGGTTTCGCCCAACTTAGTGCAGCCACGGCGTATAATGCACTTCGAGGAACCGGGTCAATGGGCATACGGAGGACATGGTCTAGCAAACGCAACCGACTAAAATTCATCAAACACTCGAGAGAAGGCTTTGTGCAAAAAAGCAGCTGATGAACCTCAGCGTTGCTTATCCGGTGTTCTCACCAGATGTGAACAATACTTCGCAAGTAACAGGGGTCCAACAAGGCCTAGCGTTTAATGTCTTCACTGTCGTCGAGAAGGTTCCGAGCAACGAGGCGACATATAACAAGAGCAGTAGGTAAACATTGGACATATGCCTCGCATCTGTGTGTGCTGCATTCCGGTGCATTCACTGTTGGTGCAAGAAGAACGAATAACCAGAAACGACAAGAGAGTTTAGACACGAAACATCGACGAAGCTGAATAGATATGAGAGGTTTACCTGGTTTCCTTGTGACTGCAATTCGCCCTCACAGTCCATGTAAGCACGCTTCATACACTGCTGGCACGCGGCCAAGCTTTCCAGTTGAGCCACAGTGACAACCTTGTGGAACAGAGCACGTGTTGAATAGGCACGGGCCTGCTGGTTTGTTGAGGTCAGCAAGCTCTGTAGTATCTAAAGCGGCATAGAAATTTGAGGTACAACGCTGGCTGCGATGCAAATACTGGACTCTCTTAAAAGTAATAAAGGGAATAGATCCCTCTTTACAAGTGGGTAAACGGATACAGTAAAGCGGTATGTATGATATGCGCAAATAAAAAGAAAAGAGTAACATTCCAGGATTAAAAGGTCACTGGTGGTGAAGCAGACCGTTCATCAGTAGAGAATGAGATCAATGATCTCTGAAAACAAGTGTCAGGTTGTCAAACAATAAATATAAAGGTGAGGCCAAAGTCCGACGCTGACCACTCGAGAAAATAACCCAAATCAAAGTAAATATATTTGCAAAAGTCTGCTAACAGACATAATGCCATCAGAAACCATGGGTTTCAAACGAAGGTACAGAAACAGTAGAATAAAACACAACACAACAAATCAAAGTAAAAATCAATTGCTATCGGTCACTGCTCTCTGCTTCAATAAAAAAGGGACAAACTATCAGTAGAACAGTGCCAAAGTTTACTGATAATTCGCTGGGTACAACCGGGAGCGAGCTGACCCCATCATGACACATCGGACATTACATCTTGGTGATCACCTCATGCTGAGACCGCTGTTCCATATTCGCACACCAAGCAGCACACGAGGACACTGATAAAAACTTGTGGTACCGGATTAGAAACGAGCTGCTCACCAACTCTACTTCGAACGAAGGGTAGTGAGTGTAAGGAAAACAACCTGCCACCGCAAGTCATCGAAATAAAATCGGTGTCGGAATACGAAAAGTTCCTGGAGAAACACTTTGCCGACATGAAATGTCAGAAAGGCTAAGCACTGTACATGAGGGAGGGTAGATGCAACTGCACAGAGATATCTCCTCGTTCTGTTTCTCTGCAGTGTTCAATACTCCATATACTGACAGGGTGCCTTAATTTACGCAAGGTGATGACTCAAGTCCGGAAAGTCAGAAGAACCACGACACAAATACCCACCACAATTCACTTTCCATGGTCTCAGAGACTGAAAACAATGTGCTAAACAGCAACAAGAATAAAATACCACGGAAATTTTAAAGCGAGCTGCTGTGTACTGTATTAGATGCCAGCACTGCATTCTACTCCATTCATTAGCCTAGAACTGTCGGATTGTTTATCTTGAGCCATATTTTTGCCCAATCATGTGTGCAATGATCCGACCACATCAAAAGAGCCTCATCCTGAATTATAGAGAAAGACGCGATATCCAATTACTCTCGAGAACCACTGAGCCTTCATCCGAAAATACCTAGAGTAGTCACAAATCAAGCAGAGTGGGAGAAATCACATTCCGACTGGGGTAAATGGTTAGGTCCACAGAGAAAATGGGTAATCTAACATCAGATAGCAGAGGCGGAAGCAACAGATGCCAAACGTACTCACTGACGCTTCCTACGCGCCACTCTGCTAAATACACTCGCACTGACGATGTCACCTCGAGTGGTGACGAAACGTTTGCAGTCAACCTGCCGAGCTCAGCGAACAATCAGACAATCAACTGGTCGTATGTGTTAGGTGGTCGTCAACACCTACAAAGCGTTGCCGGAGCCAACAATAGGTGGAAAATAAGAAGGCGGGTGAAGCAAGATGGTGCCATTGCTTGTTCTCTATTCCCTTACAAACGGCTAAGGCATTAGCAGCATGTCAGTACGCAGTACCGATGCTTCGTTGCCGCGCAACCAACAACAGTCTCACGCAGACTCAGGATACTACGAGGGTCGCCCGGTCGCCACGCAGGTAAGAACCTGCGCCCCCAGATTACAGGGCAGGCTTGTGATCCTTGAAGCTACGGGCTGGCGAACTTACAAGAGAAACATAGCAAATGATAAAATAACAAAAAGCAATAAGTTGAAATTAAATCAGATGCAAGGGTGATAACACAGGTGACACACAACGCTCCTAAGCCCTTGGGCACTGATATCACCCAGATGTATGGCCTATCCAAAATTCACAAAGATAATGCCCCGCTCATTCAGAAGTACAGTTTGAAAGACATCTTCAGGATGACTGAACAGCTGTGTGAAATTAATATTGAGGACAAGGTGGTGTGCTCCATGGAGGTACAGTCTCTGTTGCCCAACATTCCTTTGACAGAAACGGTGTAATACGTCGCCAGAGAGAAAGTGCTTCTGCCGATTCCTGTAGAGTATCTGAAGAATCAGTTGGTACTCTGCGCGAAAAATCTGTACGTCGTGTTCGAATGGCAGGCATATCGACAGGTAGATGGGAGTGCATTTGACCTTACGCTGGAGAATATCTTCGTCTCCATGTGAGTCAGACCCCGGTCGATTGTGCTAAGATGTACGTCAACGACACGTTGATAATCATATCATCCTTAGGGTTAGCCCATTCCATTCTCAAAGCTATGAATTTTGCATACCTGAACGTCCACTTTATCTGCTAAGTAGAGGATGATAGTCGTCTGCCTCTTTCGGATGTACTATTGACGAGAAGATGGCACGATACAGCGACAATTTACCGGAAAGCTACATGGACCGGTTTGTATGAACGCTTTAACCGTTTTACACAAGTTCAATATAAAAAGTTCCCTTGTTAAGACGTTATTCAATCGGGCCCGCGGAACATGCAGCACTGAATGCATCGGAGCTGTCTTACGATTCATCACAAACACTAAGGGCGAATGACTACCCATAAGTAATTAATAGCTGTCATAGCGACCCTGTGGAAAGTGAACACCAGGTCGTTGCTATGGACACTAAAAATGCGAGTTAGTCTACGGCTACTCTCCAGAGATGATGTGGCTACGCAGTTGCAGTACGACGTGCATTGAATGATGTTAAATCCTGTCCTCGCTGGGCGACCAAAAAACTACCGGTTTCCCCAGTCAAGCCTGCTGAGCCGGTCTCCACCACAACGCACTGCAGTTAACGGTTTGTTTGTAACAATGTGGACAGTTATATCGGCAGAACAGACCGTTTCTTGTGTAAGCGGATTGGACAGCACATTTCAGAGCGCCATGAGAAGGAAATCACAAACGCAACCTGTGTCAACAAACAAGATATATGCCTCCCTGATTGTCAAAGACTTGAGTAAAACGCGTTTGCTGTCATCTATGGTATCACAAATGCCAAAGTCGTAAAGTTTTCCGAAACAATGACCATAAGCCAACATCGTCCAACACCGCGTCCAAAAGCAAACGGAATCTATAATCAAACTCGCATGAAGTACGCGATATGTCCCCAACTTGCAGCCAGTTTTTAGTTTCGTTAGTATGTGATCTTTCGATTTCGCCACGTCATCACATATGTTGCTCGTTTGTATGTGAACAGAGAGTACGAAATGGGCACCAACACGCAACCCGTATTTCCTTACTGTTCTGTCCAAAAGGCGCAGATGTATGAATTCATGGAAAGTAATGTAATCGCGATCTGTATTGAAAATAAGTCGCGTGCGGCTTAATGCAACATTTAGTGTAAGACACCACTCAAAAATCCTACCGCACTAACAAACAAGGCAGCGAAAGTACGCCAGCACAACGCATCGACACTACCAGTCATGCGAGGGCTGAGTACACCGTGAGGTCACCAGCGCCTACGTGGATTAAAACCGGCGAGCTCACAAGTACAACGCAAACATGCAACAATACTCTCAGCAAACGGACGACACTAATAAAAATTGTAGCTACCGTAAGTTCGTAGAGTGAGACATATACCAAACATGGAAGATAACGTACTTTACCCAGCTCCGCGTCCATCGCAGCGGGACTGGTCAAGGCAGAAAGCCCAGTGCGATGCCGGCGAGTAGAAATTAGTGGAAACCGCTGAACCCGCGCATTCCTGGTGTCCGAATTGTAGCTAGAGTGAGAAGAACTGTCACTGAGTTGTAATGGCACCAATTCACAGAGTGCTTGCTGCACCGCCTTTTCTGCCTTCACTAATTTGCACAGATAATTGAGCATTTCTTGAACCGAGTTGATCTGTGCAGTAATAGCTCCGATGATTACGCGAATTGCCTCCTTTGAGCTGATTCGTGAGGCTTTTGACTGAGTAGATGCTTCAGAACCTTCAAATTCAACATGTGAAGCGATATTTGCTGTTGAGTTAACGATGGATATCTGTTGTCGGGGCAAAAAGGATGATACTGTGGATTCCGCTGATGCAACCAACTGAGGATGAGAATGTGAAGATGTAACTTGAGTCAGTGTGCCAGATGGGTCGATTACACGATACTCTCGGCTCAACTGAGCGTCAATCCCGGAAGAAGAGGAGCTAAAGCCGTGATTTTCCACTATGGTCTTGGATGAGACGTGAGAGGAATCACCTCTGCTCTCAGGACCATCAAAGAGAAGAGTGGATGAATTGGGAGTTGGGCAGCGGTAAGCATGTGTCATTAGTATCTGTCCGAAGCTGGGCTGGTTTGAGCTAAAATACAATAAGGTTGAGTAAGCAGACATACACAAGACGATACGTTAGAAGTAATAGAAAGTAAGGCCTACATAGAGAAATCACAACCCATGATTCTGAAGCCAATATCCAGAAAATGCAATTATGATGAAAAAATTCTTGACAAAGCACCATAACCTGAGGTGACAGCTCATATTGGTTCATATATGGCTTGCGACATACGATCCCGGGTTTCCGCATCACTGAAGTCTCCGAAAGGATAGTTATGTGTTACAAGCGAGGCGTTTCAGTTGCAGACCTTTCATTGGCAAGGTAGGCACCATCAACAATGCAACTTCCAAGTTCTGAATCGCAAAGTTTCTTAGATACTGCCAGATCCGAGCGGCCGTTGATCGATTCTCAGTCTCAATCACTGTAACCGTAGCCAGCCACAGGACACCTGCGTCTACGGAGGGACCATGGATGGCTTGCGCTGCATCACCCACAGCTCCAACCACACACCCCATATCCAGTGTAAACCGAAGGAATAAGACCGGGAGGCATGTGGATAGGAGCCACGTTTCATCAACGGAGCCGGTCCACACTCCTTCACAGGCAAACACAAGCACAGCGTATGTCGGGAATCAAGCACACACAAGGCGGTGGCTGGACCGTAGTCCGCTCCACACTGAGTGCATGGAACCGCTCTTCGAGTCTAGCAAGACCACAAGGACCGTGCATCCGCCCCTCCAGCAACGACCAACTGTCTGCTGGAGCCAGTATGGACGAGGTGGGGGTAACAGACAGGTAGGTAGGCATTTTGTCAACATGCACATCAAGCGCAGCCACACCGGGGATATCAAGCAACAGTCAATCCCTTGAAACGACAAGATGAAAAAACAGTAATGCATACAGATACGGCGGCATATCTCTTCGCTAAATTAGCATATGAATTAAGTTGGTTAGCAAAAGAATAAAAATAAGAATGTGTCAGCTGTACGCCGTAACGGCGCTTCGCTGCCGCGCGACCACCACCAGTCGCGCGCGGGCTGAGTATACCGCGAGGACGCCCACCCCTACGCGGATTCGAACCGGTAACCTTATGGTTGCAAAACAAACGTACAGACCACTCGGCCACCGGCCGACAAGTTGGTTAGCGACGAATCCGCGATAAGTAAGAAATGTCCACAAGTTAGTTAAAAATGCTACAAACGCAACAAAGTTACTGATAAGCGCAATTAGTGTTAGCAACTTGGCCAGTTAGTAGAAGATTATTCAGGTAGGCAGAACAAACTAAGTAATGTGGAATGAAATGTATCCAGCTTAAAAAGACCTAGTTTAAGTGTAAGTTGGTTTAGCCCAACTGCGGTGAAGAAAGGTGAGGAATGCAACGTCAGCCTCAGCATGTGGCATATATATATATATATATATATATATATATATATATATATATATATATATATATATATGCGCATAGACAAAGAGGCATCAAAAACAATGGAAATCGTAGAAACGTACAGCTGTCATAGAAAGAAGAGAAATCCATGGTTTCGTCAGACGGCAAGATACTACCAGGTTGCCTGTGCCGAAGTAGGATGTTGACTTAGGGGACACCACCCCGAGCCCTTAGTTAAATAGCCTTCACGCAAAGCAGCTGCGCGAATTCAGGGAATCGCGCCAATTGGGAGCCCGTGATTGATTGCACAGTTCATACGCCTTTCGTTTGTTCGGTTGACAAGCAGGGGTGCAGTCCCAACAATTCGAGCTGTGCGTTGCTGGATACAATGCTCCAATGGAATGAAGGGGCAGTGAATATTTAGTGGCGGGTCACACCTGCCACATCGCAGTGTTGTTAAACGGACATATGTAGCTTTTTGTAGGCAGAACGCTTGCCAGGTTGTCAGGAGAACTACTCCCAAACGAATTCATTCCCCTTGTTGACACTTATGTTCAGTAAGAACTATATTTTCCTCCATTGCAGCTTCTTACTGATCTTATCCTGAAATGGATCCAACTAAGTCACTTTTAACTGAGGATTTGAAAGCAATCCTACAGCAACAACAATCGCAGTTCAAGCAATCCCAATTGCGACTCATTCTAACTTTCGTTCAGTCCCTCTCTATTCAACCAACAGTTCCATCAACAAGTAATAGTTTGGTATCCTCAGCCGATATCATTGCAGCTTCTATCGCAGAGTTACACTACGATGCTACATCCTGTCTCACTTTCGATTCGTGATACAAGGGCTGGAAGGATAGATCTGAAAATGAGTCTACGAAAAAGGATGACCCGTGGAAATCCAGACTCTCAATTCGGAGACTTGGAAGTGTGGAGCATGATCGTTTCATAAACTTCATCCTCAGGTTCAGAAAGAAAAATAAAACACGAAGCTTTAAGGGAACAATTGTTTGGACTAACTCCCCGTCAGGCTCATACAACACGATAGATTAGGGTAAGGTCTGTTGCAATCGTAAGTCTAATCGCCAACATGGACATTAGGTCTCTTCGCAGTCTTTGGAACTTATCGATGCTTGCCGGCATATTCCGGCTGGAAGCGAACACAATGAAACTCACAAAGAACTCCGGGCAAAAGTCCGTGGTAGTCTGAAGAGAGACCGCGAATCCTGGTGGTCTTATCGCGCTTCAGAGATGGAAATGGCCGCTGTCCTTGGTAACCATCGTAAGTTATTCCGGTTGGTACGGGAAACGAGCAGCAGGAGACTTGGTGTTAGTGAAACTATACGTGACGAGAGTGGACAGCCTATCCACAACTTGTCAAAACGCTTGGAGCGTTGGGCTGAGCATTTTGTAAGGCAATTTAATCGGTCGGAATTGCTAGATTTCTCGCCGGCCACTGATCGCCCCGCTCCCTGGGCTGTTCCTCTGGATCCACCCACTCGCTCAGAAGTCGAACGTGAGATCGAACTGCTGAAGTTATACAAAGCCGCGGAACCAGTTGACCTTCATCCAGCCCTCTTCAAATTCGGGAGATCTGCTCTTATGGATGATTTATACGAGTTACTAGTCAAACTGTGGGAGCAGGAAACTGTCTCAACCGACTGGAGCCGCTCCGTCATAGTCCCAATTTTCGAAGGAGGCTCACGATCGGAATGCGGCAATCATATAGGAATCAGTCTGATCACCATCGCCTCCAAATTGCTTGCCTTTGTCATTTTTCACAGACTGACGGGCACTCGTGAAAGCCATATTCGTGAAGAGCAAGCCGGGTTTCGTCGAGGTCGTGGCTGCATTGACCACATCTTCACTTTGCATCAGTTGTTGGAGCACCGTCACATACATTGGCGGCCCACCGTTGTCGTGTTCCTCGATATCAAAGATGCTTTCGATTCGGTGGATAGACGTGCACATTGGGACTGTCTACTCAGGAAAGGTGTACCTGAGAAATATGTAAATATTATTCCAGCATTATACTCGCGTAGCTCGAGCAGAGTGAGGGTTTACGACACGTTGTCGTCGCCCTTTAATATTTCCAGCTCGCTATCACCTTTCCTCTACAACTTCGCTACTAAGGAATTAATGGAAATCGCGTTCACAAAACACAACTTAGAAGGTGTAGATCTGCTCCCAGGAGAACGACTTTGTGATATATGCTGATGACATTGCCCTAATCTGTGACAGCGGCACTGGACAGATTAGCACTAGCGGTCAGCCGTATCGGGCTTTGCTTTGCGCCCATGAAATGCAAAGTTTTCCTTCAAGATTGACTTGAACCGCCTACTACACTGACCCTTGGTGGGGATAAGCTAGAAGTCGTTCATAAATTCAACTACCTGGGAAGTTGTATCAGCGCCCGTGGGATTGAAGATGAGATCACGAACCGTATAGCAAAAGCTAGAGGCGCTTTTGCTAATCTTCGCCACTTAGGGCGCCGGCGCGACATCACTCTCGCCTGAAGGGTAGTGTACAACGCAGCGGTACCTTCGACCCTACTGTGCGGTTGTGAAACCTAGCCCATCAAAGCAGCGGATCCAAACAGGCTAGTTACGTTCGACCACCGGTGCCTTCGCAATTCAGCTCACATCTGGTGGGAACACCGAGTTAGCAACGAGCGTGTTCGACGCCTTTACTGCACAGAAAAAGTACATGAACCATTCAGCACGGTTATGTCACGCACCAAGCTTCGATGATTCGGCCACGTGTTACGCATGGCAACATCTTCTCCCGCGATGTGCGTTGTATGCGCACCAGGGGTGTGGATGGAAGAAGAGGAGAGGTGGCCAAGCGATGATTTGGTCGAAAGTAATGAAGGCCCTCATTTCGGAGCTGGCCTCAGTTGGAGCGTCTCGGCTCCCTGGTTGGGGTCCGAAAGACGATGAACACGTTTGGTTGGACACACTTGCTGATATGGCTAGGAGCCGACCTCCGTGGCGTTCGTGCCGCGAGTTTCTTTGTCCCACCCCATCCCTCAGCCTCCCTCTCCAATCACGATCTCACTATTTAGCCTAATATAATTTTGCATAGTAATTTTTTGCTGCATAGTAGCCGGCTGGTAGCTTACCGGAAAGATGCCCAACCCTTACCGGTAGCTCAGCTAGCTTTCACCTGTTGCATTTTTTCTTCTATGTATTGTGGCACAGTAGCTGTGGTGTTTCCCACCTCTAGCTAACGTGTATAATGATGATGATAATGACTGTTGCAATCGTCAGGATAACAAAGATACAATTGATCGGAAAATTTAACTTGCGATCATGATGGCAGTCATGTGACCACATGACTGAAGTCAGGTGGAGTGGCGGAGTGCCATCACTTCCTTCCCGTCTGGTGGTCAAACACGGAAGTTGTAGTGTTTGTATCATCTTCTTTTGGACACACAAGTCCGGTTTTGTCAGGCGTATGCATACTGCCTCAGCGGTGGCAAGTAGGCTTGATCTTACACGACGGTTATGCCTAGGTAGTATTCTGTAGAGAATCTGAAAGGATGTTTGTTTGTTTGTTTATCTGGTAGCCTTTGTTGATGGTTCGTAACCGCACTGTAATTTGTCCTATTCGCGCGATTGTAGAGCCAACGTGGGAGGGGTTCCTTAATTCTCTTACCAACATGCCTGGTCGTCCGTCCAATGTACTTGGCCCCGCACGGGCAGGTGAGCCGGTAGATTAACATTGATTGAAGATGATCAGGCACTCGATTTTGAATCTCGGAATTAGTAAAGGTCTGCTCGTAAAAACCAAATTCAGTTGAGCCGCATTAAAGGTCTTCTGGCAGCTTTGCTGTAGTCGACGCGTGCATATTTCAGCCCTTTCCCTTTGAATGGAATAGTCAGGCGAAGTTGTTTCTTTTCAACGGTTTGTTTTGATACCTTAAGTATGCATCGCTTCATATGGGTCTCGATAAATTGCTCCGAGAAGCGTTTCTTCGACTGGTACGAGTTCGCCTTTTATGGAATCTTCACCGCAAATTGTGTATGCCCGATAGGTTAGTATTCGTACAGGCGTTCTTTTTTGGCTGAGTGGGGCGAAGCTATGAAAGTTCATGTATTGTCCCACCCAATATGGTTTACTGTATAGTTTTATTGGGATTGATCCGTCGGTACTTCTGAGGCTTGCGTCCTAAAAATCCACTTGATTGTTGTTTCCTTCTTCATCCTTTACAAGCAACCCAAAGATCCTGATTTTTTGCCCACAGTCGAGAACTGAGAACTGAGAACTGGTGCGAAGCAGCGAGTAGAGGTTTCTCCGTGTAGCTGCATCATTCGTCGTTTTCGGACATGAACTCTTTATTCATCGTTTCGCTCTCTGTATTTTGCCTCTGCAAATTGTTGGTCTAGTAGCATCTTGAATTTAGACACTGTGTTGGCTTCTACTATATGCTGAGGCAGGTCGTTCCAGACATTCACCACTCTGCGTTCGAAACAGAGTTGATGGGCGACCCGCTTCAAATACGGGACGATAAGTTTATACCGGTGTCCTCGCGTGCAGCTTGGTGTGCGCAGATGAAGTAGTTGTCTCAACATGGGGTAATCACTCAGATGTAATATCCGGTGCGTCATGATGAGGTCAACCCTCAGCCGACGATAAGATAGGATGTATAATCCTAGTTTCTTACATCGGTCTTCATATGGCATATCTCGTTAGTTGGGAATCAGCCTGGTGGCTACATGCTGCACCCGCTCAAGCTTTTCTACTTCGCCCCGGGTGATGGGACAGTATGCGGGAGTGCCGTACTCCAGCATTGGTCGTATTATCGAGACGAAGAGGCGAGAAGCAATCTCTTCGGACCAAGTGCTAAAGCTGCGCCTGAGAGCCCAAAGCATACGAAGGCTGTTTTGGTATAGCCTATTCGTGTTGTCAATGGACTTTAGGTCGCAGCGTGAGAGTACACCGAGGTCGCGCACGAAAGGAGCGGGATGCAACGGTTGACCAGCCACTGTGTACGTTCGGCTGTGCTCACACTTACCCAACCTCATTAATTGCGACTTGGCAGGGTTGATCGGAAGGTTAACCTCTGCAGACCACGTTGAGAGGCGGTCGACGTCCTGCTGAAGTAAATCGCAATCATTGAGTGTGCGGATTACTCTCCACACTTTCAAGTCATCTGCGAACAAAGCACAATGTGATTGTAGTAGCTGAGGCACATCGTTTATATGGATTAGAAACAATATCGGTCCCAGTACAGTGCATTGGGGCACGCCGCTGCTCGATGGATACCAGTCAGTTAGATGGTTGTCCACCTGGACTCTCCACTTCCGATCAATAAGGAAATTACTGATCCATTTGTGCAGCGAACCACCAACACCGCACATCCTCAGTCTGTCAAGGAGCACTGCATGGTTAACCTTGTCAAAAGCCTTACTGAAGTCAATGTAAATGACGTCAACCGATTGGCCTTTGTTCAGCGCTTGTAGCCATTCGTGCCTCGTCAACAGTAGGTTGGTGATGCACGAACGACCTTTCAGGAAACCATGCTGTGCTGAGGTTAACAGGTTTTTCGACTCGAGAAGTTGCAGAAGGCTCTTCTTCACGATCTTCTCGAGCGTCTTTGCCAAAACTGCCGTCAGGCAGATCGGCCGGTAGTTATCCACTTTGCTTGGGTTACCACCTTTCGGGATAGGCTTTACGACTGAGCATTTCCAGTCGTCCGGTAGTAGAAAAGTGGATAGTGACCTGTTAAACAGTTCAGTTACAGAAGGTGCAATTATGGTCGATAATGACTTGAGGATTAGTGGGTGTATACCATCTGGCCCAGCAGGTTTCGTCCCGTCAAGATTTGCTAGAATCTTGCGCACATCCTCAATATTGCAGTCCAGGCTGTTAAGTTCGGCTGGAGCGGTGCTCGTCGAACTCATTACAGACACCTGGTCACTTGCGAATACGGAGGCGAAGTGCGTTGCCAATGCTGACGCACGATCTGTACTCGAGGTTAGGGGCTGTCCTTCTGAGTCTTCTAACACTGGGATATTGGCTATAGGCCTTAGGCGCCGCTTCACATATGCGAAGATCCTCTTGGGAGCAGTTTTTGAGGCAGTTGCAAGCTCCTCTTCGAAGCTTCTGCGTTTTCTGGTTTTCGCGTTGCTGCAGCGATTTCGTTGTACCTTGTACGCATTGTAGTCCTCATCTGAGCCAGATAACATGAATTTGTTCCATAGTCTACGTCGCCGTCGGGCCATTTTGTTGTACTCTTTGTCAAACCAATGTGGTTTGATTGGCCCAACTTTCCGAAATTTGAGGGGCACAAATCGGGCGCACAACGATTTCACTCCCTCTTTAATGATAGCCCAACAGGTTTCAATAGATGATTCCTGTGGTAAAGACCAGTCTATCTGGCTCGCTGCTCGAATGAGGCCATTAAAGTCGGCCTTCCAATAGTTGAAGGCTGACTCTAGTGGGAGAGGATACGGTAGCGGTAGTTCTAAACTGCCTATGATCACTGAGTGGTCACTCGCTCCCAGAGGCTCTAAGACTTTAATGTTATGTACACGCTGCTCACAGCTAGTCAACAGCAGGTCTAAGCATGATGGAGTCGCGCGCGCAGAAATGCGTGTCGGTTCGTTGATGTGCTGTGTGGCCGCGGTTTCAAATATCAACTCCGTAAACTTCCTCTCGACTTCACAGTGGCCGGGGAGAAGTTCAGCTTCAGGCCACTGTATTCGGGGCAAGTTGAAATCGCCCATGAGTAGGAACATCGGACGACTCATGTGGTTGCGGACATGCGGCAACCAGTCCAAACTGCGGCTCAGTGGGCTGCGATATACCACGCCCACGAGCAACTCGCCGCGTCTGAGGTGAATCGAACACCATAACTGCTCACATAGACCATCAGCGCTTTGATAGGCGCTCACTAGTCTCCCACACAAGGAAGACTTTATGTAAAGTAGAACGCCACCGCGATCATTTGATGGTCTATCGCAGCGGAAACATGAGTAGCCGGTGATTTCCACTTCTTGGGCGTTTACCTCGGAGTTTAACCAAGTGGGCGTGATTTTCAGCAATCAGCTTTCGATTTTTAACGTCCGGTACAACTGTCTTAAGTTGGCGAAGCGTGAGGCAGACGGGTACGTCACTTATGCTGGCATCATAAACCGTAAGTGCAAGAAACCGTAATTGCAGACACTCACTGAAGATCAAGTAAAATGTTTAATTTTTGTTTCTAATCTTCATTCTCCCCAAGAGTCGGACGTCCGCACACAACTGCTTTCCAAGCATGAACACTAACCGTATATCACCGTAAAAGATCCCCCACTGAATGTCAACATTTGCCAAATCTTAAGCACGATAACGCCATGGAGTAAGAATAACGAGCACCAGCTTCAAGCAGCGTCTATGCATTGACATGAACAACTGTCCGGCCCAACAAAAAACCACCAACTCCCTATTGCTCGTGTGGCGAACGGCACTACGCTCGTTGTTGTGCTTATAAGAAACACCAGTGCCAGCAATGTTAATGATGGGGCCACAAAGGTTTTTGTCATTCTATATACGTCAAGAAACCAACCATGCAAAAGAGCGTCCACATTTCAGCCATAGGAATGTTCAAAACGCAACCATACAGAAAACGTCTCCAGACTAATTCGGTGTTTGCAATTTTCAAAGTCGATTTCGAATTCGGAAGAAAGGACTTATCAGTTCTCGTCAATCGTATCCCAGTCCCGCTTCAGTTTGACACAGCTTCGGACATTAGGCTGATCGCACGTTCCACCTGAGAGTTAATCGGTAAACTTGCATTTTCAATCACTAAGCATCATGCAGGGGATGCATCTGGTAGTACTTCAATGTTGACTGGAGAATTAATAAGGGATGCGTGTTTAAATAATGTGCACTTGTCAGGAATATGCTCTTTCCTTTCCACTGTACTACGGTCAATCTCTCCGGACATTCCCTCCCGAAGATAGATCTTCCATCAGTGCTTGTTCGTCTTCTCATCTGCCGTGTGTTGGCATACTGGTTAATTGAAGGACACCAATGACATAACACCGGCGAAAACCCACCACGTGCTGGAACACTGCTGCTGAACTGTTTGCTGGAACGGGATAAATCCGAACCACCCAGCTGGTACAACGTGGCAAGCCAGCCATAATGTGTCTGCTGTATGTCGTAACAACGCTTCGCTGCCGCGCGACGGCCACGTCGCGCGTGGGCTGAATATACCGTGAGGAGGCCCGCCCCTACGCGGATTCAAACCGGTGACCTTATGAATACAAACCATGCATGCAGACCACTCGACTGGCTGGAACACAATCTTGTCGTCATGTACTAGATAAACCAGAACCCGTTATGAGTACATGTCAAACGTCGCCCCACCAATAGACGACAGTCAGTATCCCCTCGGTAACAGGTCACACAATTAACCTGCCGGTAGCACACAGCAATATACGTGCGAAGTTCTGCCTCAACAGATAGACATATATGTGAAATAAGCTACTCCCAGCTGTCAGGGCATCTGCTGGCATGGGACAATTTCGTTCAACCCGATCCTTACTACAAACTAACCTACCTGTAGATGAAATGAGGGAACAAGGACCCGACCACCTATAGCGCCACGCTCCTTCTCACTGGACATAACCTTTCACTACTCCTTCCAATGAAACGCCTTAGCCCCGTCTCAACCCATGTTCTGCCTCTGTCATTTTGCTGCTAATAGTTTTATAGCTACTCTACTTCTTTCCGTTACTTAACGTGTACTAGCTCTAATTCCCTAGCTACTAGGACGAGCTGCTTATCAGCGCGATGCAGCGAATTAGCTTCGTCTGAACCCATGCCACATAGCTATCATCTAATAAAAGGTCCATGAATTTTGCCGACAACGGCACCATCTGCACCGTCTCCTTACATTACTTTATTCGCACTAGTTCTACTATCCTTGCGACAAGCGCGACGTAATGCCTTGGGCCAAGACGCATACATGCCCATATAGCTCTTCGTAACTAGTATCTCCGGGGCACCTTCATAGCAACGTAAGTAAAACAGTAGACGTAAATTTTTTACTTTACCTGGTTGATTGCTCTTTCTCACTCCATCTCAAGCCTTGCCGTCCTTAACCTATGCTAACCTGCTTGATTACTCCTTTCTTATACACATTTCACGCAGACATTTGAAACTCTGCTTCCCACCTCGGACAGTCCCAATTCGAATTGACTCTCCTACCTCTGATTAAAATTTAAACGCGCCAGTATCGACAGATTAACCATAACTTCCATTTACTTTGGGTTCAGAACCGCCGCTCGCGTCCTCATTCTAACGGACACTTCAGCTGGGCCACTTACTCTCCAGTTACTGCCTAGTCCAGTCTTGTCTAAGCTGTCTTCACAACTTTCTAACAGCCGCCAGGTTTGGCAGTTTTACCGATCCTTTCAACTTCCTCAACTTAGATAGTCTCGCTTAATTATTCTTTTCCATAAATCCATTTTAATCTGATCATACGCTTATCTGCTTGATCCCTTAATCGAACTCTCAACTCACCTGGATTGCTTTCAGTCTACCTCCCGCCTTTGTCTCCGATTGTATGACTAGTCTCTCCTGCTTCCTGACCGCTCTAAGACCACTGAATCCTAAACGCCTGGATTTAGGCGGACTCACCACTCCTTCCGTTTTCCTTAAACTGCATCGTTGCTCTTTCTCAACCCTCCAATTCCTGTCAGCCTGTAGCTATGCTTATCTTCCTGAGTACTCTTTTCTTATTCCTACTTCACACTGACCTCTGAATCTCTGCTTGCCGCCTTCGCCTAGCCCAATATGACCTGCCTCCCCTACTAACTGACTACCTTCAGACTAGTGAGATCTAAACGCTTCATGATCTGCACATTCACTACACTTTCCATCCAACTTACCTGAGCATATTGCAAGTCCCTGAAATAGTTATTACATACTTTGAGTCCAGTAGCCCTGCTCGTGTCCTCTTCAGTCACCTCTAATTCAGCTGGGCCGCATACTCTCTAGTTAATACTGAATACTGTATTTTGGAGCAAGTAGAAAATAATTCTGTACAACTCCATCGGGTGATAATCAAAAACATTTAAAAAAAATAGACACGTCCGGTGGTTATCCTGAGATGGTTCAGCAACTCCTTCTGTAGCACACAAAATGCTTGTTCACACAGTGAGTCACAAGTGGGTGATATCGTTGTCAAGTGGCAACCGTTCTCTGAAACGTATGTCAGCGAAGTGTAAATCCAATAAAGATTTGAATTTCTGCACAGATTCGGCCTCGACGACGTGTTCTGGCAGACTGTTCCAGACGTGCACAACCCTCCGCTCGAAACACAGGGGGTGTGGGATTTTCTTCAGATCAGGTACCACGAGTTTGTACCTGTGCCCACGTGTGGTGCATGGTACTCGCAAGTGGAGTAACGACCTCAGCATGGGGAAATGACCGAGATGTAAAATACGGTAGGTCATGATAAGATCCACTCGAACACGGCGATACGACAAGGTGTAGAGCCCAAGTTTCATGCACCGGTTTTCATACGATAAGCCTCTCAAGCTGGGGATCAACTTGGTGGCGACGTGTTGTACTCGTTCGATCTTTTGCGCTTCGCCGCGAGTGATCGGACAGTATGCAGGCGAGCCGTACTCTAGCATTGGTCTGACGATGGAAGAGAAGAGGCGAGTGGCGACGTCCTCATACCAAGTTCAGAAGCTGCGCTTCAGCGCCCAGAGCATGCGCAGTCCGTTTCGATACAGTTTGTTGGTGTTGTCGATGGACTTCAAGTCGCAGCGTGAGAGTACACCTAGGTCTTTCACGGAAGGTGTGGGATGCAGTGGTTGGCCGTCTAGGGTGTACGTTCGGTCGTGAACAGCCTTCCCGAGATTCATGAATAGGGACTTTGCCGTGTTGACCGGTAGGTGGACTTCAGCAGACCATACTGCGAGGTGATCGAGGTCTTGTTGGAGAATGTCACAGTTATCGAGAGTATCAATTTCTCGCCAAATTTTGAGGTCATCCGCAAACAGTGCACACGGTGACCGTAGAAGCTGGGGCAGCTCGTTGATATGGATGAGAAACAGAGTGAGTCCCAGTACCGTACCTTGAGGTACACCACTGGTCGAGGGATACCAATCGGTTAGATGGCCGTCCACCTGTACCCTCCACTTTCTTCCAACGAGAAATTCATGGATCCATCGATGTAACGATCCTCCGACACCACACGACTTTAATCTGTCTAGAAGCACTTCATGATTAACTTTGTCGAATGCTTTGCTGAAGTCGATGTAGATTACGTCGACGGACTTTCCCCGGTTCAGTGCTGCAACCATTCCTGTCTCGTCACAAGTAAGTTGGTAACACAAGAATATCCCATCCTGAATCCGTGTTGTGCCGGTGTCAGAAGTTCCTTCGATTGCAACAGATGTATTAAACGCTTTTTTACTATCTTCTCGATCACTTTGGCCAAAACGGGTGTAAGACAAATTGGCCTGTAGTTATCCACCTTACTGGGGTCGCCACCTTTCGGGATCGGCCTCACCACCGAGCGCTTCCAGTTGTTTGGCAATGAGCCCTCAGACAATGATTTGTTGAATAGATCCGTAACAGCAGGCGAGATACTGGCAGCTAGTGATTTGATAATTAGCGGATGAAGCCAGTCAGGCCCTGCAGGCTTGGTACCGTCAAGGTTCGCAAGTAGCAGGCGCACCTTGTCGACATCACAAACCAAACTGTTGAGTTCTGCAGGAACGTTACTAGCTCAGTCCAGTCTCGTTCGAGAACTCTCTCTTGCTTTCTGACTGCCGCAGGCGATTGATGTATAACGGCTCAGGTTTGGCAACGCCATCGATCATTCATCTTCCTCAACTTGGATTGTTGCTCTTACTCACCTTTTCTTTCAAGTCATTTCAATCTGATCATATGCCTATCTGTTAGAGCCCTTTATCTAACGCCTACCTCACCAAGATTCCTTGCTGTCTACCTGCCGTCTTTGTACCATAAGGTCTGACTTGCCCCTCCCGTTTCCACACTTCTTGTGACCATTGAGGCATCAACGCATGATTTTCGGCAGACTCGTCCCTGTTTTCATTCGCCTAACCTGGCTTCTTACTCTTTCCACTCCTCCAAATCCCCTCATCTTGTACCTATGTTTACCTGTATGAGAAATCTTTTCATATTACCACTCCAACTAGACATCTGAATTTCTAACTGCCACCTCGGACAGGCCCAATCCAACCTGTCTCTCCTAATTCTCATGGCATTCAGACTACTGAAAGAAAAACGCGCCAATACCGCAGATTAAACACAAATTCCACCTACCTTATCTTTTATTGTCGCTTTCCCGAAAATTAGCTTCCGGCTTTGGGTCCTGAATTTTTGCTCGCGTCCTCTTTCTTACTTACAGTAGCAGTATGTTCTATCCTATAATATGGCTACGAAACCTGGCCAATTAGATCAACCGACATAAAGAGGCTAGTTACGTTCGACCACCGGTGCCTTCACAGTTTGGATCATATCTGGTGCGAACTCCGTGTGAGCAACGAACGTGTTCGACGCCCCCATTATGGCACAGAAAGAAGAAGTGAACCACTCGGCGCCGTTATATCACGCATTAGGCTCCGATGGCTGGGTTACGTGTGGCGCATGTCAGCCCACCGGCTCCCGCGACGTGCATTGTTTGCACGCCAGGGATGTGGATGAAAGAAAAGGAGGTGGCCAATCTATGGCTTGGTCAAGAAGAATGAAGGCCCTTAGTTCGAACTAGGCATCCGTTGGAGCCTCTCGGCTCCCTGGTTGGGATTTGTAAGATGATGAACACGTTTGGCTGGATACACTTGCTGATATGACTGACAGCCGACCTCAATGGTTTCGTGCTTAGGCTCCCTGTCCAACCACAATCTCCATTCATTTGCACAATATACTTAATTGTGGCACAACAGCCGGCTGTCAACTCTCCGGAACGCTGTCTATCCGTTAGCGGTGACTCAGCCGGCGTGCGCTTGTTGTATTTTTCTTTGGTTTTGAATGGCGGCAAAACAGCTGGGGTGTTTGCCACCTCAAGCCAACGTGAATAATGAAGATGATGATTCAAGCTTGTTGCGGTAATCATTTAGTTCAGCAGTTTTTGAAAGGCAGACCACGGCTGCTCCAGTCCCCTGGATTTGGGTATGAAGATCCAGTTGTCCAATGGTTAGTAGACCAAGAAATAGGTGAGTGTGCTGGAGGTCCGGTTTGATCCATGGTTGTCCTTGCAAGCTCGTTTGTTCGCAGACACACGGGCCAGGTGGGATTCCGTGGTAAGTTCCTGTTGATATCTTCAGACCGCGGAGAAGAAAGAGAGCAGCAAAGACCACCAAGGACACTGTGACATCATGCACCGTGAATGTAAACGTCATATATATACATATATATATTTATATTTATATATATTTATTCACAGTCTGTTAACAGACATTGTGCCATCAGAACCATGGCAGAAGAAAAAGGTGAAGATGGGGACACTAATGCGATTAAAAAATATGGGAAACAATTTTGAGGGTATCGCAACCCGTTGGGAGCCAGTGACCAAACAAATGGTTCATACGCCTTTAGGACCGCATAGGACCAGGGGCCCAACGCACCCTGAAAACGGGAATATATATATATATATATATATATATATATATATATATATTGCACTCCACCCCCATTTGGATGCCCAGGACGGTCTGTTCTATGCCCGACGAAGTCGGCTAACAGGAAATCATTTACTGAGTCACTGGGTAAGAGCCAGGTCTCTGTTATCGCAATAACGTTAGCAGATCTACAACACATCGCCAGCTCAACGCACTTGTTTCTCACGCTACCAGAATTCGTGTATCAAACATTCAGCAGCGTTTGTCGTAGTTGTACTCCGCTGTCAACAGCACTTTTGAATTTCCCTCGGGCGTAGAACCCGAGGGAGTACCGCGTTCTGCCAAACTTTCAGTAGGTTTGACTGGGAATTCTACCTGGGCCCTTGGAGACAAAGCAGCACGGAGGTCACCCGCTCTAGTTGCTTCGGCGACCCCGGTCACAACTCTTTTTTTTATTCTACGGCGAGCAAACCTGGCCTTATTGAACATAAGTCTCGCAGTTGCAGCTGACTGTGGTGATTTTGCCCACCTGGAAGAGTTGTCAGAAACATTCCTTTAAGCCGGGCTTCTGAATTAATCACGGCTGTTTGAGATCTCGTTTCCGTTGCCACTAAAATGGCCGCTTCAGTCGTAGTCGATCGCTCACTTGCAATCTGGATTTCTGCAGACCAAATTCATCAATGACGCAACATTGGAGTTATGCAAGAGCGGTATTTCTGTAGCAACCTCTCGAATATTAGACTGTGATCGAGTTATGCTCTGTGGAGAGGCGAAACGGGAGTAGGTAACAAGTCCGACTGGGAAAGTTGACCAGGAGTTCCATTCATCATAAGGTGAGAAGCAAACGGTAGCTGATGAGCACGTTGTAGCATAGTCCATGGTTTAGGGGCAACACCGAATTAATAGTTATGACGTTCGACGTCGCATCTTAGGGAATGTAGGTATTTTCTTTAACAAACTGGTTTTGTTGCGCCAGTTGAGATGGCTCGGTCACGTACTAAGCATGGCACCTGAGCGTTCACCGCGTCGCGCTCTATTCGCTCGTCAAGGAAATGGCTGGAGGCGACCGCGTGGTGGTCAGCCTTCTACATGGCTGCAACACATGAAATCGCTGAGGTTGTGTCTAGCCGCTGTTGGATCCGTTTTCCAGGATGGGGATTCAAAGATGAGGAGTGCCAATGGTTTAACACTCTTGAAGACATGGCCCGCAACCGGAATCAGTGGAAGAATAGTGTACAGTATTGCAATGATTCACATTTTTAATACTTTAAACATTGAAAATGACAAAAAAGAGAAAAATCGGTGTGTGAAAAACAAACTAGAAATGTTTTGTTCTAATGTTTGTCAAAATGTTCCATTCTTCCTGCGGCATATTAGCTGAAGTGTGTTGCTCACCTTCAACTACTATGCCACGATGATTATGTCACGATGACTTCTCCTTATCCGCCAATCTCCATGGTTTTTTGTTGGCTCTGTCTAATTGCTAGACTGTTGAGATTACATGGTTGGCAGCATTCGAGTTAAAATTTACCTGTCACTGTGGCTAGCCAAAGGACGCCTGCGCCTACAGAGGGACCACAGGTGGCTTACGCTGCATCAGCCAAAACTCCAACCACACACCCCATATCCAGTGTAGACGCGAAGGAATAAAACCAGCAGGCATGTAGATAGGAGTAACGTTTCATCAACGGAGCCGGCCCACACTCCTTCACAGGCAAATACAAGCACACTGTAGTTGGGGAATCAAGCACACACAAGGCGGCGACTGGATCGTAGTCCGCTCCACACTGAGTGCATGGAACCACTATCCGAGCCTTGCACGACCACAAGGACCGTGCACCCCGTCCCCTCCAGCAACGACCAACTGTCTGCTGGAGCCAGTATGGACGAGATAATGGGTAATAGACAGGTAGGCACCTTTTCAACATGTACGTCAAGCGCAGCCACACCTGGGATGTCAAAAAAACAGCCAATCATTTGAAATGCCGTTAGCGAATAAGATATCGAATAAAGTAAACGTATATGACGACACAAATGCTCGTTAAATAAGTACTTCGAAGAAATTGGTTATGAGCGAATCCGCGATAAGTACAATATTCCCGGAAGTTATGTAAAAAATACCACGTGATAAAGTTATTCAAGTTCACCACAATTAGCATGAGCGACCTGTGTAATTTAGGAGATTATCAGGTACGCAGAACAAACCAAATAAAGTGGAATGAATTTTATCCAAATTAAAAAGAGCTAGTTAAAGTGCAAGTGGGTTTAGCCCAACTGCGGTGAAGATGCATCATGAATGCAACATGGTTGGCGGCATGCGGTTTCGGATTTGCCTGTCACTGTGGCCAGCCACAGGACGCCTGCGCCTACAGAGGGACCGTGGGTGGCTTGCGCTGCACCACCCACAGCTCTAAGCACGCACCCCATATCCAGTGTAAACCCGAAGGAATAAGACGGGGAGGCATGTGGATGGGAGCCACATTTTGACCGAGGCCGCTGTTAGCTGATAAAATAGAACCAGTGAGTATTATTTAGAGTTAATAATGAGATGGTTTAGATTCTGGAAGCGAACGTATCGGGGGCCACCTGATATTGGCCATTTGTTCGGTTAGTCAATAAGCTTGCTCAGTTGAGGTTACGATAAAGCGGATTTTTGAACTTAACCAAAATCGGACTTGCAAGGCCCCTCTTGTGCAGCACACTTGCACTTTTCCAGCTACCAACACTATGGATCCTTTTGATGCCGACGAGTGGCGATATACCGACAATACGAAGTATGTCCTGAAAACGCCTTCTAAGTCACCTCTCGTCTTAGCCTGTCGTATTACCGGTTATTCTCGGTTGTAAATGGGCACATTTCTCCGCCTACCCATAGCGAGTTCAGTGAAACGCGCATACTGCTCGAGATGTGAATGTAACACGTCAATTTCTGCTCACAATGCTTCAATAATACAGCCCTGCTCCTTAACCACCCTCTCTGCCGTATTGTGTCTCTGCAGGTTGTCGTCGTCAGAAACACCTTGTCCAGCAGGAATATTCCGAAACTGCACTAGCTGTCCCCCATCTAGTAAACGCGAGCAGGATTCCGTCAGAAATACACAAAATAAAAGCAAATCCATTTCGTTAAAATGAAGATAATCCACTGCAATAGACCCTTTGTATAACCGTGAACAAACATTATGGTACCAAGATAAGCATTTATCGCAATGAATTCCTTTCTCTACTACTCTACCACAGCTACGCTCTCCACAATAAGAAGTGTCCGTTGACGATATGACCAAAGAAGGAACAACAATGATGTATGAAAATGGAGATAGGCCATAAAAACGATAGACAACTATATGTATATATAAAATCTAAACGATGGAATTGACAAACGGACTCAGGGATAAAAGAGAACAATGAGGAGGAGAAACCGAACTGGTGGTAAAACCACAATTATACCAAACACCAAGAAAATTAATGGAACGAACTCACGAGGGTATTGAGTAGGACAAAAGACAATCAATCCGCCGACTAAGGAATGTCGGTGAGAGTCCTAATAGCAAATCCAAAGTGCAACGAGAGCAGGGCACAGCTGCGCCTTGTTTGTAAATCTTATAATTGCAATTAGGTAAGCAATGCTTACTTAGTAATTGATGAGCACATTGAAAAAGCAACCAGAATCAAATGCACGTTACGCACGGGACGGTGTACGGTACAGCGGAAAGTGACCTCTATTACCTCGGCGGCGAATAAACCACATCATACGGAACCCTCTACAAGCAGCCTTCAAGTGTCCCCAGAGTAAAGCATGTCTGGCCCGTACTCTTGAAACGCTATCGGTAGACATCTGTTGTCTTTCAGAGACCAGATTACAAGACTCTAGCGCCGTCATCAGAATGGCCTCTCCGGTAAACTCTAACGCCAAATACTACTTGCGGCTTTCCGGAGACCCAGAATCTGCCGCCACTGGTCAAGCTGGTGTTGGGGTTGTATTAAGTGCCAGGGCTGAATCAGCTCTGCTTGACTGGATCCCAGTCAACAGCCGACTATGTGCAGTCAGACTAAGAGGTTCATGTAACGTAAGCAGGCGTCGAGATGTTAAGCGTGCCTTATTTGTCGTCTCCGCCTACGCCCCTACAGACTGCAGCCCGGATGCAGTTAAAGATAGCTTCTACCAACAACTACATGAACTTCTGCGTTCCTCCAAACGGACGGATATAGTCATTCTTGCCGGGGACTTTAACGCACGGGTTGGCCGCCTTCTACCAAGCGAGCACCACATTGGGGGTAGTTTTGGTCTCGGTGGCAGTCGATCAGACAATGGAGACAGACTACTTGCTCTTTGCTCTGATCATCGCTTGTTTCTTTCGAGCACTAGTTTTCGACACTCGAGGAGACAGACGGCTACCTGGCGCCCGCCCTCACAAACGCAAGAGTGCTCCCAGCTTGACCACATAGCAATCAGCTACAGATGGCGCGGAAGCGTAATGGACTGCCGATCGTACTGGTCAACTTTTCTGGACTCTGATCACGCATTGGTTCGTGCTAAGATTTGCATGCGTTTCGGAGGATCACCTAAGCGCGCCCACTACCGACCGGACGTCGCAAATCTACAAAACGCTGCGGCTTTAACCAGGTACCAAGCCTCACTGTCAACTTTGCTTGGCTCAACTATTGACGGTGATCTCGATTCGCAGTGGGCGCATATCAAAGATGCTTTAGTTTCCACCAGTATCGACACTTGTGGAGTTACCCGTCACCCACCGAAACATTGGATTTCCGCCGACTCCTTGTCGCTGATGGACAAACGCAGCTTGATCCCATCGGATTCGAGACACGTTGAAGAACGCCAATACCTTGGTCGAGAGTTGCGCAGGAGTCTGCAAATGGACCGCGAAGCGTGGTGGTGTGAACGTGCTAGGGAGATGGAGCTTGCTAGTCTCTGTGGTAATACCAGGAAACTCTTCCATCTCCTTCGAGTCACCGAAGGTGTTCGATCTGGTATAAGTGAAACAATATGCGAAGAGGATGGCACCTTAATCACCAATCTTCAACGACGGTTGGAGCGATGGGCCGAACATTTTGGCTCGCAGTTTTGTTGGCCCCCAGCTCCATCTGCTACCTCTGGCGCTCGCGCTGGGGCCGAGTGGTCTACTCCAACAGACCCTCCCTCTTCCCAGGAAATCGAGCAGGAGCTCCGGCACCTGAAGCGTTATAAAGCTCCCGGCCCTGATGGTCTTCACCCAGCTCTATTTAAAGATGGTGGCGCATCGCTGGTCCGAGAACTCACCGTTTTGTTCTCGATAATTTGGTCGAAAGAGAAGGTTCCATCATCTTGGGGTGAATCGATAGTCGTACCCATCTTCAAAAAGGGTCTGCGCACAATCTGCTCCAACTACAGAGGAATAAGTTTAGTCCCCGTCGTTTGCAAGCTGCTGGTGTCCATCATACTTCGCAGGCTATCCCCAACACGCGAATCGTTGCAACGAGAAGAACAAGCTGGGTTTCGCCCTGGTCGCGGCTGCATCGATCAAATCTTCACACTTCGCCAGATCCTCGAGCTCCGCCATGTGTATCAGAGGCCAACGATTGCTGTGTTCCTGGATATCTGTGCTGCCTTCGATTCTGTCGATCGTACAGTACTGTGGCAGTGCCTTCTGAGGAACGGTGTCCCCGAGAAGTTCGTCTCCATACTGCGCGCTCTATACAGTCTGACCTCGGGCAGGGTTAGGGCTTATGGCACGCTTTCGCCTACCTTTGTGGTCTCCAGTGGAGTTCGACAAGGATGCCCTATCTCTCCGTTCCTATTCAACTTTGCCATTGAGGATGTCCTGAAGAACGCTCTGAGCGATTCGTTGAACGCTGGCGTTGAGCTCCTCCCAGGTAGTCGAGTTGTTGATTTGGATTATGCTGATGATATCGTCTTGCCAGGTGACGATCCACAGGTCGTCCAACTTGCATTAAACCGCTTGACGATTGAAGCATCAAAGTATGGTATGTGCTTTTCGCCATCCAAATGCAAGGC
The DNA here is from genome assembly GCA_944474145.2 of Dicrocoelium dendriticum. Lineage (NCBI taxonomy): Eukaryota > Metazoa > Platyhelminthes > Trematoda > Plagiorchiida > Dicrocoeliidae > Dicrocoelium > Dicrocoelium dendriticum. Next base: position 83,218,145 of record OX104070.1, read on the forward strand.
TCTCCTTCAAGACTGGCAGGTGCCTCTGCCTGCACTCACGCTTGCTGGTGAGACACTGGAGGTTGTGGAGAGCTTTGTCTACTTGGGAAGTTGCATCACTGCTGGCGGGGCTGTTGGAGACGAGATTTCGATGCGCATCTCGAAAGCACGCCTCGCTTTTTCTAGGCTGAGGCATTTGTGGCGTCGCCACGACATTCGTCTCTCCATCAAAGGGCGGGTCTATTGTGCAACTGTTCGTGCTGTACTGTTGTACGGATGCGAGACCTGGCCCATTCGTAAAGATGACTTGCGCAGGCTATCCGTCTTCGAGCACCGCTGTCTGCGGTCCATTGCCCGTGTGTGGTGGCAGCACCACGTAAGCAATGTGGAAGTTAGACAGCGTGTCTTGGGACGTGGAACCCACTCGCTCGAGGAGCTCATCTCACTGCATCAACTGCGGTGGTTGGGACACGTATTGCGCATGCCTGTCCAGCGTTACCCCCGTCGTGCGTTGTTTGCACTTGCTGGACAGGGTTGGAAGAGACGGTCTGGTGGACAGCCTACAACATGGAGAAGCCGCATGAAAAAGTTGACGAAACAATTGGCCTCGGCCGGTTGTTGTCGACTACCTGGTTGGGGTCCGAGAGACGAGGATACTTGCTGGTTGAAAACCTTGGAAGTTATGGCTCAAGATCGATGTCAATGGCGGACGTGTGCATCAGTGTGTTGCGGTGTCCCTTCCTCCTCCCCCTAAAAACGAACAAACTGAAAAAAAGTTCAAAAACTGTGAGTGGTAAACTTGACAAAAAAAGCATTTCTTGTTGCTCTTTTCTTATTATTCATATTGTTTTCCTATTCAGCCATGATTCCGATGGCACAATATCTGTACCACAGATTGTGTACAATATATATATATATATATATATATATATATATATATATATATATATATATATATACACAATATGTGGTACAGATATTGTGCCATCGGAATCATGGCTGAATAGGAAAACAATATGAATAATAACAAAAGAGCAACAAGAAATGCTTTTTTTGTCAAGTTTACCACTTAGTTGGTGGAAGTGAAATTCCTGTTGTCACTCAACAGGTGTTCTAGTATCCCCTCACTCTCTCTCTCTCTCTCTCTCTCTCTCTCTCTCTCTCTATATATATATATATATATATATATATATATATATATATATATATATATATATATATAGAGAGAGAGAGAGAGAGAGAGAGAGAGAGAGTGAAGCACTGAGGTGTGGACGATACCTAGAACAACCTGTTGAGTGACAACAGGAATTTCACTTCCACCAACTAAAGGGCGCGTGTGGGACTAGCAGGACAGAACATTTCGCCTGATTTATAGGCATCAACCATAATGTTGACCAATCCCAGAGACTACCCAAGACACTCTGAATTGCCTCAGAGCCCCAAGGGAGATCGACCATATTTCTGAGCTTGAGGTCATCAGCAAACAATAGCGACGGTACTTCAAGCTTCTGGGGTAGGTCATTGACAGAAATTGCGAAAAGCAACGGCTCTAGAATCGAGCCTTGCAGAACGCCACTAAAAACAGCTTGTCTAAGCGAAAGGCTACGTCGCACTCGTATACACTGTTCTCTAGCTCGAGGGAGAAAAGATTTAGCTGCTGGAGTCGAATGGGGTGCGGGAGATCACGAAGCCCCAGAACAGCTTTTGATGCACGTTTAAGTTCAAGTTCAAGTGGGACTGGAACGATAGGATGAATCCCGTAAGTGTTCCTTCTTGGGCGGCTCGTCGATCCAGGAGTTGATAGGGGTGCTCCGACTTCTTGATGGGTCTAAAAGGAAAACACCCGAAAAAACACCCCGGTCCACCAATTTAATGCCCACGTTCCTTACATTAGCTGTCCCAGCTGTCAGTTACGTGAAGTAAGAGGAAGAAAAAGCGAAGAGAGTAGGGGAAATCAGTTAAAAGAAGAGAATACCAATGGCGAGGAAAAGTAAAGGAAATAGAACCGAAGTATGAAGATAGGAATTAGTCAGGAAAAAGGAAAGGTTGCGTGTTGCCACCCAAGTATCTAGTTGACGCTCAAACCCCTTAACCGTAGCTTCCTTGACAACATTTTCTGGAAACAGGTTCCAGCGCTCGATGACTCGACGCGATAACCGTGTCTCCGCTCTAACTCGATCGGACCGCGGTTTGTCCAGCTTCATACAATGCCCACGAAGACCAGATAATCTAGCAGGACTAAATAGCCAGGACAAATCAGGGCCAACCTTCCCAGTCAAAATACGGTAGGTTAGGATTAGGTCCCCACTAATCCTTCGATAGTGCGTGGGCTGCATCCCCAAACTAAGTAGGCGTTCGGGGTACGTTAGTCCTCGTAATCCCTTGACCAACCTAGTACCGACATGCAACACCCTTTCTAGTGCCATTTTGTCCCGGACAATGCATGGTGGACAGACCTGGACGCAATATTCTAGGTGGGGTCGCACAAACACTGAGAAGAGCTTCACAAACACATCAGCGGCCAAGGTCCCAAAAGAGCAACGGACAGATCACAACATCCGGAAACTTTTGCTAACCGCCTTCTTCCAGTTGTCTCCGGAGTGTAGTGTGGAACAGTGGACCACACCTAGATCAACCTGATGAGTCACGTGAGGAAGTTCACTCCCATCGAGCACATAACTTGTGGAGGAAGCAGACGCTCCGATACGCAGCACTGAACACTTTGCCCGGTTTATGGGCAGTAACCACAAGACAGACCATTCCCAGAGTCTATGCAGAGCTCGTTGAAGAGCCATAGGACCTCCAGGGATATCAACAATATTCCAGAGCTTTAGGTCACCAGCAAATAAGAGCGATGGTACCACAAGCTCCTCCGGCAAGTCATTCACGTAGACTGAGAAAAGCAGCGGACATAGGACAGAGCCTTGCGGAACACCGCTAAGTACAACTTGTCGAAACGAAAGACTGCTTCCCACACGAATACACTGTTCCCGTCCATCCAGAAAAGCTTAAACTCACTGGAGAGCGCGACCAGCTATTCCATACGACCTCAACTTCAGTGAGAGTCGCGAATGGGGGACAGTGTCAAAGGCCTTGGCGAAGTCAATGAACACCACATCCACCGCATGTCCACTATCTACGGCTTCAGCCCAGCACTCATGAGCTACCAGCAAATTCGTCTGACACGAAAATCCTTTGCGAAAACCATGTTGCTCGACGCTAAGCAGATTAAACCTATTTAAATGGTTCTCCACTGTATCTCGCATCAATCTTTCAAGTAACTTAGCGACCATGCTAGTCAAGCTAACAGGCTTGTAATTAGCCGGTAGGTCTGTCACAGCACTTGGAAATCGGGCAGACAACAGCCTCCTTTCATTCGGTAGGCAAGATACAGCTGTTGAGTGACTTCTGAAACACACTGAGTTCCACTGCCAATTCGTGCAACAATTGTGGATGAACAGAATCTGGCCCGGAAGCCTTAGTTGGGTTTGTCTCTTTTAGCAACCGGAGAACTTGGGACTCAGTTACAGGAATTTCATCCAGACAACAGTCCTCAGAGACTCTTGAAGCTAACTCTTTGCATGGCGTATTTGTTTCGCGGACAAAGACGCTTGAGTACTGCTTACCAAGCAAGCATGCCTTGTCATAGTCGCTATAGGCATGGGTCCCATCTCCTCGAAGCAATGGTGGTATGGGCGAGTTTGCACCACAGCGTCGTTCAACGTAAGCGAAGAATTTCTCGGGATTTTTCGAGGCAGTATTAGCTAAGCCCTTTTCATACTGAAGCCGGGCCAATCTAAGATGTAGCTTACACTCAGTTAGAACCAACCGATGCTTGTCAAACGTGCTGTTCAACGGAGCTGTTCGGTATGCTCGCTAGCATCTAGACCGCTTCTTTAGCAGGCCCTTCCCAGCGGAATCTATCCACGGAGGTTGCGCTCTCGATTCCCTTCTTTGTACCAGTGGGATGTGAGGTGCAGAAATGTCGACGAGGTGAGCCTTAAGTTTTTCCCAGGCTATGAGAACAGTGTCGGCCTCAGATATCACACAAGGCGACCTAGCTTTATCCCGCATCGCTTGGAAGTCCGCGGCCCAAATGTTCGGATACCAACTGGTAGTAGCTTGGCAAGGCCTGATAAGGGTACACTGGAAAGACAAGCAAAAGTGATCGCTAGCGCCAAGAGGCGGGTCGTATTTAATGTCATTTACAAAGTCAAGTGACTTAGCAAAAACAAAATCTAAAATGGACGGCTGCTGATTGCTCATGTACCTAGTGGGGAGGTCCACGAACTGGTGTAGTGGTATTTTTGTTTGTCGCAATCAGCCGACAATTCAGATATGTCGACCAGCTATCCGGAAAAGTACCAGACGGCCGTTTCGCCCTATTGGTGTAGTGGTACCTGCAGCGTTAAGTCCAGCAGTTCTGTACCGAACGATTCCAGAGCCGAATTGCAAGATAGATCATCCCAACAAACCTCTGGGAGGTTGAAGTCTCACAGCACCAGACACTTGTTCGCAGAGTGAGTGCGTATAAACTCAACGGTTCCATTGGAGGTATTCATATGGCTTCTATACACTAACACCCATCGCAAAAAGGCTGGACCTTACCGTGGTGCAATGGATTGCGTGCCTCAGAGATCCATTGAGCTATGCTGGGTGGTGCTTTCTTTTGCACCTTCAGAGCCACTCATACCACATTGGTCAATGGTTCGAGACCAGATGAACTCAGCCTCCTGGTCCTCCAGGTTGGGGGTTGGAATGGGGGTAGCTCCTCATTTCATAAAACGGGCTCTGTAGTCCAGTGTCAAAACCCGCTGCCTTGCGGTAAGGTTTTTGAACCAAAGGCTTTGGTTGAGAACCCTAATCGTTCTCCTGTCTAGGCCTGGACAACCTGACAGTATTCTGCCCATGCAATACAATGAACCCTTCATGAAACAACTTCTTGATGCTCTGGCCGTCGCAGAGGATAATAAACGACGCCCTATCTGCTGCATCCAGCAGGGTGGAAAGGGGTATGGATGCTACTGCTCAGGCCTTCCCGTCTTCTTATATCCCTCCTTGCGCTTCTTCATCCTTATTGTCCCGCTCCAACTTTACTTATATCCCCCAAATTTTAATCCCCCAATTCTTCGCCCTCCTTCAGCTTACTTCAATAGTCGCTTGTCTTCTAATTTCAAATCACACAATTGAAGGGCCTCGCCCCAATTCAGTCGAAATGTGTGTGTCAGCTTATACGCCGTAACGGCGCTTCGCTGCCGCGCGACCACCACCAGTCGCGCGCGGGCTGAGTATACCGCGAGGACGCCCACCCCTACACGGATTCGAACCGGTGACCTAATGGTTGGAAAGCAAACGTGCCAACCACTCGGCCACCGGCCGAACCGTGACCTAATGGTTGGAAAGCAAACGTGCCAACCACTCGGCCACCGGCCGACAAGTCCATGTTCAAACAAGCGGACAACGTCAGTTCATCCGTTTCCCTTTGGAGTCCTCGCGTCTCGCTAAGACTGGTATGCCTCAACGTGCGCATTTTGCTGCAGATTGGCCAACAGGCAGCACTTGCCCGCACACTAGAGACCCTATCGATCGATATTTGCTGTTTATCAGAAACCCGCCTGCAAGGTTCGAGCTCCGTGCTTACCCTGAGATCCCCCACATGCGACACTGGCGGCACATTCTCACTGCGCCTGTCTGGCGATGATGCAGCTTTAAATGCCAGTCAAGCTGGCGTCGGCATTGTTTTGAGTCCCCGGGCTGAAGCTGCCCTGATTGATTGGATCCCAGTAAACAGTAAGATGTGCGACGTTAGATTAGCTGGTTCGTTCCGTGCTACGAAGTAGCGCGGGGACAAACGGTGCCTGTGTCATTGCGGCCTACGCCCCTACAAACTGTAGCACTGATTCGGTAAAAGATTATTTCTATCAGCAACTTCACGAGCTCCTTCGTTACAAAAGAAGCACGGATACTGTGATGTTGGCTGGCGATCTAAACGCCCAAGTCGGAATATTGTCATCTGATGAGCTTCATCTGGGCGGCCAACATGGTGTAGGCTCCCGTAATGATAACGGCGAGCGATTGCTACAGCTGTGTGAAGATGCTCGCCTCTTTCTGGCGAGCACTAACTTTCGACACAGCACCCGCAGAAGCGTGACTTGGCGGCCACCAGCCTCGGGCCAGCCATGGACGCAAATCGATTATATCGCGATCAGTTACCGCTGGAGAGGCTGTGTCCAAAACTGTCGCTTGATTTGGAGTACGAACGTGGACTCTGACCACGCACTTGTCTGTGCCGACCTTCTGGTGCGTTTCGGTGGATGTCCGCAACGTCGATGTGAACGGATTGACACCAGCCAGCTGACGAAGCCAGATGTCCTGAATGTCTACCAAAGTGCGCTGACATCTGGGCTGAGTAAGCGCCCATTAAACACCGTTGAAGATCACTGGTCGCATATTCGTCAAGCGTTGTTGTTAGCAGGCATGTCTTCATGTGGCAAAGCAAATCGTCAAACCGGACATTGGGTCTCTACACAGTCTCTGGAACTTATGGATGCTCGCCGACGAATTCCGGCTTGAAGCGAATACAATGAGGCTCGCAAAAATCTCAGGGCCAAACTACGTGCTAGCCTGAAGAAGGACCGCGAAACCTGGTGGTCTCATCGTGCCTCTGAGATGGAAACCGCCGCTGCCATTGGTAATCATCGTAAGTTATTCCGTCTGATACGGGAAACAGGCAACAGTAGAGCTGGTGTTATGGAGACCATACGCGACGAGAGTGAGCAACCGATCGACAGCCTGTCAAAACGCTTGGAGCGTTGGGCTGAACAGTGTGCAAGGCTATTTAACCAACCTAAATTATCGGTTTCTTTTTCGGGCATTGAGCGCCCTTCTCCCTGGGCCGTCTCCTTGGATCCGCTCTCTTCAAATGCGGGGACCTGCTCTAGTAGATGATTTACACGAGTTGCTAGTAAAACTTTGGGAGCAGGAGACAGTCCCGACACACTGGAACCGCCCCGTCATTGTCCCAATTTTAAAGGGAAACTCTCGTTTGGAATGCGGCAATCATAGAGGGATCAGTCTGATTTCGATTGCCTCTAAATTGCTTGCCTCTCTCATTCTCCACAGACTGACTGGCACTCGTGAAAGCCAGATTCGTGAAGAGCAAGCCGGATTTCGTCGATTTCGGGGCTGCATCGACCACATCTTCACCTTGCGTCAAGTGTTGGAGCACCGCCATGTTTATTGGCGACCCACCGTTGTCGTGTTTCTTGACATAAAAGGTGCCTTCGACTCAGTCGATCGATGTGCCCTTTGAGACTGTCTGCTGAGGAAAGGTGTGCCTGATAAATATGTAAACATTATCAAAGCGCTGTGCGCGCATAGTTCGAGCAGAGTGAGGGTTTATGGCAAACTGTCGTCACCCTTCAGTATCACCAGCGGTGTGAGACAAGGATGCCCGCTGTCACCTTTCCTCTTCAACTTCGTTATTGATGAAGTCATGAAAACAGCGTTCGCTGGACATAACCTAGAAGGTGTGGAGCTCCTTCCTGGTGAGCGACTTCTTGACTTGGAGTATGCGGATGGTATTGCCCTAATCTGTGACAGCTCCCAAACACGCCAAACAGCACTAAACCGATTAGCACTGGCTGTCAGTCGTTTTGGGCTATGCTTTGCTCCATCGAAATGCAAAGTACTTCTCCAAGATTGGCAGGAACCCAACCCTGCGCTAACGCTTGGTGGTGATCTGCTAGAAGTCGTTCAGGAATTCAAGTACCTGGGAAGCTATATTAGCACCCGTGGGATTGAAGATGAGGTTACGAACCGTATAGCAAAAGCTCGAGGTGCTTTTGCCAATCTCCGCCACCTGTGGCGCAGACGGGACATTACTCTTGTCCTGAAGGGTAGAGTTTACAACGCAGCCGTCCGTTCAACTCTCCTATATGACTGTGAAACCTGGCCCACCAGGTCGACAGACATAAAGAGGCTCGTCATATTCGATCATCGCTGCCTTCACAGCTTAGCTCATGTCTGGTGGGAGCAACGCGTGAGCAATGAGCGTGTTCGACGTCGCGTATTTGGTGCAGGAAAAGCGAATGAACCGCTCAGCACTATTATATCAAGCATCAGACTCCGATGGCTGGGCCACGTGTTGCGCATGCCAACACACCGACTCCCGCGACGTGCATTGTTTGAGCGTTGTTGGTGCGGTTGGAAGAGGAGGAGGGGAGGCCAAGTAATGACTTGGTCGAGAGAAATGAAAACCCTCACTTCGAAGTTGGCGTCGGTTGGTGCATCCCGACTGTCTGGCTGGGGTCCTAAGGACGGTGAACACGTCTGGTTGGACACACTTGCTGACATGGCTTGGAGCCGGCCCCAATGGCGTTTGTGTTGTGAGTTCCTTTGTCCATCCCCCTCCTGCTTAGCATCCCCCTCCAATCACGATCTCACTTGTTAGGCATAATATGACTCTTTTACGGCAGCCAGCTGTTAGCTCTCCGGAACGATGTCCATCCGTTACTGGGGACTCAGCGGGCGTGCCACTGTTTGTTTTCCTTTTCTTCTCTTTTGTATTGAGGCACAATAGCTGAGGAGTTTTCCACCTCCAGCTAACGTATGATGAACAAATGCATTAACACGACCGTAACCTGAACCGAGGAAGCGCAAATCAAGACTGCGAGAGCCTCAACAGATTTGTCGGGAGACTGAAAAATGCTGGTTCTCAATACGTCGATGTGATAACTCACATAAAGAGCTACACCACCCCTTGACGACCAATGGAGCGGTCAGCGCGGAACAGTGCGTAGCCAGGCAGATATACTTCGCCATCCGTGATTTCCTCAGACAGCCACATTTCAGCGAAAGCAAGTAAATCTGGACGAGATTTGTCTACGAGCAAACCCACCTTGTGCATCTTGTTCCTCAGGCTACGCACGTTACTAAGTACTACTTGGAGGGCTTCGGCACGACCAGCCCTGGGTCGTGCGTAAGTAGAACAGATTCTGGCAGGGCGGAAAAGGACCGCCAGCTGACCACCTGAAAACCCACCAATCGGAGACCTTGCTCGCCAGCTGCACGCCGGGCTTTTAGGTCTCTGATGGCTCCCTTTAACTTTAACCTATCCGCTAACGGAAGGTCTGGTTGCACACTAACGTTGGTACCTTTGAGCATGAAGGCAAGTCTCAGTAAGGCCCTGCGCTCTTCTGGGGTGGAGAGGACCACCCTAAGCAGACAGGGTCGAGGATTTGGTTGGCCAACCAGAACGTTCCCCAATCTGATGAGCTTTCTGACAGTAATGTCAGAGAAATCTGGTGGTAAAAGCCGGGTCACGCAAACTTTAAGCCAACCAAGATCATCAAGCATGAGCTCGGTGGGAAGAGCGGCAGTGGATTCAGTGAAGTTTCTGAAAACCACACTGCTATCTGTGTAAGAATCGCCTCGACGAAGTGTAATTACACCACATGCTCTACCATCCACGCCACATGGTTGTTTGACAGGAATCGGTGGGACCGAAGGCGACGACACCTCTTGTCTCACTGAGGGAATTGCAGCACCAGGTGGTGTTTCCAACTCAATCGCTTGTTTCTTGAGCATTTTATCAACTTCCGGTTTGGGGACGGAGGGTCTGCGCGCTTTCCTTGCCCTCTTACGCTTATTCTTCAATGGCCCAAGAGCCCGTGACTCACCTTCCATTTGGGGCGGGTCAACAATGCCATCCGAGGCATCTGTGTCAGTTACATCCACGTGAACTGGAGCGTCCGGTAGGATGAACGCCTTGTCAATGGTTGGACTGTCAGCAAGACCGTCCGTTACAGCGTCCACATTCGCAGCATTCAGGGATTTCATAATCAAATCCACTTTGGAGTTGAGCGAGGCAAGAGAGGCAAGCTCGGCTAATGCCTTCTCAACAACCGTGAATCTGGATGCTAGTGCTTTGAATTCAGCACAGGTGAAAGCCGGGAGCTTCGCTTGCTGAGCGCAACAATCAGCACATCTAAACAGAAGGTTTTCACTGGATAATAGCATATTACACTGATTCGCTCGGAGGCCGGTACAACTTTTGTGATACCAACGAGAGCAAACATCATACTGCATACCACCAAATGAATCCGTAACTGGCATTGAACAGGCAGAATTGCTGCAAGCTGCATTTGACTCACCAAACGAGGACGCAAGGGGTTCATTCGCCTCGGTTTTTCGCGAGACGACCATGTTGAAGTGGAAAACAGAGCAGAATGTAAAAACACGTATACAACAGTAAAACGGCCACAGTAAAAAGGCAAAACAGGGTGTAAAACGAGATTAAAAAGGGAACGACCGCAAAATTGCCAGTAAGCATCAGGAAGACGCTATGACCAGTACCACTTTAATCGATCCAAGATATCTTGGATCACAGCAAATTCGACAATAGTCAAATTTCGTTTCAAGTGTTTATTCAAACACTGTTTTCCACGTTATTTCAGCTAAAAATTTCGATCAGTATGGCGAGCAAAAAAATCGAGTTACCGCGTAGTGAATCGAGTTACCGCGTAGTCACTAAACCTTTTCCAGCAGAGCGCATTCAAACTTTGAAAGCGGATGAATAGGTGGTAGGCCATATTCTAAGACTGGACGGAAGTGCACAAAGGCCAAAGGATCTCAGGAGTCATTCGAGTGAGTGATCTTCTTAAGGCACCCAGCAGTCTCCTTCCAGTGGCCACCTTCGTCAACATGTCCTGCGTTGTTCTAAGGTCAGAAGTCACGATAATCGAGATTTCACTCGTGAGTGATATTCCTGAGGAGAAACCCACCAATGCGGCATGCACCGTACGGTTCAGTGCTACCCATTGGGAGAACAGCGCATTTATCTCGGTTTACTGGCAATTCCCACTTAATGGACCGTTCGTGTAGCTGGTCTAGAGCCCCTTGTAATCTGCCCACATCCCCAAGGCTGGATACTGTTGACCACAGCTTGAGGTCATCGGGGTAGATCAAGCAGTCGGTTTGAAGTGGGGTCGGCAGATCGTTAATGTAGTTTAAAGAGCTCTGGTCCAAGCACTGATCCTTGGGAAACGCCACTAGTCATAAGCATAGGAGCAGACAGCGTTTATTTCACTTGTACGCGCATTGTCTTACCTCTTAAGAAATCGGTAATCCAGGAGAGACGTCCTGTAATGTCAATTCCATGGAGTGTATATAGCAGTCGTACGTATGGAACCTTATCAATAGCTTTACTGGAGTCAATGAACAGTACATCAACGTGTTTTCGGACATCCATGGCTTCTCCCCATGTTTCCCTGGCGATGAGTAAATTAGCGATGCATGAGCGTGCCCTCCGGAAGCCAGGTTGAGCAGGTGAGGTTTAGATTCACACAGTGTAGCTGGAGGCGCACTTGGCTATTCGTTCCATGGTTTTGCATACGACTGATGTCAGACATATTGGCCGGTAGTTCGCTGAATCTTGTTGGTCTCCTCCTTGTAGTTAGGCAGGACGGTACCTGCATTCCAGCCTGTGGGTAGGCAGCCGACTTCGAGGGATTGCCGAAATACTGGGCAGAGATGGGCAGCGACGTACTCAGCTATCGTTCTGAGAAAGCTGGGATGCGATCCGTCCGGGTTTGGGGAGTTTAGATCCAGTTCGATAAGTAGCTTAGTGACTACCTAGGGGTTAATTTCAACTTGATCCATAGAGAAATAGTATGCAGTCAAACAGTTGCTAAGCAACGATTGCACTGAGTAGACCGGGAAATATTGCGCAGCCAGCAGGTTTGCTTTTTCATCATCGCCGTAAAGAACGGTACCTCCCTTAGAAGAGGATAGAGCAGGGATTCCATTACCCGTTTTGGCATTTCGCATCAGGTAGGCAAGTTTCTTGGGACAGTTTTGGGATTCCATGACCAGTCCGTGTTCATATTGTAGTCTTTTGTCTCGTTTTCTCAGGGTGCGTGTTTCTGACAGTTTTGTACTCTAAGTAGCTTGATGTCAGTACTGTGTTCTTGAAATGGTCCTATAGTTGCCGTCCATTTTCATTAGGGATATTACTTCTTTGTCAATCTATGAGGAGTCCTTTTGATGGTGGTCTGCTCTTGCAGTTTGGAACAAGCTGTTCAATGAGCCACATCATCATAGACCGTAGGCGTTCCCATGCATCATCAAGCTCCAAGGATTGCGGAATCCTCCAATCCATGTTACTTGCAGCCGTTCTTAATCTGGGCTGGTCAGTGTGCCAGAAATTTCGACGCAGTGTCCCATGAACGTGGATTGTGAGGCGTCGCGTCCACGAAAAGGAGACTTAGTGATCACTCTTCCTAAGAGATTGGAGGATGCTTGGATCTGGGACATTAGATGGGGTCGAGGTAAGAACCAGGTCGAGAATGTTTGGTGTCTGACTAGGGACCATCCGTGTTGGTGTCAAGACATGCTCTATCAGATGGCACTGGAGATCAACTTCAAAGAAGTCAGGAGAGATAACACTGTGAAAGTTCGAGGTCCACTATGTGTAGATCTGTTTCTCCATTTGCTCGTTGGGTTCGCAGCTCGCAGACAGCTTGCCTCATTCGGACTCGGTCCTCCGGGGAGAGGTTGTTCAGAACGTAGGTTTCTCGCTTGAGGCGTGAGGTCCGTCTCAGGATGCGTTGGCATTCCTCTGCATCCAGACAGACGATTTTCAGAGGACAAAACTTGGCTGGGTCTTCTTGTTTTCTGCTGACACGGGACCTCACTTCTGCTCTCTATCACTCAATGAACTCAATGAATGCCAAGGCGAAAAGCAGATTAGGTTTATCCCTTGCTCATCCTCATCAAACAACATGGAGGCCATTGTTTAAGGAAAGATTGTGCGTCGATTATCCTTTCAGCTGGAGTCACTTTGTTGGAGTTTGTGATTATCAGGCAGCGGTTGCGAGAATGCGACTTGTCTTATTCCAGTGATGCTGGCTTTGGTGGGCATTTCTTTCCTTCGACTAGGTGCACAAGCTGCGCTACTCTATTTAGAACGTTTTAGTTCGGCGTTTTTGGTGTTTGATTTCAGCTTGGGCCGTGAGATCTTTAAGGCTTTTTCTCACCTATGGTTGTATTCGCTTTTGCTGAGGGGCTAGTGCTCGCGACTGAGGCATAGGACTTGGACTCATCTATCAGCCTATTCCTGTTCTATCTGAGCAACAGTGTTAAGTCCAAAGTTTCCCTTTGGTTTCCCTTGGATGCAGAATACCAGACGAGGGCATACAAACTGATGAGAAAGGTGTCTCGCTATCCGTTAGAGATGGCTAGCGCAAAAGCAGTATGTGCGCTGAAAGGGTTCGTCAGAAGCTGATGTCGCTGACCAAGGTTAGACACGGGTTACAGTAAAAGTTGACGCCTTTAGAGGCAGTGCGCTGAAGACATTGGTCATTATCGACTATGTGCATCCACTTGTCGCAGAATGCGCATTGGACGCCTTTTGAGCAGGCCACGCACTTGGATGTCAAACCTTCCTAAAGAAAAATATAACTCGTCAAATATTGTCAAAAGTGTATATTCAAGCACATTTTACGAGAATTCCAACTAAGACTCGAAGTATAGCACGCCAGAAAGCGGAGTTACCGCGTAGTACTCACAGAGTGACGACAGGTTCAGATTCAGATGGACTGGAACGTAGGAAAATCAATTGAGTGTTCCTTCTTGAGCAAATCGTTGAACCAGGAAATGATAAGGTGCTAGTGCTTGATAGATCTAAAACGAAACACCCGAAACACACCCTGGTCAACCAATTACTGCCCATGTTCCCTGCATCAGCAGTCCGCGCTGTGTAGGTTACGTGGAATAAGAAAAAGTAGAAAGTAAATGGAAGATAAGGGGGAATGAACGTCAGTTAAATGAAGGATCACACCAAAGAGTGAAGAGAATGACAGAATAAGAACTAAAAGCTTGAAGATGGATATGGTCAGGAAAAGGGAAATGTTTCCTGTTGCCACCCAAGAGCGTCTAACTGACGCTCGAAACCCTTAACCGTAAGTACACTGACTACACTTTCTAGAAGCGAGTTCCCGCGCTCAACAACTCTACGCGATAACCGAGTTTCCGCCCTGATCCGGTCAGAACGCGGCTTGTGTAGCTTTGTAGTGCAACTGAAAACATGCTCTTTCAGTATCTTATAACATTGGATTTTATGGTTGTTTTAACCTTCGAAACGTCCATTTGTTTAACTGACTGCACATCCATGGTCACAAACCGTTTTGGTGAGTTCCTTGCTGCACGTCTCTCGCTCCGTCTGATTCGCTTCCTATTCTTGTAGCCTGCACAATACACGTTGGGTTCAGTCTCCTCCGACTTCTATACTGTCGTATTTGACACGTCTTACGTGTCATTGCTTACCGACTAGTATCCCAGGTTCCGCCCAACAATTGGTGACCCCCTGTCAGGAACACGCTGCCCGCCATTTTGCATTTTCATTCTGGTGAGCTCGTTCCAGTGATTTTGTGATTCATTACTTGTGATCATATTGTTTTCTCACCTACCACATTTTTTATCTGCTTTTTGCAATGGATAATCTAGAGGATAAGCCGTCTCCATGCGCGGTTAACGCCGTTCAGCCTGCCATGGTCAATTCGGTTGCATTGGCCCCTCCCCCTTTTTGGGAGAATGACCCTTTATTATGGTTTTTACATTTAGAATCCGTATTTTATATTCGTAAGATTTCTTCTGATTTCGCCATGCATAACCAGCTAATATCTTGCCTTCCTTATGGTATATCCTCGCAGGTGAGAGACATCATACTTTGCCCCCCTCTAGTAATGAAATACGAGACACTTAAACAGGCTATTATTCAGCGAATCACGCCTTCTGACAAGGTCCGTCTGCAGCAACTATTTAGTGATCTGCAGCTAGGAGATAGGATGCCTTCAGCCTTGTTGCGCGAAATGCAACAGCTCATCGGCACGTCCAACATGGACGTAGGGCTTCTCCGCGAGCTGTGGATGCAACGCCTTCCTGAAAGCACACAGGCTATCCTTGCAGTAGCAAGTGACTTGCCCATCACAGCAATTGCAGATCTAGCAGACCGCGTCATCGAACGGCACCAGCCAGAGACTGAAACCAAAGCACTTAAGCAGCTTTGCGCTGGCGCAACCACGACAGGCGCGACTAGCCCTCCGTCGGCAATAGACGCATTATCATTGCAGATAGCGTCGCTTCAGCGCCAGATCAAAGAACTCACCTTAAAACGTAAGCACCGCAACCGCTCTGGATCATCGCCCCGTCGCACAAAACCTGATGCCTTAGGTTACTGCTTTTACCACTCGCGTTTCGGTACTAAAGCATGTAAGTGCGTACAGCCATGTAGCTACTCCGCTATAGATGATTCGCCACGCCGGGCTGTAATGGCTACGAACGTCGGCAAAGCCCAAAGTCGTCTCATCTACATTAGGGATAATGACTCCGATACCCAGTTCTTAGTTGATACCGGGGCGGAAGTCAGCGTCATTCCCCCTATGCCAGGTGAGCCTACCGCTTCTCTGTCGACAAGCCTCAGTGCCGCCAATGGCACGCCGATAGCCACCTATGGTCATCGGTCACTTACCCTGGACCTAGGTCTTCGGCGTACGTTCCGCTGGGTATTCACTGTCGCTGCAGTCCCCTTTGCCATCATCGGCATTGACTTTCTCAGGCATTTCGACCTCTTGGTCGATGCGAAACGCCAGATGATAGTCGACACTGCAACAAAACTCAGCGTACGTGGCATCACCGCCGATGTGACATCTATATCCCCGGTCTATGCATTTCCCCAGACCTCGTCAGCCTACGCTAATCTCCTTTCTCAGTATCCCAAGCTCGTTCAGCCAATGAACGCAGCTTTGCCCGTGGCAGCTCAAGTCACGCACCATATACGGACGAACGGCCCACCTGTGTCATGCCGTCCACGCCGCCTATCGCCTGAGAAACTAAAGGTAGCTAGGGCGGAGTTTGAGCACATGCTTGAACTTGGAATAATCCGTCCTTCCGACAGTCCTTGGTCCTCGCCCCTGCAGATGGTCCCCAAGAAATCTGGTGACTGGCGCCCTTGCGGTGATTACCGCGCACTCAATCGCCTAACCGTCCCAGATAGGTATCCCATCCCACACATGCAGGACCTTACTGCATGCCTCACAGGTAAGACGATCTTCAGCAAGATCGATCTGGTTCGCGCCTATCACCAGATACCTGTGGAAGACAATGACATTCCTAAAACAGCCGTAATCACTCCTTTCGGTTTGTTTGAATTTTTAAGAATGCCATTTGGACTGTGCAACGCCGCACAAACCTTCCAACGTTTCATCCACGATGTCACTCGTGGCCTAGACTTCGCATATGCCTACCTCGATGATATCTTAATAGCCAGTTCATCGGAACAAGAGCACCTCGAGCACCTTCGAGCTCTCTTCCAGCGCTTGACCCAACACGGTGTCACAGTCAACCCGACTAAGTGCGAACTCGGCAAATCAACGGTAGAATTCCTAGGCCACGTCGTTTCATCGTCTGGTATCGAAGTCCTTCCTGATAAGATCCAGGCAATCAAGGACTTCCCAGCTCCGACTTCCTTCAAGCACCTCCGTCGATTTTGTGGTTTGGTCAACTACTATCGACGCTTCATTCCGCGCTGCGCTCAGCTCATGCAGCCACTGACTGACCTACTCAGAGGAAATGAACGTAAGTTCGCTTTCCCTGACACAGCACAGGCAGCCTTCGCCGAGCTCAAGGATGCTATCTCCAACATAGCCCTCCTCGCTCATTCCGAATCGACTGCACCTCTTTCTATTACGACTGATGCCTCAGACGTCGCGGTAGGAGCCGTCCTCCAACAACACGTTGGTGGGCAATGGCAACCCCTTGGGTTCTTCTCCAAGCGCCTGCAGCCAGCGGAATCCCGCTACAGCACGTTTGGCAGAGAACTGCTCGCCATTTACCTAGCAATACGTCACTTCCGGCACACACTTGAAGGCCGCGCTTTCACGGTCTACACTGACCACAAGCCCCTTATATTTGCCTTCAACTCTGCTAGCGACAAATACTCACCACGGGAAACAAGACACCTAGACTATGTCACGCAGTTCACTGCTGACATACGTCATGTCTCAGGTGTCGACAATCCCGTCGCCGACGCTCTCTCACGCGTCAACCTCACTCTCTAGTCTTTGCCTACCGTCGACCTTGCCGCCATGGCATCGGCTCAGGCTCAAGACGAAGACATACAGCGCACTCTGCAGTCCACTTCACTGCATGTGCAACCTGTTCCTCTCCAAACCACGGAAAGAACCATCCTCTGTGACACTTCCACAGGTTGTCCTAGACCTCTCGTGCCCGTCTCCTTCAGACGCACAGTCTTTGACGCACTGCACTCACTATCACATCCTGGTATCCGTGCATCTTTGAAACTGGTCACCGAACGTTTCGTTTGGCCACGCGTAAACAAAGATGTTCGTACCTGGGCTCGCGCCTGCCTTCAATGCCAGCGCTCTAAAGTACATCGTCACACCCGCAGTCCTCTTGGTTCATTCCCTGCCCCGGACTCTCGGTTCTCACATGTACACTTAGACCTGGTAGGTTCATTACCTCCTTCACGCGGATTCCTATACATTCTTACATGTGTCGACCGCTTCACCAGATGGCCAGAAGCCATTCCCGTAACAGACTGCACAGCTGAGACTGTTATCCGGGCTTTCTTGGACCGATGGGTCTCGCACTACGGATGCCCATCCACCATCACAACTGACCGCGGAACGCCTTTCGAATCTTCACAATTAGATACGTTCTGCAACTTCTTAGGTTGTCGCCGCATTCATACCACAGCGTATCACCCAGCAGCCAACGGGTTAGTTGAACGTTTCCATAGACAGCTTAAAGCCTCGCTCTGCGCCTCCTCCGACCCTAGATGGAGCGAAAACATTTCGCTCGTACTCTTAGGCATTCGCAGCAGCATCAAAGCTGACTTGCAATGTGCACCAGCAGAGCTGGTTTACAGCACGACGCTAAAGTTACCAGGAGAGTTCGTTTCACCTCCCGCATCGTCCGGTATGCCTCCGCCAAACTTTGCGTCCTCCCTAGCTCAGCGCATGCGTTCACTACGCCCGACCCCGCCCCGTGAACAGACTAAATAAATAAATAAACTTTTATTCTCGACAAGGCGAGGCACACCTTTACAGGCATGATCATGCTTAGCTAACATAGTGTGATCAAAAATGTACAAAACGTACATGTTTGGTATAACAGTGTACGTAAGTGTATGAGTGTATATACGTATGTAATTTTGTATAAATGTTGCTTGTGTCTGAATATGCCAGAGCATTTTTGACTGTTTGTTATCCTCAGGAATGTGAGCATAAGCGATTGATGTCTGTGGGTTGGATAGCACTTTCCGGATATCCACGGGCCAGATGTGCAAATGCACAGCGGACTCTCTACCTGCACCCACGTCTTCCTCCGGACCGACGCAGTGCGGCGCCCTCTCCAGCCTCCCTACACTGGCCCTTTCAGAGTTCTGCAACGGACTCCGAAACATTTTACTATAGACCAGAATGGTCATCGAACAACGGTGTCCATCGACCGACTCAAAGTGGCTTTCTTTGATGAGCCACTTGCAGCCCATCCTGATGCTCTCCCACAAGCACCCGCACCTGTGGTGACTTCCCGAGCACTGGATAACCCGGATCCCTCCGTACCCCTTGATCGGCAACCTATTCCGCCGCAACCCCAGGCAACCGACCGACGCGGTAGACAGGTCAAACGTCCGGTCCGTTTTTCCGATTTTGTAAGCGTTTGCTATTTCCATTAACACGCCTTTTTCGTATTTAATGGTTATCCTGCGTCTCATCCACAAACGTTTTGCAAAATCTATAAAAAAACCCAAAACATTTTGAAAAACCTAAAAAGCGTATTTGCTTTTATCATACATGCCATGTCCCCTCTCCGGCGTCAAGCCACTTCCCAGACCCTTGCCAACCCCCTCTGGGTTCTATCTTCCAGGAACTCAACCGCCGGAACTGCCCAGGCAACCCTCGAGTGACTCGCCAACCGGCTCAACGCAACCCTGGAGTGACCCGCCAGCCGTCCCACAGCCCCCATCCTCACCCCATTCCCCGCCCTCGATCGCAGACACCCGCGAAGGATTGGTCCCTAAACGCCGCCTAGGCATTGCCGACGAGGACGCCGGATTTCTTCGTAGGACGAGGACGCCCCGCATTCCTTCGTGGGACGAGCACGCCTGGATTTCTTCGTGGGACGAGGACCGTGGACTAAAGTGCGGTGGGGGGAGTGACACCTCCCAAGCGCACCGTCGGGTCTGCAGCAATGGGAAGGTCCTGTCGGCCTTTTCTCTGGACTAGCCAGTATTTTGCAGTCCGACCAGCCCGCCCCGACGGCCCACCGATGATGCACTCTGGTCCACACGATCGTCATAAATAAAACTAACAAAAGCCTGGACCCAGCGAACTCTGCTACACCACACTTTGGAAGCCCTTCTCAAGCCCCTGCAAACATTCGCATCCACCCTCACCTTCCGTTCCCCCCACTAACAGCTCCATCGAAGGCTTCCATCCTTCAGCCTCCTAGGGGAGGCCCTTGTAGTGCAACTGAAAACCTGCTCTTTCAGTATCTTATAACATTGGATTTTATGGTTGTTTTAACCTTCGAAACGTCCATTTGTTTTACTGACTGCACATCCATGGTCACAAACCGTTTTGGTGAGTTCCTTGCTGCACGTCTCTCGCTCCGTCTGATTCGCTTCCTATTCTTGTAGCCTGCACAATACACGTTGGGTTCAGTCTCCTCCGACTTCTATACTGTCGTATTTGACACGTCTTACGTGTCATTGCTTACCGACTAGTATCCCAGGTTCCGCCCAACAGCTTCATGGGATGACCGCGAAGACAAGGCAACCTAGCCGGGCTAAATAACCAGCTCAAGTCCGGTCCAACCTTCCCTGTTGAAATGCGGTAAGTAAGTATTAGGTCTCCTCGAAGCCGTCGGTAGTTCATTGAATACATACCCAAGCTAAGTAGACGCTCGGGGTACGATTGCCCCCGTAACCCCTCGACCAATTTGGTACCTACTCTCAAAACCCTCTCAAGCTCCATTTTGTCCCGAACAAGGCAGGGCGGGCAAGCCTGGACGCAGTATTCCAGCTGGGGCCGGACGAAAGCTGAGAACAGCTTCACAAATATGTCGGCAGTTAGTACCCCGAAAGAACGGCGTATTAACCACAACATTCTGACACCCCTACCAGCGGCCTTCTTCCAGTTGTCACCAGAATGCAAAGCCGAGGAATGAACGACACCTAGGTCTACCTGGCTGGAGACAAGGGGGAGTTCGACCCCATCGAGTACGTAGCTCGAAGGCGGGAAAGTTGCTCCTATACGATGGACGGAACACAGCCTGATTTATGGGCAGTAGCCACAAAGTAGACCAGTCCCAGAGTCTGTCCAGTGCATGCTGTATGGCCTCAGAACCCCCAGGAACATTTACAACATTCCATAGCTTAAGGTCATCAGCAAACAATAGGGATGATACCCCAAGCTCTCCAGGGAGATCGTTTACGTAGATGGAGAACAGCATCGGTCCAAGGACCGAGCCCTGTGGGACACCGCTAAGGACCGCTTGCTTAAAGGATAAGCTGCGACCCACACGTACACACTGCTCTCTTCCCTGCAAGAACGCAGATACCCAGTGAAGGGCGCGACCAGATACGCCGTAGGACCTCAGCTTTTGTGATAGCCTCAAGTGGGGTACCTTATCAAATGCTTTCGAGAAGTCTACGAAAAGCACATCCACCACGTGGCCATTGTCCACTGCCTCGGCCCAAGCTTCACGAGCAACCAACAAATTCGTCAAACACGAAAACCCCTTCCGGAATCCATGTTGTGCACTACTGAGTAGATTAAATCTATTCAGGTGACATTCCAACGAATCTCTCACCAGCTTTTCAAGCAGTTTGACCACGACGCTAGTCAGACTAACTGGCCTATAATTGGCTGACAGACTCCTGTCGCCATTTTTGAAGATAGGACAGATGACAGCCTCCTTCCATTCAGAAGGTAATGTACAGCTGTCAAGTGATTTCTGAAACACCATCGTCAGCGGTCCACTCAGTTCCACCGCCAACTCATGCAGAAGCTTCGGGTGAATGGAATCAGGTCCAGCTGCTTTGGAAGGGTTCAGTTCTTGCAGCAGTTTAAGGACTTGCGTTTCCACCACAGTAAACTCAGCTAAATAAGAACCCTCAGGTACTCTGGGGACAAGTTCAACGCTAGCCAACGCGGCCTCACGTACAAAAGCCCCTGCATACTGTTCCCCAAGTACACGAGCCTTATCTGAGTCCGCATACGCACGAGTTCCATCGGCCCGCATCAAAGTTGGGATTACCGAAGTTGAACCACAGCGTCTCTTAACATAAGCGAAGAACTTCTTCGGATTTTCCGAAGCTCCATCAGCCAATTCCTTTTCGTACACCAGCCGAGCTTTCCTTAAGTGTTGTTTACACCTATTTCTAGCCTCGCGGTATCTATCATAGGTGCTAGTTGATGGAGCCGCACGGTAGGTCCTCCAGCACCTAGAACGCTTCTGGAGCAGGTGCTTGCCAGTGGTATCTATCCACGGCGGCCGCGCCCGTGTCTCCTTACTCCTCGCAAGCGGGATGTAGGGAGTAGACACTTCCGTGAGATAAGATTTAAATTTATCCCAGGCCGCCTGAACCGTATCAACCACCGAGATTTCGCAACGCATCCCAGCAGCCTTGGTACGCATTGCCTGATAGTTAGCACGCCATATGTTTGGAAATGGCTTAGCAATGCTCTGGTGACGCCTGGTCAGACTACACCTGAACGATAAACAAACATGATCACTAGCACCTAATGGAGAGCTGTAAGTGATGTCCCCTACGAAATCTAGTGACTTGGCAAACACTAGATCCAAAATAGACGGGAGTTGGGCGTCCATGTACCTAGTGGGGAGGTCCACGAACTGATGCAACGGTACTTGTAGCGTAAGCTCAAGTAGATCTGCCCCGAAAGTACCTTCTGCCGAGTTGCAAGAAAGATCCGCCCAGCAAACTTCTGGTAGATTGAAATCCCCCAGTATCAAACACCTGTTTGCGGATTGGGAGCGAATAATGTCAAGCACCTCTTTGGACGCACTCCCAGGGCTTCTATACACAAGTACGACTGTAAGTTGAGCTGAGGAAGTGTTAATCACTACCGACAGCGCTTCGACAGTTTTATCTGCCGACTGAAACATGTAGGTGCGTGTAACGTCAAGTTCACACCTAACGTAAATAGCAACGCCCCCGCCTTGTCGGCCAACGAAGCGATCACATCTAAATAGTGCGTAGCCAGACAGATGTACTTCACCGTCCGTGATGTCCCGAGACAGCCACGTTTCAGTGAATGCAAGTATATCGGGATGAGACCCATCTACAAGCAGACCTATCTCGCACATCTTATTCCTTAGGCTCCGCACATTGCTTAGCACTATCTGAAGGTAGTCGTAATGTCCAGCCCTGGGTCGTGCGCTACCAGTACTGGCACTGGTAGGGCGGAAACAGACCGCCGGCTGACCACCCGAAAACCCACCAACCGGAGACCTTGTTCACCGGCCGCTCGCCTGGTTTTGAGGTCCTTAATGGCCTCTTTTAGCTTCAGCCTATCCGCTAATGGGAGGTCTGGCTGAACGCTAACATTAGTACCCTTCAATTTGAAGGCAAACCGCAACAGCGCGTTGCGTTCCTCCGGGGTGGATAGGACTACCCGAAGTAAGCGCGGTCGAGGGTTTGGGGCGTTAACTGGGACGTTACCCAATCTAGTCAGTTTCCTGACAGTAACACCGGGAAACCCAGGCGGAAGAAGCTTCGTTACGCACATCTTAAACCACTGTAGGTCGTCTAATGTACGTTCGGCAGGAAGTGCAGCAGTGGATTCCACTGCGTTGCGGAATATCACGCTGCTATCCATAAAAGAATCACTTCGTCGGGGTGTATTTACCCCACGGGTTTTGGAATTTACATGAACCGCAACCGGCTTAGCCGCAGGAAACGAGACTGGGCGCAAGTTATCAGACGACGTTGAAGCAACTGTAGCGTACGTCTTACGCTCCAGCTTGTTTGTCCCGTCATTCTTGACGCTTTTCGAACCTGCCTGAAGAGTACGGGCAGTTCTGTTCCGATTTCTCTTTCGTCCTGCAGGCGAAAAAGCCCGTGGCTCAACGTCCACGCCTGCCTCCACGACCTGTACCCCTGGAAGACAAGATGTGTTTGGAGTAGGCGCCGCAGTTTGAGTAGCACGCGATGCGGACATCTGGGGTTTTTACCCCCTGCCTGCACAATTTTAGGTGAAACTGAGGGAGTCGCATCACCAGGTCGTGTTTTCCGCTCAGGTGGTTGCATCTTGAGCGTCTTCTCACCTCTCGGTTTGGGTGCGGAGGGTTTGCGCACTTTTCTTGCCCTCTTTCGCCCATTCTTTTCTGGCCCAGGAGCCCGTGACTCGCCCTCCATTTGTGGAGGGTCAACAATGCCATCCGAGGCATATGAGTCATCTATCTCAATGTGTACTGCAGCGTCCGGTAAGTTGAACGACCCATCAAGGGATAGACTATCAGCTGGGGGACAGTTCGCTACAGAGTCTTCCTTTGCAATACTCAGGTGATTCATAATCCAGTCCACTTTAGAGCTGAGCAAGGCAAGCCCGACTAGCGCCTTCTCAACCACTGTGAACCTGGATGCCAGTGCCTTAATTTCAGCATAGATGATAGCCGGGCACTTCGCTTTCTGAGTGCAGCAATCAGCACATCTAAACAGGAGGTTTTCACTGCCCACGTTCCCTGCACTAGCAGTTCGCGCTGTGTAGGTTACGTGAAGTAAGAAAGAAGTAGAAAGTAAATTGAAGATAAAGGGGAATGAAAGTCATTAAAATGAAGGATGACACCAAAGAGTGAAGAGAATGACAGAATAAGAACTAAAAGTTTGAAGATGGATATGGTCAAGAGAAGGGATAGGTTTCGTGTTGCCACCCAACAGCATCTAACTGACGCTCGAAACCCTTAACCGTAGGTTCACTGACTACACTTTCTGGAAGCGAGTTCCAGCGCTCGATAACTCTACGCGATAACCAAGTTTCCGCCCTGATCCGGTCAGAACGCGGCTTATGTAGCTTCATGGGATGACCGCGAAGACAAGGTGATCAATTAATTGTTGGCACAGAGTAAAGTTTTCACACTCTCTTTGGAATAAGCTTCCAAGAAAAATTTGAAGGCAAATGTCGCAAGACAGCTTTTTCCATCGGGGAGGTCCTTGCCCGGGATAGAATTACAGCGCAGCAATAGATCAATGTGCTGAAGACATTGATGGAGGTCAGGACCAAGGTATTCGCACCATATGTGCTCCCATCGCTCGCGGTCGGTGAAGTGGATGCACTCGGCTTTCGTCTTCCGAGTAAAAGTTACATTAGTCAAATTTTGTTTACCTGCCTGCGTCTGACTGCGAACAACTGTAAAGTAGGTCTCATTAGGTAAAAGTTTATAACTGCATAAGGTGCCAAACTATGTAGCTGACACGACGGTAGGAATTCGAGGCAGAGTTGTCGAATTATCAGTTTCAGGCTGCTGCCGTTTTATACAGATTTGGCGTCTTAGTTCATTTATATTTACTTATTAAGCTAACAGTTGCTTATCGTAATGTCACCTTGTACCTGACGACTATGTTTTCTACGATAGATTGGTTTCAACACTTTCTGAGCCGTAGTTTTGTTAAGCCCGTTAATTTGTGCTGATTTCCTAATCGACTGGAGCCAATACCTTTAATAAAATACTCATAGTGCGAAGTTTGCACAAAATGTCTTTTATATTTGAATCAGTTATTACGAGTACTTGTACGGTACAACATACCTAGGAGCTTGGCTTACCGTTGTTATGTTCCTCCTGTCAGGCGTTCCAAGCTCTTTCATGCCCAACTAGTATGATGAACCATAACAGACAGAGCTGCCATGTAAAATAAGCACTTCGTAGAATATTAGATGCCCATACCACTGCCGTCTAGTAACAGGCCGATGTATGACAGATAAGGATGCATGGAATAAGGAAGGAAATATTTCAGCGGTGGCATAACAGGGTTAAGCTAAGAGGAAACAGAATGCATGGTCCTCTCAGCGTTTAACGTGTTACCGTGACGACAGCGGACCGGCTATAACGCCCCCAGAGACCGGGGGAAGCCCAGGAGTAAAAAGCCAGAGCGAGGTTCACTGGCTCTTAGTGAGCAGGAGAGGACACTTGTCAGTTCCGTGGATCCCCATTCACTGTGGGACAGCCGCGTGTCTTGGTGTGACAACTTTATTTGAGGGCTCGTCGCAATTGCAGTGGAAGCAGCGGGTTCCGAGCGTCCTCATTACGTGTTCGTCTTAAATCCCCTTGAGTCATTCCTCCGGAGGTACATCAACAATTTCCTTAGGTTCACTGTTCTACTCATTAACCACCCGGGTGAATAGATTGAGGTCTGAGCTGGGATTGTGCAAGTAGTACTAGGATATAACTTACACGGTGGTGCAATTGGCGCGGGTGCAGCAAGCGAACAGCGCAGTTGATTGGACAGCAGCACGTCTTCCGTCTACGCGCAGGTCGATTGGTTGGAGCGAGTTTGTGTAACATATCCTGAGGAAGGTGCTCATGAAAGCAGCAACGTCATTAGTTTTGGTAATGATTTTTTTACTTTACCTCATGGTTCCCACAACTTTGACATTATTTTTCGCTGAGCTCTCTTTGCCGAATTAACCGTTTGTTTGTGAAGGACTGGATTCTGCGACCAGGTCTGCGCGAACGTGTAACATCCCTGGGTTGAACGCTTCCATTTTTGACTTCGCATCATACAATCAGCGTTGTGGTGGAAGACCTGTAGTAGCTCAATTCCGAGTGCACCAAGGAGGAAGAGTCTAGTATAGATAAGGTCGCCGCTGTGACGCGGAATTCCATGAAAAACAGGGATTACAGTACGGCCTCCTACTGGGCCCCTAACATTGCAGCCTTTTGCTGAAGCACGTGCTCGATGTCTCATTGCTAGGAGTAGCTTTAAACACTCGGTGCATTGTAAGGTTGATACCAACAAGGCACGGCATGGACATTTCCGACTCATAAAGACCTTAAGTAACACTAGAGCAGAGGTATTCCACTACTATATAAAACGGTGGTACGACCCACTTAGAATACTGTGTCTAAACTTGAGCGCCGTAGCTCCGTATGGACGTTATTTAGAGAGAATGTTCCGAAGATGGAGAGTGTGAGGTAGTGATGAGAGTTGTGTGATGAAACGCTAATGAGCTTGGGATGGTTTTCCATAGAACGTCGTAGACTGAGCGATGTGTAAGAACGGTTCCGGAACCTGCAGGTCCTCAGCGGCATTTGGCCTACTATCCTGGTTAGCAGAGCTACAGGAAAGCACCTGAAAGGTCTATGTCTTAAACTCAAGCATCGGAGGTACCGGCAAGGTTTAAGGAAGGAACAATTTGCGAACGGCGTGATTGGCAGTTAGAACATTCTTCCTCTTCGTTGCTTGACTGTACAACGGTTGACACCTTCAAGAGTGGTATAGACATATGTCGGTTTTAGCTGTTTCCCGATCGCTTGTAACATTAGTGATGTGCTTTGCTTAATTCTAATGAAAGATGAACGCAAAATATTGCTTCTTGTTGCTGAAGAAATAAGTGCACTTGGAATTCGAAGTATCTGGAGCCATTGGTTGCATGCTGGTGCAAAAAGCAGGACGTTTCTTAGCTGGGAACCTGATCTGACCTGAATTGCGGTTCGGCTGGTGAATTCGGAGAGGTTAAGGCAGATCGCGAAACCCGAAGTGAGCTACGGAAACATGCCTCTGCGGAACTCTTTTAAAGAACATACAAATTTAATGCGCGATAAATGGCTAACTGCCCATATTCCAGTATGGGTCTGGCACATGCGGTAAAAAGTCGGATGACCTCCTGAACATTCGAGTAAGTGGCCTCCTCAAGGCACCTACAAGTCTGCGGCTGCGACCTTCTTCAGCATCAACTGGGGCGTCCTAAGGTCAGATGACAAGATGACTCCGGGTTGTTTTCTTGTGTGGTGTACTTGAGAAGAAGTCAACCAATGTGAGAAGTGTTGCATGAGTCCGTGGCTCCGACTGGAAGAAGTAAGCGCATTTAAGAAATATAAAGTAAACGTATATTATGCTCGAATTTATCGAGGCAAACCAAATCAGGCATGATCAAATTTTACACAACACCATGCGGATCAAAAGATGGGTTACAACACAAGAAACTGGCTGCGGCCAAAAGTTGTATAATTTGCAGGAACATTTGAATTCGTGAGAAGCGGAGTGCCGCTAAAATGGTTTCACGTGTGCGTAGAGTAAATAAAAAGCCACGGTAGGTGGTAGGGACCGTATAAGTAGGCTAAGAGTAGCATTACTGTACTTGTTAGTAAAAGATTTAAAAATAACTAGTCGATATTTCAGAGTATAGCAGTGCGCAGGGACGCTATTCAGCGGCAAAACACATCCGCCAGCTCAGTGTTGATAAACGGAAGTTTCGTGGCTTTTTAGAAGGAGCACCCTTGCCACGCGAAAAATCACCAAGTTCGGGAACATTGCCGTCGATTGCTTTGAACCGTCATGTACAACTAGCAGCGCTTCTTATGAAGCATTTTTCCTGCAGTTACTCGCAGTCGAATGACTCCTCTGTTGGCTCGACAAATGGCACAGTCAGAGTCCAACTTAAATATTGGGGTCCGCCGAGGGGGAAGTATGAAGTTGCAGGTAAGTAGGATGTTCAGTGTATGGGGTCTCACCTTCCCTGATTATGTATATTTTCTGGGGTGTGAAGCACTCATGTTCATCTACCCTCACTGGACATCGGCGGTTAATGTGTTGGGTGCAGATGGTTGGTTTTGAAGTGAAGCCATGGTCGAGGTAAGTCCTTGTTCGTTATTTCCTCCCATCTCAGACGGAGACAATTCCTCAGTTCAGTCCCGGATCGCTAAGATGTTCACGACAACAGAGAAAAGGGAAACAGCGGAACAGGCTGAGAGAAGACCAAAAAGAACAGCCACGGTACCAAGCACTGGGGAAATCCTACTTTAATACATATACTTGAGACAAACAGGTGTACAATATGTAACAGATTTTGCGCTGAAACTGTTTTGGCTTAGGCAGCAGAGGGCACGGCCCAATGGATAAATTACTTCCATGAGGATGAAGAGCAGGATTCCGGGAAGAAATCCACGAGTTATTAGCTTACGGCGTTAGAATTCAACCGGAGACCAGAAAGTGGCTGTGTAATCACGTTTGGTTACAGTCGAAAACCAGAAGATAATGTGACGATTTATATATATAATACAAGGGGTGCGGATAATATAAGACCACGTCATGACTATTATATACGTAGGTATATGAGTATAGGAACTCGAGCATAATGGAAGCCGGCTAGGATAAAGTGAATATGAACGGAAGACTAGGTGTTTAGGTTAGGCCGATGGCGAGATGGCGCTAATGGACCGGGGTTCAGTGGCCAAAATTGCCACTTTGGTTAATCCATCTACTTACTATTGGATAACTACAGTGTCACAGAATAAGTCCACAAACTAGCAAAGACATTTAAGGCGAACATTTCACGAGAACCAAGTTGGATCGATAAGGAGTAGCCCCTAGCAAGCTACGCATATGTGCAGAGATGCGAGTAGCGTGCGTCAAATCGCAATGGCTAGAGGTGTTCAAGTTGAGACGCACGGGATAATAGCGTTGGTGGCTAGATCACCAGTGGCCAATTGTAGCCACTCGATTAACATATTCGGCCACATGTGCATACATACAGTGTCACAGATTAAGAAACCAAACCAGCTGGGTTGTTTTAAAAACCTTAAAGAGAAATAGTTGATAGATAAGTGATGGCCCCAAGCAAGCGACGCATATGCGCAGAGGCGCATGGAGCCAATGACCACTAGCTGCTGCCAAGACGAGTTGAGGGGAGTAATGTGAGCGACAGATAATGGCTCTAGAATTAAGTGTGCCAGTGGCCAGCAATGACGCTCAGGTAAGGTCTTCAGTTACTAGTGGATACCAACGGTGCCACAGTGCAGCTCACCAAACAAGCTGAGCTGTAATGCGAACAGTCCAAGCGAATAAACTTTATAGAGCAGGAGTGGTGAATACCGAGCTAAAGGTCTCTGTAGAGTGGCATAGAGCCTATGGCGAATAGCTGCTGCTAAACAGAAATAAGCGCTCTAGGATGGGTTGTTGTTACACTCAAAAGAAATCAGAACAACAGTATTGCAAATGGAAGTTTAGTAGAAGCAATGACAATAGTACATCGGCAGTCCACACTGGGTACAAGATCAACTGTTTAGTTTTACGCAGTTCACATGTTTTAGCTAAGCACTCGCTTTTGAACCAATCAATAAGCATCTTTGGTTAGTCGGGAGATAGACACTCACACACTAACGGGCACAATGCAGCTGCACAGGCTAGGTGCTGTAGCATGACCTTGACGCGCTCAACATCTGTATCACTTCTCTCCCCTTTAGCTGGAGCTACCCAGCTTGGAAACGATCAACCGGTCGGCGTCAGCGCTCCGAGCGCCGCAATTGTGACTCAGCTACCGGTTCGGCTTCGCGCACGTACATGTAGTTCGACGATTGAGCTGGCTGCTCTGTCTCGGCAACTGTTTCTGTGTCGGACAATCTCGGTGGCACATGATCTAAATGGCGTCGAACAATCCTACCATCCTCAGTCTCTGCTTCTATTATCTGTCGGTTAGTTGTTTTAACGACGGCTGGCTCCCACCCCGAGCCTGTAGGTAAGCGGATATAGATGGGATCTGAATATGTCACATGCTTGTCTCTGCTACAAGTATCAAAACGCTCTTTCCCTCGTTGTTGTTTTATCCAAAGCTTGTGGCTCAATAGATCCATGCAATAAATCCAATCATGTACGCAGCCGAAGACCAAACATTAACTCTGCAGGGCTCCTGCCTGTGGTCTCGTTTGGCATGTTTCGATATGCGAACAAGGAACGATCCAAACGCACACGCAGCGGAGCATTTGGTTGTTTTATTAGCAGCTTTTTCACTGTTTGTACGGCTCTCTCCGCCAACACATTAGAAGAAGGATGAGTGGGTGCAGTTGTTATGTGTTTAATGCCGTTCGAGTTGAGGAAGGTAGAAAACTCAACACTGGCGTATGCTGGTCAATTGTCAGATGCTGATGTCTCGGGAAGGCCAAATGTTGTAAACGTTGTGTGTAGTTTCTCTATAGTACCAGTTGAATTTGCTGAAACAAGGATATGAGAATCAATCCAGTTAGAATGGGCATCGATGACTAGCAAAATCATCCCACCTTCGTGGGGACCGAAATAGTCTACATGGACTCGTTTCCAGGGTGTTTCTGGCCACTTCCAAGGCTGCATTGGCGCATGAGGAGCCGCGTTTCGGGTCCCTTGACAAGGTCTGCAACTTCCAACCTTCGCCACAATATCACGGTCTAATTCAGGCCACCACATATAACATCGAGCTGACCACTTGGTCTTTGCGACACCTGGACGCGCATCATGCAGTTCGTCAAGGATACGTGACCGAAATTTCTTGGGGACAATGACTCGTGCGCCCCACAGAAAGCATCCATTCTGGAGGCTGAGTTCAGGCATTCTGTTACAGAAGGGCATGAGTTCTTTCGGGTGTTGTCCGGCCACCCAACTTGGACATAGCATTTGACCAACGATAGAACAGAGTCTCTGTCAGTTTCCTGACTTATGTCTGTACATGTAACTGGAGAATCATTAAAATGCTGGACCAGGTTTACGAACCCTTGCAGGATAAATTCTTTCGATGGTGCCTCTAGTAAGGGAAGCCGGCTAAGAACATCAGCGGTGGTATTCTGTTGGCCTGGAACGTACTGAATTTCGAATGTATACGTAGAAAGAATAAGCGGCCAAAGTACCATTCTAGGTGAACCATTTGTGGAATAGCATTCTCGTGGCCGCGGGGGAAAACAAGAGGTTTATGATACGTATGGATCAAGAAAGGTCGCCCAAATAAATATTGGTGAACTCAAGTGGCGCAGAAGATGACAGCGGCTGCATCTCGCTCAAGCTGAGAGCAGTTCCGTTCTGCAGGTGTCAAACTCCTTAAAGCAGGTTATAATTGAGAGGACGCCACCTCTGTTGTGATTCCGTAAATGCCTGATAAGATTGTCGCTAGCACAGTCGGAGCACGCCTACGATGACGGCTTGTAACGCTGGCCAAACGAACGGAGTTGCGCTGACCCGATGACGCTATCTTAGCCGGTGCGGCCGAAAATTGAGCGAGCGTGTGAACGATCCTAGCCGCACGTGTTCGGATAGACGCTGAGCCCTCGGAACGGACGTACACGAGAGGGGTTACGATAGACGCGCGCTAATGACTTAGACGCGATGGCTGACCAGCTAACGACTCACACGCAATCCCGTGCCCCGACCGACTCCAAACTGAGGCGAAGAGAAAGAAAAGGCAAGTGGTCCTCTGTAGGCTCTTTTACGACCAACAAAGGGCGATCACAGCCAATGCTATGGTTTATTAAGTTAG
The DNA here is from genome assembly GCA_944474145.2 of Dicrocoelium dendriticum. Classification (NCBI taxonomy): domain Eukaryota; kingdom Metazoa; phylum Platyhelminthes; class Trematoda; order Plagiorchiida; family Dicrocoeliidae; genus Dicrocoelium; species Dicrocoelium dendriticum. The sequence goes on from OX104070.1 coordinate 83,249,665, forward strand.
GGAAAACAGTCACCAGGAAGAGGTGGTAGTTTGCAAATGACCATTGTCAAATGTGCACAGTTTGGGCCACGTCTCGGAGTGGCTGAGCTCTGCTGCGTTGTGGGGAGGAATTGAACCTCGCTTTCCGCAGCCATTCTGCCGGGGTTTCTGGCGCGTTTTTGCGGGAATATTTGCCGTGCCCGCAACCCCTCCCTTTGAAGAGCAAACGTACCGCCTCTGACGAGGATTGACCTGTAGGGATTTCGGCGACCTCCGGATTCTTCCTGTTCGTCGGCAAAGCGGGTTCTCCAGACGCGGCGGCGATTGAGCGGCCTCGACCGTGGTCTCCCGTTGTGGAGCCATAACAAAGGTATCCAGCAGGATGTGCAGCGGCAGGCGCGCGGGATAGCTGGCTGGTGTGGAGGTTTCTCCGTGGCGCGGACGAAGTTGCTTGCGATGGCGAACCCAGGTGTCATAACCCACGGAGACCTCATGCAGCATGTCACCTCGCCTGGCCGTCACTGTTGCTTTGATCCAGCGAGGATGACCTGCTCGGTAATTGCGAGCGTGGACCGGAGCTCCAACGACGAATTCTTTGTGCTTGCTGTAGGCACCATAGTGACTAGGTGGATTCTCAGTTGGAATGAGCGCTTCGTTGGTTGTGCGTAATTTGCGGCCCATCAATGCTTCGGATGGTGACCGGCCTCCTGGCGTAGCTGGATTCGGTGTGGACCGGTACAAGAGCAGGAACGCTTGAAGACGCTCATCCACCGTCCCCACCCCGCGATATTTCAATAGCGCCCTCTTGAATGTGTCGACAAAGAGCTCCGCTTGACCATTCGATTGGGGATGGTAAGGCGGTGAGCGGAGGTGTTCGATGCAGTGTCGGCGGCAAAAGTCTTCGAAGGTGGAAGAGGTAAACTGGGTACCATTTTCGGACATCAAGACCCCGCGATTGCCATGTTGACTGAAGATTCGTTGGAGACAAGCCAGCGTGACGGATGCGCTTGGGGGTTGACGGCGACCACTTCTGGCCATTTGGAATAGGCGTCCACCATGACCAGATAGGAAATGCCATCGTTGGGACCAGCGTAATCGATGTGCACTAGAGACCACGGTTTTGTTGGCGGATAACAAGGAACCGGTGATTAATGTGGTGGCATCTTGGATGTTTGTTGACATCGTGAGCAGCGGCGGACCAAATCTTGATTGTCATTGTCAATGCCAGACCAGTACACAAAACTGCGCAACTGCCTTCAATCCGTTCATACCGGGGTGAGCAGAATGCAGCTGGCGGAGTACAGCTCGCCAGAGACATGAAGGAACGACAACTCGACCTACAGTCATGAGACAGGAATCGACCACGGAAAGGGTCGCGGCTTTGATGCAGTTGTTTGAGTTCACCAGACAATGTCGTGTTTGGCCAGCACGAATGAACGTAAGTGACGGCTTTCTGCAAGACAGGGTCTTGAGCAGTTTCACGACGTATGTCGGCGACAGTGGTAGGGAGACTTCGAATAGCGTTCGATAGTTGATAACGAACGTCGTCCTTGACGGTTACAGTGGCAATCACTGTGCCTTCTACTGCGGCATGTTTGGAAATGAGGTGGGAGAGACCGTTGGTTTGACCAAAATCCTGAGTACGGCAGTAGCGGATTTCGGAGTCGTAACCAAGAAGGATGACCACCCAACGCTGAAGTCGACTAGCCGAGTGTGCGGGAATGCCCTTCTTTGTACCGGAGATTGAAAGTGGGGGCTTGTGATCGGTCAATAGCGTGAACCGTCGGCCATACAGCATCTTGTGGAACTTGGTGACGGCAAAAACAATGGCAAGGGCTTCCTTCTCGATCTGACTATAGTTCTTCCCGGCAGGCTTCAGGGTGCGGGAGACGCGCATAACAGCTTTCTCGGAACCATCTGGGAATCGATGGGAAAGAACTGCTTGCATTCTTCTTGTCTGTTGTCATTTCTTTATTCGACCTTCTTAGCTCTCGTCTGGCGACCTTCTTTACTTCATCCGGCCAGTGCACAGCTGCTCCTTGCTAGATGCACAGCTGTCACTCGTCTGTGACGAATAATTGCTTGTAGCACAGCCCTCTCACCGGCTTCTCTCTGCTCAGGCTCCAATAGTTTTATTACATTAGCACCACGGCATGATTTCAGCATCTGCGCGTCGCCGCGTCTTCGCCTTTTATGCTCCGAACTACATGACAACCATATCGTACGCTTGCGCTTCATCCGTTCGCTGTCCTCTCTTCATAAACCCTTTCTTAATTCTCTTCTGTGAAGCAAACATAATTCATGTGGCTTGCGCACAGTTGCTCCATTGCCTCTCCCTTCTGAACCTCCATTTATCCATTGCTTGCTGCGACGTTTGTCAAGCCTGCTCATATAGGATTCCAGAACTTTCACTGGCATTTTCCAGCCCAGTCTACCTTAGCACTAAAATCTTAGCACCACAACAGGACTCAGTATCTTCGCGCATCTGACTCATATGCTACGATGTCCTCAGCAGACTTAATTTATGCATGCACTCCGACTGTTTGATGTACTTCCATATAAACTTTTCAGCTTTCTTTAGCACTCCTTTCAAATCTTCAAGTCGATGCTCAGCCGTTACTTAGCCTCTCTACTCTAGACGTTCTCATATCTCTTGATTGTTGTAACGTCTTCGACTTTTTCACCTGTAAGCGTCCAGCTATTGGACTAGCTTTTCCAGGCTCTTTCCAAAGTAGTAATATCCCAGCACCATAGCATAAATTGAGAACTTATACACCGCCGTGGTTCAGCATTATATGATAAGACTCCCTCAATCATTCTTCTTGTCTGTTGTCCTTTCTTTATCCGACCTTCTTAGCTCTCATCTGGCGACTTTCTTTACCTCATCCGGTCAGTGCACAGCTGCTCCTTGCTAGATGCACAGCAGTCACTCGTCTATGACACCTAATTAATAATAATTCAGCATTTTCACTGGCTTCTCCGGGCTCAGTCTTCCCTAATTTTATTCCTTTAGCACCACAGCATGATCCTATTATTTGCGGATCGCCTATTTTTGCTCTAAACTAGTTAAGAGCCTTAACGTATGCCTGGAATTCATTCGTTAGCTGTCCTGTCTTTATGAAGCCTTTCTTTGCTCTCTTCTGTTGTGCAGGAATATCCACTTATTCAGCACAAGCCGCTGTTTTGCCTCACCCTTCTTACTGTTCATTTATTCCTACTTGATGTATGGTCTTAGGTCTTATCACATGCAATCATACAACTCTCGGGTTAGCATTCGCTGGCACTATCCAGCTTGGTACTATTATCTTAGCACCCTAGTTGCTGAGGTTAGGCCTCACTGCTCCGATACTCTAAGCAACCTTACTCTACGCTTGCATTTCGACTATTCCCTGCCCTTCCGTCAATTAATGTTTCTTAGCCTCTTAGTTCTTCCCTCCTTTCACTTAGTCAGCACGCAGACGCCCGTTAGCTTCACATTTCTAGGTGTTCATTTCTCACCATTTACTTAGCACCCTAGTATGACTTGTTTCTCTACGCGACGCTACATATATATTTGTTCCGCAAGTGCGCTTTCCTTTAACTGATCTTTAATACTTCATTTCTATCGATCAATCCTTTCTCCCCTATTAATCTGGATCCGTTTTTACAGCAAAGTTTTCGACACTTACCTTTGTAGGAGTTTAGCCCTCATAGGCTTTTCCTATTTCAATAGGCCATAGCACTATACTCCTAGTACCCTCATGTCGTCTTTCTGTCTTGATCACCCGATAATTTTTACTCAGCGCTTGAGTCCTATCTATCCGCTGACTTACCATCGCTTTCGATGTAGGCTGGCCACCAGCCGTCCATCCACCATTCTAACGCCGCTGGTCCCTGATCTCTGCTTTCTGTCTTTTCACGCTATAGTCGCATCATAGTAAACTGATACTACGTTTTTGCTTAATGGCGCAACACTCTGTATTCCTTGTAGATAGCAGCAACCAACTTATAGGGCCACTGCTTTCGAAAAACATTCAAAAGAGACTTTCAGCACAATCATTGCTGCACATTGTACATCATTTGTCTCCACTCTAATGTTATAACATAGGAGTTTAATAATGTTTGTATCCACGCCTGTTCGTTGCGGCCTTGGTTGACTCTCACCTTCCCTTTTCTCCAAGGTCCGGAACTTCTTGGGGATCTGGGATAATACCGAGAAACCGCTTTTGTCCGGGACAGAACAACCAATAAGGACCTATGAAGCACATGGCTGTACAAGAAACGGATACAGCTGCACTCACTACCAGGCCCCTTGTCCAGCGATGATAGCTGGACTCGAGAACTTCACACACCTGAAAAGAATGCATACTCCTGAAAAATCCAGACGCAAGAAACTGACGTTTCGCCCACCTGGATGCCCACAAAGACGATACTTCGTGGAGCCCACATCCTCGATTCGCCTCAGCCATTGTGGCGGCCTTGCCCAAGATACCAGATCAACTAACAGAGGAAATTGAAGGTCATTTGACTGCGGATATCTGAGTGTGAAATCAGTCGACTACCTGGTCTGCCAGTTTTATATTAGTGCACCGACAAATTTCTGACAGGGTTCCAGGACGTGGTGGATTTTCGCCTTACAAGCGTTCTCCCTATAAAAAACCACAAATATCCACGTAGCAACACTGCGACGTGGCGGATGTGACTCGCCACCGAATAAAGTCACTGCCCTGAATTACTTACTGGCAAGTCGACCAGGATAATTATTCAATATTGCCCTGTCACTTTCAATAATAAGTTACACCATGTGTATATGTATCGTTTTCATTACACATGTACTGCCCTGACTGTTTCCACTACGCACGCTAGAATTCAACGTTTTGTCATTCATTGAAGACTCTATCCTGTGACTACTTACACAATTTCCGCAGACTGTACAACCTTCGGCTTACTGCCGACTACACTCATAGCAACGTGTTTGTTGCGAAGCAATATTGCATGTAAATATTGATCATGCCTTGCTTGGTGTGTCTCGACAAATTCGAGAATAAACTATTTATTTATTTATTTATCCCGTAGGCGGAAGCATCGGTAGCGACCAAAATCCGTAAGGCTGGATCGTAATGGGTCAACAGTCGATCAGAACTCAGCATGGCTTTCAGGCAAACGAAAACATTTTCGCATGCGGGGGACCATTGCCAAGGAACGTCCTTCTGCAACAACCGATTGAGCGGGGTTCGAACATCGTGTAGCGATGGCAGGAAGGCGCTGTAGTCGCTGATGAGACCCAGGAAGGACCGCAGTTTTGACACATACGCTGGGGCTTGCATCTGCCGGATGGCTCTGCCTTTCTCAGGATCAGGAGGACGACCATGGGCATCGAAAACGAAACCAAGGTATTTGATCGACGAAAGGAAGAATTGGCATTTCTCAGGTTTCAGACGGAAACCGTACTCCGGGACCTTTTGAAGGACTGCAGCCAGGCGTTCTCGAAACTCTTCTGGGGTGCGACCAACAATAAGTAGATCGTCCAGGTACGCGGCCGCACCGGAATACCAGAGATCGTAGCGTCCATTGTCTGTTGGAAAATAGCTGGAGCGGTCTTGACACCAGTTGGGAGCCTGGTGTACTGGAGAAGACCACGATGCGTATTGATCGACTGGAGAGCTTACGACTCAGGGGCGACCTCGATCTGCAGGTAGGCGTCTGTCAGGTCGATTTTAGCGTAACGGGTGCCTCCATTGAGTATCGTGAAGAGATCGGTTGGGATAGGTAGCGGGTAGCAATTTGGCTCTAGTGCTGCGTTGAGACCGGTGGAGAAATCGGCACAGATGCGGAGGGATCCATTCGGCTCCTTGACCACGACGATCGGCGCTGCTCAGGCGGAATAAGACGTAGGCACCACGACGCCCATGTCTTCCAAACGTTGGAGTTCGGCATCGACCAAGGTTAAGGCTGCGTATGGGACAGGCCTTTTAGGACGGAATACCGGTTGAGCACCAGGTACAAGCTGTAACGCGGCACGGGTGCGTGTACAGCGGCCAAGACCATCCTGGAATACCGGGGCGAACTGTCTGATGATGTCGGCGGTTGGATCGTTTTGCACTGTCAAAGAATTATCACGTTGCAGATGGCCCGAAGAGGAAGATCGGCCAAGCCAAGGGTTTCGAGCCAGTCGAGACCAAGCACATTGAGCCTCGCCTTTGTGATGTAGCACGTCGCGTTGAATGTGGCGCCCCGGAAGGAGACGGAGCAGTGCAGCTGCCCAGTTAGCTGCACGCGACCACCACAGGCGCTGGTGGCAGATTGGGAGGTCGGTTCGAAAGGTGGCTTGCCAAGGGACCGCCAAAGATCCTCGGAGATGATTGTGATGTCCGACGCAGTGTCCAACTGCAATCGGACCGACTGACCATTGATCAAGACGTAGACGAACTTTCTCTGATCTGCAGCGTTGATTTGGAATGTGGCCAGCAGGCTCTGGGAGCTGCCAACCGGACCAGGTTTGGATGTGCGTCTGGGTCGGGAACTCTTCTTTGGATCGCGGGTGGGGGCCAGCCCAGTTTTGGCCCCCTTGAAAGATGGAGGATGGCAGTAACCATCCCGGTGCCCCACCCTGTTAAAACGTTGACAACGATGCTGGCGGAACTTACAGTCGCGGTGGCAATGCCAGGCACCACAGAATCGACATGCGTAGGGTGGGGACTTCGCTCGGTCGGATTGGGTGTGGCGCGCGGACGATTTCGCCCTCGGTGCTGCGATTGCCTGGACCATACCAGGTGCGGCGGCGTTCTGGATCATAGCTGAATCGTGCTTCAAGTTGAGCAGCGTTTGACACTCCTCTCCCAGGTTCTGGAGTGTGACTGATCCATCCTGTTGTTGCTTGGACAGGAGGCGCGTCCGGATATCAGCATCGTGTGGAGATTGGAGGCCATAGACGAAGATCAGGCATTTGAATTGGTCCTCGGTGAGCGAGCCAAGTTGAAAACGTTGGCATTCACGGTTGACCGCGCCCGCGTACGTGATGAAGCCGTCGGCATCACGCTTGGCCAGCTGCAGACACTGATAACGAGCATTGAACAGAGAGGACCGCTCGCAAAATCTGTGACAACGTTCGGACCGTCCCGTCAAAGGTAAAGTCGCGTGTGTTCCTCGGTAAGATGAAGTTGGTGTAGCGCTGGTGTTTGAGCGTACCAAGTTTGCGCAGAAGCAGGCGGACCTTACACGCGTCGTCCTGGCAAGCCAAGTCAACGGTGAACAGGATTCGAACGTTACCCTGACCTTGGCGTCGTACAGGAATTCGCTGATGTCGCTAACCACATGGTCCATTGACTGAGAATGGGCGCTTGGACATGCATGAAGGGAAGAACTAGAAAGCTATTCGGTTAAGACGGACATCAATTTAGGCTGTTGCTGCAGCATCAGTTTTAAATCGGCGTATTCGTCAGTCATGGTTCGTCAACTCTGTCGCCACCGTTATAATTAAGAGGACGCCGCCTCTGTTGGGATTCCGTAATTGCCTGATAAGATTGTCGCTGGCACAGTCGGAGCACGCCTACGATGACGGCTTGTAACGCTGGCCAAACGAACGGAGTTGCGCTGACCCGATGACGCTATCTTAGCCGGTGCGGCCGAAAATTGAGCGAGCGTGTGAACGATCCTAGCCGCACGTGCTCGGATAGACGCTGAGCCCTCGGAACGGACGTACACGAGAGGGGTTACGATAGACGCGCGCTAATGACTTAGACGCGATGGCTGACCAGCTAACGACTCACACGCAATCCCGTGCCCCGACCGACTCCAAACTGAGGCGAAGAGAAAGAAAAGGCAAGTGGTCCTCTGTAGGCTCTTTTACGACCAACAAAGGGCGATCACAGCCAATGCTATGGTTTATTAAGTTAGGGAAAACAGTCACCAGGAAGAGGTGGTAGTTTGCAAATGACCATTGTCAAATGTGCACAGTTTGGGCCGCGTCTCGGAGTGGCTGAGCTCTGCTGCGTTGTGGGGAGGAATTGAACCTCGCTTTCCGCAGCCATTCTGCCGGGGTTTCTGGCGCGTTTTTGCGGGAATATTTGCCGTGCCCGCAACAAGGCTTAAGCAGTGTGACGTTGAGAGCCATTCGGTAATTTGTGCAGTAAACCAGCTCCGAAAACTTAAGTTGAGGCGTCACAAGAAAAAACAACAAGCTTCTGCGGATCATATTGGACAAGAACATCTGTAGATGCTAAGAGCTTCTTGACCGCTTTGAATGCATTTTCATGATTATTGTTCCAATTCCAGCTTTGGTTTTTACGTTGCAGCTGGTGAAGCGGGTGCAGATGAGTTGCTGCCGGTGGTATAAACCTGGAAAACTGAGTGACAACACCGAGGAATGACCGCAATTCATGAACATTTCTGGGTGCTGGCTCCTCAAGTAGCGCCTTTGTCTTTTCTTCCAGTGGACACAAGCCTTCACGTGACAACCGATAGCCAAGATACTGTACACTCGGAACAAGAAACGCACACCTTCTCTTTTTAGAACCGAACCGGCATCCGACACTCGCTTCAGGCCGACGTCCAGTGTATGTAAGTGCTCGGCGGTAGTTCGTCCAGTAATTAAAATGTCAACTACATAACCACATGTATTTGGTATATCTTTCACAAGTGAGTCAATAATACGTTGAAAATAAATGGGGCTGGGCTTATTCCAAAAGACATGCGTATATAGCGGAATAATCCGAGATGAGTACTAATGGTGATTTGCGCGCGTGACTCCCCATCGAGTTCCTTTTGTTGGTAGGCATGACTCAGATCTAGTTTTGTAAATAGATCACCACAGAAAATGGAAGCGTAAATGTCTTCAATCTTTGGTAGCGGATATCGGTCTAATTCTAAAGCTTGGTTTATCATAACCTTGTAATCCTCGCAGATTAGTATCTTACCGTCGCTATTCAATACTGGCACAATGGTGGCTGCCCAGTCTGAATACTAGAAGGGTTCAACGGTACCATCCAGCTGGAGTCGGCGCAGTTAACTTTCGACCTTATCATGGAGGGCATGGGGAAGACTGCTAGCTTTCCAGAACCGCGGTTTTATCTGTGGTTTCAATACCAAATGTGCACTGTAATTCTTTAAAGTCCTGATCTCGACTGAGCAAATAAGACTGCATGATTCTGCAAAATCTCGGATAACGGTGAATTGTCTTTCACCAGGTTGACGTTCGCCATTATGCCAGGAAGGCGCTTAATTCCATCGCTGCCCAGGATGTTCGGACCCGTGGATATCCGGAAAGTGCTATCCAACTTGCATACATCAATCGCTTATGCTCACATTCCTGAGGATAAGAAACAGTCAAAAATGCTCCGGCATATTCAGACACAAGCAACCTTTATACAAAATTACATACGTATATACACTCATGCACTTACATACACTGTTATACCAAACATGTACTTTTTGTACATTTTTGATCACACTACGTTAGCTAAGCATGATCATGCCTGTGAAGGTGTGCCTCGCCTTGTCGAGAATAAAAGTTTATTTATTATTTATTTATTTAAAAGTACACACACATTTGACTCGTTGAATTACGATAAGAAATGCGTGCATTGAAGGTACCAAGCACATTCACCACCTGTCCCGTGTAAGTTCGCAACTATATGTTCGGTGGACACAGCTTTAAAAGTCGGAATAAGGCGTCTGGTCGGATCAAAGTGAGTGCGGAACCGGTATCAATTTCAAGCTCTACTGGTTATTCGTTTACTTGGACAGATACGACAAACGGTTTTTCTGCTCTGATGGTGCGCTTAAAAACGGTTATGGTGTTAATCCAATCCTGGTGCAATTCATCGGTAACGCAGTTTGTAGCCTTACATTTTCCCGGACGAGTGACTTCCGCTTGGAAAGACACACTTTCTGAATATGAGCCGTTTTTCCACAAAATCTACATAATGAATGAAGTTGCGGACAGTCAGTCGGGAACAAGTGATTCTCCCCGCAACGGTAACAACGGAATTCCTTACGCTGTACGGGGCGAGGTAAGGCACGTCCAGGGTTAGTCTGGTAGATCTTGTTTACGTCATGTGAGATTGACTGATTTGAAGGGGGAAATGTGGCTATTTCCTGGACGAGGCTGGCACGCTGTCAGACTATATCACCTGCTTTTTCCCATGTCAGTATCGTTTCATCTTAGGAGAGCAGACGTTCTCGTGCCTTCTCATCGAAAACCCACATGATTAATGCCTGTAACAGCATCGCAACTTAAATAAATAAATAATTTATTCTCAGTTTCATAGAGACACACCAACGCAGGCATGATCAAGGTTTAAAAACCGACGTGTATCACGACGATACATTGGGTTCAAGCGTGTGTAGTTGAAACAGAGTCGGGAAGAGTTGATATGTGAGTCTAGTCGACTTGCCAGTTTGTAGTTGTGGGCTGTGACTTTATTCAGTGGCGAGTCACATCCGCCACGTCGCAGTGTTGTTAAACAGACATTTGTGGCTTTTTATAGGGAGAACGCTTGCCAGGCGAAAACCCACCACGTCCTGCAACACTGCCGTAAAGTATTTTGAACATTAATGTTGAACTGGCAAAGCCGCTTGACGACTGGTTTTACCTTCGGATTTTCGCAGAGTAATGGCTTCCAATTTCCTCTGCTAGTTGGACAGGTAATTTGATCGGGGTCGCCATTATTTTTGAGATCGGTGGAGGAGAGGGACCTCGTGATTATTCATCTTATTGTATGTCCAGGTGAGCAAAAGTTCAACTTCTCCGCTGTCCAGGTTTTACAGATGTATAATTTTTGGGAGTATGAGGATATGTCCATTTCTCCATACTGGACAAGGGTTATGGTGATTGCAGTTCGGTCCTTTCGGAGTTCTACCATGCTCCAGGTAAGTCCATGTGGGTTGTTGCGTCCGTCTTGGGCCAAAACTGTTCCTCAGTCCAATCCCAGATCTCCAAGAATTCCCGGACCTCAGAGAAAAGGGAAGTGAGGGACAGCCGAGAGAAGACCGCAAGAACAGGCATGGAGTTGAACATTGTTAATATCTTAAGTTACAACACTTGTGCTTGAGACAAAAGCATGTACACTGTGCAACAATAATTATGCTGAAAATGTCTTTTGAATATCCTACAGAATCATTAGCCGTATAGGTGGATTGCTAACGCCTGCCTAGAGACAAGATGGTTGTACAAGTAAGTAAAGTACGAAGTATCCGTTTAGTAGGAGCCAATAATTGCGTAGGGATAGAGCAAAGAGAGTTAGAATAATGGTAGTGATTGTCAGGTTTATGAACAGCAAGTAGTTGGCGTAATCCGAGAGGGAGCGCGTAATAAGCGAAAATAAATAGGTTGCCGCGAGAGTCCTAAAGATTAATTGGTGGCAGGGCAGAGGAAGGATTGGATGCAGAAATTCTAGAGGAATAAAGGATGTTGAGATACGGAGTGGCTCCTAACAAGCATTAAATTATCGCATATGCATGGAGCCAATGGCCACTATCTATTTCTGAACAGAAATTCCGAATATACGACGTCCGACAGGTGGCGATAGAAGAGACTAAGTGGCCGGATGTAGCCATTCCAGTCAGACGCTTGCTCACTAGCGTATGCCTATAGGGTCGCTGAGTGTATCAACAGGCCAATGAAGGTAAGTGACAGTTCAGGTGATAGGTCAACAGACCAGCAGAGCTGTGACGCAAGCAATCCAAAAGAATGAACATTGCAAGAAGGGAGCTAGCTCCGGATATCCGCAAAGTTAAGTGGAAGCTACGGTGACAAGCTGTTGCTAGGTAGAGATATTAGCTCTAGAAAAGAATATGTCAGTCGCTGTTGAAGCCATATCATTAAGACGATTGATCACCAGTGGATACCTACAGTTTCAATGAAGAAATCAACATGCGAGCGAAGATTCGAGAGACAAACGTCAGAGAAAAATGAAGGATGAAAATCAACGAGAGGATCCTTGCAAGCTACATGGAGACAACAATGCCTAGCTGCTATCAAGAAGAGTTTATGCGAGTAGGACGAGCGACACAACGGCGCGCTAGGAGAGAGAAGAGTGACCAGCAATAGAGTTCGGATTAAGCCTTCAGTTACTAGTGTATCCTACGGTGGCATATAATAGGTCAACAAACCATCTGAGCTGTGACGCAAGCAATCCAAAAGAATGAACATTGTAAGAAGGGAGCTAGCTCCGGATATCCGCAAAGTTAAGTGGAAGCTATGGTGACTAGCTGCTGCTAATCAGAGATATTGGCTCTAGAAAAGAATGTATCAGTGGCTGTTGAAGCCATATCATTTAGACGATTGATCACTACTGGATACCTACAGTTTCAATGAAGGAATCAACATGCGTGCGAAGCTTGGCGAGACAGACGGCAGAAGAAAATGAGGGCTGTAGTGTCAGGGAGTGGCACCTTGTAAGCTACATGGAGCCAACAATGACTAGCTGCTATCAAGAAGAGTTGATGCGAGTAGGACGAGCGTCACAACGGCGCGCTAGGAGAGAGAAGAGTGACCAGCAATAGAGTTCGGATTAAGCCTTCAGTTACTAGTGTATCCTACGGTGGCATATAATAGGTCAACAAACCATCTGAGCTGTGACGCAAGCAATCCAAAAGAATGAACATTGTAAGAAGGGAGCTAGCTCCGGATATCCGCAAAGTTAAGTGGAAGCTATGGTGACTAGCTGCTGCTAATCGAAAGGCTGGAAGGATTTGATCATAGGCGCAGTCAGGGAGTGCAGTAAGGGGACGAGAGATAAACTCATTTACAGTCGCATTTGGCTGTTGTCGCATGGTGCTGAATTTATACCGAGCAGTAAGCACATGGGGCTTTTCCCCCCATATTCGGTCCAGGGAATAGAACACCGTTTTTAGGTCTCGCTTCGTATGTAATTGTAAACTGTCGAAATGTCGCTGGCCCTGGATGCCAAGATGGTGGCGTAGTAATTTAATTTTCGCTGCTTCATCATTCATGCAATTTCCGCCAAGGAGCAAAAGCAAATTAACGTAGTTAGTAAATGTAGTTTTCCACTGCAACCATTGTTGCGCAGTAGGCCTCTCAGTAGAAGAATTCGCAAAGGGTTGGTGTGCCGTTATTGAATTTGCCATGAGCAACCAGAACAATCTCCGTCGCCAAATTGTTACACTCAACCGAAATCAGAACAACAGTATTGCAAATGGAAGTTTAGTAGAAGCAATGACAATAGTACATCGGCAGTCCACACTGGGTACAAGATCAACTGTTTAGTTTTACGCAGTTCACATGTTTAGCTAAGCACTCGCTTTTGAACCAATCAATAAGCATCGTTGGTTAGTCGGGAGATGGACACTCACACACTAACAGGCACAATGCAGCTCCACAGGCTAGGTAGTGTAGCATGACCTTGACGCGCTCAGCGTCTCTATCAGTAGTGTCAGTGGCTGGTGTAGCCATATTATTAAGCCGCTTGGTCACTAGTCGCTACCTACAGCTTCAATAAATAAATCAACAAGCGAGTGATGATTAATGAGACAACCAGTCTAAGAAAATAAATGTTGGAGAATAAAGGAGTGGCAACTTTTAAGCTACAGATTTGCAAGGACCTGCGTGCGGCCAACCCCGATTAGCTGTGGCCAAGAAAATTTGACGAGAGTAAGGCCATCCACAGACACCGGCATTAGGAGAGAGAGACCAGTGACTAGTAATGGCGTTCCGATTAAACTCTTAGTTACTAGGAGCTCCTACTATAGCACTGAATAGGTCACCAAACCAGCTGAGCCGTGATAAGCAGAGTCCAAGAGAATAAACTTTGTAGGGAAGGAGTGCCTCCTGACGAGCTCCGGATATCAGCAGCGTTGCATGGTGCCTATGGCGATTAAATGCTGCTGAACAGAGAACATTTTGCTTTTAACTGGTAAGCACTACTAGTTAGATTACTCGTGTTGCCCATCTAGTGTCTGCTGTACTTTGTCGGCATCGCCTGGGCTGGATACGCTGGACCAGGGCTTGAGATCACCACCGTGGACCAAACAGGTAAGCTTGCAACCGGGTCAATTATGTACAGTTTGCTTACTTCGTGTCCAAGTGCGGACCTTTGTGGAACCTCACTTGTCATTAGCATAGAGGCGGATGGATTTTGAATGACATTTACGCGTGGGATTTACCTCTTATGAAGGCAGCGATCCAGAAGCGGAATGAAGCTGAAGGTTTCCTCTATGCATCTCTGTGAAAATCTGTAGCCTGCTTGGAGCCACCAATTATTTCCAAACTTTTTGCTTTGGTCGTTTGCATCACAACTCAGCAGGTTCTGTGACTTTTTCTGTGACACTGTAGGTTTCCCGCAGTGGCCAATTCTTAAGCGAATAGCTCTACCTGTCCACTGACACTCTATTACAGCGCCATTTTCTCTATTCAACAGCAGTTAGTCGCCATAGGCTCCATTCAAATCTGCGAATATCCGGAGCTCGCTAGGAGTCACACCTTCCCTACAAAGTTTATTCGCTTGGACTGTTTGCATCACAGCTCAGCTGGTTTGGTGACCTATTCCGTGACACCGTAGGTTCCAGTTGTAACTGAAGGCTTAATCCGAATGCCAAGGGTGGCCACTGACCTCTCGCCAGACACGTTAACACTTCACGGCAGCAGTTATTCATTGTTGCCTCCATGCATCGCTGTGCGAATCTGTAGCTTTGAAGGAGACGTCCCTCTACCCTCCAACCTTCTTTTTCCTCGAATGTCTGTCTATCTAACCGCTCGCTTGTTGATTTATTTACTGAAATTGTAGGTATCCATTGGTGAACAAACGTCTTACTTGTATGGCTTCACCGGCCACTGCAACAACCTTTCCTGGAGCCATTATTTCTGTTTAGCAGCAGCTGGTCACCATAGGCTCCATGCAACTCTACAGCGACCTGGAGTTCGGTATTCACCATTCATTCTCTACAAAGTTTATCCGCTTTGACTGTCTGCATCACAACTCAGCTGGTTCGTTGACTTATTCTGTGCCACCGTAGGATCCACTAGTAATGAAATGCTTAATCCGTATGCCATTTCTGGCCACAAATCTCTCTCGCCCACCGCCGTTATCTGTCTTTTGCCTTACTCTCGTCAACTCTTTTTGACAGCAGTTAGTCTTTGTTGGCTCCGTGCATCACTGCGTAAATCTGTAGCTTGCTTGGAGCCACCGCTTATTTCGAAACTTTATTTGCTTGGATTGTTTCCACCGCAACTCAGCAGGTTCCTTGCCTTATTCTGTGACACTGTAGGTATCCCGTAGTGACCAAGTCTTAATCGAGTAGCCCTACGCGCCCCCTGCTACTCTCTATTATAGCGCCTTTTGCTCTGTTCAACAGCAATTAGACACCATAGGCTCTATACAACTCTGCGGATATCGGGAGCTCGCTAGGAGTCCCGCCTACTCTACAAAGTTAATTCACTTGGACTGATTGCACCACAGCTCAGCTGGTTTGGTGACCTATTCCGTGCCACCGTAGGTTCCATTAGTAACTGAAAGCTTAGTCCAAATTCCATGGTGGCCAGTGACTTCTCCCCTAGCGCCCTTATCTGCCGTTCGTTTTACCCTCATCAACACTCCTTAGCAACATTTAGTCGTGGTTGACTCCACGCATCTCTGTGCGAATCTGTAACTTAGAAGGAGCCACTCCTTTTCTCTCCATCCTTCATTATCCCTGCATGTCTGTCTCTCTAACCTTCGCTCGCTTGTTAATTTATTCATTGAAACGCTAGGTACTCACCAGCGATCAAATGTCCTAAAGACATGGCTACACCAGCCACTGTTACTACCTTTCCTAGAGCCATTATCTCTGTTTAGCAACAGCTGAGCGCCATAGACTACATGCAACCTTGCGGATATCCGTGGCTGGCTATGAGTCACTCCTTTCCTACAACGTTTATTCTCTTACATTGCAACCCAGCTGGTTCGATGAGTTATTCTGTGACACTGTAGGTATCTACATGTGACTGAATTTATTAGCCGAATGGCTACGGTTGGCTGCTGATGATCTGTCCCCCAAAGCTTTTATCTCAGTTGTCTCACCTGCAGCCCCACTGGCTACTGCGATTTGGCGTACTCTCCTCGCATCACTACGCATCTCTACACAAGTCTATTAGCGCCATGGCTCGACATCTTAACTTCGACACTTAGTCCTTCTTAAATATCTATTAAATCCTAGCCGGTTTCATTATGCTCAGCTTCCTATCCCCACCTACCTACGTGCATAATAGTTACTGGGGTCTTAGATAAGCCTCATCTGGTGGAGTATATAGAAATATCGCCAAGTGGTCACTGTAGCTTCTGGTTTCTGACTGTAACCAAACGTGATTACACAGCCACTTTCTGGTCTCCGGTCGAATTCTAACGCCGTAAGCTAATAACTCGTGGATTTCTTCCCGGAATCCTGCTCTTCATCCTCATGGAAGTAATTTATCCAGTGTGCCGTGCCCTCTGCTGTCTAAGCCAAAACAGTTTCAGCGCAAAATCTGTTACATATTGTACACCTGTTTGTCTCAAGTATATGTATTAAAGTAGGATTTCCCCAATGCTTGGTACCGTGGCTGTTCTTTTTGGTCTTCTCTCAGCCTGTTCCGCTGTTTCCCTTTTCTCTGTTGTCGTGAACATCTTAGCGATCCGGGACTGAACTGAGGAATTGTCTCCGTCTGAGATGGGAGGAAATAACGAACAAGGACTTACCTCGACCATGGCTTCACTTCAAAACCAACCATCTGCACCCAACACATTAACCGCCGATGTCCAGTGAGGGTAGATGAACATGAGTGCTTCACACCCCAGAAAATATACATAATCAGGGAAGGTGAGACCCCATACACTGAACATCCTACTTACCTGCAACTTCATACTTCCCCCTCGGCGGACCCCAATATTTAAGTTGGACTCTGACTGTGCCATTTGTGGAGCCAACAGAGGAGTCATTCGACTGCGAGTAACTGCAGGAAAAATGCTTCATAAGAAGCGTTGCTAGTTGTACATGACGGTTCAAAGCAGTCGACAACTTTGTTCCAGGACTCGGTGATTTTTTGCGTGGCAAGCGTTCTCTCTTTATAAAGACAAAAACGTCCCTTTATCAACAATGTGACCTGCCGGATGTGACTCGCCACTGTAAAGCTCAGTGTCCATGGTTACACTCCGGAATATCTACTAGTCAATTTTGAATATTTTATTGTCACGTACAACAAAAATACTCTTAGTCTTCATCTACTCTCCCCACTCCACCTACCGTGCTTTTTTATTTACGCTGCACGCAATTGAAACCATATCATTGGCGCTTCATTGATGACTTTGATCCCCGTGAGTGCGTCAGCTGCTACTACACAGTATACAACGTTTGGCCACAGCCACTTGCATGCGTTGTAACGCATCGGTTGCGCCACATAGTTGCTTGTAAATTTTGAGCATACCTGAGGTGGTATGGCTGGATGAATTCGAGAATAACATACTTCATTTTATTTTATTCTAAGTATTCTCGAACTATAGTTTGCTTATGTATGCGAGAATTAAACTTTCCCCTGTTTCAATTTTCCTTCCCGTTGTTAGATTCACTCAGGCAACGCGAGCATCGGCGTTGTCATGAATCGGACGTGACATACAGCCTCTAGCTTTTTCTCGCGCTCGATATATCCATGTCCTCTCTCGCTATCTCACTTTCGGTGCCCTATTTTAGCCTTAGTCAGACCAGGGATGCATTTAACCTTTTAGCTTTATTTGGTGTGGTCTTGTTGCGCACACGGTTGGTTGTTTTGCTGCGAGTCTGGTAGTTAGCGCACAATCGACAAGCTATAACAACAATCTAAAGTTTGAGCAACAATCGTCGCTGAGGAAGTTTCAACTGCTTTGCTGAAGTCGATGAAGACCTTGACTATGTTTTTGGGCACCTATAGGGACAAACAAGTTGGAGGCGCTGGAACGTGTATTCCGGAAACCCTATTTGTTACTGGGTTTTACCTGCATGTAGGATTAGTTTTGCATTTCTTTTATTCTGAATTAAAAGCCCTGATTCCTAAATGATTAGTGCTGATAAGCATCATTATGGACTAAACGTTAAGGCAAGGTTTAGCGTTGTATTCGGCAAGTACACTAGGTTTCGTTACACATTCATTAAATTCATTGTTGTGGAGGGCAGAGGGTGCTAATATTTAACACTTATCACCTCCGGTGCAGAACAGGATCAAGTGTCATTGCAAACTATCGTCCTAGTAGGCCGGAGTAGTTGCAGTAGAGCGGTGCAATACTGATGTCTTACAGCGTAGGATACTACGTGCCGCGTGAAACGTCCCTCAGACCGAGCACTGCTAAGGTTTTCTAGAAGGTGCTTCCAGTCGTTTATCAAGTGCATGGACAGAGCGAGAGCAAGGTGAACATAGTGCCTCTTCGGTTTAATAATTTCAAGTAGTGCCCTTCGTCGTCCTTCCTGTTTTGAGCCCAAACACCAAGTATTTCGTTGCCAATTACCTCCATAACTTGCGCCTGGTGCATATTAAGTCCTTAAGACGGTGACGGTAGTCCAAGGGGAAAAGTTTTTTCAGTTGGAGCCAAAAGAGGTAGGATAGGTTTCGAAGTCCATGGCCAACATTTGGGCCACATATCACAACCTGTTCAATTAGAGTGCATTCAAATTTTGAGCGTGGAAAGACAGCTGGTCAGCCATACCGGTTGATTGGGTTTACGTGAGAAATACATGGGTCCTGAATCTATCCCATGTCATTCGGGAGAACGACCTACTTTTGTTGCAGCACACCCTGTTAGCAGCGCAACTCTCCTCAGCGTATCTGGGAGGTCTTCAGATTAGTGGCAATTATTACACCTAAAGCGTTCCCCTGAACATCATCCTTGAAAAGAAAACCACCAATGTGATATGTACCGAGTTCAGCAGGCGCAACTATTAGGAGGGCGCAACATTCTTCATAGTCGACGGATAAGTCCCAGTTTATGGACCACTGGTGTGTTACATCTAGCGAGTCCTGTAGTCTATCAGCGACCTTAAGGTCGGGTGCCTCAGACCATAGTTCAGTGTGTTCTGCCTAGCTTAGACCTTCATCTTGAAATATTCCAGTAAGGCATTGTATGTAGATGTTGAAAAAGTCAGGCACAAGTACAGCAGCTTGGAAAAAGTAAATAAATAAATATTTTTATGCTTGACGTAGCGATCGTGCTCCGTAGGTATTACTCGCTGCTCGGACTGCCTGTTTGAAAATATGTATGACCGTGGATGGGTTGCAGTAAATTACGCAGCACTACAAGATAAAATTATCTACATGCCTTGGTAAGAGGCGCAACCTGTCCACAGACGCTGTTAAATCGCAGTACTATAATTGCATACCTGGCGACCATGTTCATAATGCCGCCCGGAACAAGTTGTCCACAATAGTATCACGAGGATGGAGCCGCAATCAATTTCTTCAGCGCCCGAGGTACGTACTCTTTTAGCAACACGACGTTGTTCCTTGTCCAGGTTGGCGGCATTCGGTTTCGCATACGCCTGTCACCGTGGCCAGCCAAAGGACGTCAGCGCTTACTCAGGGACCATGAGTGGCTTGAGCTGCACCACCCACAGCACCACCCACACACCCCATATCCTGTGTAAACCCAAAGGAATATGACCAGGAGGCATGCAGATGAGAGCCACTTTTCCTCAACGGGGCCGGTCTACACTCATTCAAGGCACAGAGGCAATTTGTATTTGGGGAATAAGGAGCACACAAGATGGTAGCTGAAACGTAGTCCGCTCCAGCTGAAATAATGCTAGCGAATAACATGTAGCTATTAAAGCATACGGCGATGCAGACACAACTCTCCCCCAATTTAACATATGAAGTAAGTTAGTTAGAAACGAATCCGCCATAAGTACAAAATGTCCTGAAGTTACTCAAAAGTGATGCAAACGCAATAAGCTTACCGACGCTAACCACAATTCGCGTAAGCAAGATGCCCAGTTAATAGAAGCTTAGTCAGGTACGCAAAACAAACCAAATAAAGTGGAATAAAATTTCTTTAGTTTATAAAGACCTAGCTTAAGTGCACGTTGGTTTAGCCCAACTGCGGTGAAGAAGCAGCATGAATGCAACATCAGCTTCAGCATATGGCACTGTGCATCGTCCCTCGCAGTTAGTTAGCTCGCACTGCCCTGCCGTGGTCAGGTCCCACTGATCTCTCTCTTCCTTCCTGACTCTTCCAGTGCTAGTAAGACTTAAGCGGTCTACGCTCCGCAGACTAAGCAAGATGTTTCCCCACATCTAAAGCCTGCTAGACTTGCCCAACATCTATTGTTAGCTCTTTTCTCATCTTTACTATGTGTCCTTATGCAAACGTGCCGAATAATCAAGTCTTACCCGATCGGCCTCCTGCTCTCCGGATTCATGCAGACTTCTGCGACGTCACCTCACTTGGTTCGGCTGACTCCACTATCCCTTCACACTACCTGGAGAGCCGCTTGAGCTTTTCCCATCTTTCGTCAATAAACCTTTATCATCCTGACGCTAACTTATTTTTTTCTCGCACTCTGTTTTCAATTCTTCTTCAACTGGAGTGCCAGATCTCACTGCTCTGTGGTGATCTAGGACCACTGACCAGTTTCTTTCTCTCTGACGTGTCCTATGCTCAGACTTAAGCGGTATACGCTATGCAGACTCAACGCTCTTGTTCCCCTACCCGTGAGGCTGTTAGACTCGTTCGCCCTCTATTGTTACAGCCACTTTTCCTGCCTTTACTGTACGTGCTATTCCTGCGCGTTGACTAATCCAGTCTAGCCAGATCGGCCACTTGTTATCGGACTTCACCCAGAGTTCTTCGAAGTTACAAATCTTGGTTCGGCTGACCCAACGTTTTGTTTACATCACCTAAAATGTCTCGTGCCCTCCTCCACTCTCTAGCAATTAACTTTTCTCATCCCGTTCCTAACAGTTTCTTGTCATGGTCTATGTTCCTAATCTTTCTACCACTGGAGGACCAGTTCTCAATCTCCTGCTGTGTGGGTCTAGTCTTACTTGACCAGTCCACAGTTGTTCTCACTACAATTGTATGACATAATCTCAGTGCGCCGACTAACCTTTTCTTATCTGAACGGTCTTCTGCCCTCCTATTACTCCCGGATGTCATTGCAATTTCCGACCAGGGTCTGGCAGCGACTTCGCTCTCTTCCACTTGCGTCTAGACCCCTGTTCCTTTTATTTTCTTCTTACCCGTCGCCTTCTCTGTTATCGCGCTCCATTTTTATTCCCACGGCTTACACTCATTGCGCCTAACCAAGTTATCCTAGTGCTTATGGTCTCCTCCGCTCCTACCTCGCTCCTGATTACTGACGGCACTCGAACCATTGCTACGTGTTTCTTGACTATTACTTCCATTAGTATGTTCATCTTGAAACTCTTCATATGCCACTGCTCTTTACCTAATGTTCGCATTTGCCTGTTAGTGTGACCGTACGTGGCATAACGACTCCCAATGCACGGCAGTTTGGGCCCTCTGTGAACCTTTTCTCTAGATTCTGATGGCTCTTGGACTGTGGAATCCTGAGCCCTTTAGAGTTATTTCTCTTACGAATTACGGTTGCACTGCCGTCCGCATCCCTCCTCTCCTAGCCGATTCTTTGAATTTCCTTTTCCCCTTGGAACGTTGCTTTACCTATGTTGCTCCCGCATTCGGTCTCAACCTACTTGTCCTTAGTTTCGCCTAAGATGCCTCTAGCATTCGGACTGCTTCCTTCATCATCGGTTTACCTGTTCTTCTCCAACCATCGCATCATTCGCTTAACTTTTGTCAACACGCTTTGTTATATCGGTCTCTTGACCCTGCGCGTGCAGAACCTCCCTTCTACCTAGTAGTTTTAGTCTGAGTCAAACCAACGACGTGGTGTAAAGAATGCGCTTGAAAATCATTTATACTAACCAAAATTACACAAGTTTTAATGTATTATAGGCACCGTTGCGCGCCATCAGTCTGCGTTAGTTCTTCTTGATTCATTGCTGTCTCTTTGTTTGGCTGCCTCTTGTCCATTGCCCGTTTTTCTTGAGATTTCCACAGTTATTTCGGCCAAAACAAGAAGTTTTATCCAATGGGACTGGTCGACCTATCCTCAATAGCCAGCTGCTTTAAACGCTTGATTCTTTCTCCGGGTGATGAAGAGCCCACACATCGTTCCAAATGCAGCTCTTTCAGCCAATTTGGAGACGCCACCCCACAGGGTCTAAACAAATGGGTTTAGCTCGCCTTGTACAGTAGAACAGTTTACTCACCTGGAATAATATATTTACATGGATCTCCTGTTCCACAACCGAAAAAAACAATTCTGGCGTGTTGACCTTCACTGCATTAAACATTCCGATTCTCCAGTCACCTGGAGCTTTTCTGACGTCATTTCACGAACAGCGTTGCGCTCGTATAAGTGGCTTTTCCGATGGCCTTTCTTAGAGTTTTCACTTGGCAATGGAGACAATTCCACTCACCTACATTTGAAGGAATTCCGAAGCCACTTTGAGGAGAATAGCATTTTCGCCTGTTATGGACATATTCAGCCACAAGAAACAACTGCACTCACCGTCACTACGACAAGTCCAGCGTGGATAGCTGGACACTGTTTGCCAGCCGGACAAGAACATAATAAAAAAATCGGCCTCTATTAACAATGTGTTTACTCAAATCTGCGACTCTTGCATCATTGACCGGCTTCAACGACTACTGCCCGATCATTACTAAGCCATTCGGCAAACCAAGGAATAAGTTTGGATCTCAACCGACTGCGATTAATGGTGTGCGAAATCAGTCCATACGATGCATAGCCGATTAGCACTACTGTTCAACGGAAGCTACGGCAGTGCTCCAGGACGTGACGGGTTCCCGCCTGGCAAGCGTTCTCTCTATAAAAAGCCACAAATGTCCGCTTAACAACCCTGCAACGTGGCGGATGTGACTCGCCACAAAACAAAGTCACAGCCAAACATTTCACACTGACGCAGTCCTCACCCATCTTCATCCAACATGTGCAACTGATTTTACTATGATGATTGCTTTGATGGAGCACAGATCATCCCGGATTCGTAATGGCCATTGATTGCACCAAAACTCTGTTTGGGCTCCCGTGCTCATGGATCACTACATGGCGAAGTTACCCCAACTTGTAGCTTGACGCAACAGTTATGAATGATTTGGGTGCGCCACAGCGCCAACATGTTCCTTGGTCTGATTATCACCTGACAATATGCTCACTCATATGGACTACATCTTTTCACTCATACCTTTCATTAAAACGAAATGTCTTAACATTCCAAAGAAGCTATGCTTGTATGCATATTTGATCAAGCCTTTACAGGTGTGTCACGTTTTACCCAGAATATACCATTTATTTATTTGTTTATATTAACGTGACGCTCTTCACTGCAACTCTGCTGGCCAAGGTTGTCGCATGTGGCGTTTCTCCCAAAGACTTCGCCAAAACAGTAAAGAAATGGTTGCACACCGTGCGACACCTTACGGCAACACAACGCATTAGCAGAATGCTGATTTCCTTGGAAGAAATAGTGAACAGAAATGTTATGCTGGATTATGGAGTTCCAGGAAGCAGAAGTGGTGGAACTGGACCAACTGAACATGCAGCCATGACACCTATGTACTTATTTGCAATTGCAATTTGTACACGCATATATAAATATATAAATACTGTTTTCTCGACAAAGCGGGACACGTCTTTTGGGGTATGGTCAGCATATTGCAACATTTTACACGATAGCATGGTTATCAGGACCAAGAGCGGAAGTATTACCGATGGAGTGAGTAGTGGGGGCCAACATGGTCCAAAGAGTGTATGGGGCCTAGCTTCACAGAATGCAAGATATAAGGATAAGAATTAGATCATTATTGCTGCGAAGGTTGATGACGAACTAGTCCGATGAGGTTGTGTACACAGTGAGGGTCAGGTGGCTGAAACATAATCAAAGAACTGCAAAATATTTTAAGAATAGCGCCATGTCACAAATCAAATATCATGTCGTAGTCGTACGAGAGCGGATAAATGCCCAGAATTGTGAAATGTTGTATTGGTCAACATGCCAATGCTTGGTTGGGACAGTGATATACTTAAGTGGTGAGTCAACTCCGGCACGTCGCAGTGTTGTTACACAGCTTCGCTTTCCGAATCCACGCGTTCGGTAAGCGGGTGAGCATAAACAGTGCTTCGCGAATGTGCATACCCAGTCTAAGTGAACAGTCGTATTGTTTTGGACGTAAGCGAGCTATTTTACTCGCGGGTTGCCCACTGAGTGAAAGATTTATGCGCCCTGTACCAGCAGTAAGTGGTGGCGTGAAAGGATAGTTTTCCCCCTTTAAGCTTGCGACCTGGTTAGTTATGCGCATAGGTGCTAGTCCGGAACTTCAGGGAAGCGGAAGCCATGCAACTGCGCAAACGAATCAGCTAATTCCTCGATCGGCTGGTTCCCCACCCGGATGTTTCTTGAAACAGATGATTGGCGTGGCCACGTGACTAGCGTGATGATTGGCGCCGACCAATGTCAGAAATTAACTCAACTAATAAATAAATAGTTTATTCTCAAATTCATAGAGACACACCAAATCAGGCATGATCAAGGTTTAAAAGCAGTTGTGGATCACGACGATACTTCGGGTTCAATCGTGTGATGTTGCAACGGTCAAGGCACTATAAGTGCAATGAAACGGTGCATGGGGACGGAGAGTATCATATACTTGCATGCGTCGGGAAGAGTTGAAATATGAGTCTAGTCGACTTGCCAGTATGTAGTTGTGGGCAGTGACTTTATTCAGTGGCGAGTCACATCCGCCACGTCGCAGTATTGTTAAACAGTCATTTGTGGCTTTTTATAGGGAGAACGCTTGCCAGGCAAAAACCCACCACGTCCTGCAACACCGCCGTAAAGCATTTTGAACATTAATGTTGAACTGGCAAGGCCGCTTGACGACTGGTTTCATAATCGGTTATTTGCAGACAAACGGCTGTTGATTTCCTCTGTTAGTTGCACAGGTAATTTGATTAGGGGTCGCCATGATTGTTGAGGTCGGTTGAGGAGAGGGACATCGCGACTAGTCGTTCTGTTGCATGTCCAGGTAAGCAAAAGTTCAAATTTTCTGCTGTCTGGAGTTTTCAGATGTAGAATTTATAGGAGTATAATGATTTGTCCAGTTCTCCATACTGGACAAGGGTTGTGGTGATTGTATTTGGGTCCTTTTCGTGTTCAACCATGCTCCATGTAAGTCCTTGTCGGTTGTTACGTTCGTCTTGGACAAAAAACTGTTCCTCAGTCCAATCCCAGATCTCCAAAAAGTTATTACCTCGGAGCGTGCTAAAAGTCAAATGGACGAGTGTATGACGGTGGCTTGTAATGACTTATGCTGCTGAAACTACAGCAGTTCGTCATTCGGCCGCCAGCCTGTGCTGGAAGGGGACACAAAAAATTACAGGCTTGGAAAAGTGCTTGTCGTAACCGTAGAAACAAACTGCGTATATACACCAGGTAACATAGTCAAGTGCTTGCAAAATGCACAAGGGGATAAATGATAGGTAGTACTCAAATACGAAAGTCGCGAATGTAAAGGTATGCTCACCGGAGACAGGTAGACGTATGGAGCGGAAGCATTGTAAAATCTTTAAGTGGTTAAGTTACAGAAATGCAGGGTGGGATTTCAAATAGTTCAGGAGAGGCATCTCCATTATTCCTTATCCGTATAAACCCGATAGGATGTTTGATGAACACATTTTAACAAATAAGCTAGATTTGGTTCATAGGCCGTTTTGTTCGCAGATTTCGGTTATCGGCGCTAAGGCTGCAAATTCGATTATATGACCTACTTCATGTATTTTCATTCTCGATTGATCCATTTCTAGCTCGTCTGCGGTCACTCAGGTCCTAAGAACTCATGTGGCAATGGTAAATGCAGCTGCAAAGACGGCCTATTACACGCAGTAAGCATTTTCACTTCTAAGGCTGTCTACCGTGCTTGTAACCTTACTACGGCTCAAATAAGGCCATACTTGGCATACCACTCTTTAACAGAGTGGCAACTCCACATGTCCGGTGCAAGTGATCTTTCCGCTGACAACAGTTCATTGCTCGGCTGTCGATTATTTAACCCCTCTTCACTTTGCTCTAAGGGGTATTGCGCAAGAATGGTAATCTTATACTGTAAAGCTTACTCACACTACATGTCCCTACCTTCAACGCTTGGCTTTCAACTGTGATGAACAGGTAACCTTAAGAATTAACCAGCAGCGGGTTTCAAACTGAACGGGCGCACCTCTCCGGTAAGAAGCAACTTGAGCCACGACCCTTATTTCCTTACCTTCTCTTGCGCCATAAGAAAGGTCATCTTCAATTACATCATCATTATTTTCCTCCGCCTTCCTTTCCTTTAGTCCTTCCCAGAAACCACAGTTATTTGTCGGCCACGGTAGTTCCTAAGCCATATATCACTATTCGACATACTTACGACCCACGTTTTCTTATCTACCATTCGGTTTTGGTATAAACGTCACTGAATAAAATGGCGAGCCCTTGTGCGTCGACCGACCATATACCTAAACCATAACTTTCCCACCATTTCCTCACCTTCATTTTTATAAATATTTCTGCCCCTTAAATAGTTTGTCCTGCGGCTAATGATAAGTGGACCAAAAATGCTAAACTCTTAGTTTGCGACAGCTTTGCAACTGAGACTCTAGTAGGCGCACAATTGTTATGATAGTCCGTGGAGTCCACCTGTCATCTGATCTTATCAGATTTGAACATAACCCAGCGATTATATTCAACTCAACTATACCCGTTTAATCCCACACTTATTTGCCTACGTGGGGCTGTTTATCAATATAGAGAAACCCCACTAGCCTTTATCCTCGTAATGGATGTAAGCATCGCAATGGCGCCTTTATTGTAAACATACATGGTTCCAACCTAATTAAATAAATAAATATTTATTTATTTTTGGCTATGCGAGACACGCCCAGGGAGGTATGATCAGATATGCGCAACTGTACAAACATTTTATAGCAACTGTAACCGTGACTGTAGAAAATTTTTCATATGTCCGTGATTGGGACTGTACAATGGTGAACATGCGACACAATAATTTGGCTGTCAAGGGATAGGGGACCTCAGCTAATAATAGATTGAGAATCCTGAATGATCCATTGGAAGGTAATGGATGGGCAAGCTCAAGAGATATATGCCAATAGAGTGAGTTCGTGCACAAAGTCACTTGGAAGGAAGGACCAAATTAGTTAGCCATGAAGTTTCTGAGTCAACTGTAATACTTTGCGCACCGGCAGTTGAGTAACAATCTCTTAAATCAGACAAGTTGCTGTCTAACATATCTGCGCTTGTCCCCATAGCTCTTAGTTTTAGCTGAGTTGTACTTTCGCCAACCACTATTGGAGATACTAGTAGACTGGCATCATGAAGGACTAGATCCATTTTTGATCGTCATTCACGCCATCCTAACATTTAATATTTCATGTTCTCTGACACTGGCACGAAAGTTAGCCATGTGCCAGAGACCAATTTCACTCCGGCTAGCTGGAAACCCAGCTAGTTCGAACCACTCCTTGCCTTATCTTGCTCAACAGTACAAAATTTATCTTTTAGCTGGTTCCATTGTCCACCCTGCATCATGCGTACAGGTAGGTGGAAAACCGGCTCCCCTTTCATTTGTACTAGGCGTTTCCTGACAGAACATTATTTTTTATGCAGGCTGGTGCACTAGAATATCACTCATCTGAACATACACCGACGTGCTGTCTTGTGTTACAGTAAAGCCCTCTTCCATGGATTTCCCCCATACTAAACCTCCAAACTTGGAGAGCGAAAGCTCTTAAAGAGCAAACAGTTGCACAGTAGAGTGTTTCAACAATAGGGCATAATAAGGCCTCAGGTCTGGAAACTCTAACCATAGAAAACAACGTTCGTGTAGCCCTATCCATGCAGGCTCTAGCAAAGTACCCGTTAAGGAGTATTTTGAAATTTTTCGAATGCTCATTTCTTCAGTCTTGACGACAGACATATATGGCTTATTAGCAGAGAGGGACCAGGTGTAGGGATGCATAAAATTAGCTAAAATAGATATATCATGCGGGTTTTGTCTAACAAATTAATGGGGTTTGGAGGCTCATTCAAGTCAAATGGACATTGAGCTGTCCTGACTTTTCAGGTAGACCAGACTCACGTAGTCGCAAGACAACATTAACAATCTCATAGTTAAATAATTATTGAACTTTTAATTATACGGTGGTTTCTTTGACCAACTAGCTTCTGAAAACGACAAACCGAGGTCTTTTGACCATGCTCAAATTACAAAGGTTCATGTAATTTTGTGCAGACGAAACCTGCTGTAGGGCCTTACTAGCGTTACCCTGTATGCGTTGCACATATTCATCTAGGTTTTACTACATACGCTTGGAAGTGTGATTTGCGGCCACTGCGTCGTACGTCGTAAGTAACGCTACATGGGAATTCTACTGGGCATTTCTAGCTACGCAGCCATATTGAGATCTTACAACAATGAGCCACCTTTTATAATTTTTCTTATTTTTGCCGTGTATGCTAAAAGTTATACAGCATCGGTAGCAAGGTCTTTGGTCACGGTATTAGCAGTCGCCCCATAACGCGGATTACGTTAAAAATATTGTGGTGATGTTTCTTTTAGCGTATACAACGTTTAACCTGGCTTCCGACTAAGCTACCTGCCGTTTACCTTTGACAATATTTTATTAACTTTTGGTTGCGGCTAAAGCCAGTTGAGTTTGGCGCTCGAACTTATCTCTTAACCGGATATATTTGTTATATGCTATGTTTATGATTACCAGCTACTTACGCTGAATTGACGCATACTTGCAGACATACCAAAAAACTAATTATTTTTTAATATAAATCATTACACTTCTTTTTTGACGTTCTGATGCCATCTATTGCTCTCGTTTCATGAGCCCATCATTTATCGGGACTCGTAATGTACCGGAGCTGGCTAATAGCCCAGAAATGAACATCGTTGAGAGTCGGTTTATACAGAGTTGATGCAGTATTTGCGCTCAAGAAGTTCATAAACGTTACTCCATTATAACTCATGCAACAGCATGTGGTTACTGCACATTACGGTCTGATCACTCGAGGGCACAGCTTCTAGCCAAGTCTAGAAATATATCTTTATATATTTAGTGTGCTCTTCAGTGTTTAGTATTGGGGTGTAACTTTAATTTTGTGGCGAGTCACATCCGCCACATCGCATTGTCGTTAATCGGAAATGTGTGCATTTTATAGGGAGGAAGCTGGCCAGGGGAAAACCCACCACATCCGGAGACACTGAGATTGACCACAATTTGAATAGCAATGCGTCATTGGCAATGCCAAGTTATGATCGGTTTTCCAAAGGTGTCAACTACACAACCATTGTGAACATTCTGGCGACACATGACTGCGAATATCCGCGAGAACAATCGGTCAGCTGCCATCTTGCCAATGTCATATCGCCAGTCGCCAGAGTTCCAGGACGTGGTGGGCTTTCTCCTGGCAAGCGTTTTCCTTACAAAAAGCCACAAATGCCTGTTTAACAACCCTGCGACGTGGCGAAGGTGACTCTCCACTCAAGAAAGGCACTGCCCCAACCACGCATTGTCAAGTTGACCGATACCCCATCTCAGTATTTCTGTGCATTTATCTGCTCTCGTACGAATGCGCTTAGATGTTTGAGCAGTGCAATGCCAATATTCTTAAAATACTTTTCAGTTCTTTCCTTGTGCTTCACTCACCTGACCTGCACTGTGTATACAACCACACCGGACTAGTCCCGCATCAACATACTCAACCATAATGATCTAATGCTTATCTCTATATCTCGCATTCCGTGAAGGTAGGCTTCTTTCAATCTTTGTGTAACGTGGGTCCACACTACTGAATAATCATACGAACAAAAAAATAATCATACAATCTGTTAATCACGCCCCAGAAGCGTACTTCGCTTGGTCGAGAATAAAATATTTATTTATTTAGATACAGGAATCAATTCGTCGGTGATTCTTGAGTCCAGCATAATCTCGCGTGAGAGTCTAAGGTTTATACAAAAGACAAGTTCGGCTGCTCAGCATCCGATATATTCTTTGACGGTATTGCGAATACCAAGCAGAATAGGTGGAAGGTGTTCAGACTAACGGGGGTCGGGCGAACTAGCTATACGCAACTTGCAGTCGCCGCTGAAGTCATTCAACAGGGCTATTGACAGCGGTATGATAGGCGGCGGGCTGAAATATGTACAACCGAGCAATCGACTAAAGTAATGGAAAACGGTGGAACAGAATTGAAATCCTCTGTCAGTAGTGACAGTGGTTGGCACACAGAAGAATAAAATCCACCATTCAACGAAAGCACTGCAACAGCTTCAGAGGCTAAATCACAGAAGGGCATTGCGCGGGGAAATCAGTAAAGCGATCAAAGCAGGTCAACAGATAAGTGCAACCGTTAGAAGCTGGTAACGGTCCTACTACTTCAAGGTGGATGTGTTGGAATCAGGCTTCGGGGAGTGAAAAGGCACTAGAAGTTGTACCGGTGTTTATGTCAGCCTTGCTGGTTTGACACCTAAGAGAGGTTCAGGCTCATTGTTGGATGACTGCGCGCATATTGGGCCAGATGTAACGCTCGGTAATTAGGTTCATAGTTGCTGGAATACTGCGGTGCGATTATCCAAGAAGATGGGCAAAGACCACTAGCCGGTAGGACTGTGGCACAACCGGCCTAAGTCTACTGGTGGACATGTCGCAGTAGATTTTTGCGTCAGAATTGAGCACGGGCAAGTACAGGAGTTTTGACTGAGTGTTCGATGGAAGCTGTGTTAGTCCTTGGTCACTGGATTGCGCCACCGACATTTTCTCTAGATTGATGGACGAGCGTGAAAACTGCTGGAGGTGAGCACGGGATATTGCGTCCGCAACAAGACTGTTCGGGCCAACAATATAGCAAATATCAACACAAAACTGTGAACGATACTCAAGGTGTCGATTATCCCAAACGGCGTGAAGATCAGAAGTTGCACAAAAGCTTACACAGTGGGCTTATTGTCTGTATGATAACAAAACGTCGACCTTAAAGAAGCTGAGGAAAATACTTTACAGCCAGGTACATGACAAGGAGATCTCAAACTAGCGTACTTTACCCGATCTGCGCGGGTTGAAGCTTCCGTGAGAACAAAGACCAGGGTTTAATTTCGTTACCCAAGAACTGCTGCAATAGGGCACAAGAGTCGGATTGTGAAGCGCTTGGCTTGAGAATGACAGTGACCTTGTCGTTCGTTCTCAAGTGACCAAATGAAGTAGCTTGTCTTCGCTTTTGCTTGATTGTGTTAAACGCTGCTTCAGCGTCCTGAGTGAAAGTGAACGCTTCGGTAGTCCTTTTGCGCAAATCTGTTAAATGCCGAAGAATTGCAGCGCAGCCATGTATAAACCGTCCGTAGTAGTTAACCATGCCGAGAAAAGGTGTAGGCTATTAACGGATTGTGGTAACGGATAATCCAGCATGGCTTGCGTATTATCAGTCAAGGGGGCTAATCCAGTTGGCTTCAATTCTGTGAACTAAGAAGTTGATAGAAGGTTGGCAAAGCGCATTCATCAGGAAAATGGTGGTACCATGATGTTCAAAAGATTAGCAAACTTACGTACTTGTTACGTGTTCTTCGACAGTAGCACTTGCGACTAAACCATCAGCAATGTAAATGTAGACAAACTTGAGTCCACGGAGGACTTGGCCGATGAAGCGTTGGAAAGGTTGCGCGGCATTTCCGAGATCGAATGGCATACGGAGAAAGTCGTACGCGCCAAAAGGAGTAGTCACTGCTGTTTTTGCAATGTTTTCCTAGGCCATGGGAATTTAGTTATACACCTCGACAAGATCAACCTTAGAAAAGATCTACGTTCCAACGAATATTAACGAGGAATCGTGTATATGCGCGGTCGGCTATTTGTCTGGAACCGTGGCGTTATTCAATGCACGGTAGTCACCAAATGGGTGCAAGCACTGCTCTGTTTAAGCACAAGATGCAGTAGGGATGATCGGCAACTGCTTGAGGGACGAATGCTCCCGAACTTCAGCATGTGCTCGAGCTCTTTCTTAACGGCCTCTTGGCTGTCAGACTAAGTCGTCACGGGCCGTCACAGGCGGACCAGTTAGAAGGAGGTGATGTTGCACATCGTGCTGGAATTTCGTAGCGTCGTAATTTACTCCGACAATTGATGGAAAGTTTTGCAACAATGCAGAGTACTGCCAACGACGGGGCATAAGAACTCGAAGTCCGAAGAAAGTAACTGCAGTAAGCTTGCCGAGTGAAGTCAACGAAGTGGTATCAGCGCGTAACCACCCACAATGCCAAATTTGCTAAGAAACTCGATACCGATGGTAGGTTTCTGAACTTCCACGCTGGTAAAAGTAAAAGGAAAGCCCCGACGTAGTCTAAGACTGAACGTGAAATTTTCTGACCATAAGTAGCGTTCTTCCTTTGGATAGTAGCCTGTACCATCATAGCAGCCGGCAGTAAGGAGCATTTTTTACAAGGAACGGGGTATAGCGCTGTTCTCCGCGCCGGTGTCAACCAAAAGTGGAGCTTGGACGTTGAACCAAATACCTATCTTTAAGTGGTTCCGTTACAGAAATGCAGGGTGGGATTTCAAATAGTTCAGGAGAGGCATCTCCATTATTCCTTATCCGTATAAACCCGATAGGATGTTTGATGAACACATTTTAACAAATAAGCTAGATTTGGTTCATAGGCCGTTTTGTTCGCAGATTTCGGTTATCGGCGCTAAGGCTGCAAATTCGATTATATGACCTACTTCATGTATTTTCATTCTCGATTGATCCATTTCTAGCTCGTCTGCGGTCACTCAGGTCCTAAGAACTCATGTGGCAATGGTAAATGCAGCTGCAAAGACGGCCTATTACACGCAGTAAGCATTTTCACTTCTAAGGCTGTCTACCGTGCTTGTAACCTTACTACGGCTCAAATAAGGCCATACTTGGCATACCACTCTTTAACAGAGTGGCAACTCCACATGTCCGGTGCAAGTGATCTTTCCGCTGACAACAGTTCATTGCTCGGCTGTCGATTATTTAACCCCTCTTCACTTTGCTCTAAGGGGTATTGCGCAAGAATGGTAATCTTATACTGTAAAGCTTACTCACACTACATGTCCCTACCTTCAACGCTTGGCTTTCAACTGTGATGAACAGTTAACCTTAAGAATTAACCAGCAGCGGGTTTCAAACTGAACGGGCGCACCTCTCCGGTAAGAAGCAACTTGAGCCACGACCCTTATTTCCTTACCTTCTCTTGCGCCATAAGAAAGGTCATCTTCAATTACATCATCATTATTTTCCTCCGCCTTCCTTTCCTTTAGTCCTTCCCAGAAACCACAGTTATTTGTCGGCCACGGTAGTTCCTAAGCCATATATCACTATTCGACATACTTACGACCCACGTTTTCTTATCTACCATTCGGTTTTGGTATAAACGTCACTGAATAAAATGGCGAGCCCTTGTGCGTCGACCGACTATATACCTAAACCATAACTTTCCCACCATTTCCTTACCTCCATTTTTATAAATATTTCTGCCCCTTAAATAGTTTGTCCTGCGGCTAATGATAAGTGGACCAAAAATGCTAAACTCTTAGTTTGCGACAGCTTTGCAACTGAGACTCTAGTAGGCGCACAATTGTTATGATAGTCCGTGGAGTCCACCTGTCATCTGATCTTATCAGATTTGAACATAACCCAGCGATTTTATTCAACTCAACTATACCCGTTTAATCCCACACTTATTTGCCTACGTGGGGCTGTTTATCAATATAGAGAAACCCCACTAGCCCTTATCCTCGTAATGGATGTAAGCATCGCAATGGCGCCGTTATTGTATACATACATATTTCCAACCTTAGTCACTTGGATGGAAGGACCAAACTAGTTAGCTATGAAGTTTCTGAGTCAAACGTAAAACTGTGCCACGACGTAGCCTAAGACTGAACGTGAACTTTCTGGCCATAAGTAGCATTCTTTGTTTGGATAGTCGCCTGTACCATCATTGCAGCTGGCCGTAAGGAGCAATTTTTACAAGGAACAGGGTATAGCACTGATCTCCTTGCCGGTGTCAACCAACATTGGAGCTTGGTCGTGGAATCAAATCTTACAAGCGTAGACAATTAATTTACGCAGCAGCAGCCACTGCCGTTACTATCTGGCCTCGAGATTTCCCGATTCGTATTTAGCGAAAGCCTTACGTTGGGTACACCTTGGTTGTCATTTTCGTGTGGCATTACCAAACCGGTAATAAATGCATAATGCTAGGCTGCGGTAGTTGTTGTAGGGCATGTTGGTGAAATAGGATCTTTGGTACAGTATTCCAAAGCGGCTAAGGTGCGAAATGCTAAGCGCCAACTTTGACAGCCTCCCACTAATTGCTTTCAATGTAACACTACCTGAAGGGTTTGTAGTTTATGCGTCGGCCACATGATTCACAGCGTTATTAAAAACAGTTTCGTGTACTTTGTGGGTCGCTTCACCCAGCTTATTTAGTGGAAAGTCCTCAGCTAAAGCAGCTAGTATTGCCGTCGTGTTTACTGGAAGACACTTTCTTCAGATTTGGGGAAGTATGGAATCATCTAAGGAGGACGAACCTATAAGTGAGCGCACGTGTCGGAGGAGCTGAGACGTCGTATGCTTACTAAATTTGACGCCAGCGTGTAGCTTTTGTAGGCCGCCTCGTCGAATGACCTAGTGCGTTTTAAGCTAGCTTCTTTAAGCTTGTCATAAATTGATAATACTTCGCTGCTGGTGGATATGAGCATCTATGAATGGGCTTACGGCTTGTAAAAGACTAAGACAAACGTAGGACAGAGAGAGTATGGTTGGCCGTCTTACTGAGGTACAACGAACTCCATACCTTAGGGACCGCTGCAAGGTCGCGCCCTGACCAGCTAACGTTAAAATATCGATCCTACTTCTGGCACCCTGGTGAATTTGAATGGTTGTTTTGAAGACAGTTTTCCGTATTGGCCTCTAGCGCGCCATTTCAATGCCACTGCCCAAGTATGACAAGAGTCTACAGTGAGCAGCTAACTGTAACGTTTTTCATCTTTTGTTGTTAAACTGATTCTCCCTTATAGAGCCTGGTGCTGCGTAATAGACCTTCTGTCCCATATTCAGATGGGATGGAACGATAGGAACACCCGTATAGTGGTCTTATTTGAAAGAATCCTTTTGCTAGGAAATGATTAGGTGTTACTACACCTGGTTACATGTAATGGGAAACAGCCAAACAGTATCCTGGTCAACCGATTACTGCCCACGTTTTCGACAATAACAGTCCCCGCTGTCTCATTCATGGGAAATAGAAAGATGTTACAAGAACTAACAAGGGGCGGAAAGGTCATTTAAAGGAGGATTATGGCAAAGAGTGAGGAAGCGCACGGAATATAATTGCCAAGTAGGAAAACAGCTATGGTTTGGCGAAAGGAAGTGTTTGTTTTGCCACCCAGGGGCATCTAGTTTGAGCTCAAAACCCTTAACTGTATATTTACTGACTACAGCTTCTGGATGCGAATTGCGGCGCTCGCTAACTGCGCAACATCCGAGTTAGCGCCTTGATACTACCAGAAAACGGCTCATGTAGCTCCATGGGACGACCAAAAAGACAGAACAACTTAGCAGTGATAAATATTTACTTCAAGCCCGGTTCAACCTTTCAAAGTAGGCAGCGTACTGAACACAAGATTCTAAAACTCTTACTTGGGGTATTCCTCCAATCGTCACCCGAATGCAAATTTGTAAACTGGACAACACCTAGGTCAGGTTGGTTTGAGCGCACTTTGAATTCGACCCTACCGATAACATACCTGGAATGTATAAATATTTCTCCTATATAAACAACTGAACACTTTTCCAGATTAATTGCCAAGCTACACAAAGTAGACCATTCAAAGAGCCTATCCATGGCATACTGAATGGCTGCAGTACATCCGGTACAATCTACGATGCTCAACAACGTAAGTTTAGCAGCCAACAGTACCGATAACGACCAAGCTCCTCAGGGTTATCCTTGTCGTAGAGGGAGAACCGGTGTGGCACAAAAGATAACAATGTTAGTCACAGCTAAGGCCCACATGCCTAAATGATGAGCTGCGACCCGCGCATACACACGATTCGCTTCCCTAAACGGGCGCGGACACCCAGTAAGGGAGCGTCCGCAGACGTTGCAAGACCTAAGCTTTAATGACAGCCTCAAGTGGGGTACCCGTTCAAATGCTTTCGAGAAGTTGACAAAGAGCCCATCCACTACGTGGCCTTTGATCACTGTCCCAGCCCAGCTTTCACGAGCAACCACGTCGTTAAACCTGAAAAGCTCTTCCAAAATCCGTGTTATGCATCAGAGAGCAGAACAAGTCTACTCTAATAATCAGCTGGCGAATCACGTACCAGCTTTTCTAGCCATTTACTTACGGCGCTAGTCAGACTGACTGGCCCATAATTGGAAGAACGTCGGTTGTCGCCATTTTCAAAGATAGGACGGATGTCAGATTCTTTTCGCTCAGTAGGAAGTGTACAACTGTCAAAAGACTTCTGTAACATCGTCCTGAACCATCCACTTAGTTTCACAGCTAACTCGTGTGAAAACTTCAGGTGGATTACAGCAGGTTTAGCAGCTTTAGAAGGGTTGATTTTAAGTAGCAACCTAAGGCGCCCGTTTCCATAACAGCAAGTGCAACCACCTGAGAACCCTTAGGGATCCCTGGAACAAGCTCAACCTAGACAAATTGCGCTGGCTTATTATCGCTTTGTATATTGATTACCCATCAAACAAGCCTTGTCCGAATCCGCGCACCCACGAGATCGAGTGGCCCGTGGCAATGCTGAAACAGCCAGTAGTGTGAATACGCTCACTCAAGCTTTTCTGGAGTATAGGGCGCACAAGTCCAGCGTCTGGTTTGCCATTTTTGTGATAGAAATAGAAAACAGTGTGCTTTTACCGAGCAAGCTATATACAACCCACCAGTCCTACGCCTTACGCAACGGGTGGTGTCACTAGTTGAACGGGTTCTGCTTCATCAACTGAAGGATGGTAAATAGGAAGCAGTGAAAACTGGTAATAAACTGGTGGCAGCCCAGCGCTCGTGTTTGATTGCAGCAACTAAGTAATGGTGCTGAGCCAGGTGACCTCAAAGATTTGGTCTTGCTCCGTCGTGTTCAACGGTTAACTTGCCCTTCGTATATGTGTACAGTGGCTTTAAAAGTACTGTGGCTCTCCCGCCCACCTGATCCTCTTTCCTTAATACACGTACTGAACCCAGCTAGAGCACTTAAAGAGCTTAGTGTAACCGCAGAAGTAGCAATGAAGAAAAACCCTCAGCACACCAAAGCATTCGGTAACGTCTGTGCCGCAAGGTTATATGATAAAGACCTTAGTACGAATGCGGCCGCACAGGCAGACCCGTGCGACGAAGAGCTTACCGCGCCTTGCGTGTATTAGCGGCGATGCAGTTGGACGGAGAGTATATAATGAGACTGCAGCCAGACCACACAACGCCGCCATTCATTACCGTGCCTATCAGTCCCTAATTCCACCTTACAGATCCAGGTCACCGCGCGGACGCTGTCTATCACGCGCTCGCAGCTGAGCACAAGACGCAAATTTAATGAACTATCTGTGTTGGTCTCATCACCAGGTAACAGCCACTTTAGCAACATCGACTTAGTACTCGCATATAACGAAATTTCGATATCCGAAGCGACCGTTGCCAAAACAGCCGTGATAACACTATTCGGTTTGTTCGATTTCCTGCGCGCGCCACTTGGACAAAAAAGTACCTTGCAAAGTTTTCAGGTTTTCAGCAACCAAGTTTGTTGCCGATCTGACGGCTTATGACATTCTGGTGGACATCCTACTCGCGAGCTCTTCACGAGAAGAGCACTTGCGCCACGTACGAACACTTTTTGATGGTTTATCTCAACAAGGAGTGAAGATCAACGCAGAAAATGTTCACTTGGTGTTGACGCAGTAAATTTTCTCGGCTATCGTTTCTTCTCTGCAGGCGTCATGCCATCCCCGGCTAACCCGAGCCTCATTATTTAAAACAGCTTAGTAGGTGTGATTGGCTTGTTAACCATTACAGACGGTTCATAGTAAAGTGCGCATCGCTGACGCAACCCATCAAGGTTATTCTCCAAAGTAAAACACAAGAAATTCGCATTTTCTGTAGCAGCACTCGCTGTTTTTATTTCGAGGAAAGAGGCTATCGCCAGCGTTGCTTATATAACGCACCATGACTTGGAAGTCCCACTGTCCCTTAGTACTGACGCCGAAGACTTGGCAGTCGGTGCTGCTTTGCGGAAACGAGTGGATAACACGTGGCAGCCCTTAGCGTTTTTCTCTTAACGCCTACAACCTGCCAAGCTCGATACAACACTTTTGGTAGAGAGCTGCTAGCCATACACCTAGCGATACTTCCCGATCGGCACGTATTAGAACGCCGCAGGTTTGCCGTCTGCACTGACCATAAGAAAGTAATGTAGGTGCTCGGCTTGACAACCGACTGAAACTACCCCAAGAAATCCCGCAAACTAGACTATATCGCTCAGGTTACAACCAAGATAACACAGGTCTTAGGTGTGCAAGACAGTGGTGCCGCGGCACTGGCTGGTGTTAAAGCGATCTCCGCCGACGTATGCGCTGCCAGCGACTTAGAAAACATGGCAGCCACACAGCGAATCGAGCATGAGGTTGATCTATTCTGTAGGCCTTCTTCACTTGAAATACGTGCTGTCTCGTTAAAATTATCAGACGGCACTATGCCCTTCAACGCTGATCCCAGTCGTACCAAGCTAGTTTCAACAGATAGGGTCCGACAAGGTGTACGAGTTATCTCACTAACGTGTTCGTGCAGAGGTCAAAATGGTAACCGCACGATTCGTCTGGCAAAACGTTAATCGTGACGTCCGTATTTGGGTTACCGCTTGCCATTCGTGTCAACACGCGTAGGTGCACAGGCAAGCATAAAGCCTTGCAAAGGCATTTCCGATGCCAGATACACTTTTTCACCATGTAAACGCCAAACTTGCAGGTCTTCTGCTGCGTCCGAAAGGCTCAGTATATCTACTGGCTTGTGGCGCTCGATTTTCTCTTCTCTTGTGTTCAGCATAACTTTCAGCGGGCACGGTCATTTACCTCGAACCTGCTTGTTGCTGGGGAGAATTGGACGAGGAGGTTAAATGCTGGGAAATGCCTGGATGTGGTTACCGTACATTGCAGCTAGGCGTCTGATTAGGTCCCCTATGAAAGGTACTTTCTTAAACTCCATGGCATCGGTGTATCTGGAAATGCCCTTACTTGGATCGCTGATTGATTGGATGACCGGACCATGCATGACAAGGTGAACGAAGCCGACTCCGCTTTTGTGCTCATGACTAGCAGTGTTCCACAACGGTCGGTACTTGGTCCAACACTGTACAAAATACGCAGCAATGACCACCCATCGGAGCTTCCTTTGATTTGCCTGATTTGCGCCGATGACCTGAAACTGTAAATGTAGGTATCCGGTCTCGCGGCTAGTGACAGATGGCAGGCATAATTGGACGTGCTACACAACTGGTCAGTCAACCGGCAATTGCCTGTAAATCGTGATACATGCTTAGTTCTCTCCATAGACGACCCTGAGCCATTTAGGACCTACCATATTGTCGCGGTGTTACTCAGAACCACCATTATTGAGAAAGATCTCGGTGTGCTTGTCTCACCTTATTTACGGATCACAAAAGACACACTACTGAGGGTTGCCGCTGCCAGCAGGATGTCACATGATACACAGACAGCCTTCTCTCCAATGAGTCCGTGAACCTTCAGAATCCTGTTTACCTCCCGTGTGCGCCCGATACTTGCATACGGAATACCCGCCACCTGTCCTCTTACTAAGTTCCAGTGTGACATGATTACGAAGGTCCAGCGGCGTGCTTCGAAATTCATACTGGTGTTAAGCGACTTGTCTTATCCTTTTCAAATACGACGGATGCATATGTTCTCCGTGGAATATCGTCGAGGTAGCGTGAGTTGATTTTTATTAGGAAAATTCTGGGGTAGCTGGGGATGGAGCTACAAGCATTCTTCCAAGTCAACACTAGTTCCACTAGGCGGCACAACTGAAAACTATTTAAAACAAAAAGACTCAGACTTCGCTCCCTGCCGGTCTATCAACTCGCAGTGTAAACGACTGGAACAACTTGCCGAAATATGTGGTCGACGCGCAACCCAAGGAATGTTCCATGCTACCTTTGGATTCTTACGTGATGATTAAGCTGGGACCTTGGTTCTTACAATGTAGCTGTTACGACTGCTTGTGGATTACCGCTTCTTAACGACCCACGGCTTCCAAGCACTGATCGGGAAGTGTAGGAGCTGGTAAAGAACTTTTCTTCTGCTATCTGCAATCCAATGATCCAAAGATTCACTAGTGGACGGAAGATATTCCCATACCTAATTGCTTTTCATAAACGGTATCGAAAGCTTTTCCGGTTACCTGGTAGCTCAATACGGCTGTCCCGCCATCATGACCACTGAGTGTGGAAATCAGATTTTCCAAGTACTATCGCAACATTACTTCGGGATTTGGGTTTCCGCCATGTCCAGAAGATGGCATAACATCCGACCACTAACGGTGTAGTGGGATGTAGTCCGCTCCAGTTGAAGGCAGAGCAGCATGCGCACGCAGATCCTCCATGGTCTGCAACACTTTCCCTCGTCTTCCTGGGCTTAAGAACCTTTGAAGACCAACACCACCCCAACACCAGCGCAGCCAGTCTATAGCCGCATGCTGCGCTTGCCTACAAAACGGCTCGCTCCATCCCTGTCTACTTCATCTCTTGACTACGGAAGTTTCGCTGTCTGATTGGCTCACCAGATGCGTGAGCTACGTCCGCCAGCTCCTCGATCACGGAAGTCACCAGGGCAAGTGCCTGCTAATCTGCCTACCTGTTCCCACGTCCTTCTCCGCGCAGACAGTGTTAGGCAGCTCCTTCGGTCGTTGTACATAGGACTTTTCAAGGTGCTACACCGCAGGAATGAGACATACACAATTGGCCGCAGTAGCCAACACACTGTCGTCACCATCGATAAAATGCTGAGATTTCAAAACATTATAAATATACACATTTGACAGCAAGGAAACCTTCATTAGCCCTGCGGCGGACCAAATTTTGAGGAAGGTAATCTTACATTTGATGCACACTCACCACGCCGACTACTTGTGTACTAGCTGACTTAGACCAGTTGATGTCAGCTTATTCCCGTTAAGAGAAGCCCTCGCCTGTAAATCATAAAGCCATAGTAATAAGCTTACCATGGTAATGATCCCCTTTCCGGAGAAAGTCATGCCTTCCCCATTCAGTCCAGTTACATCAACATCAACAGGACGGAGAAACTGATAAACATTTGGTGGCTTACTTTTAGCGCTGCATATCCCAACGGCTATCAGGGCAGAGAGTTTCGGCAAAACTGGCCGACAAAGAAAGGCCATAATTATTATGATGGTGAGTAAACTGGAGGGATCCATCTACGTGCACTTTAGTGAACACATCCCCGCCGACCGTTACATAATTTGTTCGAAGGCCGCAATCTGTGCATTCGACAAACGGAGGTGAATCTACGTCTAGGGATCTATGTGGCTGCTGGCCATCAAACGAGATGTTCCCATCAGCGTCTGATATTCTTTCGGCAATTCAGCACGGAGGGTCGTAGGAAGGAGAACAGATCGTTCACAGTTGGGGCACTGACCTAAGTGTAAATTGAGTGCCTTAAACTTCCAGTATTGCCTACTATGGGGAACATGAGACTAACGTCATTCAGTGGAGATAGAAATTACACACATCTGAATGGCGCTAACGGTAGGAAAGCAAACGATCCGGCAACACCTTACCAACTTCCACGGATCAGTCGATTCCGGAATAGAGTAGTCACCTTTGGCGCATTGCACCAGGAGTACAACAAGTGGGGATGCAATTACCCTAGGCACCTGAAGGTACTTGCCGCGGCGAAGAGCGGATGTTAGCCTTTCCAGCAACGAAACTATCACGAGTTACTCGATTATTAAGCGCCAGCTGACGCCACCATCGACCAGTGCATCAGCTTGTACGGATGTACGATCAATGTTCAAGATTAGGCCACATTGTAAACAAATCATGCGCAAGAAGCATAAAGCTTCGTTAGTAATGCCACTTATGGCAGGAAAGCGGATTTTAAATGAAAGCAAAGAAAAAGCTTCACGTACAATAACGGCGCAACATGGTTGGCCGCATCCGGTTTCGGATTTGCCTGTCACTGTGGCAAGCCACAGGACGCCTGCGCCTACAGAGGGACCATGGATGGCTTGCGCTGCACCACCCACAGCTCCAACCACATACCCCATATCAGTGTAAACCCGAAGGAATAAGACCGGGAGGCATGCGGATGGGAACCACGTTTCATCAACGGAGCCGGCCCACACTCCTTCACAGGCAAACACAAGCACGCTCTATTTGGGGAATCAACCGCACACAAGGCGGTGGCTGGACCGTAGTCCTCTCCACACTGAGTGCATGGAACCGCTCTCCGAGCCTAGCACGACCACAAGGACCGTGCACCCCGTCCCCTCCAGCAACGACCAACTGTCTCCTGGAGCCAGTATGAACGATGTAGTGGGTAATAGACAGGTAGGCACCTTGTCATCATGCACATCAAGCGCAGCCACACCGGGGATATCAAACAACAGCCAAACACTTGAGAGAGAGAGAAAGAGAAAGAGAAAAACTCGATTAATGCATAAGGAAACGGTGACATAAACCTTAATTAAATAGCATACGTAATAAGTTGTTTACAAACAAATCCTAGCTAAGTGCACGAGGTCAGGAAGTATAGTTCACGGTATGCCACGAACACAAAAATGTTATGGAAATCGAATACAATTGGCTGAAGCGATGTGTGCAAGTTAATGGAATAGAGTACAGGGAGATATTTATATGAGAAAGAAAAGCTGTAAGGTAAAAACTGTAAACCCACCACCTGAAATAAAGAGACTTAGCATGCAAGCACGCGGTTAGTAAATCGAATTCAGCGTGCCCACAAACGCTGCGCCGGCTCGTCGTAATTCTCTGCAGGACCCGTCGTCGCTTCTGTAGTGGCCCCAAATGACACAGCGCATGGCATGGCCCACTAGATATTTATATGAGAAAGAAAGGAATTAAGAGAGGACCGAAAACCCACCACCTGAAATAAAGAGACTTAGCATGCAAGCACGCGGTTAGTAAATCGAATTCAGCGTGCCTACAAACGCTGCGCCGGTGCTGCTTACGTTCACTGCGGGACCCGTCGTCGTTTCGGCAGTGGTCCCGAGTGACCTCTCTCATGGCTCACTAGGCCTGCCTGACTAAGGCACTCGCGACCGCATGTTCTACAGCATAATGCGCTCGATGTCGATGGAGTACAATTCATCGGTGCTTGCCGCTTCCGCAACTGCCGCTTCTTCTCTGCATGCATGAGGGATTTCTCCCGCACCTCAGCAACTGCCTTCGTGATTAGATCGCGCCACGCACGCCGATCAACCGCCTTCGATTCCCATGATCTGCAATCAAGATTAGAACGTGTGAGGCTCACTTTAATCATGTCCTGGTAACGTAACTTTGGTTTCCCCACGTGCCGCTTTCCTATACTCAGCTGACCGTATAAGAGTTGTTTAGGTATCCGCGTCGAATCCATACGGCTCACATGACCGAGCCATCTCAGGTGTCTCAATAAAAGTATGCAGTCCACTGCATACATCCCACTTCGGCGCAACACTTCCGTGTCTGCAACTCTGGCGCCCCAGCCGATCCGCAAAATTCGTCGCAGACACTGCTGATGGAACCGCTCGAGATATCGCACATCCAGCCGGTACATCGTCCACGTTTCACTGCCGTATAGAAGAACGGACAGTACCATGGATTTGTACACCATCAGCTTCGTGCCAATGCTAAGCTGATGGTTGTTCCACACTCGGTACTCAAGCTTCCCGAATGCCGCTGCCGCCTTCGACACGCGATTACGCAACTCAACGTGTAGCTGCTGATCAGTCGACATCACACTCCCAAGGTAGCAGAAGCGGGAGGTGGTTTCCAATACTTCAGCACCAATGCTGATTTGCGGCAATAATGAAGATTGCACCTCCGGTGAAGGCTGAAAGAGACAGACAGTTTTGCTTGTGTTGATGGTGAGCCCGAATTTGGCCGCTGTCGAAGCCAGAGCACTAGTCATGTGCTGCAACTCATCCGCGCTGTGTGAAAACAACGCACAGTCGTCAGCAAACAGCAACATACGGATAGTTGTCTCACAGACTAGAGTTCTCGCACCGAAACGACGGATGTTCAGCAACCCACCATCAATACGGTGCTCCACACGAACACCGTAAGCACAAGCCACATCAAAAGCACAAGACAACATTGCATGAAGATAGATATTAAACAGGGCAGGAGCTAACACACAGCCTTGCTTCACACCAGAGACAACTGTAAAGTCATCCGAGGTCTCTCCACTCAGCTGCACCCTCGCTCGCATACCACTGTGCAGACATTCAATTAAACTTACAAACTTACGCGGGCAACCAAACTTACCCAACACCAGCCACAGTGCGTCGCGGTTCACCGAATCAAATGCCTTGGTGAAATCAAGAAAAAGCGAGTACGAAGGCTGGTGTCGTTCTCTGCACTTCTCTTGCAACTGACGAGCCGCAAACACCATATCTATAGTGCTGCGACCCGAACGGAATCCACATTGCTCTTCCGCCACGTTTGGTTCCACAATCTGACTCACGAGGCGATTGAGCAGGATTCAGGCAATCACCTTGCCCACACAACTCA
Source organism: Dicrocoelium dendriticum (assembly GCA_944474145.2). Lineage (NCBI taxonomy): Eukaryota > Metazoa > Platyhelminthes > Trematoda > Plagiorchiida > Dicrocoeliidae > Dicrocoelium > Dicrocoelium dendriticum. Next base: position 83,294,513 of record OX104070.1, read on the forward strand.
GCAAGTTGATGCCACGATAATTCGTGCAACATTGCTTGCTCCCTTTGCCCTTGTACAGTGGTAGCACAAGGACATCCTTCAGCTCAGAAGGCACTTCCTCCTCAATCCACACGCGTTGCACCAAGTGGTGCAGCGCAGTCAACAACGCGGGTCCACCGTGTTTCAATACTTTCAGGTGGGATCCCGTCACCTCCGGCACATTTGCCGTTTCGCAGCTGAGCAAGTGCTCTCTGCGTCTCATCCAGTCTCGGCGTATCCGCCAGATCCGCCTTCACATCGTGCTGCTTCAGGCCATTCAATGTAGGCCAGTCGATCTCTGAACGGTTGTTCAAGAGACAGTCAAAGTGTTTCCGCCAGACCTGCCTTTTGTCTGCAGTCTGGGTGCAGGTAGCGCCTGAACTACCATCGATCAGTGTCCTCAGCGGCTCCAATCTCGGTCCATACACGGCCTTCAACGAGTCAAAGAATTCCTTGTGTTGACGGCGTTCGGCGTAGCATTCCATCTGCTTCGCCTTCTCCGTCCACCATGCATTTTTTATGCGACGGAGCTCTCGGGTCAGTCGCCGTCGAAGTTTGCGAAACTGACTCTTCTTCCCCAAGTCACTGGGGTCTGCCACATGTGCAGCAAATGCTGCATTCTTCTCTGACATCAATGCGTCAATCGTCACATTGGTGTCATCAAACCAATCAGGCCGCTTACAGTTTGCGCGCCCGATGGTCTCCTCCGCAGCAGCTGTCACCTGGTCGCGAATGTGGTGCCACAGGTCGCCCACTGTGGTTATACAGTCCACATCACCACACAGGCGTGCAGCCATCGCCTTCTCCAGCTCAGTACGTTTCGCCACAGTGCCGAGGGAGAGAATGTTAAATTTACGCCGATTCACGGCGGGAGTGCAATACATAGATTTACGAAAATATATGTACAGTTTGGTCCGAACCAATTTGTGATCAGTGCAACCCTGGTAACAAGTAAACGAGGGAAGCGGTGAGGGACTACAGAAGGGCTGACGCAGAAATAACAAAACGTCACGCTTAAATGCACAACGAACAAGATAACGGGCACGCTATACGCCACAGACGATCGTACGCTGTCATCATATTCAATCACTGCCAAAGAACGACACGAGGAATAACACGGGAGGAAATAATGCGGTTGTATCTGAAACCGATACCAGTACAATTCAACACGGGGTAAGCAAAGGTGCCCTTATATAAGCAACCAGTTCGTTTCGTAACATTTCAAACGGGTAGGGCGTTAGTCCATGCGTTCTAGATTGTTCTGTTCGTACACAGCTGTAAGTAGAGAAAAAGAAACAGGGTAACAATGGCGGCCTATTCGAACAGGCATCGCGGTTGTTCTTTCGTTACACCACCACCTCTCCCGTAGTAGGATTTGGCCTTAATGCCTCAACATCCGGATAGGTGGCCACCGCCTTCAGCCGGAACCTCAACGGTCTCTCCAACCTCTGGAATACATCTTGGGGGATAAACTCTGTCAACACAAAGCTTGAGGTCGGTGTTTCAGGCTTCATCTGGTTGTAATGTCCCGTCACGGCATCAACATTTGGGTTCGCGACGCTGCGTAGAACCTACACAGTAGGTGAAGGGATGAATGCGCTCTCGGTTGGCCCTTGCCACTGTCGATGAAATTTGCTAGACGTGCTCGGAGGTAGCTTCGGTCGGAGCAGCCAACACGATCTTCGACGGGGTAAGCAGGACCTCTGCTGTGTCTATCACAACACGCCTGGTGTTGCTGCGATCATCGTGTATGGTCTCTCACAATTATTAATGTTTATTGACGGCGCTCACGTAGGTCTCTTACATAGTCAAAAATGGAGCAGGCTTCCGCTTGGGGGCTCGGTGACAACAACTCTAGTGGATGTCGCAGCTCTTGACTATGCAACAACAGGGCCGGTGAAAAGCCTGTAGTCACGTGTACCAACGCTCGGTAAGCCATCATACAATGCGGAAGTAGTTCAGTCCACCGACCTGATTGATGCTGCTCCATAAAATCCCGCAGAATCCCCTTTATGGTTCGATTCGTGCGCTCTACGAGCTTATAACCTTGCGGATGGTATGGCGTGGTTCGCTTCTTTCTAACTGAGAGTATGCGGCAGACTTCCAAGGTAGCTTTCGTAGGCGGCCACTTAGTCTTAGTGGAGTGACAACGGTGTACCATAACGTGTAACCCACCCATTAACGCATGCAGAGGCGACCGTTGTGACATCCAGACATGGTTGGCGGCCTCCGGTTTCGGATTTGCCTGACAATGTGGCCAGCCAAAGGACGCCTGCGCCTACAGAGGGACCATGGGTGGCTTGGGCTGCATTACCCACAGCTCCAACCACACACCCCATATCCAGTGTAAACCCGAAGGAATAAGACCGGGAGGCACGTGGATGGGAGCCACGTTTCATCAACGGAGCCGGCCCACACTCCTTCACAGGCAAACACAAGCACACCGTACGTCGGGAATCAAGCACATACAAGGCGGTGGCTGGACCGTAGTCCGCTTCACACTGAGTGCATGGAACCGCTCTCCGAGCCTAGCACGACCACAAGGACCGTGCACCCCGTCCCCTCCAGCAACGACCAACTGTTTCCTGGAGTCAGTATGGGCGAGTTAGTGGGTAATAGACAGGTAGGCACCTTGTCAATATGCACTGCAAGCGCACCGGAGATTTCAAGCAACAGCCAATCACTTGAAACGACAATATGAAAGAAAATAAATGGAATACTGCATACACATACGGTGGCATAACTCTTTGCTAAGTTAGCATATGAAGTAAGTTGGTTAGCAAATAATTCGCGATAAGGATAATATGTAAACAAGTTACTTAAAAATGCCACAAGCGTAACAAAGTTACCGAACATAAGCGCAATTAACGTAAGCAATGTGGCCAGTTAAAAGTGGTTTATTCAGGTATGCAGAACAAATCAAATAAAGTGAAATAAACTTTATCCAGCTTAAAAATACCTAGTTTAAGTATAAGTTGGTTCAGACCAACTGCGGTGAAACAGCGTCAAGAATGTAACATCCATAAACAAATACTTTACTAAATACTTAATTCTCGAATACGTCAAAGCACAACCCAGCTGGCATGACCAAGACTTTACAAGGGATTGTTCGCAGCAGGCACGTTGCTTTGCATGAACTGCGCTAGTTCTACAACGAACAGCAGTTACCGAAGCGGCGGATGCACTGGGCAGGAACGGAGTCTTTAATGATGTGGGGAAAGTCTGGGTCCATGCATGTGTACTGGCGTGCTATATAGAATGGAGACGGCTGGTAGAAACAGGAAAGTGTCTTTTTAGTATGCATATCCAAAATATATTGAAATAATGTGAAATGTCGCTATGGTTAAGTTGCCAGTGTGAATTTTTGGGTATTGACTTTATTCGATGGCGAGTCATCTCCACCACGTCGCAGTGTGATTTGTTATAAGAAGAACGCGTACCAGGCGAAAACCCACCACTTGCTTGATAGGCACAGCCGCACACAATTTCGTAAGGTAATCGACCGTAACTAAATGTGACGATTTCATTCCTCATGATCCACTCCCACTAGTTGGCCAGGAGCGGTAGTGATTATCGGTGTCAGAGGGGCACGAGATGTGGCGTATATGATTTGACAGCTGCAGAAGTTCACTACATCTTTGTGGATTCCCGGGCGCTAATAAACTTGACGCACTGCAGCCTCTGTTTTCAGTACGCCCGCATGACTTAATTCGAGGTGGATACTCTGCAGTCTTCCAGGTTCTTTCGCTGCCGGTGTGCTTTGTTTCGGACCTCATTTTTCCATGCGGTATAAAATCCCGTTCATGACATTTGGACTGCTCCCCTGATTGCATAAAGCCAATCCGTCCAGTGAACGTGATTGCATTTTTGTGCCAGTAGGTTTCTTTGAACATTCTATCTGACGTTTGTACATATTCGATACATAAGAATCAACAGCTTTTGCTTACGCCCATCTTGTTTCAGCATCGGTCCTTGCGAAAATACATTTACCTCCTCAGGTATCGATAACCGTGATAGCGCCTTGGCATGCCAAGTGCCAGGCAAGTATTCACAGGTAAAAGTGTACTCTTGCAACTCTTCTTGCCATCGGGCCAATTGACCCACGGGATCCTGGAAATTGCGCAGCCCCTGAAGGGATTAGTAATCCGTCCGGACCAAAAACCGCCTGCCAAGTAGGTAGGGTTGAAAATGCTTCAGGAGTTTAACTAGAGCTAGTAGTTTCCGTCTGGTTGTGCTGTACTTCATTTCACGTTTGTCCAAACGTTGACTCGCATAGAAAATCACCTTCACCGCATACGTTGTCTTCTGGGACAACACAGCAGCAATCGTCTGGTCGATCGCGTCTTTGTCAAGTATGAATAATCCCGCATTTTTCGACATGTCCGGTAGTCCTAAAACCGGTGGCGACGACAAACACACGTTTAGCGTCCTGAAGAAACATTTACATTAATCCGTCCAGACAAACTATCGCTTTTTGCGGTTAGACGGTATAGTAGCGCGGAGATGTTAGAGAAATGTTTAGTGAACTGCCGATAATATAAGGCAACTCCGAGAAAGCTTCACAGATCCACAAGACGCTGTGGCTTAGGCCAAATCTTTATCTTTGTACAGTTGTCTGGGTCTGTTTTAATGCCAGCTGATGTGATTAAGTGACTCGAGAAATTCACTTGGTTTCGAAGAAAAAGGCACTTATATCCTTTTATTTGAGTCCTGCAAGACGCAATCACTCCAAGCTGGACCGCAACCGATCGTTGTGTTCTCCGATCGACATGGGATGAATGCTTATATCATCCAAGTAAATCAAATAATCTTTGGGTAAAATGCCTTCCAGAACTTTCTACTTCAACGGTTGAAACGTAGCTGGGGCGTTGGCCAAACCTAATGGCATCGTCTCGAATTCATACATCCCGGTTGGCACAATGAAAGCTGTATAACCCTAATCACTTGGTGGAAGTTCTCTCTGCCAGTATCCTGATGCTAGGTCTAAATTCGAGAACCATCGTAACATCAATACTTGGGTGTAGGAAGGCGTTTTGCGCTTGAGTTCTTTCAAGTTGAGGTAGTCTATGCATACTCGTAAGGCGCAAACCTTTTTCCTAACGAGCACGTTCGGAGAAGCCCAGGGTGACGTCGAAGGACGAATAACCCTCTTATCTAACAGGTCACGGATCTTGCTGTTTAGTTCAGGTAGTGAATGGGTACTCGGCGAGCTGAATGACGGATTGGATGGTGTTCCCCAGTACGAAGCTCATACTGAATAAATCTGGTACGACCCAACTGACCAGCACTAGAAAGCTTTGCACACTCCAGTAAATAAATAAATAAATAATTTATCCCCGAATACTTCGAGGCACACCACATCTGGCATAGGCGAGAAAGGTCATAGAGAGGCAACTTTTGTTCTGCATCGGTAGACTTATCGAAGCGCAAAGGTTCGATTACATCAGAATCAAACGTAGAAGGCTCTGGGCGACTGACTAGTAGGCAACAGGACGGACGTAAATCAGAGGCGTGTTCTGCGCTGTGTGACTGTTTTGGTGGCAGAACCCCATTGGAAAGGTGAAGGATAACCCAGTGATCGGCTAGAAGGTCCATGCCCAAGTTGGCATCCCAACTTAGGTAACGAGAAACAATAAATTCACGAGTTGCGACAAGTTCACCGAGGCGCCTTTCGGCTTGTAAAGTAAACTCGACAGTTAATTTAACACTATTAGCTGTTACAACAGGCGGAAATCTCTTGGAAAAAACGTGTTGATCTCCGAGGCGGTTGGCCAACTTCATTAGTAACAGAGAACAGAATGCCTCGGTATTAAGCAAAAATCTAATATTAGAACCATTAAGGCTACCTACGGCGATCAAACATGTAGCCAATGCATTATAATCAAAAGCAGATACCAAGATGTTTGATTTACCCCGGCGCCTTCGTGGCTTGACTGGCGGGTTGTGTCCACAGTGCTGCGCTCGTCTTCCAAATCGTCGGCAGTGCAAACAACTTTGCTTCGTTTGAGTTAAAATAGTCGGGGTTTTCCGTTCGAGATTTGACGGCTTCTGGGGGCAGTGTGCAGGGCTAAACGTTTGTGTCTACCAGTCAAAGTAGTGACGTTGTCTAAGAAATCCAGCGACTCTTGACACCTTGCGCTTTTAAGTATCTCTGAAATGGCACACAGACGCCTACGAATGAGCTCCTTCCGTGGACATTGGTCTTGTAACCCCATGAAGCAACCTTCACAAAACCAATTTTCGAGATCGGCAGGGGAGAACTCGGGGAAAGCATTCAATGCTAAGGCCAGAAGCGCGCGTGAAAACTCATCCACAATCTTGCCCAGCAGTTGGTTTCGAACAGCAAACTTCTCTTTGTAGATGGCTGATGATTCTTCTTAATAAATAAGTGGCGTAAAGCGTCCCAAACTTCAGAGGAGAGGGCGCTAGGGTAGACCCCGATTGCTCCAACAATACGGACAGCTTTGTCGCTCAAAAACTAAGAATGAATTTGCCAGGATTTTTTCCAGAATGTCTGACAAGTAAGCCAACCCCCGGTACTCCCAATTTTTAAATTCTTCGTAGGGATGCAAAACGGATGTTTGCCTCAGCGAAGGTCGAAAATCCGACGAAAAGTCGTGCGCATTTGCACGCAATTTTGATTTTAGCTCTGGTGGACAGAACTCACTGTCTTCAATGCTGGACTGCCCGCGAAGCCAGTAGGTGAAAAGTAGAACAAGGGAAGTTGTGAAGGACAATTGGGGGACGGACCCTAATGGAGCGAAAAGTCACGCTTTAATCCACGACGAACAAGATAACGGGCACGCTATACGCCACAGACGATCGCACGCTGTCATCATATTCAATCACTGCCGAAGCGTGACCCGAGGTAGAGCACGGGATGAAACACTGCGGTTGTATCTGAAATCGTTGCCAGTATTATTCAACACGGGGGAGCAAAACGTAAACGTATATAAACACCTGGTTCGTTTGTAACATTTCAAAGGGGCAGGGCGTTATTCCATGAGCTCTAGGTTGTTCTGTTCGTACACACCTGTAAGTAGATAGAAAGAAACAAGGTAACAACGGCGATCTATTCGAACAAACATCGCGGTTTCTATTTCGTTACAACAGTATGGTTAGAGTCAAGCAGCTTGAATTAAACTTGCACCCGTGGTCTATTAAGGCAAATGCACTTACTTTGAAGTCGTCATGGAAACCTGTTCCGTTGCTCGATTTCTTATAAACCACGTTCAATGCGCTGTCTTCATTATGCAGGACCTAATAAGGAAAACAATCAAACAATCAAACTGCAATATTCTTCCCGCCCAGCGTTCCAAGCTCTTCCGTGTCCATGTAGTGCGACCAGCTGCAATGCAAAATAAATACCTTGTAGACGGCTATACGCTTGAGCCGCCTAGTAAGAGGCCGATGTAAAGGAAGCAGTTAAGGAAGCACGAAAAAGGGAAAGAAAAGTGCCGGAGTGGAATAGGAAGGTAAGGATGACAGGAAACGAAACCGATCGACCTATTACCTGCTTACGTGTTACCGTGACGCCCGCAGACCGGCTACATTACCCCTCTCTTAGCAGGCGCTGTCCTGAGCGCCCACAATGGCTTATACTGGCATCGATTTATGTACCTGTAAGAGGCATTGAGCAAAGTATATTAGGCTTGGGAGATGCATCGACAAGTAGCACGATAAAGAAAGTTAGCTATTGCCTCAAGGGCTAAAACCTAACGTCGTGGACTGCTGTCGGAAACTGGCAGGTTAGTCAAATATGGACTAGACGTCGAGGCGGACGTGTGAGTTCACGCACAAATGAGAACCACTAACTAGTAGGAGATTTGTTTCACTGTGTTGGTAAGAAGAAGGAACCATTACGAAGAAAACAACAGCAACAGAAGCAGAAGGAACATAGTCCGCACACACAAGAAGAACGCGGAACAGTTGCGCGTGGGAGAAAACGACTAGTTTAGTTACAGTCAAGGTCATGTCAGGGGAACCGAGGGAAGAAGCAGTGGGGCAAACAACACTAGCTGTCCATGCAATGTTCGGCCTACCGTTGCCTTAAATGGTCTCTTCGGAGTTTGTGTGCCAGTTATTCTAACACAGAAAAAGGCAAAGTGTTAGTCGGCAACCAAACGCTTAGTGATTTGCTACAAAACAGTAAGGAAAACAGACAAACAAACAATAAGGAAAACAAAACGACAAACAACCACAAACAATTAACAATAAGAGAAACAACAAACAAACGAATCAACCATCTAAGGAAAATAAACAAACAACAAACAATCAACCATAAGGAAAACTATAAGGAACAAACAAAGAACAACAAACAAGGAAAACAACAAATAAGGAAAACAATCTGAAGCAGGTGCTTCAGCGACTATTATGGCATCTCGTCGGGTTTTTGCTCGCTTTGGGTATCCGGACACGTTAATGAATGACAATGGAAATTAGTTCACTTCAGCCATATTCGAGGACATCTGAAAATGAAACGGCGTAAACCACATGTGCTCATCTCCGTGCCCTACACATTAGAATAGCCTAGCAGATCGCGCCTTGAACACCTTTCTGTGTGAGACGTTGAAGGCGAAGGAGGAGAGACCGATGATCGAGATCCTTGCAACTGTTCTTTTGCCTAAAGGATAACTTCAAATCCGAAGATACCTTAGGGGAACTCACCGACTAAAGAACTGGTGCAACCGAAACTACGATCGAGCCTCGATTTACTCAAACCTGCGCTGAATATAAACTGCAAATTGGGACAGCAGTTCCACAGAAGACACGGTGCTCTGAACCGAGACTGTTCAAAGTGCAACCAGTGCTAGCAAAGGACTACTGCAAAAATTATGTCATCTGGACTCAAGGACGTGGCATTCGTCGAAATTGAAGTTTCACGTATGATGTTGCTGTTATTTCCAAAGTTTGGGTCTGTAACGCCCATCATTTAAAATCCTGTTCCTTTCCCGATGCATCATTAGCGCACAGCATGTAACGCTCAGACCTGCAGCTGGGCACATTCAGTATTACATGAGAAGGCAGCAAACCTCAACAGGAGACTCCACTTTTTACATCTAAGACGGTGGACAGATCGACGCAGAAGCTGGAGATTTTAATCCAGATGCATCCTAAGCTGAGAGCCTATGTGACTTATTGAAAATGGAGCAAGGTTAGAGGACGCAGATCTCAACGAAATCGTTTGAGCACATCTCAAGCTCTCTTACTCGAAGCTGCTTGGCTTTTATCACGGTCGTGACCCGGCTCCACCAGTGACATTTTGACACAATGACTGGTTCAAGATCATTTGTTAGAAGGATTAAGCCAATGAAATCATATTCTCTGTACCTCCCTTTGTCTTCTTTTGAGCGAATGTAGCTTTTCAGATCATTTCTTTTTCTGCATGGGTCGAAGATTGGACTTGGAGGTAGCAAAGCTCGCGATTTATGGTAAGACACATCAGTAAGGGGCCTGGCAGACTGCTGGGCGGAAAATAAGTGCGGTACCTGGTTGGCCAGGGTCCAGCGCGGCTTTTGTCTTCGGCTTCTCAAAATCTCAAACCGACCTCTAAATTTTTGTTTCAGCGCTATGTAGAAAGAAGCTTATGTCCAGAATTATTTCATCATTTCGGTCCCAACTAAACCTTTAGTTAACTTGAACTTGCATATAACTCAATAAACAATGTAACATTTTGTTTTCTTTTACCATAGTATTTCTATGTGCGTCCTAGTGGACAATATCTCTAGTTTTTGCATTACTAATACACTATTTGTGATCTCGCTTTCTTTCCAGTATTTTTCTGTTCTGCTTCTTACTCTTCTCTTGACGACAGGCATCTCTTTCCTACCTGCTGTTGAGCATGGTACTAATATCAAAAGGATTTCTGGATGATTCCCAATTGGTTCAACCGCGTAACCTCCGCCATTTACTCTAAAATTCGCTCGCCCCAATGTATCCGAATTACCAACATGGCCACATGTAAAGTGACCAACACACTAGTAAGTTTAGTTTGCGTCTTTCGCGGCAAAATAAATTGTTTATAACGTATTTGGTCTACAAATTCGCAGCAAAATGTGGGTAGACAAGATGTCGCTTTGGTGCCACAAATGCTAAACCTATCTACACCAATGGGCGCGCAGCGGTCCCATTCACGTGTATTTTGGCAATCCGTAAAAGTAAAAGAGACAAAAATAAGTGGAGCAATATGTCTAAATATATGACTAAATGTTATGGTAAATCATTACTAAAAAGTTGTTTATTAAACCATGACTGGTTTGTGGAATTGTCTATACGCCGTTCCATTTGTTCCCTTATATTTAACAGTACTACACATACTTAAAAAATTGCCCTGTTAAATATTTTTGTCAAAGATTTCGAAGACGCCAGCCTGACTGGGGTACACGATAGCTGACTGGTCGGCGAGAACCAGGTTCGATGGCCGAATTTGCCTTCGCGGTAAACTGTGGACGCTTTTAATTACTAACTGTCCGCCACCAACTATATCTCCTTTGTAAAGCTTAAGGATCCACACCTCTACCGGTAGATCACTGCTATGTAACGCTTAAAACGCTTCTCGGATGATTACGGGAAACTTAACGCTCTAGGAGGCGTATTGCTGGAATTATCGGACGCTCCGTGTTACAACGCCATCTGTTCAATGAAGCATTGCGTAAAGCTCCATACGTATGCGCAAATGGAGCGCAATTGATTTTAAACAATGCACCACGGTTCCCCGAGTGCGAGGCTACTGTGAAAATGTCGCGTCATTCCATCCCGTACGGGGTGGAGCTTGAGCACTCCACCTTGTAGGACTAATAAATACTAGTTGGAGATCGTGCGCGCAATTAAGCTTGGATATCAGAAGGCGATTGGTGTCGGACACAGCGAACCGTATTTGATGGGCTACAATAAGCCGCGAACGGATGCAACAAGACAAGCTCAACACTTTAGCACGGAAACTTACAAGACGTCCAAGTGTCGCTCCGTATGAAGGTCAACATGGACATAATGTAGAGATTAAATAAAGCAAATATAGTGTACATTTAGTCATCTGCGAAATTGTACACAAGATAGTAGTTATCTTTTGGGGGGCTACAGAGCTCCCTAGAAGGCTGAACAAAAGAAGTCCCTAAAGTCGAAAATGCCGGGTGGAGCGACGTCGGTAGGGTAAAAGCTTGCCGAGTGAGTTGGTGTTCGGGTCAAGTTAAGGTTCACCGGAAGTCGGAGTCCGCTGCGCTGTTTGTGATTTATTGTTTGTTGATTGAATGGCAGGGCGCATTTCAATGAGCCTTTGGAGCGGGTTGTTCACTAGTGCTGCTTGACTGCAGCTTAGGATCTCTTGTGTAGCGAACAGACTACTGGGTGCAACACACTGTACAGAAGTTGAGGCAGGCGCGCTGCAGGCAATGTTTTTACTTATAAGAGGGGGAGAGAATGGAGTTAGTACTTTTGGAGGCTGAGTCGTTGGGGTTGGGTTGGGTTGGGTTGGGAAGCCTGGCTCACTTCATCGGCCAGACTAGGGAATTCGGGGTGTTATTTTCACTCACAAGTGCAGGTTCGTTTCCTCCCATGGGTGTAACTCTGGCGCTCCCCAGTTGTTCGACCGGTTCTGTTAGTCTTCCACACCCCTTCAGTCGCACAGCTAGACAGCTAGCAAATGGGAGAGAATTGCATACTTGGCAGAAGCAAAACGCCTCTGCCATGTTGGTGTAACCTTGTGCTGTCCCCGTCCCAAGGTAGGTTGTGTGATAGGATTTCAAACACATGGTACACACCAGACCATTTTTTACCATTTTAGCACATGGTTTTCATTTGCTTTTCCTATGCGACATGTTCACAGTCAGCGTGCTGTTTTAAGGGGTCGCAAGAGGACAGAGATACTAAACCACCGTGTTTGACGTCGCTTCAATTTTCGTTGCGTGAATATCAGCGCTGACGTAAGGCCAGAGGGGTCAGACATGTCGCGTCCAAATGAGTCACACGTTCTTTAGGGTGCGTGCTATTGATCCAACCGGTAAGCGGATGGGCAGCGATGCAGCGTAGGATTGAGGTAAAGCAGGATTACTTGGAAAATGACGCCAGTGGCTGTTCCAAGGGCGGACCAAATTGACGGCTATCGCTTTGTACAGCGACTAGAAGGAGTGGTAGTAAGCTGATCGGGCGACTCTGTAGTGCAACAGGAAACATGCTCTTTCACTATCTTGTAACATTGGATTTTATGGTTGTTTCAACCTTCGAAACGTCCATTTGTTTTAATGACTGCACGTCCGTTGTCACAAACCGTTTTGGTGAGTTCCTCGCTGCACGTTTCTCGCTCCGTCTGATTCGCTTCTTATTAATGTAGCCTGTACAATATACGTTGGGTTCAGTCCCCTCCGACTTCTGTACTATCGTATTTGACACGTCTTGCGTTTCATTGCTTACCGACTAGTATCCCAGGCTCCACAACAACAGAGAAGCGGTAGGCTCACCTGGCATAGGGGAAATGACGCTGACTTCCACCCCGGTATCAACTAAGAACTGAGTATCGGAGTCATAATCCCTAAGGTAGATGAGGCGAATTTGAGCTTTGCCGACACCGTTAGTCGCCATTACGGGCCGGCCTGGAAGTTTCCCTGCTTGGCGGTGGAGAAACTGCATGGTTGCTGGCAATTGTGGGCTTTGTTACCGAAACGCGTGTGGTAAAAGCAAAAGCCTGAATTGTTAGGCTTCGTGCGGCGAGTTGATGAGTTAGAGCGGCTGCGCTGCTTACGAGCTAGGGAGAGCTTCTCGACTTCACGTTGTAATGACGCTATTTGTGATGATAAAACGTCGATTGCCGACGACTCACTAGTCGCGTATGTCGCCGGGGCTGTGACGGGGCAAAGTCGAGTGGACGTCCTAGATTCGTTCGCTGGCTGATGTCCTTCCATGACACGATCTGCTAGTTCTGCAACTGCTGTGAGAGGCAGGGCGCTTGCCACCGCAAGGATGGCTTGTGTGCTTTCTGGGAGAAGTTGCATCCACATTTCGCGGAGAATACCTTCATCCATGCTGGATATACCTAGGAGCTGTTGCATCTGTCGCAACAAGGCTGAAGGCATCCTGTCCCCTAGTTGCAGATCCCTAAACAGTTGCTGAAGTCGGACCTTATCAGAGGGCGTGATTCGCTGTATGATCGCCTGCTTCAAAGTGTCATATTTCGCATCGGGGGGCGGGCAAGCTATTATGTCCCTCACTTGGGAGGATACGCTTTGCGGAATCCGGGACATAAGTTGATGATATTTAGAATTGTCAGGTGAAATTTTAAAATTGTATAAAGTGGATTCTAAATGTGCAAACCATAACAGGACCTTGCCGTAAGATCCCGAGGCAGAACCATAGAAAAGCTACGCTTACTCGTTCTGCGCAAACCCGTGAAACCCGTGAAACAACGGGTCATTCTCCCAAAAAGGTGGGGAGGCTAGCTTTACGGCACTAACGGCAAACGTAGATGGTTTATCATCAGAACTATTCATCGTGAGGAATGAATAATTATATGCGGCAAGTGAAAAAACAAAACGATAGCTAGTAAAGAATCAGAAAAGCACGGGAACGAGCTCACCAGAATGAAAATTCACAATGGCTGACGGCGTGTTTCTGACAGCGGGTCACCAATTGTTGGGCGGAACCTGGGATACTAGTCGGTAAGCAATGAAACGTAAGACGTGTCAAATACGATAGTACAGAAGTCGGAGGGGACTGAACCCAACGTATATTGTACAGGCTACAAGAATAAGAAGCGAATCAGACGGAGCGAGAAACGTGCAGCGAGGAACTCACCAAAACGGTTTGTGACAACGGACGTGCAGTTAGTAACACAAATGGACGTTTCGAAGGTTGAAACAACCATAAAATCCAATGTTACAAGATACTGAAAGAGCATGTTTTCTGTTGCACTACAATTCTCAAAAGATCTTTAAAATAAAATCACCAGTTCTTGTGCGACGAGAGGAAAAATAAATCCTTTGGTGCGGTTCAAACACGGTTGACTTCGAAATTGCTGAAGCGCAGTTTGCGGGTGATCCGCCAATGATAGATTCAATAGACAAACAGTGGTAGGAGGAGCTCGCAGAGCGAAATCAAATGATGGCACGTAGGTCGCTGTGGGAATAAATCCAAAGTGTTCAGGGCGACTAACGCAGGAAGACACTGCTTTACGACCGCTCGGGAGCGACTAACATGAGGAAATACACATGGATGTAACGTAAAGGAGGTTAAGAAAAAATAGCCTACAATTGGTAGTCAGCTACATTGTACACAAGATAACAGTTATCTTTTTGGGCGCTACAGCCTCCACCAAGGTTGCTTCTAGAAGATTATTCACTGGATATAGACCAAGGGAATTTGGACGTACCGAACAACACGCCGGTGGTGTCTAGGTAAGCAGCATTCACTGTTATCTCCACTTATTTCCTTCTCCAGATCGCAGCTTCAGCAAGAGTGGTAGGTTGTGAACAAGCATTTTAGCGTGCAGTAATATACAGGCTTCACAATTCGACACCTGTGCGTAGGAATGCGTGTATATGCCATGTTGTTGAGACTGGAACTGTAAGCATTTTGAATGCACCGTATTTTATGTTCCTTTTTCGCTTCTATTGCCGCCCAGATTGCACCGTCTATTCAAATTAAGCAATTATGACTACACTCGCTTCGAACGGTTTTATTTATCTGTTGACGTGTGTCAATCGTTTTACTTCTTGGCCTCATGCAATTGCTTATACAATATCTCCGCCGAAACCATTGCTGACGCATTCGTTTAATGATGCATTTCATTACTTCGGGTGCCAGGCAATGTCATTAATCTTAGAGCCTTTGTCTGACTTAGGTTTTCCATGCTTGACATGCAAATAAACGCCTTAAGTTCTATTGACCCAGTTCTGATGGACTTTCTAAGCTACCAATATCGAGCAAATCGTATTCGCTTCATTCAAACTCCATGAGTGAAAGCGAGTTCCACCACAGCAAGATGACTAACGTTTAGATTCTTTATCCGAGCTGAGTAATTTAAGGACAAACGTTTCATCACTTCCCTCAATGGAATCTTCAGCACACTGCTCCGTAGAGGAAAATCTCACGGAAACTGTCGTCCGGACGTAGCATTTGAAATCGACCTCGTCGATCTGTGTCCCATGATTTTTCTTTGTTCGATATTTGGCCACCCAGCTGCAGGCTTCCTCAGCCGTAGATGCACTGGATCAAGGTCAATGCTGCGGTTCACTGAATTCTCCGTAAAGAACCATGCCTCAAGAAATCCCCTTCCTTTTCTTGTCCCTCCGTGCGCCAGAATTTCTGTGTTGTCCCAATTAACGTTGTGTCCTTCCTCATCGAGATGCGCTGAGACCTATGACGATACATAATGGTATCGACATGCACGCTTTGTGCTCTTGTATTCTTGTGGATAAGTTTCTCCCCGTTTGACCCACGTAGTCTTTCTCACAGTCCTCGCAATGTATCCTGTAGACGAAATTTTGCCGTTCGTGTGGCTCCAGGTTTTCTTTAGTTCTAAATACGATTCTGTTCAAGGTCGCAGTTGATATGTGGGCTATCCTCAGGTTGTGCGGGTTGAGGAGTCTGGCTGTCTTTTCCGATGCGTCTTTTATGTACAGCAAGGCGATGTGTTTCGCCGTTGTTGGTGCAGGTGCGATAGATGTGTTTCTTCGGTTTAGGTGTCTTCGGATGAAACTGCGTGGGTAGCTGTTGTGAATGAAATACATAAACAGATGTACCCCTTCCTTTCATTTTGCCTCCGTAATATTGCATTGTGATTCTATCCTACGAAACAGGGTCCGTATACAGCTGATTTTGTGACACAACCACCTATAGACGCTTGGAAAACGATCCAAGAACACGGTTGACAAATGCATAAATAAATAAGGACACTTAAGAAACTTTAAGGATTAACTGAATTCACAAAGGGAGAGTATGGTAGAATGAAGGCTCGTGATCCAAACATCGCACAATGTTATGGACTTCCTAAAGTGCACAACGAGGGTGAGCCGCTACGACCAATAGTATCACTTCCAGGTATACCAACTTACAACTTGGCTAAAGAATTACGGAAAGGCCTCAAACATCTGCTCAGCGGATCCTGATACTCCACTAATAATGCGCCTGCGGATAGACCGTAAATAACTGATGACATCCATTGACGTCACAGTACTTTTCACCTCTATCAACTTACAGGTAGCGAAGGAAAATATCAGCGAACATTTGAACAGTGGAGGACAAACTACTGAGAGTCTGACAAATGAAAGCATATATATGCTCCTCGACTTATGTCACACCACATACTTCAAGTTCAACGGAGTATTTTACGAGCAAATGTGATAAGTTCCAATCAGACCCCGTATATCTGGACTTATTGCGGACGTCGTCAATGTAAAGGTTGGAAGAGGATTTATTCCCAATCATTAGTCCGAAATTGGGGGTGCAGTACGCTTTTAGCTATGTTTGCGATTCTCACACGCCGCCAGCTACAGACCGCACAAGGCCTACTGAACAACGCAATGGATGACATTCGTTTCACCATGGAAGAAGAGGTGGAAAACCAACCACCCTTTATGGACGTGCTGGTTACCAGAACAGTGGAAGGCGAATTAAAAACATCAGTTTACAGAAAAACAACACACCCAGCAACTCCTGCACTTTAACAGCAATCACCCTAAGTGTCACAAAATCAGCTAGTGATAGAAGTCGCCGACGCAGCTGCTTGGGAATTCTCAAACAAAAGTCGCCTTGACAATGTTTGGGCGGGGTTCGTTAATAGATTCAGCAACATCGTCAACAAAACATCAGAGACCAAACCCCTTCGTCACGCGAAAATGCCTTCAATTGTAAGGAGCAGGACTCGAAAATACCTGGCGATAAGGGATGCAGCATGGCGTGCCTACAAGATTAACCCCGACTCAGAGACTTGGGGAAATTTTCTGGCCCATCGCAACCATCGCACCGCACTTGTCCGTGAGGACAAAATAACTTATCAACAGTGCCTAGGCAAACAATGCATGGCAAACAACAAACTACTGTATAAGCATGTCAATAAGCATCGTAAAGTGAAGCATGGAATACCTCCACTATTCACAACAGGCGATAGAGTACAAAGGGCCGAAGAAGCAGCTAATGCCCTGCGGCTACAATACGCCCCAATTTTTGAACTCGAAACGTCTACCTGTCCCATAATATCAAGCACATTACCGACACCTTTGTTTACAAATGTTATTTTCAACCCATCAATTGTGCTAAGGAAGTTACTCTCACTGCGTGAGCATAGTTCTCCAGGAGCAGACAAAATTCGCCCGAAGGCACTGAAGGCTATGGACACCAAGCTAGCTGAACCACTGTCACAGTTCTTTCAAAGGTGCTGGGATGAACAACAAGTCCCCACTATGTGGAAGTGTAGCATTATAATCCCTACTTTTAAAGGCGGTAGCCGTTCCGATCCTGCAAACTATTGTCCAGTGATTCTCCTCCCTGTGCTCGCGAAGGTGATGGAAGCAATTGTCGCTGAGGGTTTAATGGACTACCTGGAAAGATGCAACAGTTTGGTACCGGAACAGCATGGCTTCCGTCAACACCGGTCATGCACCACCAACCTACTTATTGCACGAGGTAGTTGGACGGAAGTGGCTGATGATGGGGTCGGAGTTGACGTCATCTATCTGAACTTCTCCAAAGCTTTCGACCGCCTTGATCACCGCACCATATTTCAAAGACTACAAATTTACGGAATCGGAGATCCTGTACTTCGTTGGATTGGCAACTTCTTTTGCCAACGAAAGCTTCAAGTACGTGTTAGGGAATTACTTTCTAACCCAATTTAGGTGGTATGTGGTGTCTCACAAGGCTCAGTGCTGGGACCGCGTTTATTCCTGGTGTTTATCAACGACCTCAAATTTCCTGCTTTTCGCTGATGATGTCAAGATTTGGCGGGCGATTAGTAACAAGCCAGATCAGGATCTGCTCCAACATGACCTAGATTGCATTTACGAATGGTCAAAGAGGGACAAGCTTCAATTGAACATGACTAAGTGCAAAGTGAGGCACCTGCGTCAACAGCCGGTGAACGCTTACAAGATTGGCGACCACACCTTGGCGAAGGTTTATCAGGAGCGTGACCTGGGTGTATTGGTACAGGAAGACCTCGGATGTTCAAACCAAGCAGAGAAGGCGAGGAGAACCGGAAATCAACACTTCGGCCTTCTTCGCAGAGTCTTCGGTCGGTTTGAACCCTCATTATTTCCCCAAGTGCTTAACGCCTACGTGCGACCTCACGTGGAATATGCTGTTCAGGCGTGGCAGCCGTGTCAGAAACAGGATCTCGTTGCTCTCGAGACTCCTCAACGATGGGCAACCAAGAACGTCAGGGGCCTATTTCATCTGCCCTATCAGCTTAGACTGAAACCTCTAAGAATGTACAGCAGATGATATCGGCTTTTGCGAGGGGATCTCATAATGGTTTACCAGGTTCTGAAAAACCCAAACCACATTTGCCGTCCACTGCTGGAATTGAACCACAACACTAAAATAAGAGGTCACCCTCTGAAACTGACAGTTCATTATAGCCGGCTTGAGTGCCGTAGAAATTTCTTTTCTCTCCGCGTGTGCCAGCCTTGGAACGCCCTCCCTAATTATGCTACCAATCTGGCGATATTTAAACACGTGTTGACGATGCATTGTCTCACTTACATTTCATTTTATGACTTGTTAGCCAGGGGCTACGAAACGCAATCAAAAGGTGTCTTGCCAAATGCCTAAGCAATGGATTGATGGATTTTTACGTTTAACACGCGGACATCTCCGCTATTCTACATAAGTGTATGGTGAGTCCACCACAACGCTTTTCACTGCATTATGCTATTGATTTTCGCAATAATTTCCATCCCACGGGACTTGTTAAGCGATGCTTTTTTACCCGTAATAAACCATGGTTTCATTGTTCCATTGTCTACGGACCCTGTTTCGTAGGATAGAATCACAATGCAATATTACGGAGGCAAAATGAAAGGAAGGGGTACATCTGTTTATGTATTTCATTCACAACAGCTACCCACGCAGTTTCATCCGAAGACACCTAAACCGAAGAAACACATCTATCGCACCTGCACCAACAACGGCGAAACACATCGCCTTGCTGTACATAAAAGACGCATCGGAAAAGACAGCCAGACTCCTCAACCCGCACAACCTGAGGATAGCCCACATATCAACTGCGACCTTGAACAGAATCGTATTTAGAACTAAAGAAAACCTGGAGCCACACGAACGGCAAAATTTCGTCTACAGGATACATTGCGAGGACTGTGAGAAAGACTACGTGGGTCAAACGGGGAGAAACTTATCCACAAGAATACAAGAGCACAAAGCGTGCATGTCGATACCATTATGTATCGTCATAGGTCTCAGCGCATCTCGATGAGACAACACAGAAATTCTGGCGCACGGAGGGACAAGAAAAGGAAGGGGATTTCTTGAGGCATGGTTCTTTACGGAGAATTCAGTGAACCGCAGCATTGACCTTGATCCAGTGCATCTACGGCTGAGGAAGCCTGCAGCTGGGTAGCCAAATATCGAACAAAGAAAAATCATGGGACACAGATCGACGAGGTCGATTTCAAATGCTACGTCCGGACGACAGTTTCCGTGAGATTTTCCTCTACGGAGCAGTGTGCTGAAGATTCCATTGAGGGAAGTGATGAAACGTTTGTCCTTAAATTACTCAGCTCGGATAAAGAATCTAAACGTTAACTACGAACCCGAGCTACAGGTGTTCAGTGTCATTACAAAGCATGATGAAGTTTAACATGTGCTTGTTTGACTTTAGCTCAAAAATAAGCAGGTAAGCGATGCGTTACTCTGGGTGGTATCATTTGGCTCATACTCAGGAACTCATGCCGTATTACCCAATGCCTACATGTGAAACATACTCATTCACCTAATGTTCCCATCAAAGTGTTGGAACTGGCTTGGCGCGCATCGATTGTACGCCTGAGAAGTATTATTTTTCTGCGGCAGGACCAGGCTTGCAACTACGGCAGTGTTACGCTTGCTGTCCTATGGTTATCGCGCTGTCTGTTTACAGTATGCATATTACTCTGTTACCTGTGGCAAAAAACCTTATGACATTAGCAGGCAACAGCACACAAGTCTGCACATGGAGACCGCCTTACATCCTATAATTTCATTCTGGAAAGAAGAAGATTTTCACTCTGTGCCTAAGTTACGTGTTTAGATTATGTTTAGCGTATCACAATGCAAATCACGGAGGTACTCTGGCTGTGCATCCGCATCTGATACCATTAAACCCAAAACAAACGCCCAGCAAATTCAAAGTTGCTTTCGGTTCACTTACACTTATGAATACATTGTTCACTGGATCATACATCAGCACTACCTCTGCTCAATAAGTGACCTGGGAGAAATGACTTAAGAGACTCTGCCCTGATTTAACACTAGCCATTGCCCACTGTCTCTCCCAAGTCAATTGGCGTTTGAAATGCTACACAACTCACACATCGCTAAGCAAAGACTGCTGAACAACCTCCTCGTGGTGCCAGCTGGGTGGTTCGGGATTTTCCCGTTCCAGCCAATGGTTCGGAGGCAGTGTTCCAGGACGTGGTGGGTTTTCGCCTGGCAAACGTTATCCCTATAAAAAGAAACATGTCTTTTTATCAACACTGCGACGTGGCGGATGTGACTCGCCACTAAATAAAGTCACTATCCCTTGCCCCTCCCTGAGAGACATTGTACTTCAAAGGTGCGTTGGGCCTTTGGTCTATCACGGACCGAAAGGAGTATGAACCATATATTTGGTCACCGGCTCCCAACGGGTTGCGGCGCCCTCACATCGCCACGCTGACTTGTAGGTTAGATCTTTGATCAAAAGTTCGGGGTGGGGCCCCCTTTAGACAACCTTCTACTTCGGCCTGAGCAACCGTATAGTAACACGCCCACTGAAGAACCATGGACCATACCGCTTACTACTGCTCCTGCTATGCCTAACTTCGATGCTACCTCAAATGCTCAACCACCGCTCACAGATAACCCCACCTCCCATTCTTCACCTATATGGACTCATGTCTTCATCGGTCACCTTCACAAACGACCCACGTCTCGCAACTGATGGAAACAACAGCCAAACTCCCGGTTTTCCATGTCCTGCGATCACAACTGCCTCTCACTGTACCAAAGTTCCAGCTCTTCTTCGACCTGGTTCTGCATTCATCCTCGCAGCGTATAATGTTCGAACTTTGACGTAGGTCGGACAACAAGCATGTCTGGCTCCTACTCCTGAAACGCTTTCGGTAGACATCTGTTGCCTTTCAGAGACCAGATTACGAGACTCTAGCGCCGTCATCAAAATAGCCTCTCCGGTAAACCCTGACGCTTTCCGGAGACCCAGAAGCTGCCGCCACTGGCGAAGCTGGTGTTGGGGTTGCAATGAGTGTCAGGACTGAATCAGTTCTGCTTGACTGGATCCCAGACAACAGTCGGCTATGTGCAGTCAGACTACGAGGTTCATGGGACGTAAGCAGGCGTGGAATCCTTTAGCTTGCCTTGTTTGTCGTTTCCGCCTATGCCCCTACAGACTGCAGCCCAGATGCAGTTAAAGATAGCTTTTACCAGCAGCTACATAAAATTCTGCGTTCTGATATAGTCAATCTTGCCGGGGACTTTAACGCACGGGTTGGCCGGCTTCCACCAAGCGAGCACCACCTTGGGGGTAGTTTTGATCTCAGTAGCAGTCAATCAGACAATGGAGATAGACTGCTTGCTCTTTGCTCTGATCATCGCTTGTTTCTTTCGAGCAGTAGTTTTCGGCACGCGAGGAGACACACTGCTACCTGGCGCCCGCCCCCACAAGGCAAGTGCTCCCAGTTTGACCACATAGCAATCAGCTACAGATAGCGAGGAAGTGTAACGGACTGCCGATCGTACTGGTAAACTTATCTAGACTCCGATCACGCATTGGTTCGTACTAAGATTTGCATGCGTATCGGAGGATCACCTAAGTGCCCTCACTACCGACCGGACGTCGTAAATCTACAAAACTCTGCGAGTTTAACCGGGTAACAAGCCTCACTGTCAACCTTGCTAGGCTCAACTATTGACGGTGATCTCGATTCGCAGTGAGCGCATATCAAAGATGCTTTAGTTTCCGCCAGTATTGACACCTGTGTAGTTGCCCGTCACCTACCGAAGCATTGGATTTCCGCCGAGTCGCTGATGGGCAAAGGCCACTTGATCCCTTCGGATTCCAGACAGAGTGGAGAACGCCAGTCCCAGGGTACAGAGTTGCGCAGGAGTCTGCAAATGGACTGCGAAGCTTGATGGTGTGAACGTGCTAGGGAGATGGAGCTTGCTAGTCTCTCTGTTAATACCAGAAAACTTTGCCATCTCATTCGAGTCACCGTAGGTGTTCGATCTGGTATAAATGAAACAATGTGCGAAGTGGACGGCACCTTAATCACCAATCCTCAACGACGGTTGGAGCCATGTGCCAAACATGTTGGCTCGCAGTGTTGTTGGCCACCAGCTGTATCTGCTACCTCTGACGATCGCGCTGGGGCCGAGTGTTCTACCTCCACAGATCCAACCTCCTACCAGAAATTGGAGCAGGAGCTCCGGCACATGAAGCGTTATAAAGCCCCCCCCTGATGGTCTTCCTCCAGCTTTATTTAAAGATGGTAGAGTTTCACCGGTTCGGAAACTCACCGCTTTGTTCTCGAAAACTTGGTCGAAAGAACAAGTTTCATCATCTTGGGTTGAATCGATAGTAGTCCCCCTCTTCAAAAGAGCCTGCGCACAATCTGCTTCAACTACAGAGGCATATGCCTAGTCCCCGTCGTTTGCAAGCTGCTGGTGTCTATCATACTTCGCTGGCTATTCCCACCGCGCGAATCGTTGCAACGAGAAGAACAAGCTGGGTTTCGCCCTGGTCTCGGCTGCATCGATCAAATCTTCACCCTCCGCCAGATCCTCGAGCTCCGCCATGTGTATCAGAGGCTAACAATTGCTGTGTTCCTGGATATACGTGCAGCCTTCGATTCAGTCGATCGTAGGGTACTGTGGCACTGCTTACTGAGGAGTGGTGTCCCCGAGAAGTTCGTCTCCATACTGCGCGTTCTCTATAGTCTGACCTCCGGCAGGGTAGGGGCTTATGGCAAACTTTCGCCCACTTTTGTAGTCTCCGGTGGAGTTTGACAAGGATGCCCTATCTCTCGGTTCCTTTATAAATTTGCCAGTGAGGATATCCTGAATAATGCTCTGGGCGATTCCTTGGACGCTGGTGTTGAGCTCCTCCCAGGTAGTCAATGTGTTGATTTGGATTATGCTGATGATATCGTCTTGCAGGGTGACAATTCACAAGTCGTCCAACTTGCACGAAACCATTTGGCGATTGAAGCATCAAAGTATGGTATGTACTTTCCGCCATCCAAATGCAAGGCTCTCTTCCAAGACCGACAGGTGCCTCTGCCTGCACTCACACTTGGTGGTGAGAGACTAGAGGTTGTGGAAAGCTTTGTCTACTTGGGAAGCTGCATCACTGCTGGCGGAGCGGTTAGAGACGAGATTTCGATGCGAATCTCGGGAGCACGCCTTGCTTTTTCTAGCCTGAGACACTTATGGCGTCGCCACGACATTCGTCTCTCCATCAAATGGCGGGTCTGTTGTGCAACTGTTCGTGCTGTACTGTTGTACGGATGCATGACCTGGCCCATTAGTAAAGATGACTTGCGCAGGCTATGCGTCTTCGAGCACCGCTGTCTGCGGTCCATTGCCCATGTGTGACGGCAGCATCACGTAAGCAATGTGGAAGTTAGACAGCGTGTCTTGGGATGTGGAAGGCACTCGCTCGAGGAGCTCGTCTCACTGCATCAATTGCGGTGATTGGGACACGTATTGTACTTGCCTGTCCAGCGTTACCCGCGTCCTGCGTTGTTTGCGGTTGCTAAAGAGGGCTGGAAGAGACGGTCTGGTGGACAGGGTACAACATGGGGAAGCCGCATGCAAAATCTGACGAAACAGTTGGCCTCGGCTGGTTGTTGTCAATTACCTGGCTGGGGTCCGAGAGATGCAGATACTTGCTGGTTGACGACCTTGGAAGCTATGTCTCAAGATCGATGTCAATGGCGGACGTGTGCACCGGTGTGTTGCGATGTCCCTTATTCCTCCCCTAAAAAGCAAGCTGAAAATATTCAAAAACTCTGAGTGGTAAACTAGGCAAAAAAGGCTTTTGTTATTGTTGCGCTTTTCTTATTATTCATACTGTTTTCCTATTCATCCATGATTCCGATGGCAAAATATCTATACCACAGATTATATATATATATATATATATATATATATATATATATATTTACTGCTGAGCTGGAAAAGCAGCTGGAGCTTCTGCAGGAACAGTACTCTTGTCTAACGCTGGACCACTCATCTATTAGTTATCCATACTCTCAGGTTGGTTCACATTTTTGACTTGGTTTATGATCGGCGTCTTTAACCAACAACCGATAAGTTGGTCACTACTGAGTTGCTTTAATCTTTTAGCATAGATAGTTTTGTTTGTTTGTTTGTCTTACTTTTCCTTATATTATCTAATGCGGTTGGATTGGTTCCCTCCAACTTTGCCCTCTGATTACGCATCTGTTCAAGAATTCTCCACACAGCCGCTCTCTACCCACCTACTGGAAGTAGGCTCTTATATCTCCAATTTTTAAAAAAGGTTACAAACACCATGAAAACTATAGACCAGTCAGTTTGACAAGCGTGCTGGTCAAGCTGTTGGAAAAGTTTGTGAGAGACGCTCTCGAAGGACATATAAAAGCCTTTGGGTTGCTCAACCCCTCTCAACACAACTTCTGTAACTGTTATTCTTGAATTACTAACTTGTTGGTTGCTCGAGAACATTGGGACGAAGCTGTCGAGCGAGGGAAGGCAGTAGACGTGATGTTCATCGATTTTTCCAAAGCTTTTGATTCCTTTCCGCATTCGCTTCTTTTGTACAAGCTGCAATCCCACAGCATTTCTAGACCTGTCTTACGGTGGACTTAAGCTTTCCTAATCGGAAGGGTTTTAAGTGTTCGTATGGTTTTCGGTCTGCTTTTTATACAACGCGTTCTCAGCGGGGTCCCGCACGGTTCAGTCCTTGCCCCCTTCTCTTCAGTTTCTACGTTAACGACTTACCTTATGAGCTGGGAATGCCATGCCTAGTGTTTGTGGATGACCTAAAACTCTGATTCACAGTAAACAATCTGGCTGTTTCACTGACCCTACAGAACGCTCTGGATACACTTTGGACTGGTACCTTTGGTGTCAGTTGCTTTTGAATCTTGCGAAATGTTCAGTACTACGCGTAGGACCCACTAATCCACAGATGAGTTATTTGCTTAATGGCGACGAACTGCCGCGGGTGTAACTCCAAGCTGACCTTGTAGTCTTGCCGTCACCAGTGAACATTGGGCGGCAGCTGCTCGCAAAGGATTCGGCAAGTTATGGATGATCAGGAGGTCATTCGGGATCATGACGACTGAACTGTTTGTTTACTATTTTCGGCATTTGTGAGGCCGCACTTGAAATACTGTGTACGGGCTTGTCCCCCATACCTCGTTCGTGACAAGCTGGCATTTGAACGGGTCTTTGGATCTGGGACGAAAATGGTGCATGGGTTAAAGAAGTTGACGTACCATGAGAGGCTACGTAAGTTGGATATGTTTTCTATGCATTACAGACAACTTCGTGGCGTATTTGTCCTCACATGTCGCATACTAATGGATCAGATTGGTCCTGATTTGACTGTTCCACCCAACTTGAGTGCCAGCCCTTCGGGGTCACCCATAGAAGCTGCATAAACCCTGATCTGACCGTTATCGCGTAGGGTCATAGGTTATTGGAGCGCGCTGCTCGCAGAATTTGTAATGGCACCGACGGTGAAGGAGTTTGAACATCGACTTGACGCCCTCGGTCTGCAGTTTAAAATATTCCCCTTCGTGCCTTAAGCTTTTACTCATCTATTACGGCTTACTTTTCCTTAATTCTTTTTTACTTGCATCTTAATATTGGTTATATAATTTGGTAAGCTCTTTCCCCTTATTATCTTTTGTCTTTTATGCACCTGGCCGGCACAGCGGGATGCTAGTACAGGGCATGTGGGCACTGTTTGGTTGACCATGTGAATCTTGTGTGTTGATCTGGCTCCCCTTTGGCAGATCAATCCACCGCATTCCCTGTTGGCTCAACGACGGTTTTGAAGGTGGAACATTCACAGGATCTTCCTATTGTTCCAGTCCCAATTGAACTTGAACTTAACTGTCCGGACATCTCAGTGCTCGATACAGTGCATGTGACTCTTTCCCACGAAACGCGAAGCAAACGTATCCCCTTTACACATTCTATTGGCATGCACTTGCTCGCAGCCGTCTAGATGATTGTGACCTACCTAGCCGTTCCAGTTATCAGCACCTGTGACACGTATCACGAGGCTAGAAATCAGTGCAATCAGCGCTTGGGCCTGTTCTGCTCTTGTACAAGAGGAATTTAGCTTATGTGACCTCGAAGAAAATGAAGTTCTTTGCGTATCTCAGAAGGAGCTGCGGTCAGAATTCGCCGGTTCCAGCCTTGCTGTAAGTCCGTGAAATTCATACTTAAGCGAACTACGACATCATCCTCATTACACCTTACCTAAAGGTGCGAAATATACTTAAGCCAATGTGCCGCAGTGCAGAAGAATATCATATATGAAAGAGGGTGACACGTTACGTTCGACCATCGGTGCCTTCGCAGTTTGGCTCACATCTGGTGGGAACACCGCGTGAGTAACGAGCGTATTCGACGCATTGTTTACGGCCAGAAAAAGGATCTGAACCGCTCAGCACCGTTATTTCCCGCACCAGGCTCCGATGGCTCGGCCACGTGTTGCGCATGCCAGCTCACCGACTCCCTCGACGTGCGTTGTTTGCTCACCGGGGATGTGGGTGGAAGAAGAAGAGAGGTGGCCAAACGATGACTTGGTCGAATGAAGTCCCTCACTTCGGAGCTAGCCTCGGTTGGAGCGTCATGGCTCCCTGGTTGGGGTCCAAAAGACGGTGAACACATGTGGCTGGATCCACTTGCTGACATGGCAAGGAGCCGACCTCAATGGCGTTCCTGCTGTGAGTTTCTTTGCCCCTCCCCATTCCTTTTAGCCTCCCCCTCCATCCACGGCCTCATTTCGTAGGGTAAAACATAATATTCTTTTTTTCTTTTTGCCTAGTAGCTGGCTGGTAGCTTACCGGAACGCTGCCTATCCGTTGCTGGTAGCTCAACTGGCATGTAACTGTTGTATCTATCTTTCCTTTGTCTGTTGTATTATATGTATGTATGCATGCGCCCTTGTGTGCCCGTTGTGTGTGTGTGCCCCTTGCTGAGGCTGATGTTGCATTCTTGCTGCTTTTTCACTGCAGTTGGGCTAAACCAACTTACACTTAAACTAGTTCCTTTTAATGTGGATAAAATTCATTACATGTTATTTGGTTTGTTCTGCGTACTTGATAGGCTTCTCCTTACTTGCACACGTCGCTCACGCAAATTGTGGCAAACTTGCGTAATTTTATCTCGTGGTATTTTTTAAATAACTTTCGGACATTTTGTACTTATCATGGATTCACTTATAACCAATTTCTTCTATATGCTCATTTAGCGAGTATTTATGTCGTCATATGCGTTTACTTTAATCGATATCGGCATTTCGAATGATTGGCTGTTGTTTGACATCCCAGGTGTGGCTGCGCTTGATGTGCATGTTGACAAGGTGCCTACCTGTCTATTACCCACTACATCGTCCATACTAGCTCCAGGAGACAGTTGGTCGTTGCTGGAGGGGACGGAGTGCACGATCCTTGTGTTCGTGCTAGGCTCGAAGAGTGGTTCAATGCACTGAGTGTGGAGCGGAATACGGTCCAGCCACCGCCTTGTGTGCACTTGATTCCCAAATACAATGTGCTTGTGTTTGCCTGTGAAGGAGTGTGGGCCGGCTCCGTTGATGAGACGTGGCTCCCATCCGCATGCCTCCCGGTCTTATTCCCTCGGGTTTACACTGGATAACGGGTGTGTGGATGGAGCTGTGGGTGATGCAGCGCAAACCATCCATGGTCCCTCTGTAGGCGCAGGCGTCCTGTGGCTGATCACAGTGACAGGCAAATCCGAAACCGGATGCCGCCAACCATATATACCTTCACAGTCTGTTAACAAACATTATGCCATCAGAACCATGGCAGAAAATGTGAAGGAGATATAAACACGAATTGCGATTTACAAAATGGGAAACGGTTTTTTTGGATTTACGCACGCCATTTTGAGTTGTTCTGTTCTGTGAGATTTTGTATGAACAGAAGGGGGGATGAATTTGCAGAACAACACTGACGCCACTGATGTCTTTTGCGGGCCATGACATCCAATGTTTCCAATCACTGAGATTCAGCATCTTGTGGTCCCCAACCTGGAAGACGGACTGGTCTGACTGCCGCCGTAGTTGAAGTTGCCTTCTTCATGTTCCTTCTCCAACTCATTTGCTGTCCACCGAGGCACTTTTTCCTATCGCTCCCTGGGAGTGCAAATAGAGCTTGACGTGGAAGGCGATGTGTTGGAATGCCTTAAACTTGCCCGAGCCAGAGCATGCGATGTCAGAGAATACGGTCCTGAAGACTGGCACTACTCGCTCTAAGCACTCGGTCTCGTACCTCTGCGTTGCTTATGTGGTGTTGTGACTACACCCGAGGTACGAAAATTGTCAGCCACTTCATGTCTTCCGAGCGAACAAGCCAAGTCTTACATACGTACCAGAGCACCGCACGGACAGAGACAATTTACACCCTGCCCTCGAGCTTGAGACTGACTTCGCGACCACGCCATAGGTGTCCCAATTTAATCAATGCAAGGCGGACCTTTGCAATCCGTTGTGACAGTTCATCTCCAGTACCGCCACCAGCTGTGATGCAACACCCTAGGTGCGTAAAGCAAGGGGCTAGCTCCAGAACATGCTGAGAAATGGTAAGCGCAGATCTAGGCACCTGCCAGTCCTGGAGCACCTTTTTCCCGGAAAAAGCGTAAGCCGTATTTAGACGCCTCCATCGCTACGCGCTCCATAGTGCTCTAGACGGTTTGTGTGTCGTCCTCCAGCAAGGCAATATCAGCGGCGTAGTCCAAGTCCGTGATTCTGTCTCTAGGGAGGAGCTTAACACCGCAGTCCTGGATATCTTACAGTGCTCTTTGGACAACAACATTGATAGCGAAATTAAAAAGGAAAGGTGATATAGGGCAACCTTGGCGAACACCGCTGGTCACAGCAAATGAAGAAGTGAGTGTGCCGTAAATCCTGACTTTGCCCGACGTGTGGCTGTAAAGGTCTTGTGGGATGATTACAAACCCTTCGGGCACACGCTTCCTCAGTAAGCAGTTCCACGACGCAGGTTTATCTACTGAATCAAATGCCGCTCGGATGTCCAAAAACACTACGATGGTTGGCCGCCGGTGGATGAGACGATGTTCGAGACGTTGGCAAAGCGTGAAGATTTGGTCGTTGCAGCCGCGGTCTGGACCAAATCCGGCTTGTTCTTCTCGAGAAAATTCCTATCTAGTCGTTGAAAGCCTGCGAACTAGGACCGACACGAAGATTTTGGATGCGACAGAGATTAACGCGATTCCGCGGTAGTTTCAGCAATCGTCGCGGATGCGCCTTCTTGTGAATCGGAACAATGACCGATTCTCCCCATGAATTTGGAACCTTCTCCTCAGTCTAAACTTTCGTGAACAGCGATGGGATTTCGCTGACAGGTACACTTCCGCCCTCTTTGAATAGAGCCGGTGGTAGGCTGTCGGGACCCGGAGCCTTGTGGCGTCTCAAAGCTTGGATTGCATTTTGGATCTCCCCTCCATTTGGTGGGGCTGTGGTGAGAGGCCAAGCATCATCCTTTGGGGCTGGAGGGGTCACAGTCGCTGTGTTGGGTGGTTGAATTGAAGAACGAAATGCTCTACCCAGCGACCCAATCGCCTGTGAAGGTTAGTGATCTACCTGCCGTCTGATTCGCAGATCGTCTGGCTGATAGCGTGGGAATTGCAACCGGTGGCGCTGATGATGCAAAATAGACGGCGGAAGATGCCAGCTGATGAACAACGAACAACAATGATATACTACAGGTAAAAAAGCGATTGTTTTACAAGTCCCGTGTGATGGTTGAGGTGAAAGTAAACATAAGTGTAAATCGTCAATTTAAGCTTCTAGAGTTTCAGGTGTCCCTTATTCCTATAAACATTTTAGCATGTGTACTGAATTGTTACTGTAAAGTAATATGAGGAATGTATGTCTTGAGAAAAAAAGAAACGACAAAGTTTACTCCTGCGCCGCTTTCTGGGACTGAGGTAATTGATGAATGCCGTTGTAATATATCCGAAACTATATTTCACAACAGCAGTGTGTAAGTAGTGTAAAACAAAAGCTGAAAATGCGCGCCGTTTGTCCGCGTTTGGTTGACGTAGACATCTCTGATTATATAGAGTAGTGTAAGTAGATAAGCGAATCATCCACACGTCTTTTGAATACCGTTAGCGTGGCGGAAGCAACAACGTATGTGGGAAGACCGTTCCAGTGTTGACACACTCGAAGGGAAAAGAAATTCCGGCGGCATTCCAACCGGCTGTATTGTGTGTCCAGTTTTAGTTGGTGTCCACTGAGTGTGGTATTGCCATTCAGCTTTACTAGGTGACGACAGGAGTGGTTTGAATTCCTCAGGATCATATAAGTCATTAGCAAGTCGCCACGCAGGCCTCGATATTGTCAGCGGTAGACCCCGAGGACTTTCAGCCTCAATCGGTAAGGGAGATGAAACAGACCCTGTACGTCCTCGGTCACCCTTCGTTGTGGCATTTCAAGGCGGTATGGTCTTGCTTTTGCCATGACTGCCAGGCGTGGAAGCGTACTCAGAATGAGGCCGAATGTATGCATTGAGCATTTGAGAAAAGCTGGAAGGATCTAAGCGCCCGAATGTCCCCCACAAAAGGCCAAGGTGTTGGTTAGCTTTATTGGAGGCTTTCTCGTCCTGAAGGGAACAGCCCAGACCTTTCTGCACTAGCACGCCTAGATCGCATTCCGTTGAAGTGTGCTGCAATATTTGATCCTCCAGTTTATATTCGCAAATAGGTTTATGGCGTATGCTCAACACCTTGCACTTCGTAGCGTTGAACTGAAGCAGGTTCTGAGTCGACCATTGGTAGACCCTGTCAAGTTCATCCTGAAGTACTACATTGTCGCTGATTGTTCTAATGGCTGGTCATATCTTGAGATCATCAGCGAAGAGTAAGGAGTTGGAGGCGATTACTGTCGCGAGATCATTTATGTAAATCAGGAATAGTTGTGGACCAAGTAATGAGCCCTGGGGCACTCCGCACTTAACGTCGATTGGGTCAGAGATGACGCCGCGAACTCTTACAGTCAGATGTCGTTGAAGCAAGAACTTACCTATCCAACCGAGGATTAGGTCATCAATTCCAAAACACTGCAGCTTGTGAAGAAGGATAGGGTGGTTTAGACGGTCGAAAGACTATGAGAAATCCAGATATACTGCGCCAACACCTAAGCCGCTGTCGACGGTCTCAGTCCAACTGGATCTAGCAAGTAGCAAGTTTGAAATGCAAGATCGGTTCTTGCGAAATCCATGTTGATCTTGTGCTATGCTTTTGCGTTCCTCCAAGAAGTTCATCAGAGCTTCGGCAACAATGGCTTCCATAATTTTGGAGAGCACCGGAGGTAGTGTTATCGGGTGTTAGTTGGCCGAACCTGTGTGACTTCCCCCTTATGGATGGGACTGACGATGCCCTGCTCCCACCTTGTTGGCACCCGCATCTCATCGAGGCATCACTGGAAGAAATTGCAGAGTGGGTCCGCCAGGTTTGCTGCAGCCAATTTCAATGCTTTTGGACGAATATGCGCTTGGCAGTTAGTCTTTTCATAACATCCGCACTCGTAAACACAGTGTGGCTAAGTCCTGGTAGTGGTATAACGATCGGGAACAGTGTATGCGGCGATGTCGTGCTCTGGAAGTTCGGGGCGAATTGTTGACATAGGGCGTTGGTCGCGTCGGTTGCGGTCTGTGCGAGTCCACATAACGTGTGTAAAGCAGGAATTCCTCGCTGCACTTTGCGGAGCCTGTTTATGTGTCTATACAGGAGTTTGGGGTTAGAAAGGAATTTCTCAGCTAGATTCTCTTGGTACTGTATTTTATTTTCGCGTACCGGGTTTACGTAGTGGTTCCTCTGGATTGTCTAGGCTTCCCGTGTTTCGACACTCGACAATTCCTTATATCTTCACCAGAGTAAATTCCTCGTAACGATACACTTGCGTGTCCTGCTGCGTATGAATGATTTTACTGTCTTCGCTCGCCAAGGTCTTTTCCTAAAAACACTAGTTACTAACGTGTTGAACTGGTGAGCAAATTCAAATTAGGTGATATCGGGGGATCTTTCTGCTAGAAATGTTTGATTAGGGCGCCGTAATCCATAATGAGCTGACCATCCTCGGTGTTTTCTGAGGAATGCTCTGCATAACAGATACACTTGAACATGAGGTTGCGTGGTCACTACGACCTAAAAGACGCTATCGATACCATTTCGATCATAAACTCTTCCTTGGTGAATACGCGATCCAGGACACCCGGTTTGTTTCCCGTCCTGAATCTTGTGAGAAACATGATGTGCTTGTAGAGTGGTAGTCCACTAATTATCTCCTGTACTTCTATTTTGAAGTACTCATTGATACAGGCTGGGGTTTCTATGGTATGAATATTGAAGTCACCAATCAGGAGAATGTGGCTGTACGACTGCGAGAGAATGGTCTTCATTTTGGAGGTTAGGCGGTTGTCCGTTTCCAAAGTAGCCGACGGAGGGTGATAAACCATACCCTACAAACCTGCGTCCTCACGACTCAGATGAAGAAGACACCGAAACGTATCGACAGTCTGTACCTCTGGGTCATCGATGAGTCCAATGTGTAGTTCGCTGCGATTATAAAGTAGTACTCTACCACCTCTACTTGGTCGATCGTTGCGTAGAATAGACATCCCAGGTAGTGCGATTTTTGCATCAGTGATCGCTTCATTCAACCAGGTCTCGGTTATCAAAACGACGTCCTTTGACATCGAGGCCTGACGCAAGCGAAGCTCCGTCAATTTGCATAAAAGACCTTGTGCGTTGGTATAAAAACAGAAGATTGATGCATAGGTTAGTAGGTTATTTCTGGATGTAGACAAAAAGTTTGAGACTTGGCCGACCCTCTTGAGATCGGCTGCTACTAGTTTTTTTTGAATTGTCTTATGCTCGCGAGAATTACTTGGAACAACTCTCTGCACCTTGTGATCACGTTCATGATGCTCTTGATGGTTACTCACCTCCTGCAGTGTCTCGCCGGACGCTATGAAGGCAGTCAGATCAGTCTCTGCGGTAGACTTTGAAACAACGGTTGTTCCCACTGAGTTGACTCACTCCATTGAGTAACCAGTAGCCTCTGGTCGTAAACCTGCTGCTTTTAGTCGAATTTCTGCTGGTATCATGTTCCGGAAGTTAGCCCAGTTCTCTAGAACTCTCTGGAAAGTTAGCTCAAACGCTAAGATAAACTTCAGCAACCTAGGACCACACCCTTTACAATTTGGTGACACGGGAATCCTGGTCAGGGAGGTAGCAATGACATTTTCTCAAGACAGCGCCTCACGAAGGTACCGCCATTGCTCCAGGTCATGTGCCTGAACATCTTCAAGAGATGAAGCTTGGGACTCAGGGACGCCATGAATAATGACGATTTTCAGCGCGTGTTTTCTACTTCCCTGTTGACTGTTCCTATCATTTGAACTTTCTTTCCACGGAATATCCGGTAAGATACCTACTCCTTCGATGCTCTGTGGTGTCGATTTGCAGCGAGCAGAATGAATTCCGTTTCTTCCGCGGAATGTAGTGTTACTCAGAGTAGTCGAGGCTCGCCATAGTGTAACGAGTTTGGGTGTCTTGTGATGCGGCTGAGTGTAGTGGTTGCAGCGCGCATGCTGACGGCACTACAGATGAAATCCCACTGACTACGATCGTCTATTCATTTGCCCCTTATTGTGTTGGATTTGGATTCAGGAAAGTTAGTGCACACAAGACTTAATGCACCATGATTCCGCCTTGTGGTTCGCGACTTAGAGCACTAGGTTCTTTTGTTTCGGTGGATTTGTGAACCACACTGGCGATAGCGATCCATGTTGAGGCACAGTTTTGACCTCTCCGATAAGTGAAGTCACAGGTGTCTTCGACGGCGTTTTCCTACAAGCTACCGCTGCGTAGGATGTCTAGTTAACTTTTACCGTAAGCTTGTTGTTTCGAGAATGGCAACTGAATTACCAGTTATTACACCCTTGGAGAACGTAGAAGCAAATGGGTTGTAAACGACTTTTTCACACAGTGGAGTCATGTGGCTAGGGGCCGTTGGAGACTGAGATGCGATGATGAGGTTAGAGCGCATGGCCCTCTACTTTGGCCTAAACGGGGAGTTTGTAGGTGTTAGTTCAGTTTCAGGTATAACATTGTTCACTTTCACAAATGTGTTGATAGCCTTCACTAACCGCTCAACTGTTTCCGCCAACTATACAAACATTTTCATTAGGAAAATTACACAACTAACAACAGGGATGGATTTACACAACTGACAGAACCAAAATGCTTCCGTTTTGTTGCTGTATCGTCTAGTTTCTAGTGCACTCATCCCTAAACACTTCGAATGGTACACTTTTTGACAGTTAAAGAAAACTGGACCAGACTTAACGGTTTTTACACATAGGTCACAATTGACTTTCGAATGGGTCATATCCACTTGAGGCGTGCACTTTGTCATTGTGATTTGCACCAATTTCAAAAGGGATTAGATAGAAAAGGAGAGCTCAGAATCTATGTTTTAGATCTATCACTTACCACTAGCTTAGCATGGGATAATTCTACTGATAAATGTGGTCACGGTCAGCAATGGGGCAGCGAATTAGGGATGACCGCAGATGGTGTTGATATGATGTAAATATTCCCTACTAACAAGATGGAATGGAGTAACTGAATGTGTACACTACAAGAGGGGTAGCAAGAGGATAGAGATACTGACGCACAGTGTATGACTTCGCTTCAATTTTCGTTGCATGACTATCGGGGATGGTTTGAGGTCAGGGGGTCAGACGTGTCGCGTCCAGATGAGTCACACGTTCCTTAGGATAGATAGGCGACGTGCGTCCTATTGATCCAGCCGGTAATTGGATAGGCAGCGATGCAACGTAGGATTGAGGCAAAGCAGGATTACTTGGAAAATACTGTCTAATGACGACAGTGGCTGTTCCAGGGGCGGACCAAATTGACGGCTCTCGCTTTGTACAGCGACTAGAAGGAGTGGTAGTAAACTGATCGAGCGACTCTCAAAAAGATCTTTAAAATAAAATCACCAGCGTTCTTTTGCGACGACAGGAAAAATAAATCCTCCGGTACGGTTCAAGCACCGTTGACTTCGAAATTGCAACGACGCAGTTTGCAGGTGATCCGCGAATGATAGATCCAATAGATGAACAGTGGTAGGAGGAGCTCGCGGAGCCAAATCGAAAGATAGCACGTAGGTATCTGTGGGAATATATCCGAAGATTAACGGGCGGCTTTCACCTCATCAGGTTGTTTTGACTACCAAGATTCACCATCAGAGCGAAGACTTGCTCTCAGCTTTCGCGTAGTACACCGGCGGTGTTCGTTGTACTATGCGTCAGCAGGCAATGCCCGTCGGTGATCCAGCAATCTCGAGGATCTTCCCGAAATCCATCCTTTGGGAGTTTAACGAGCGAGGTCACAGCTCACAAACCGGCCGACAACAAGGCGTGTTACAGACTTGACCAGTGTTGATCAGCATCCAGCGGGTGAGAGAGCGAGATTTTCAGGAAACCTTTGTTGATACTCCTTCTTCAGCATTGGGTCCTCCAACTTTTACGTGCTCATTGGGGTGTTTTACCTAGGCGAACCACCGAAACTCATGCAAGCGGTCGCACATACCAGTGCATGATCGGTAGCGACGCACATTGACCAAAATGAGCGGCAGTCGCGTACGCTATCGCGCCAACTGCGACTTATATCTATGTGGTCAATCTGTGACCAGCGCTGGTTTGATGATGAGGGGCGTTAAGTGGCGTGCGGACGTCCAGGATGACGAAAGCTGGTAATGGAGAGGAATAGCTGGTGATCAGCACACAGATTGCGCAGTATCTCTCCGTTGTCTGGGCGAACCTCATCATAGCCATGCGGTCCCCCGAGGTGGCGCTCACATTGCATCAGATGACCGACATGCGCGTTGAATTCTCCTGCTAAAACAATGATGTCTGTTTTAGGAACCCTTAGGAGCAGCTCATGAAGGTTCTGGTAGAACTGGTCTTTGACTGTTTCCGAGCTACAGCCAGTGGGCGCGTAGGTAGAGATCACGAAGAGAGCAAAGTTTTCGACTCGACGTCTGTTAACTTTACAAGAGCCATGGAGCCTCATCGCACAAAAGCGACTATTGATCGGAATCCAGGCAATCAAAGCAGCCTCGGCTCTGGCACCGAGGGTGATTGCAACACCGGCTTGCCCAGATGCAGTAGACACGGTGTCACCGGAGAGGCGGAGATAAAAGCTGGTGCGTGGGTGGAGCGGTGACGCCAGGTGGTAGACCGAGTTAGGGTCCTGGAGTCGTGTTTCATTCAGGCAGCAGATATCAATTCCACAGGGTCTCTCGCGTGCGTGCAAGTCCAGTTTGCTGAGGGATCTGCAGTACTGTGCGTACGTTGGAGGCTGCAAGTTTGAACTGTGGTCCGGGTTGCAGGAGCGAAGGTGGGAGAATTTGGGACTGGCAGCTTTCTGTTGAGCCCTGTGTGGTTGAGTTGGCAGAAGTCATGGGTACAGGTTCATCGGTGTAGTTGGGGTTGATCGCCAAAGAGGAATCAGATAAAATAAGGGTGTGGATGGTACAAGGAAAGAGTAGGTAAAATGGTGGCGTGTGCTCGTGACGTTGGCATAGTAACATGATTGTATGGTACCGTAGCAGCAAGAGCGCGAGTGAATGGTTGCGGTTGTAAGTCCATGGTTAGTCAGTGGGCGAGATACTACCCGGTTGCCCAGGCCGAAGTAGAGGGTTGTCTAAGGGAGCCCTACTCCGAGCCTTTGCTCAGGGATATAACCTACAAGACAGCACGGCGCTATAAGGGTATCGCAACCTGTTGGGAGCCGGTGACCAAACAAATGGTTCATACGCCTTTAGGACCGCATAGGATCAGGGGCCCAACGCACACTTGAATTACAATGCCACTCAGAGGGAGGAGAGGGGCAGTGAGTTTATTTATTGACGAGTCACATCCGCCGCTTCACAGTGTTGTTAAACGGATATATGTGGCTTTTTATAGGGAGAATGCATGCAAGGCGAAACCCCACCACGTCCTGGAACACTGCCGCCGAACAATTGGCTGGAACGGGATAATCCCGAACCACCCAGCTCGCATCACAAGGAGGTTGTTCGGCAAGCCAACCAAGAGTTGCCGAAGGACTTAACAATACAGATAGATGTAAAACAAGGACCGAAGCACACAAAGTGCTTCGTCATCATTGTCGTCATTAACAACAACAGTACATCAGTCAGTTGCATTGATGCTTCTCTACAATACAACCATAAGGACATAAGAAATAAAAGATATATTGGTCGACCGACGCGGCCGTTATCCAAATGCGTGAATGAACATTACCCTCGTTGGCTGCGTCAAGGAGCGCCGGGACCATTAATAGCAACGTTCTGGCCCACATTGTGGGCACCGGCCATGAGGCGGATTGGAAAGGCGCTTTCTGAATAGTTTACGAGGTTCCACCGCACCGAACGAAAGGTTACCGTCTTCGTACACTTGCGACAGCTGAAGCAATATGCACTCGAATTTTCCAGCCGTTCTTATGCTCACAGAAGGAGCTGGTCCAGGCTCTAGCTTCCCTGGCTAGCGAA
This sequence comes from Dicrocoelium dendriticum, assembly GCA_944474145.2. Classification (NCBI taxonomy): domain Eukaryota; kingdom Metazoa; phylum Platyhelminthes; class Trematoda; order Plagiorchiida; family Dicrocoeliidae; genus Dicrocoelium; species Dicrocoelium dendriticum. The sequence goes on from OX104070.1 coordinate 83,332,557, forward strand.
TACGGAAGACGTCCATGTCGACTGACTTTAGTCAGGTGCGGTAGCAAACACTTGGCCCATTAAGACCTAATTCGTTTTCTTAACGCTGACATAGACCTTCACGAGACCTAATCGTTTTTAACTAACTGGGTCTGTTTTATTTTTAGCCTGCATATGATTGTAATGGTCTAATGATGAATCATGGAAAGCAATTGCTCACCAGATGCTCTTTCGTCCTCAAGACTTAAATGGGACTTTTCAAGTTACTTAAAAAATAATACTAGGGAAAGAGGAATTACCTGGAAATTATAATGCTCTATGCAAGCCTTCAGAGTCAAGGCGCCTACACCTTGTGTTAGCAACATACTTTCACAAACAGCTGGCTATCGTGCCAGGATAAGGCGGTTTCGGCGAGACAGCTTCCTTGCTGCTTTCACTGCCCCGCATCATAATCATCCATTACCCCGCAGGTAACTCAGCGCCAAACACACTTTAAACAGTCAATCCAATTAGCAGCCGGCAGCAGACGCGCCACTGATGCTAACTGTGAGCCATAGCCTGTAAATTCTGGAGCCAAGTACAAGGCGAGTCTCGTGGACTCCATCCCGGAAGGCGAGACGGACCAACGGCACTCAGTTTGGTCGTCAGTGACTTCATTACACGTGGTTAAGTCAACTTCTGTCCTCCTCGAGCTTTGCGCCACCCCACACCTGGCAGAATAAACAAGGCCATCCTATGTAAGGGGTTACCAGGCATACCTAGCATGAGCTTAAGTCAACGCAACTTATTCAGTGATATCTGTTGTTCTAGACAGTCAGCATTAGTATCACTACCTAGATCTCGCCTACGCACATAGAACCTCAAGGTCAAAGGCGTCCACACACAAGAATAACGGGCGTGCTCCCGGTTCATTTGGATTATTTCTTTCTATCCTCTCTCCAGCATCTCTCAGCGTTGTCACTGGACGTTCATTCGAACCGGATTTACCAGCCCTACACAGTGATCCAACCTACGTGGTATGATCTTCTACGAGTAATGTCCATACCGTAACTAACTGTTTTCACTATTATCTGCGGGTAAGCACAAGCGAATAACTTAATCACATTGAGCCGAGTACCTTTAGCTGTGAAGCAATTTGATACAGAATTCTCGAGGCAGCCCGAAAAATCTAAGCTTATTCCAACCCGGCGTTTCTCAACGTAGCTGTGAAAGAATTTGTGATCTCTTAATCTGTGTTTAACATTATGTTCAGATTCAGTTAGCAGGTTTCACTTGCTCGCCAGCCCTAGTGAACTTGTCAGTCAGTGCGCCTGAATAGTCCACCAAACGGACCGCGCGACCACGCCGAGCTTTCCTTTGAACTTACAATCACACCGCTCGCTTGACCGATGTGCGTCTCTCTCAAAGCTGGTACTGTACAGAACACCAACCAACCCATCACACTGAATGGCAAAAATGAGAATCCGAAAAGTCTCCAAGCAAATGGCCTTTGCGGGTTAGGAGCATGTCATCGATTATCTAAAATACGCTCGGCTCGCTCGCATTGTTTGAAATGGTATCATCCGAAATTTGCAAACGTGTCCCGACAACATGTAGGAGAACGAAATAGCTCACAAGATGCGCTTGGGTTCTGTATTGCGTGCTCGACCATCCCACTCGTTAAGTGTTTACTTATCCTAGTCTAGAAATGTGACTGGTTGACCGCAGAAGCCGAGCAGAGGATGAACGATAAGATTTCTTCATTAGAAGCAAGTATGCACCAGAGAAGCGCAGCAAATTCTAAGCAACAAAATGCTGCACAACCTACTTCCCCTGAACCGTAACCAGTCACGTCCCCATCCACGTTGTCTTCTCCAACTTTGGTAGAATGCCGGGCGGAAACTGACCCTACCTACGAGAGTCAAACAATACTCATGGCAATGCAAATCTGGCACCACACGAAACATCTGGTTAAGCAAATTACACTAGACCTGACATCTAGCATTAACAAGGATGAAGAAGCCAAACAACAACTCTCGGTACCTGTAGCGCAAATGTCTCTGGTCGAGACGAAGCCCCCCCGCCGGAACATCAGTCACGTATGCAGAGATTGTTGCAAAAGTCAGCCGGGATGCCGCTGTTGCGGCCTCTTCTGTTGTAAACACCGTCCATGCGAATAAAGGGAGAAAGAGTAAACAATCAACACTTGTCAGCAGGTCAGGACAAACGATTATGCTATATTACGGATCAAGGAAAAAGGATGCAACAACAGTATTCGGAATGTTGTATGCTCAAATGTAACCGAAAATACCGTCATCACATTGCTTGGTGAGTTCTCGGACGACAAAGGCCAATGGAACTCATTTTGCTTCCTGATGGATGTGAAAGCCAAACCTGTAAACCTATTACGAAGTATCTGTCATCCGAACTCGCCACACGATGGAGAACCCAGACTTGTCCGAGTAACTTTGGGGTCCTCCACCGAAGTAGAAAACATTTTGCTCACCGTAAGCGCGCTAAGACACGGATCGTGTGGGATACGCATCTATCCTGATGTGCCTTGGAGAGCGCGACAATCAGAAAGAAACACCGAAGAGGGACAATGCAAGCAAGACCGCCTAAACATGATCTTTATACATGGGGTGCCAGGACATCCTTCTAACGATGTTCAAGAGGCAGGAAAGCACGCTTTGGAACAGTGGCAGCTCACTCGTGAGACACTTTCTTCGGCGAATATTGTGGCACTGTCGCTCACCAGGATACTTCTGTCACCAAATTATAGAGGATGCGGCTATATAGTCCTAAAAGTTGTAGTTCAGTCAGAACAAACGCAACGGATGTTTTGGATTGATAGCGGAGAAATCGGAAGTTTTCATAGTGAACTTCGGTTAAAGGTCGCAAAAGCTTTGCAACATTCAAATATCAAAGTACTTGATACAGCAAACGTACAGACGATAAAACAAGAAGTTAACTTGACTGCTGCTACAGTTTTCTCTGACGTTGGTCTAAACGAAGATTGGGACTCACCTTGGCCTAATCATGTTTCAGACTTGGTATTCTTATCCCATCAAAAAAGAGTAACTGCCGACCTCCCATCCGTTGGCATTCTCCCACACTTGATCCCTTTATCACTTTGTGGGCTCTATGTGACCGGGAAACTGGCCTGCATGTATGCGAATGATCAGGGTATTCGCAATAAACTGGCCGAAATGAAAGATCGCCAAGCTTCCTAATCATACGATATCCTTGGTATCACTGAGACGTGGTTGCACACGGGAATGACGGACGCTGAAATTTCGCTACCAGGCATGTCGCTGATCCGGAACGATAGGTTTACAAAAGGAGGAGGGGTAACGGTATTACCAAGGCGACTTACAGTATGAAGTCATGGGGGAATCAGACTCACAGTTCCTAGACTCTCTTTGGTACCGGTTGTAGTTAAAAGGCGGGGAAGCTTGCCTTATTGTCTTGGTGTACCGCGCCCCTAACTCAACACCCGAAACCGACTACCACCTTGCGGCTACTTTAAGATGCAGTTTACAGCGAAAGAGCACTCACACACTTATCATAGGTGTTTTCAATGTGCATTGTTTAATAATTCCTACCACGATCGGAGAGCAATTCAAAGCCGATCTACAAGAGTTTCTTAAACAAGGTTCCGCTTTACAATCACATCACTTTGCAAAATCTCGGTTCGGAACAGGTAATGGGCAATAGGTGCTAGATCTTGTGCTTACCAACGAGGAGCATATGATTGATGTGTTGATTGTAAACTACCCGTTGGGTCACAATGGTTGCGCAGTGATCAGCTTCAAGTTCTTCTTCGATGCGGAATATCGGAACGATAACGATGAGACTGTGCGTACCAGCCACAAGGGACGGTTGATTAGCCCAGCTCATCAGCGCTACAACTTAGTCGTTCCTCGCCGAAGAACCCCCGGAAGTTGCCTGGCTCAACTTCGTCAACGATTCCAGTCAGCTGATTGCCGAGGTTCCAGAGATAAAAGTTTACAATACTGTACATTAGTTACTTTCGTTAAGAGCAGAACTCGGAGAGGGATGATTATACAAAACGCGGCTTGGCGAGTGTAAAGAGAAGCTCCAGCACAAGAAACTTGAGACCACTACGCAGACCAACATAACTACTGCACGCAAATGCTAAGAGAAAACAAAACTGCCTATCAACAGAACATCGCAGAAAACCTTCACTGCTAACTACAAATTGCTGTACAAGCACGTCAATAAGCTACGAAAGGTGAGACAAGGATTTCCTCCAATCAGGACGGCCGATGGCCCAACTAGAATGGCTGTGGAAGCAGCAAACACACTAGGGATGCAAAACGCCCCACGTTTTAGTGGGTCCTGCCACCAAGCAAACTTTAAACTGTTGTCGTCTTTCCGCCAGGACTAACATTTTACCACGGAGGATGTACTGAAAAAGCTGATGTCTTTAAGCAAACACAACTCGCCAAGTGTCGATACCGTTCGTCCAAAGGCACTGGAAGCGGCAGCAAACCAACTGGCAGGACATATAGCCCAGTTTTCTAACGCTGCTTAGACCGGAACCAAGTTTCCCTAATGCGGAAGTTTGGAATAATAACTCCGATTCACAAAGGTGGAAACAGAACTAAGCTCTCCACCTACCACGCAGTATAGCTTCTTCCTATAATCTCCAAGCTCATGGAATTCATAGTTGCCAATGCACTGGTGTGCTATCTAGTTCAAGTTCAGTTCATTTGGGACCGGAACGATAAGATAATCCCGTGAATCTTCCTTCTTTTGCGTGTCGTCGGATCGGGAATTGACAGGTCTGCTTGAGATGTTGAAAAGCCTAAAACAAAGACCGCATCACACCCTGTCCAACCAATTACTGCCCACATTTGCCTGCCCAGCAGTCCCTGCCAGGCCGGTTTATGTGAAGTAAAAGAGTGAAGGGTAAGCTAAGAAAACAAGAGGAGGAATGTCAGCTAAATAATGCAAATACCAAGGTGAGAAGAAAATTAAAAAAGAACGAAGGGAAACTTGAAGATACAAGTCGGTAAGGAGAAGGGGAAGGTTTGGTACTGCCACCCAAGAGCATCAAACTGACGCTCGAAACCCTCTACCGTAGACTCCCTAACCACATGCGCCGGAAGCGAGTTCCAATGTTCAATAACTCGACGCGACAAGCGAGTTTCCGTCCTTACCCGGTCAGAACGCTGTTTGTGCAGCTTCAACGGGTGACCTCGGAGACTAGGCAGCTTGGCGGGAGTAAATAGCTAGGACAAGTCTGGACCGATCTCACCCGTTAAAATACGGTAAGTGAGGATCAAGTCTCCTCTAATTCTGCGGTAGTGCATTGAGTACATACCCAAGTTAAGCAAACGTTCGGCATACGTTTGCTCTCGTAGTCCTTGCACTAACTTTGTACCCACTCGCAAAACCCTCTCCAGTTCCATTTTGTCCCTTACAAGACAAGGTGAACAAGCCTGGATACAGTACTCTAAGTGAGGTCGCACAAAAGCTGAGAACAGCTTCACAAAAATATTGGCCGTTAGGACACCGAAGGAGCGGCGAATAAACCACGTCATACGGAACCCTCTACAAGCAGTCTTCCTCCAATTTTCCCCAGAGTGAAGCAATGAGGTATGGGTGATACCTAGATCAACCTTCTGAGTGACAACAGGGAGTTCACTTCCACCAACTACATGGCACGTGGGGGGACTAGCACCTCCAATGCGGAGGACAGAACATTTCGTCTGATTTATGGGCATCAACCATAAGGTTGACCAATACCAGAGCCTATCCAAAACACTCTGAAGTGCATCAGAGCCACCAGGGATATCCACAATATTCCAGAGCTTGAGGTCATCAGCAAACAATAGCGACGGTACTCCAAGCTCTTGGGGTAGGTCATTGACATACATTGCGAAAAGCAACGGCCCTAGAACCGAGCCCTGCGGAACGCCACTAAGAACAGCTTGTCTAAGCGAAAGGCTACGCCCCACGCGTACACACTGTTCTCTGCCCTCTAGGAAAGCAGAAACTCATTTAAGGGCGGCTCCAGATATCCCATACGATCTCAACTTCAATGAGAGTCGTTGATGTGGGACAGTATCAAAGGCTTTCGAGAAGTCAACGAAAAGCACGTCAATGGCGTGACCGTTGTCTACTACCTCAGCCCAGCTTTCACGAGCTACAAGTAAATTTGTCAGACATGAAAATCCCTTACGGAATCCGTGTTGGGCCACACTGAGAAGGTTAAACTTAATCAGGTGATTCTCCACAGAATCCCTGACCAATTTTTCAAACAACTTAACTACTACACTTGTTAAGATGACAGGCCGGTAGTTCGCGGGCAGCGCTCTATTACCGCCCTTAAAAATCGGACAGATGATTGCCTTCTTCCATTCCGAAGGTAAGGCACAGCTGTCGAGTGATATTGTAAACATGCATGTCAGAGGGCCACTTAGCTCAGCGATCAGTTCATGCATCAGCTTCGGATGAATTGAATCAGGGCCAGAAGCTTTGGAAGGATTTAGCCCTTGCAATAGCCCGAAGACTTGTGTCGCCGTTATGCTGATTTCATTTAGGCAAGAATCCTCCGGAACTTTGTGACCAGCTCAACCTGAGGTAGAGGGGCCTCATGATAAAAGACACCAGTATACTGTTCGCTAAGTATGCAGGCATTATCCTAGTCTGTATACCCATGGGTACCCTCCGCTCGTAGTAAAGCCGGTATAGACGAGTTTGTACCACTACGTCTCTTTACGTAAGCAAAGAACTTATTGGGATTTGTTAAGGCTGCGTTAGCTAAATCCTCCTCGTACTGAAGACGAAGAGTTCTAAGATGATGCTTACATTTATTCCTGACCGTTCGATAGCTTTGTTAAGTGCTTGTTGATGAAGCCGCTTGGTAAGTTCGCCAGCACTTAGAGCGCTTCCTGAGCAGGTATTTACCTGTATGATCTATCCATGGAGGCTGCGCCCGTGTCACCCTTCTCTTAGTGAGTGGGATGTGGGGAGCAGAGATCTCGGTGAGGTATGCCTTAAATTTCTCCCAGGCTGTCTCAACGGTGTCAGCCACGGTGATCGCACAACGCGAAACTGAATCTTTGTTTCGCATTGCGTTAAAGTCTGCCCGCGAAATATTTGGACATGCCTCAGCAGTAGCCTGATGACATTTAGTTAGAGCACATCGAAAGGATTTGCAGACATTGTCACTGGCTCCTAGAGGACAGTCGTAGGTAATATCACTTACGAAATCTTGTGATTTCGCAAAAATGAGATCCAAGGTAGACGGAATTTGGTTGCGCATATATCTAGTCGGGCGGTCCACGAACTGATGCAAAGGCAGTTGCAATGTTAGCTCGAGGAGATCCGAACCGAAAGTGCCCACCGCCGAACTGCAAGATAGATCAGCCCAACAGACTTCAGGGAGGTTGAAGTCACCCAGTATTAGACACCTATTGGCAGCCTGAGTACGAATAAATTCAATAACCTCCCTGGAGATACTTCCAGGACTTCGATATACCACTACAACTGTAAACTGAGCATAGGAAGCGACATCATCACGCCTGAGCAGCAATGTTTCCGTCAACAGCGTCATGCACAACGAATCTACTAGTCGCACGCAGTACTTGGACCGAGTCAATTGACGCTGGAGAAAGCATTGATGTCATCTACCTATATTCTTCATAGGCTTTTGCTCTTCTAGACAATTGCATATTACTCTCCAAGCTCCAACAGTACGGGATCTGGGACCGTCTTTTAAGCTGGATTGGCAACTTTCAACCGCAATTAGTGGTCATAATTCGGAAATCTTTATCGGACCCTTTACGAGTCGAGTGGGGTTTGCCGCAAGGCTCAGTACTTCGTCAACGTTTGTTTTGGTGTTTATTAATGATTTTGCACACTGAATCGCTTCAAACTTCCTAATGTTTACTGACGATATCAAGAGTTGGTGAAGAGCCATATGAACGCCGTACAGCATCTTCTTCAGGGTGATCAGGTCAGCCCGAAATTTACTGCATTTAAACGTGAGTAAACGCAAGGTACCTTTTTTCCGACATCAGAGCAGCTACTATTGACTCGGAAAGAATGTAATACATCAACCAACTGTCGAACCTGACTTGGATGTCCTGGTTCAAGATGACTTTGGTTCCTCCAGGGAATCTGAAATGGTCTCGAAGACTGGAACCAAGACGTCAGGCTGTTGCACCGGGCGTTCGGTCAAATAAACAGCTCCATATTTAGAAAAATGCTCAGTGAGTATGTTCGCCCCTATGTTGACTAGGCAATGCAAGCCTGACGTCCATGGCTGAAACACGATCTTAATGCGCTGGAGCAGCCCCCACCTCAGGTCTCTAAGAACGTAATTGGAATCCACAATATTTCATACGAGGGGTGACTGCAACGATTGTGGGTATCCAGTGGACGCTCTCGCAGACTACGAGGCGACATTATTATGGCATACTTGATTCTGCAAGACTCAAATCCTGTGTGCCGCCTTTTACTGCGGATCAGCATCAATACAACCCTGAGGAGTCACTCATTGAAACTTGCTGTACAGTATAGCCGCCTGGAGTGCCGCAGAAACTTCTTTTCCATTCGTATCTGTCACGAGTAGAGTGTTCTCGCAGAATCGGTTGTCTATGCACCGACAATAACAGTATTTGTAAGACGGTTGGGCGATGCACTCATCCAGTTACAGTTTGTTACTTTGCACTACGTCTCCATCCAACACCTGGATTTTACCATAGAATTATTTGTTGTTAACTGCGGGTGCTGTGAATTTAAGCTGATTGCAAGACTACGGCGGAGCAAACGATAATTCCTTATTTCCATATTTAAAATACTAATTATTTAACTAGCATTATTAAAATTACTGTTATTTTGATGTCACCACCAACTATCCAACGGGAGTTGTAAAGCAGTGCTTCTTAACCCGTATAAATTCATTGTTCACTGTGCACCTTGATGAAGCATTTTCTTCCGGCACCTTACTGTTGAAATCGTGGGGTTACTCTCCAAATGAAATTCCTACGAACTTGGCAATCATTCATCGTCTCCCAATGGGTGGGAATCCCTGACTTCGCTACGCTGCCTTGCGAGTAGGACATAGCGCCAAAGCCTAGGGATGGAGTACCTTTAGACAACTCATTAATTCAACTTGGGCAACCAGGTTGTATCGTGCCCACTGTGAAAACCATGGATTTCGCAATTACTAAGTAGCTCCTTTCTGCTGCTACTTTCCCTGCTACTCGTGCTTCTCCATCACACCCCAACTTTCCTCTTACATTGGAACATTGTATTTAATGGGAATAAAAGCTCGAGCTTTACATGACTCATAGGGTAAAAAGAGTTCGGGTCGGGTCTAATGAAAGGTCAAGCAACCTTATAGCGGGTTGGACTCGCGTGTTAGTCGTATCTTCATCGGGCTTATGCGGCATTTAAACAGAATGCACGCCGGCTGGAAGCATGACATCCCACCACGCCCTCCGAAACGGCTTTGGAAAGGAAGTAGGTAGAAGAAAAGAAGAAGGCAATTCCATTCAGTAGAAGGTAGTTACATTAGGGAATATTGCGGTGTAACTCGGCCAGATGACTGTCCGGGCGGGTCTTAAAGTGCACCACAGTGTGTGCCAAGACTAAATCGGCAGGCAGAGCATTCCACGGTCGGCAGATTTGCAAAGCGAAGTAGTGTCGTCTGCGGTTCAGCCGACTGTGCTGATGTGTGAGCCTCAAAGGGTGCCCAAAAAATATCTTTCCAATATTCCTCATGAGGCTGATACATATATAAGGGGTTACAATTGTGATAGGCTAAAAGGGAAAGTCTAGGGTTGGTCAAGTCCAGACAGGCCAATTTGATATTCGATCCCTTGTAATCGATTAAAAGAGCTAAGCTCACGCGTATATATACATGTTCATAATACATGTTCACAATACAACACACCACGGTTAAGCTGTCCGATGAAGTGAAAAGCTCAATTTCGAAGCTTGAGGAGAACGGCGAGTCACAGCAAAATTTTGGCCAGGGTAAATGGAGCTTTTGAACTAGCATCCTCTGCTTGCATAATTCTGGTTGCATCAGCCGGATCGAAATAGCCTCGGCCGTCATGTGTAGGTTTCCTATAAATCCATTTGGGTGGTGTTTCGACACAACGTATAAAAGTTTGAAAGTCTCTGTAGTCAAGACTTGGTGCCCGCTCCGGAAGTGAATGTTCCAAAACAGCACGGTTGGCCTTTTTGACTGCGTGCTTCCATAACGCTGATGGGCAATGTTCTGCTATCCGATTCGACAAGCGTCTGGTCGTGTGTCTGAGGTATCTTACACAACAGGTGCAAGTAAACTGATATAGGATAAAATATTCGGACTGAACCGGGAATCGATTCTTAAGACGCTGGGGTATAAACGAGGCAGTTTCAGCAACAACGTGCGGATAGTGGCAGGGAAAGAATTGGCCACTGCATTTTAGAGTCTTCTGTTCAGTAACTCAAAGGGAACATCTCCCTTAAAAAGAACAGTAAGATTAACATCATTTTTTGGCACAGTCACGATAGTTTTTCGTTGGTCAGGGATCACAGCATGTCTCCGAAGAAATCGAACAGGATAACCGTTATCTCGTAGTGTCCTGAGGACATAATCCTAAGCAGACGAGAGAATGGTCCACTCCAAAGAAGTGTCTATCGATAGCCGACCTGCATAGGCCAGTATACACCCTTGTGTAGATTTGTATCGTTAAAGTAAAAAAGAAAATTAGTACGTTGTCTGTATTCATATGCCAGTAGAATCTGTAGCCCCGAAACTTTGGAAACCGAAAAGGATTTTATTCTATATCAGTTTACTTGAACCTGTTGTGTAAGATACCTCAGACACACAACCAGACGCTTGTCGAATCGGATAGCAGAACATTGCCCATCAGCGTTATGGAAGCACGCAGTCAAAAAGGCCAACCGTGCTGTTTTGGAACATTACGTCCGGAGCGGGCACCAAGTCTTGACTACAGAGACTTTCAAACTTTTATACGTTGTGTCGAAACACCACCCAAATGGATTTATAGGAAACCTACACATGACGGCCGAGGCTATTTCGATCCGGCTGATGCAACCAGAATTATGCAAGCAGAGGATGCTAGTTCAAAAGCTCCATTTACCCTGGCCAAAATTTTGCTGTGACTCGCCGTTCTCCTCAAGCTTCGAAATTGAGCTTTTCACTTCATCGGACAGCTTAACCGTGGTGTGTTGTATTGTGAACATGTATTATGAACATGTATATATACGCGTGAGCTTAGCTCTTTTAATCGATTACAAGGGATCGAATACCAAATTGGCCTGTCTGGACTTGACCAACCCTAGACTTTCCCTTTTAGCCTATCACAATTGTAACCCCTTATATATGTATCAGCCTCATGAGGAATATCGGCAAGAAATTTCTTCGCTGAGCTGTGGGTTGCTATCTTTATGGGCATATTTCAGGCAATGAAAAGAAGTAAGCCACCCGCAGCGTTAGGAGAGGTCAATAAATATTTGAAATTTAACGCCAGACTTGCTGAGACGAAGACAGAAATCCACAACCTATTGAATTCACTTCCAATGCCCTCTCGCTCGTAACCAGATCTTCCGGCCATCATCTATCCTTCGACTCCATACTTCATTCCGTCTAGCAGGGTTCAATGTTTGGACCATCTCACAGATGGAACAACAGGCTGGTCTGGCGCGCACTCTAGAGTCCCTCGTCTTCGGTGTTCGTTGCCTTTCAGCGACTCGATTGCTTCATCCCAGCACAGTGGTTAATTTCTCATCCCCGACTACTCTTGAAACCACATATTACCTACGTCTGTCTGACAACATGGAGGCAGCAGCAGTCGGCTCAGCTTGTGTCGGTATCGTATTGAATGACAAAGCGGAGGCTGCGTTACTTGACTGGTTTGCAATCGTCAGCCGGTCGTGTGTGGTTCGACTTCACGGCTCATGTTGAATAAACAGACATCGTGAGGAGAGGCGCAATTACCTTGTCGTTTCTGCCTAGGCTCCAACTGAATGCAGCTGTGTATTGGTTAAGGATGGTTTTTATCGTGGACTACAACCTTTAGTACACGGGCGAAAAGTCAGACGTCATCGTCCTTGCCGGAGATCTCAATGCACGATCAGGTCACCTACTTTCGTGCGAACGTCATCTTGGTGGCAGTCATGCGCTTGGTGAGAGTCGTTCTGACGACGATGATGGACATCTTACGTTTTGCGAAGATCACCGTCTCTTTCTCTTAAGTACAGACTTTAGGCATACCAGAAGACGTGCAGCCACCTGGTGTTCTCCTTCACCAATGCAAGCGTGGTCAAATTGCAATCAGCTTTAGATGGCCAGACAGCGTCCGGGATGTTAGATCAAGTTGGTCCACGTAGATTCAGATCATGCTTTGGTTTGCGCGGACGTTTGCATGCGCTTTGGCGGTTCCACAAAACGAAAGATCCATCCGCTCGACACCATCAGGTTAGCTGATCTCTACTCGGTCAAATTTTCAAGCTTCCTTATAGCATGCACTCATTAGTACTCCACCTCAAGACATCGAAATGCATTGGCGTTTCCTGCGCGAAGCGATTTTAACTTCCAGTCATTCAACCTACGAAATCACAAGGCACCCTCTGAGAAACTGGACTTCCACACACACACACACACACACACACACACTGGAATTGTTTGATCGTCGTAGAGCCATCCCGACCGATTCAAATAGCAGTGCAATGTATTGCATCCTCAGCGAACAACTTAAGCAAAGCCTGCATGCTGATCGCGAGGCGTAGTGGTTCCAGTGCGCCTCAGAGATGGAAACGGCAGCCCACTCTGGCAACTTTCGCAAGCTCTTCCTGGTCATTCGGGCCACTGGTCACAAAAGACCTCGTGTCAGTTAGGTCATTTAGGAGGCTGACAGAATGCTTACAAGCAACTTACACAGACTCATGGACGGTTGAGCAGCACAAATCCGCACTCAAATCAGCTGGCTTCGTCCACCGGCGAGCCTAACGAGTATACCTAGTTGCGCGCCTTGGAACGTCTCATTGGGACCACCCACTGAAACTAAGGTATGCGTTGAGCTCCGACACTTAAAGCAACCCAAGTCTGTTGGCCCAGATGGACTTCCTCCAGAGCTGTTCAAGTTCCGGGGCGATGTAGTTATCAACCAGCTAACAGGTCTGTCCTCTAAGTTCTGGTGTGAAGAAACATTCCCATCCGCTTGGGGCGAGTTAATTACCATCCCGATCTTCAAGAATGGTGCCGGCACCCCATGCGTTAACCACGAGGAATCAGTTTAATGTCCGTTTCCTTCAAGCTGTTAACATCCCTTTTGCGCAGCAGAATAACCCCGTTTCGCGAATTGCGCTCCCGTTAAGAACAGGCTGTTTTTCGCCCCGGTCGAGGGTGTATAGACCACTTGTTTACGCTTCATCAACTCCTTGAAACGCGTCAGCTTTAACGTCTGCCCACTATCGTTGTTATTCTGGACATCCGAGCCGCTTTCGTCTCAGTCGATCGGGCAAATATATGGCGTTGCTTACAAAGGAATGGAGTACCCGAAAAGTATATCGCCATCCTTCGAGCATTATATTGTAATGTCTCAAGTAAATTGAGGGCTTATGGTAAGCTCTCTTCACCTTTTGCAGTTACTAGCGCTGTACAACTTAGTTGCCCCATGTCCCGTTTCTCTTCAATTTTGCGATCGAGCGTGTCCTTTTAAACGATCTCGAGAGTTTTCAGGTTTTTGGTGTAGAGCTTCTTCCTGGCAACCGTGTGACCGATTTAGCTTAAGCTGCTGATACTGTTTTGCTTAGTGATGACGCACAGAGCACACAGGCTTTTCTAAACCGCACGGCGATTGAGGCAATGAAATTTGACATGACCTTTGCCCAAACGAAATGCAAAGTCCTGAGGTTGGATTGGCATCCACCTGCCCCAGTATTCACTCTTCAAGGGACGCAGTTTGAACATGTGGCCAACTTTGGTTACCTAGGAAGCTGTGTTTCTGCTGATGGTAACATTGGGAAAGAGATTTCACCCCGCGCTGCCAAATCCCGTTCGGCTTTCGCCAACTTGAGGCATCTGTGGCGACACCGCGACATTTCACTATTGGTAAAGGGCGGCGTCTGCAATGTATGTGTTCGCGCGGTGCTGCTGTATGGGAGTGAGGCCTGGCTGATTCACATGAATGAGTTGCGTCGGATTTCGGCCTCTAACAATGGATGTCTGCAAATCACAGCTCGAGTGTGATGGATGAACTACGTGCGTAACGATGATGCTGGACGTCGCGTCTTGGGTAACACGGGACTTCCACTTGTTAGAATGGTACCGTTGCCCCAACTGAGGTGGGCGGGCCAAGCTTTATTCCTGCCATACGAACGGCTGCCCCGACGCGCTATATTCGCTCGCACAGGACCAGACTAGAAGACATTGTGCGGTGTTCAGCCTATCACGACAAACGAGCAAAGCGTTAAATTCCAGTTTAGCTGTCTTAGGTCCCTGCATCTTCCGGGCTGGGGGATTAAACATGAAGAACACCGCTGACTGGAAACTCTTTCGGAGATGGAACAGAACCGGGCCCAATGGGAAATGTGTACAATTGTTGGTCTGGATCTTCTGAATTTACATCGTAAATATAGAACAGACAAAATGAGATAAAACTGCGGGTGAAAAAGAAACAAAAATGGACGAGATTCAAAAACAAAAGTAGCTTTTTTTGTAACTTACATCCTTTTCTTTGTGGTCTATGTAATTATTACTTCCGTTTCATGGTTTTCGCTAGCTCTGTGTCTATCTTATAGACTGCTGCTAAGATATATATATATATATAAATATATATATATTTATATATATATGTATATATATATATATATATTTATAGCTCTTGAAAGCAGTTCGAAGCAGAATTTTGGGAACACGCTGTGTGGTTGTGTTGCAACTCGCAACCTATATAGAGACCTCGGTTTACTTTGAGGTAAACCCCGGTCATTCCGATCTCGAGTACCGAATCTGGAATGGAAATAGATGGGGGTTCCTCTTCCCAAAACTGGCACACTACAGTGACAGTTTTTGTATTGATTCGTCGCAGTTAGACACAGACAGACGGCCACCACATATCCAGGAAAGCGCTAGACGGCCGTTTCGTCCTTTTGGGACTCGTCAGTAGCGCGCACCCTCCGAATCCTGCCGGCTTCGAACCCACGACCTTACTCTTGCGAGTCAGCGACTTATGCCACTGAGCCATGGGCGACGGCAGCGGACCGCCATGACTGATATCTAACTGCGAAGTAGCGCGGCTCATCCTCCACTGTCTTGCATGTTATGCATGTGCAGAGGACAGGGCTGCCCCCCTACTACTTACACAGTGACAGTGGCTGGAAGAGCAACATCCATCTATTTCCATTCCATGACTTTGGAAAGTTTGGACGCTAAAGGCTTATAGCGAACCCACTTGATAGGCAACGGCCTTAAAATTTTGGGAACCACTGGGATAACAGGATGCCTGAGGAAATGTGTTCCAGTGATCTTGATCCAATGTACACAAGATAGTCTAACGAGGTATGTTGGAAAACTTAACTAGTAACCAAAGTGAGCTACGGCTGGATGGCGGCCGCTTGGTGCGCGCAACTTTAACCATGTCTGTCCACGCTCAATCGAGCTGCATGAGCTGGGTCAATAGACTGCGACTGACGCAAAAACAGATGAGGAATTGGCCTCACTAAACAGAGAGCCCCTAACGGATGCGAAACCACCACAGTAAAAATGCACGCCTAAGCCACGTGACTGGTATTAACCCGAAGGAAAGTGGTGACACGAATGTGTTTGAACACTGATCGTGAACATAGTGGCTCCCTGATTGTGTGACAATGACCTCATCTTACCTTCCCTATTTCATTGGTTCCTCGTTTCGACATTTCTAGCCACTGTAACTTAGGAAGATTTCATTAAACGGTTCCGCGCTACGCATGCGCGTTCTCTTTCATCCACCTGGCTCACATGAGGAGAAAGCAGAAGCGAGCAAAAGGTATATAATAGTACGTTCGTTTTGCAATGGTATACAAAGCATCTTACAAAAGGATGGATGATATAGGATGCTTGTTAGTTACATGGGGACAACGTTGATGCGTCTACTCTATCCCCGAGCGGTCAAATTTAAAAGCAAGTTTCAACTTTATTTAGTGCCAAACATTGTTGGCATTCGACACGGCAACACCAGATAAATTTACAGTGACACGACTCCATAGCGTAATAGTGCCGAGTGACAAAGCCTCTGCCACAACAAAGTGATTTACAATTATCAGGTCCTTCTGACGTCGAGTTACACGTTCTACCATGCGTACCAAGTATGTGAAGTTTCGGATTGGCTTCACAAAAGGTTTCTTGAGGAACGTTTTCATAGTACACCAAATGAAGGGAGGTAGTAGGGGTCTCGTTCAACCTTCCGTTGTTATCGACATTTTGCCACTTCGCATTCGATCTTGACCACCCCGAAAACTGTAAGTTTCCAGGATAGTTATTCCACGTAGATACTGTCCCGGTTTTCAATGAGTATGGATAACGATTCCCTACATCAGCGAAGCGTAAACCATCGTCTCGAATGCTACTGCGCCTCTTGTGGGTACGCCGCGAAGGATTCAGTTTCATGTCCTTTGCTCGAGTTGACAGCTCTGAGGTGAACATGAAAGAGTGATATACCGATGATCAACGTAGTTCTCATTAGAAAACGCGAGAAATGAGGGTCATAAAAGGTCGAAGTCCGTAGGTGGAATTAGTTTATACAAAATAAGATTGAAACCAATCGAGAACTTGTAAGTTGGGATGATTTTAAGTCCATATCAGCTTTGTATAAGGGGGGTTATGTGGCCGCGTTCAGTTTTTGATGCCAGTATCTTCTTAAACCGTATGCGTACATAAAATATAGAAAAACTAGTATGTTACTCCATATATAGTTAGCATACGGTGCATAAAAACCTCTTTAAGAGTCAAACGGAGGTCGATGCACCAAACGGAGCAAAGGGCGATTTCCTAATGTTCAGCTCCGTTAATAATAATAGACTGGTATTTGAATGTGGTAGTCATCCTCACGACACATTGGAATTAATCATAACCTCGCGAGCTGTGGAAGGAAGCTTTTATGTTCCTCACCGAAAGCGGGAAGTGAACAAAAATAGCATGCTTTGAAGCGGTGAAAATCCTTTCAGTGCCACCTGCTGCTTGGTTGTCGTGTGACTGAATATGGTTGGCATTATCTGGTTCCGAATTCGCTTGTCACTGTGGCCTCCTTGGGACATCCACAGGACGTGTGCGCCTACAGAGGGACCATGATTGGCTTGCGTTGTACCACCGACATCTCCATCCACACACCACATACCCAGTGTAAACCCGTAGGGATACAACCGGGTGGCATGTGGATAGAAGCCACTTTTCATCAACGGAGCCGACCCACACTCCTTCACAGGCAAACACATGCACGATGTAATTGGGGAATCAGACACACACAGGGCAATAGCTGCACCGTAGTCCGCTCCACACTGAGTGCATGGAAGCAGTCTTCGACACTAGCACGGTCACGAGGACCGTGCACTCTGTCCCCTCCAGCAACGGGGAGGCCAGTTTGGATGAGTTGGTGGATACCAGACAGGTAGGCACCTTGCAGTCATGCGCATCAAGCACAGCCAAACCGAGGATGCCA
Source organism: Dicrocoelium dendriticum (assembly GCA_944474145.2). Classification (NCBI taxonomy): domain Eukaryota; kingdom Metazoa; phylum Platyhelminthes; class Trematoda; order Plagiorchiida; family Dicrocoeliidae; genus Dicrocoelium; species Dicrocoelium dendriticum. The sequence goes on from OX104070.1 coordinate 83,350,202, forward strand.
AGCAACAGCCAATCACTTAAAAAATATCAAATAAAACCGATCGAATAAAGCATATAGGTACGTCAAATTAACTCTACACTAAATTAACATACGTACTCAATTGGCTGTCAACAAATCCGCGCCAAGTTCAACATGTCAGGGATAGTTAAAAAATGCCACAAACGCGAAATATTAACGAAGTTAACCCCAATTAGCTTAAGCGAAGTGTGCAAGTAAATAGCTTATTCGGGTAGGCATTAAAATGAGGTAAATAATTAGCATTAAGACAAGATAGCAAACCCAGCATCTAACTAAAGCAACTCAGCAGGCAGGCATGGAGTTACCAAATCAAATGAAGCGTACCTACAAACGCTGCGCCGGTTCTGCTTTCGGTCACAGCAGGAGCCGGCGCTTTTTCCAATGTTGGTTCCGAGTGGCCTCGCTTGTGAATCACTAGGCCTGCCCGACTCATGCACTCGCGATCGCATGTGCGGAAAGGTCGATGGAGTACAGCTCATCGGCGCATGTCGCTTCCGCACTTGCCGCCTCTTCTCTGCATGCAAAAGGGCTCCCTTGCACCTCGGCAACTGCCTTCGTGATCAGATCGCGCTATGCATGTCGAGCAACCGCTTTCGATTCCCAACAACACTAGAACGTCATCGGCTCACTTTGATCATGTCCTGGTGACGAAGCTTCGGTTTCCCCACAAGCCGCTCCCCAACACTCAGCTGACTAGATAACATCTGATTTGGTATCCGCGTCTAATCTATACAGTTCACATGACCGAGCCACTTCAAGTGTCTCAGCAAAAGTATGCAGTCCATTGCATACATTCCACTTCGGTGCAGCTCCTCCGTGTCTGCAACTCTGTCGTACCAACCGCTGCGCAGAATCCGTTACAAACATTGTTGATGGAACCGCTCGAGATATCTCAAATATAGCTGGTATATCCTCCACGTTTCGATGCCGTATAGAGGTACGGATAGCACCACGGATCTGTGCACCATCAGCTAGGTGCCGACAGTAAGCTGCTGGTTGTTCCACACTCCGTACACGAACTTCCCGAATGCCGCTACCGCCTACCATAGTCGGATACATAGCTCACTGTGTATTTGCTGGTCAGTCGACATCACACTTCCAAGGTAGCAGAAGCAGGTGGTTGCTAATACTAGAGCACCAATGCAGATTCGTCCCGCTATTGCAGATTGCGCCTCCGGTGAAAGGTGAAAGAGACAGACAGTTTCGCTTGTGTTGATGGTGAGCCCGAATGTGGTCGCTGTCGAAACCAGAGCACTAGTCATGTGCTGCAACTCATAAGCGCTGCGGGCAAACAACGCACAGTCGTCAGCGAATTGCAACATACGGATAGTTGTCTCACAGACTAGGGTCATCGCACCGAAACGACGGATGTTCAGCGACGCACCATCAAGGCTATTCTTCACACAAACACCGTAGGCACAAGCCGCATCAATCGCACAAGAAATCATGGTATAAAGAATAATATTAAAATGGATAGGAACTAAGACACAGCCTTGCTTCACGCCAGCGACAAGTACATAGTCATCCGAGGTCTCTCCACTCAGATGCACCCTCGCCCGCATACCACTGTTCAGACATTCAATCAAAGTTACAAAGTTGCTCGAACAATGAAACTTGACCAACAACAGTCACAATGCCTCGCGGTTCACCGTATCAAACGCCTTGGTGAAATCAACAAACAACGAGTACAATGGCTGGTGTCGCTCTCTTCAGTTGACGAGTCGCAAACACCATATGCATGGTGCTGCGACCCGAACGGAATCCACATTGCTCTTCCGCCATGTTAGGTTCCACAACCTGACTGACGAGGCGGTTGAGCAGGATTCGGGCAATCACCTTGCCCACACAACTCAGCAAGTTGATGCCACGATAATTCGTGCAACATTGCTTGCTACCTTTGCCCTTGTACAGTGGTAGCACAAGGGCATCCTTCAGCTCAGGAGGCACTTCCTCCTCAATCCACACGCGTTGCACCAAGTGGTGCAGCGCAGTCAACAACGCGGGTCCACCGTGTTTCAATACTTCAGGCGGGATCCCGTCGGCTCCGGCACACTTGCCGTTTTGTAGCTGAGCAAGTGATCTCTGCGTCTCATCCAGTGTCGGCGTATCCGCCAGATCCGCCTTCACATCGTGCTGCTTCAGGCCGTTCAATGTAGGCCAGTCGATCTCTGAACGGTTGTTCAAGAGACAGTCAAAGTGATTCCGTCAGATCTGCATTATGTCTGCAGTATATGTGTAGGCAGTGCCTACAGTAGCATCGAGTAACAATCTCAGCAGCTTCAAGCTTGGTCCATACACGGCCTTCAAGGAGTCAAAGAATTTCTTGTGTTGGCGGCTTTCGGCATAGCATTCCAGCTGCTTCGCCTTCTCCGTCCACCATGCATTTTTGATGCGACCGAGCTCTCCGGTCAGTCATCGTCGAATTAGCCCAAACCTTCTATTCTTCCCTAAGTTACTGGGGTCGGATACATGTGCAGCAAATGCTGCATTCTTCTCTGACACCAATGCGCCAATCGTCGCATTGTTTTCATCAAACCAATCGGGGCGTTTATAGCTTGAGCGCCAGGTGGTCTCCAAGGCAGCAGCTGTCACCTGGTCGCGCACGTGGTGCCACAGATAGCCCAATGTGGCTATGTATTCCACATCACACAGGAGTGCAGCCATCGCCTTCTCCAACTCAATACGTTTCGCAACAATACCGAGGGGAGCGTGGTAAATTTACAACGATTCACGGCGGAAGTGCAATACATAGAGTTACGAAAATATATGTACAGTTTGGCGTACGCCAACTCGTGAGCAGCGTCACGCTCAGCTTCACGCAGTACACGTGTCATGCGCACTTCAAGCATATCACGCTGACGTCTGATGACATAGTCGAGCAGGTGAGCGTGACCACTCCGTGGGTGCGTCCAAGTTGCTATATTACTCGCACTCAGTGTAAACCGAGTGTTCGTGATAGTCAGACCTTGAGCGGAACACAATGAGAGCAGCCTGTCGCCGTTCGAATTCGCTGAACCAATGCCATGCGAACCGACAACGTCTGCCCACACCGACGCATCCCGCCCAACGCGCGCGTTGAAATCACCCAGCAGAAATAGTCGGTCGCTCCTCGGCACAGACCGTATCACGGAGGATAGCTGAGTATAGAATTGAGCACGCGTGTCATCAGGATAACACATGGTCGGACCGTACGTGCTTACAAAAGCAGCAAACTTACCTCTTCCGAGTCGTACGCGAACAGTCATCAGTCGCGCGCTGATGCCCGTTGGTTCACCCATTAGCTGTCCATGGAGGCGATCGGATACTGAAAATCCGACCCTATGTTCACGTGGTGCTGAGGCGGCGTTGGCCACCCAGAAGAATGTGTAGCCAGCACCTGCTTCATACAACTTACCTTGCTCAGCGGGTCCAGTCTTACAGAGCGCCGCAATATCGATGTGGTAGCGCGCCAGTTCCACTGCGATGAGTGTAGTGCGTCGTTCGTGGAGCTCACTCGGGTTCCGGTCCTGTAGTATGCGCGCGTTACAGCACGCGATGCTGAGTGCGTTGCCCGCAGGCATACGATTGCATTGGTAGGCAATCGCACGCCAGGTGACGGTTGTGCTTCAGAGCTTTACTTGAGGGACTCCACTCGGAACTTTTGGCTCAATAGCCTGATTCAAAAGGCAGTGGGGAGCAGATCCAACTCGGGAATGTGATGGCAACAACAGATTGAGATCTGCTTGAGGTCCGTCACACGTAGCGTTTGAGGTACTGGAACGATTCATTTACGTTTTGCGACCGTAGTAGGATACGCACCTGCGACCACGGCCAGACGCAGGAGGGTTTTGGCGGGTTTGCACCAATATGACCAGGCGTTGCTTGTCTTGAGGCGGGCAGTAGCAAACCATTGAGCACCCGAAGATGCCCTCCCACCGTCAGAGGCAATACGTGGCGCTCGTGCTTTACGCCAAACGAACTGTGAGCTTATAAACCATAGACCTGTTGTCTCCCATGGCTAGGTTTTGCGGGAAGTGGGTTCGTCACCTATTCCTATCCTTCGAAGAGGATGGACTAGGATATTACCAGGGCGCCCACACCTGACAGGAGAAAGCATCCGGTCCTCAGCCACAATCTTCCATTAAATGTACACCCGGGAGGCAGCGGGTCTAGCACGTGGTCAGTTCACTGCATTATGCGGATTGTTGTCCAGGATCTTAGCAAGAAGAAGGGCGTAATCAAACTCCCACCCAGCGCTCCGCACGAGGCGTCCAGAACATGAAGCCATGGCACAACAGTAGCAGCAGGGGCCGATCATCTGTCAGGATCTAACGACCACCAGCCTCAGCACACCATAGGCTCTCCTGCGTAGGCATGCGAAAGTGTAACTTAACCTCATGCTGTACTGGAAATGAGCGTGTGGTAGGGCAGTGGAAACTGAGAACGTACGTAAGGTTACCTTGCACCGATAATGTCGGCGTGTCGCTCGTTCATTCGGAAGTTAGTGAACAGCGAAGCCATGATGGTGTGAAGTACAATAAGTTTGCCGGCAGACTCAACTTTGGTATAAGCGCACTGTATATTTGTCCAGCTTTTGAATAACCAGCTAACACACGCCCTCAAAGGTTTTGTGCTTCATGTGGGTATATTATCCAGTTAGATGGTTTTATTTAGCGTGTGCTACTTGGTTGAAACCCCAGCCCTGATTCGTCTTACTTTGACACTGATATGCCTATAAGCCGCTTAAATGAGATGTCACTTGTTATCCACAAGATTTCTTGGCTTTTGTTTAAGCCTCTTCTATACTGAAAAACTAACATCTGTTGGTGCTGTGTTGGCTTTCTGTGGCACAAAGTGTCGAATTTCCGAAGTAAATTATGACGTGCTGTTGTCAGAGAATGTTCGATCGGACACCGATCATACCATTGGAGAATACTTGGATCCATCTATAAGTAGCCGATCCTTGCTCTACCACACGAGGATACTGGAGTATGTGCCCTTCTGTCAACTAGAAGAACTTCCATGGTTATCGCCATGGTAGTTGAGATCGGTCACCATTTTGATGACCTCGACTATATAAAAGGTCTTGATGAACCTACATTGTTGCAAACGACTACCTCCAAAATCCACCTTTTGATTTTCTTTCGCAACCAATGTGTCTAATATAAAAAAGCCGACCATACAGAATATTTCCGACCTGATAACCGATATACTGTAACAACTGTTTTCATTATGTTACTGGGAATTCTGAAATATTCCATCAAATTTTGCGCGCCTCCGATAAACTTGTAATCGATGTACTGTCTAACGATCGAATCGGTTGATAGCGCCGATTCAACTGAGCCTCGTAAACAATGAGAACAAACGTATATTTATTTATGCAGAACTAGTAACAACATAATACTCGTTGCATTGGTTCCAGTTGCTATTAATGTTTGATCCTAAGCTTCAGATCGGCTGTATTGAGTGTGGAAAACCCTTCTTTATCTTTACAAAGTTTCCTTCCCTTGTGAGGTGTCACCTAAGTATACAACGCGGCAGAGGCTGAGCAAATTCAATGCAATATCATAACAAACAACGAAAAGCAATTCGGTTATATAGACATTGCTGTCTTAAAGTGGCTGTATGGATAACAGTTGCTGCCTCTACAAAAGCAGTAGATTCTAGCTTAAGCCTGGGATTAAAAAGATTTGGAATCCTACTTTGATACGCATAGACAGCTGAAGGTCTTATGGGATGCCTTGGTAACTGAAAACAAGTCATATTCCTGTATTTGATGTGAATCAATGTTGCCTTCCTGCGTGAAGAACCGTATGTGCGTACCTGGAGAGATCATCAATAAATTCTGGTCATACATTTGTTTTAGGAGGTTTCCGAGTGTGCGCATTCGTGGGGTTCGTCGATAGCACGTACGTAAAGAGCATGAGCCGCTTGTCCCGTGACATCGACAGTATCGTTCCATGTTTCTTGTGACAATCTAGAAGTAGGGGATGGAAAAATTCATCTGATTGACTGGACAATATTACATATATAAACCACACTTTACTCAGACTGGCGACCAACTCATATAGCTACAGCTTTCTATGCGTTTCACAGTTGGGACTGAGTTTGTCCACGGCACATAGTACACAGGTACCTATCATGGGGTTGCTTTCTGAAGAATATAACACAGGTACCCCAGTTTGTTTCTGTAGACGCCGGAATCAACCTCTTGAAGATATATAATCATTTGTTAATCGGGTTGATTATGCCTCTATGCCTCTAACAAAAGCAAATGTTGGGGGTTTAACAGCTCCGAGTTACCAGTTGTGATGTAAGTCCGTCTAAGTTGGTGACTTGAAATATGCGGAAGAGCAAAGGATAAGCAAGCATGTACTTTCTACAAGGATATGTACTTATGATCTATTGTACCGCTTAGTTTATGAATACTTTTCGTTAAAAGGCGATTACCGCAGCAACAACAGCTTTCTGAAATGAATGGAAGCTGTTAGTCCATCTGTCATTAAATACTATACTTAGCTCTCCCCATGATGTGCGTAGCGGTTCTGCCTTCCTAAGCCTGTGGCTGATAGCAGCTAGCAGGTTTTATGTTCAGCTCGAAAAGGCTACTCTTCGCTCAATTTCCAAAGTAAGCAGCGGAACGCTCAGCACTTGGTAGTCGCCATTGGCTGCATTTATCAATTTGTGTGATGGAGCAAATTTTCCAGCAAGTGGACTCAAGTACACCAGTCATATTAGTTACTTATAGCCATGCAGAATAACAGTCGAGAAGTTACACTGGTATGATTAGGCGTTTGCAGCGACTTCAGCGATTATGGGACAGGTTATTACCGTTCTTCCGACTTTATTGTTGTGCAGATTCATTTGGAATCGTATGTGCGATCCCTTCTCCATTGAGTCTAGCAATCTGCGGGAAAACTTCCTCCCGTAATGAATATTGTGATCACATCCTTGCCACTGCCAATTTGAGCTGGAGGACTCCCGACCATGATTGTTGCATGGGCAATCTTCGATTTGGCCCAGACATGCTTCGGCCACAGATTGCACGATTCCAGCGTTGATGATTGAATGGACAAAAGCCGTTTGCGGAATGCCTATAAATCAAAGTTCACCAATTACTGAAAGCCAGTGGATAGGGACACTTTAACAGAGATCAATAGGCAGTCTTGCAGACCACATAGCTGTGAGCGCAAAGCGTTAGAAGCCATTACACCAGAGAGAAGAAATTATCAGTTCAAGATTACAACTCAACAAAGGTCCCCTTAGACGAACTATGACAACAACATACTCCTTATTTCTGGCTAGAAGCCCACATACTTAACTGCTTACTTGAGAGTAGACGATCACAGTCCAAACAACACACCGATGCAACAAATCAATATTATCCCACAAGTAACACACGAATCCAAGCACCGGCCGAATGGAATTCGCATTACTTTTACGAATAAATCCAGCCGGCAGTTGGAGGACATTCACTAAGCTTATCGATAACTTGGCGTATTGTCAACTTTCAACCGTCAAATGGATCGTGTGATGGAGCAGAACTGGGCAAAATAATGTCTGAGAAAATTCAGGCTTATGTAAATAAATATATGGCATATTCCAAGAGGATGCGAAAAGCTTTTCGTTATATAACTGATTTGACAAATATGGGCAAAAGTTTCAAGTTTATGCCGCAAAATTTAATCCCATTGGTTTGCTGACTTTTGCTTTGTCGATAAACATTTATTTATCAGAAACACGCGATATATGATCATTCCGGGAAGAAGATAAAACGACAAATGTATTAGGCCAAAACTTTATATGCTGCGATTCATTTAGTCCGGATATGCGCATTGTTCGTAAGTTAGTTATGCGCCTTCGATATCGTTCTCTAAGGCGTTGTTCAGAGATTCTGATATCCCAAACATATTTACTGTGTCTTAAACAGTTAACTTCTTGTTTATCGCAAGAATAAATTTACGCAATGTGAAACAGGTAGTTGTATATCTTGAAGTCCCTTCCAAAGCTGAGAGTAGTGGATTAGAAGAAAGCCTTAACTATTTCTAGCGGTGAAGCTCGAAATTATGACCTTTGTCTCCTTAACGCGCATCGAGCAACTAGTGTTAAAAAATAAGTTATCAAAAATGTGTACTTGGTATGATCCGGTAAAGAAAACAGATTCAGCTTCATTCTCCAAAGCCATATTGGGTCAAGTCCAAGCTTATCACAATGCTCGTTATAGTTCATCTTTGAAGAATACGCGCAGGAGCTCAAAAGCCTAACAGTCAAGCGTTTAAATTTTAATGCAACGCCACTCAATGTTCGAAGAAAGTAGAAGCCACGATTAAAATTCACGCACAATAATATGCCTCGACGGGAAGTCGAACCCCGGTCCACGAATGAATTTTAATCGTGGCTTCTACTTCCTTCGAACTTTACACTACTCACAAACATCCACCATCAATCTACCATCGCCCATTGGACGTCTGAAGGACAGGAACTTCGGTCTGTTAGGAAGTGACGGGTGAGTGAGCCAATCTGCAACATCAGGACAGGTACTGTGAGCTTATTGGCAACACGTCGCGCACCAAGCAGAAGACATGTGTTAAAATTTGCGCACCTAATCGTCAGCCCTCGGTAGCTCAAGTGGTAGAGCAGCGGACCGGAAATTCGTGGACCGGGGTTCGACTCCCCGTCGAGGCATATTATTGTGCGTGCATTTTAATCGTGGCTTCTACTTTCTTCGAACTTTACACTACTCACAAACATCCGCCACTCAATGTCTTCAGGAACATGCTAGTCAGATATTGGCCGATTTGAATGTACCAATAAGCAGTAGTACACACATGGTATTACCTATGTCAAGTAAGGTCAGATATGATGTTCCGTGAGATAAAAATGATGGCACATTTATCTCATTGTCTTCATGACCCTCGAAACTCAGAAGTCACAAGGTCTGGAAAAGTTGAGGATGACAGAATATCACACGCCCAAGTCGCGAACTGCTCCGTACTACGAGGTGTATGTGCCTTGTATTATGACCATTTGGCGGTCTGGGAATTTGTACGGCTGGATACTACACTTGTCAATGGCAAATCTCATATGCCACAGTTAGCGTTTGGATTAAAGCGCAGTTAAGTCAGCTTGATTGAAACCTACGGCTTCCGTTGGATGTGCACACTCTTATGGGTGGACTACCGTAATATCACCAGCAAAGAGAAAAGTAGCACTATGCCTTAAACGCTTAAGTGTAGCACTCAAACAGATGAGAGAGCAAAGTGGCTCAAAACCACTCCTTTGAATTACTCCACTGGTGACAGCATTCGGTTTAGAGAAATGATAATCGATGTACACCACTTCCCGTCTACCAAATAGATATGAGGACCACCAAGAAAGCACTGGCTCTCCAGCGCTTGTTGCCTTCAACTTCTTAGGTAACACCCGACGAGGCACTGTGTCAGGTGCATTTGTACAAGTGCAGAAACGGGATAGGCGAAAAGGTTAGCCTCAGAAGCAACTCGATTATTGTGACATGGAACAAAAGTACAGGTCATTAATCTAGTGGAAAATGTTCCATTTTTAATAGAAAGCGTAGTGATGTTGAGCAAGAGCAGAAGCAAGTTGCCTCCGCCGGTTTTTAATGAGAACGGAGGGACCCCATCAGATCCTGCGTAATTCGAACAGCTTATGTGCTCAAGGGAATAATTTGAAGACGAAGAAGAAGCAGAGGAAGAGAAAGTGAAGTTGGGTGCCTTATCCACGCTTGTTAAGGAGAGATCTTGAACCTGCTTAAATGTATACCACCAAATGTCGTCTTGGATGCGTTTACAAGAATATTTATCACACTGGTGGCGCACATGTAGTACTAAACTTATTCCATAGTCGAGGCAAAGCGAGTCATTTCTAATGAACATAATGCGTAAATTCATGCGCTAAAGTGACGGGGCATGGTGAGCTCATAAAGACTACCTGAATGTCGAAACCTGGACTGTATATGTGTCACAGTGTAATTTTTGCGTGATATTGATCAGGGTAGTCAAGGTGACGCGTCAGCGTTTAGAGAAATCATCCTACACGAACCTCACACACTTACGCAAGCAAGTTAATGGCATTCATAAGGTGCAGCGCGGAATTCCAGCACTGGTCACTACTGGTGGGTACACGTGATCAGCAAAGGAAGCAGCCGATAACTTACAGTTCCATTACTCGCATATTTTCCAGAGAGTAACGAGCTCAACGACTATCCCTGTTTCTAGTACCCCGCCGTCGGATTTATTTAATATCATATTTGCTGCAGAAACTGTGTTGAAAAATCTACTGTCACTGCGTACCCACCGCTCTCTTGGGGTTGATAATATTCGGCTGAAGACTCGACAGGTAGCAGCTAATTGCATGGTAGAACCACTGGCTATTTTCTGTCAGCGTTGTCTAGAGGAGGACCAAACTTAGTAACATGGAAAAGAAGAGGTCATTACGAATATTCAATCGGTTGTCGCATGGCCCTACCAATTACCGACTGACAACACTGCCTCCTGTGCACAATACCATAACCCCAGAGCAACATGGCTTCCTTCAAAACATCACATATACCACGAACTTGTTAAGTTCAGGCTGTAGCTGGACTGAAGCAGTCGATGGTGTAGCGGTAGTATGTGTCATCTACCCGGAATTCTCAAAGACACTTGATCACTTAGACCACCGACTTCTCCTCTGTGAAGTTTAGTACTATGGCTTTGGCGACCCAATCCTGCATTGGATAGGCGATTTTCTGCGCGAACGTCGGTTGGAAGTGGGAGTCCGAGAATACCTGACCGACGCAATAGAGGTGAAGTGCGGTGTAAGACAAGGCTCAGTGTTAGGTTCTCACTTGTTCAGGGCATTCATAGACGATCTAGAGAGGACATTTACTTGCTTTTCCATTCTTCGCAGAGGATATCAATATTTGGCGAGCAATCAGGAAACTGGACAACCACGGAGGGCTCGAGTTCGACCCTACCACAATTTCGAGCTGGTCAGTTCAGAATGACCTACCATTCAAGGTAAAAACAAAATGGCATTATTCAACTGCGACGTATGCATGACTATACTTGCTGGCTTGGATCACACATGTTGCAAACTATTTCACAGGAACGTAACCTTGTTGTGCTCTTACAGATTGACTTCAGCAATTCAGGACAGGCAGAGGCGACTACTAGGAGAAGCAGCCAACACGTTGACATGCTTCGTAGGGCATTCGGAAGTTTTGACTGTTCCATTTTCCTGATGCTGCACCAAATCTACGTGCACCCTCACATTGACTACGCTACCCAAAATTGATAACCTTCGTCGAAGCGTGATCTACAGCTGCTAGTGACACCACAACGCACGGCAAGAAGAAAAGTCAAAGATCTTTGCAATCTCCATTAACAACAAAGGCTGACTTTGCTGGGAGTTTTCTGCTGACGCTATCGAAGCCTACGCGGTGATTTCATATTAGTGCACCAAATACTGAGTGACCCCAACCACGTTCGTCTTCATTTGAGGAAACTTAGCCACAACACCAACTTCAGAGGTAACTGCTGAAACTGAGTGAACAATACAACCGTCTAGAATCTTGACGGATTTACTTTACTCACCCAATCGCCAACCCTAGAATTGTCTCCGAAACACAGTTGTTTCCTCCCCCACCTGGATATTTTCAAAAAAAACGATTGGATGTTACAATTGGCTCCCATCATTTCTTTATTTAAACCGCGCTACTTTTGAATATATTAATCATGCCTTCATACCGGATTTACGTAGAACATTGACTTCGGGGTGCAGTACATGATTGAGTAGTTTCGTATTCAATTTTCTTATCTAGTAGGTCAGCCATAACTGCCTCACATGTTATCTTGTATGTTTGCATTCAATTCTTATTTTACCGTACTGTTATTCTGCAGCGCATTTCCATCATAAACGCTTAAACAGACGACTCACATATAGCTTGATTTCGTAGCTTTCCCTTTAGGCATCCTATGGGGCTCCGCGAGCGCTTCCTTTTTTTGTCCGCTTTATATTATTGTTTATTTTCCTTAAAGGAGCGATTTGACAAGTGGTTGTTGCAAATGTGAATTTCACTGTGCACGGACTTACACTGATGTGCATGATGACAAGCACTGGTTTTTTATGATTCCTTCGTTAAGTCGTTTTGACTATCTGTGCTTAGACATGAAACCAGGCGATTGGTGGAGGTTGCAATAATTTTGCTTAAAGCTACGAATAACACTGATTTTCAACCGCTGATAATGAGGGTGGAGACTATTGTTAGTTTATACTTTGATTATCCCTGTTTACAATCCGAATTTCAGTGATTGACTATGTAAATCATCCCGCTTTTCCCCCAAGAGCCTCGATACTTGTTCATTGACCAAAGTAAGCCATTCGGTATTTATTTCGGAGTACAGCACTGCTCGGTCAATTAGATTTCGTCTGTTGTCGCTAAGTATACTAAGATTTATTCGAGACTAAAGCATGATCACATTTCGATACTGTTGTGGCTACCACACCAGTGTTATAGCCAGCTACTAGACATTGTCACATCTTGTCTCACTGAAGATTTTCTCGTCCTTCAGATTAATTGAAAGCGCGTCGCTAGCCTTACATTCGTATGGTTTTAGACAGCCTATTTTGAGAAATAATTGTGATTTTATGGTTTCACAGTGCAATATGATTACACGCAGCTCAGGGGTAACTGCTTAAAATTGAGGGAACAATATAGCCGTCTAGAGTGTCGACGGAGTCATTTTTCACTTCGGGTTTGCCAATCCTGGAACGCATGCCCAAACTCAGTTATATCCTTTCCTATTTTGGACGTTTACAAAAGACGATTAGATGTTGCTTTTAGCTCCCAGCATTTTGTTACCTAAACCACTCTATAGTGGATTACACCAAGCATGCTTTTCAACTGAATTTATATATCAAATGGACCCAAGTGAGCGAACATATTTTACTTTCCTCACGCCATACATCAACGATCACTGCACCACAGTGTTTTTCTGAACGTTTACGCTCGATTTTTAAATTTTACACTGATGTAATTTATCGAAGCATTCATCTAGGCAGACGTTCGGTTGATGACTCAGATATATTTCGGTTTCATCATATTCACTCCAAGCATCCTACGGGACATGTCAAGCACTTGCACTTATCCCCTGATAACTCATTGTTCATTGGATAATAATTAGTCCACTATTTAGCTCACCTATGTACAAAATATATGGTATTTGATTTTTTCATTTCGTTAGTCCTGGGACCTTGAAGCGAAGCTTCAATACACGATAGATGCACACACTCACCAAAAGGTCGGATTTCATCCGCGCATTTAGTTCACTTGTGGAATGGTGGATGCAGTTCGAGATAAAATGTTGACTAACCCCCACAGATCTAGTAACAATTGAGCCAAACCTAGAGAAAAATGCTGTGATGTCACCGTAATATACGCTTAGCGTTGCAGGATTAGTAGTTAATATACAGATTCCTTCGAGTAGATATGCGTAGATTTTCCTTGACCAAGCTGAACAAACCTTTAAGTAGAATATTTCCGAAGAGAACAGACTCTTCATTAGGAATTTGACTGCAGTTCCAGCGCTCCATCCGGAACTGATATCGACATTCAGCAACTGCACGCCTGACGCCTATGACTGCCGCCTCAAAGAGAGCCAAATTGAATCGTTCATCACGGCTGCCTGGAAGTGATTCTGAGAAAAACTGTTTCCATTGTTTGGGCGACATCAAATTTCGATAGATTGAGATGCGCTTCCGCAACCAATTGTGCATGCGCAAATCAGGATCTCGAACAAAAGCCTGGAATAAAGGGAGATAAAAGGTCAGGGGAGTTGAGTAAACTTGTTATGTATTGTAAGGACGATGAACGCATGAATTACTCCAATTTAGTTGCGATTATTTGTCAGAAATTGACAGTAATATCTGAGCGATTCTGAGAAAAAGACCTACCATATCATTAGAAATACAAAACCGAGTTGGCTGCGGAACTACTTATATAACCAAATATAGCATTATTAATATTTTTCTATTAGTGTAAATGACGTAGCAGTGCTGCGAAATCAGTATGGTTTAGCGGTTATACCACCCACCCCAGTGTTCGACAGTACTTAACTAGACTAGCAGTACATTGACACTCCGAGGGAGAGCGATTTTCGTTGACATTCTAGTCGGCTGTACTGCGCAGCCAATTTGAACTGATGGCCCACAGATCAGTGTTAAGCTAGTTTCGAATGACGGTTTTGAGTGTACTTGATGTTATTGGATCTGGACGCAGAGTTAACCCACTGTACACTTAGTGTTTTGAGTCTAAGATCGTAGGAGACGGTGGGCGAACCAGTAACGTACCTTGGGCTCAGCATTGTTTAGTATTGAGAGCGCTGAGGTGACAGCTGCTACATTTGGATAGCATATTCCACATGCTATCTCGCTTAAAAACAAGTCATTTGCGCAAAGCTTGAGGCACCAACCATTGCGAAAGCCACTCGCCGGAGGTCAGAGTGTTGAGTTGCTTTCTTGGATGCCCTTTCGGTCAGCTCTAGACAGCCAATGTCATCTTTCACCAGTACGCCGATATCGCACTCACGTGTACCCCGCAGTAGCATTTGTGGCCCTAGCCGGTAATCGTGAGTGAATTGACCTCATACGCCCAGAAATTAGCGTTTAGCCATTTCCGACTGAAGTATATTCCAGTGGGACCATTTGTAAGATATACCCAGATCAGTTCGCACATCTGTGTGAGCTGAAATTTCTGTGATATCATGCCATGTATGTAAATCATCGATAACTATAGAAAACTTGAGGAATGTACCTTCGCGAGGTCATTTAACAAAATCAGGAACATGCGAACTCTGAGTACCGAGTCATGAAATACGCTGCAATGGAAATCAATCGGGTCGGATAGAGTATTGCGAAGCCTGACATTCAGATGAGAATTTAACAAAAGATTAACCGATCCAATTCATAACTGGAAGATCTATTCCATAGTTCTTAAGATTGTGATCTAGAAAGCCGCTGAGAAATCCATATAGAGGGTATCCATCGGTTCACCAGCATCCACAGACTTCTTTCAGTATACTCGAGCTATCAGTAAGTTCGTGGTGCGTGACGGGTTCTCGTGAACCCCGTGCTAATCCGGAGCGCCGATTTTGCTACTTTACATATACCCCCAGATTGTCTTAGAGAAAACGGAGCTTTGACCTTGGAGGTCACCGGAAATAGTGTTATTAGCCAATAATTCCCTTATGATACACGGCTTCAAGTTTGCAGCTCCGCATCGAATTGCCCACCGGAAACAGGTGGAACTCCTAAAGCGTGCAGGTTGAAGTGTTCATCCCCCTCCTGAATGGACGCTTGATTCCCAATCAAAACCCGAAGTCGCTGGCCCCTCACAGGACAGAGAGAAGACCACATCGGACGAGCAGAGCAACAGGGATATGTTAGCGAATCACACCATTCATTATAGAGGTGAAATGGTAAGTTCGTGAATGGTATTTAAAGCGAACGTGGTAAGCTCTGGAAAGGTCAAGTTGCAGCAAATCAAGGAACGCCGCCCTCGCATTATTTGGCCGCTTCCCCCGTTGGCTCTCTGTTCGCCCCAATCAGGGCGGATGATTTTGGATTGCCTGTCGCGGCGATTGGGTCCTGCATTGTTCACATCGCGTATTCCTTTCTAACACTTTCTCCCTTTTGAGTTGTGTTTTACGATTTCAGCTTGGGGTTGCCTTGCATGGGAGACATGAATTCGTGTCGCCGCTTTGGCCTCTGTGCTGCTAGGTTTCAGGGCGAATGTTATGGCTGCTGTGTTGGGGCATATCAGGGAGTCTTCGCTTCACCTGCATCGCCCAGTATGTCCAGAGGTAACTGCGCAGTTAGTACTTGTTTTTGCAGTTGTTCACCAGTCCCTACCTCTAACAGCTGATTGACATGTCATCCAAATTGCCGTCCCAAATTGATACAGTAGATCACGTTACCACGTTTGTATATCACAAGTCCCATAGACCATTTAGGATGGTGGATGCGATAAACCATAGCCAGAACTTGTTGACCAAATTTAAAGGTTCGCTTCCGAGCATCGTGTCGGATGTTGAATTGACGCTGCATCTGATAGTTGTGGTACAGTAACTGATCCTACCTGGGTCTGAGGGCATCAAGCGGCATGCGGATTTTCCTTTGAAACAAAGTTTCAGTCGGAGATAGTGCGTTCGGGGTCTGCGGATTCGGAGTTGTGCGATACGTCAGAAGAAATATGTCAAGCATCTCCTCCGAGGTGCCCTCCACCTTCATTTTTAGCAAAACTCCTTTGAGTGTATCCACAAAGTATTGTGCTTGCCCGTTTGCTTGTGGGTGGAAAGGTGAAAACCTTACATGGACGATCGCGTTTCTGCGACGGAAGACAACAACTTCAGATGAGGTGAATTGTATACCATTGTCCGAAACCAACATGTGGGGAACAAGGAAACGAGAAAGTATCTGTTGGAGAGTAGAGACAGTGGCTGCTGCGGTGGTTCTCACCATTGGAATCACCTCCGGCCATTTACTGTGGGCATGGACAACGATGAGAAAATGGTTACCGTCCATTGGACCCACAAAGTCGACGTGTGTCCTTGACCATTGTTCCGTTGGTATTGGCCAGGATTGCAATTCCGTCTTCCTTAGTTGTTTAGATACAGTGGCACATCGGGGACAATTCTTCGTTAAATTCTCGATCTGGGAATCCATATAGCGTTAATACACATAGCTTCGTATCATCGATTTCATGCGATTCATTCCCGGGTGGCCAGTATGAAATAGTCGTAGGACTCTCTCTTGAAGGATGTGTGGAATGACGACGCGATCTGAGAACAGCAGGCAGTTTCTGATGACTGATAGTGCTTCCTTCCGTTGGTGCAATTGTTGAAGCTCCGGCGTTGTAACTCTCTTAGGCCAGTCATTGAGGTGGAACTCAATCACTTGTTGTAGGGTAGAATCATGCTGGGTCGCTTCCTGCACCATTTCGAATGTTACTGGTAAAACACCGAAAATGTCAGACATAACTTGATGTACTTAGGGTTCTACAGAGATTTGGGCAACTGCCAAATCCTCTGATTCTTGATGCTGTGTACCAATTAAACGAGATAACGCATCTGCTTGACCAATGTTGTGTGTAGATTGGTATTTGACGACGAAATCGTAACCAAGTAGAACAGTTGCCCAGCGTTGGAGACGACTGGCCGTGCAGACCGGAATGCCTTTCTTTGATCCAAAAATGGCGACCAAGGATTTGTGGTTCGTGAACAACGTGAAGTTTCTTCCATAGAGCATTTTGTGAAATCGCTTGATTGGAAACACTATAGCCAAAGCTTCTTTCTCGATCTGCCCACAGTGGCCTTCCGCGAGGGTGTGATCTGGCTGCATGTGCCACAGCTTTCTCCGTAGCATTGGGGAAAATGTGGGATATGACTGCTCCAATTCCGTAGTCTGACACGTCAGCAGCAGCTATGATCTCCAGCTCCGGATTGAATTGCGTTAGCAATAGATCAGAACATGGTATGGACTTGACATTATCAAATGCGGCTTGACATTCAGGAAGCCACACACTTTTGCTATGCTTTACCAGACGTTCATTGAGCGGTTCTCGTAGCCGGGCAAAAAAGATCTGTAATGACTGATCAACCTCAAGAATGATCTGAGCTTCACGACATTGTCAGGGGGAGGCATCTGTTTTATGGCACTTATGTTGGGAGGATCCGGACGACGGCCATCGTTGTCGATGATGAAGCCAAGATACTTTACACACTTCATGCCGGTATTGCAATTTCCTGCTTTCAAGTGGAGACGGTAGTCGTTAACCCGGTTGAGAACTGCTTCCAGTGTTTCCGTCTGCTCTCGAAAGGTAGATCCTTTGATTATGATGTCGTCCAAGTAAGCTGCGACTCCTGATAACCCAGTTAACACCGTATACATAATTTGTTGAAAAATGGCGGGAGCTGATTGACACCAAACGGCGAAAGGTTGAACTGGTAAAGACCTCGGTGCGTATTAATTGCCAACAACTCCTTTGAAGCATCGTCGACTCCATTTTAAAGATATGCATCTGATAAATCTAGCTTTGCAAAGTAAGTGCCACCACTGCGCTTAGCAAATAAATCTTCTGGGACTGGAAGGGGGACTGGTACATCTTCAAAGCAGCATTCAATCCCGTAGAATAGTCAGCACAGATATGAGCGGTTCCATTGGTCTTCTTGACGGCAACAATAGGTGCTGCTCACGCTGAATAGTTCACAGGTTGGATGACACCGGCCAGCTCCAAACGATCAAGTTCCGCATCAACAAGCGGAAGCACAGCGTATGGTATCGTACTTTTGGATCGAAATACCGCTTTGGCACCGTCTTTGAGGGTAACGATTGCTTTGGTCTTTGTGCATCTTCCAAGTCCTTGCGAAACGCAGACGGGAATTTCGTTCGTAGCTGCTCGATCAGGTTGTTGTTGGGTTCGTCACCTTCCGAAGAGTGCCTCGTATCTCCAAGCCGGAGGGCATTGCAGACTTGACTCAGAGGAATATCGAACAGGTGGAGCTTCTGTATCCAGTCGAGTCCAAGCAGATTCAAATGTGACAGTCCGGTAATGTACACGACACCGTTTGCCCGAGCAGCACCAAATACCATTTCACATTGCAGCTCACCAATTAGATCAAGTTGACCTCCTTAATTGTTAAGTGCAACATGAGTCGTTCGGCTGATTGACGCAGCACCAATATACTTCCAAGTTTTGCTGGAGATAATTGTGATGTCCGAGGGTGTATTTTGCTGAAGATGCACTTGTTACCCATTCAGGTAAACTTCGATGTACTTTATGCGAGCCACATGTTCATCAGAGTAGTCCGCTTGAACCGTACCATAGCTGATGAAACTTTTGGGAACATTTGAATTCGGTCGCGTATGTCTATATATGAGGTGAGTATTGGTGGGTGGTATAGTTGAAGGCATCCGATTTCGGAAGTGCGCATCCTCGCGACCTCAATAATAAGCCTCAGGACAACTGCGGCTACAAAGGAACAATGAATGGTTTGCACTTCATCCAGATCCAGTGCAAACCAGAAGGAATTAGACCGCGAGGCATGTGGTTAGGAGCCACGTTTCATCAACGAAGCCGGCCCACACTCCTTCAACATATACAGCAGCAGCATTACAATCCAATTTGCAAAGTATGCGTACCAGACATACACAAGACAGTGGCTGGGACCAAGCCCACTCTCCCCTGCATGGGAGCACTCTTTAGGTTTAGCACGGCCATGAGGATCGTGAACCCTGCTCCCCCCCAGTAACGATTCTCATTCTCCTGTAACAAGTAATCGAGGTGGAGGGTTTTAGGCAGATAGTCACCTTGTCAACATGCACATCAAGCTCAGCTACACCAATGATAGCAACACGTGGAATGTAATAAACTAAACACGCAGGCACCGAACAGATAAACTGCAGCAGTGGTGTAACACACGTGCCTTCGCAAACGCATTATTGACCTGTGTTCGTAAAAGGAATTTAATGGGTGGCATCGTACTTACTATGAACTGGGCAGTTGATTATTAGCAATGCAGCCAAGTTGTCTTTTCCTACTCTTCGATCACAATTGCCCACAATGGTGGCTTGCCAAACTGGCTTGACTGACGAATTCGCCATCGTATATGCTACAATACCGCGCGCTTGACATCGACGGGCTAGAACCATTCGACATTTCACGCTTCCTTAACCGAGGTTTCTCTTCTACATGCAACAGTGACTTCTAATGTACCTGAGCAACCACGCAGTTGATAAGCCTTTGCTTTAGCGCCAATTAACTGCCTTTGATTTCCAACACCTAAAATCTACATTAATTTGTGATTGACTCACTTTGACCATGGCCTGATTTTCACTCGTGCTGCTTACCTGCAAAAAATTGTCCATTTAGAAGCTTCTTGGGCAGTTGATAGACCTCAGCCACATCAGTCGCCGAAGCAGAAGAATGCAGTGCACTGTATACATGCCGTCTGAACGGAGTATCTCTGTACCAGCAACTTGGTCACCCCTGCCGATACGCAGAATCCGACGCAGACACCAGTTTTGAAATCGTTTCGAATATCGGATGCGCTCCCGGTACATCGTCCAGATGTCGCTGCCGAATAGAAGAACGGACAACACTATCGGCTGGTACACCGACAGCTTCTACCAAAGGTCAACTGAGGATTCCTTCAAATGCGGTGGTCAAAATTTCCAAAGACAGTAGTCTTCTTCGGTAGGTGGTTTCCACAACGTCGGTGTCAAGCTGAAGTTGCAATAGGCCACAGAATTCCATTTCTGGCGAAAACTGAAATCGACTAACAGTCTTGTTTTTGTTTTGGCGGTGATCCGGAATTCGGCCGCTGTCGAAATGAAATCCGTAACGATGTGCTGCAACTGATGCGCGTTGTGTGCAGGCGACGCATAGCCGTGGGCAAATAGCTACGTACGAATGGTTGTCTCGCACACGCGGGCTCTCGTTCTGAAACGACGGATTTTCGCTAATCCACCATCAATACGGTGCTACAAATTTGCGTTGAATAAGCCACCTGTCTGACGGCACAGAGTTCCCAGACCAGAAACAAACACAGCACTCTCACACACATCCAAAACCGCTCGCATTTGCAGTAATCGTGTTAATATTATTGTTTGTATCGTCAAATCCTACCTAGCTTATTGACTGCAAAATGTTCTGCTTACGTGGAATGCAGTCACAACACTTCCGTTAATAACTACTCTACTGACAACTACAACAGTAACATCATTTCTATGACGAATTTTAACCGGCTTCCGAATATGCTGACGAGGAAAGTAAGAATCACAGGCGAGCAGGATACGTCATGGAAGCATGGGAAAAGGGAAACTAACCTCAATGCCGGAAAAGAAATTCGGCAAAGCAGCTTGAGAACTACGGAACAGGCTGGGTATGTCTCACGAAAGAGAAAATATATCGGGTCCAAGACGAGAAGAAAGGGGACCGTAGTAGTGGAGCGCCTGATTTGTTCAAGCCTCCAGGAATAGATCCAAGGAGAGAAGTAGAAGCATGCATGAGCTAATCAAGGGCATTAGAACGAATCTAGTCCTGTAAGAATATGGCAGGCGGTATCGCAAATTCGAGCGTAAACCGGAGGGAGGGACCCAGCAGATTGAAGCCAATCAGGGCATTCATGTGACGATGAGCGAGAAGGGAATGTGTAATACGTTTTAGGATTAACATGTCCATCATACGCTCGTATGCTAGCCTGATAACCCGTTCGCTGGCAAGAAAGATTTATGTGTTCTTGGCACTTGGTTCCTGGTAAACATTGACTAACCACTAATTTAAAAGGGTGCAACACAAGTGCAGGATAGGTGACTTCTCTAAAGCAGAGTAGTTAATAATTACTACACATGTGCGGAGAAGAGTAGTATTTGCCCCTAATATCCGACAACTCGATCTAAATATCGATTCGCAAGATTTTTGAGTACCATTAGTGCAGAGATAGCTGGGCACACTGAAGGTGCCTTTCGTAGGTTAGTATCGAGAAGGACAAGCAGCCAACTTCAGTCGTTTTATGAGCTTATGCTAGAGACTGTTTATAGTCCGAGCAACAATCTCATCAACACAGAATTGCCCATGTAAATCAGCATTTTTACCGTATTTTGTGGTTTCCTCCATCCAACAACAGCACCGTTGTCATATCTAGAATAAATGCCATGGGGAACTGCGACTGTCGGCCTTTTCCAAAGAAGATGTGATTCCGAATACGAGAAGTCGGGTTCCTCAATTTCATTCCCGAATGCACTGGAATGGTGTATCTGTCTATGAAAATCCCACCTTAGTGGATGCGAGTGAAGCAACTTGGCTATGGTATCCAGCCTGCAAAGGGTCGTATGAGGAGAGGACAGTGAGTTTCGCAAGTGTATAATTATTGCATTGAATAAGTCGTAAAGCACCCACTTAGTATATCTGTATAGGAAAAACTAAAACGGACATAGAATTCTGTCGTTATTATGGAACACCATGCAGGGTAAGTGACGTAAATTGGAAATTTATGTATAACAGAACGGATATGTTACGCCTGTTACAAGTCTCTGATCGAATATTTTATCCAACCGAAATGCGCTACTTTGATCGTCATTCACAGTTGGACTGACAATCCGTGTAACACTGCTCATAAGTTACCATCATATATGCCTATTGAGGATTAAGCGCACCATGGGGTGGAACTTTGAGGTTCGCCGTACGTAAAACTCTATCTAGTAAGCGGGGCCCAGACGGGCAAAGGTGGATTGTCTCAAGCAACAGAGAAAAATCGCTTGATGGAAGTTCGTACGAACATTTGACATCAAGACAGAAGCTTCCAACTGTTGTAATTTCACTGCGTAATATTAAGTCTAGTTCGCGTACAGCTAAATAAACAGGGAGGTAAATGTCAGCATCGTTTTAGTAAACGATGCAAATATGTCATTGAGTAAGGTATATGTAATCGTCCCCTGGAACTTGAAACGTTTTATAACCATTCATCTGAATGTATCAGCTTACCGCGCGCAGCGCAGCCTCATGCAATTCCTTACAGCTAGCTTTTGCTCCTCCAGTCTTCCATGTTGGCTTTACAGTACCCCATAAGAAGGCCATATTGGCGCTACGGTCATATAGGTCTTGCATCACCTTTAAAATTTACTTCCACGTCGTGTATGATGAATGAATTTTAAAGTGCGTCATCGCAAAGAGAAGCGGCGACATGAAGGCAGAAGGAAAGGAGAATTTGTGTAATCCCGTCACACTTAAAGGACTGGTACTGAGTGAACTTTTTCGTTTTAATGGGATCACCTCTTAGTATCTCAGTCGCAGTAACATAACCTTAGTTTGATGACGCTAGTCAAGGAATCGTTTGCAATATCTTTAGTCTAAAACTTAGCTTCGCTTACTGTAATTGTGCGTGTAAACAGTTCCAGTGGTTGTTACAATACACAACCCTATACACCGGAAAATGAATACAAAAATTGACACTGATGTTATGCACAGCGTCGACTGTAATTCAGACACACTCTGTTACCTACAAATCGGTCGTGGAGCTCCAGCAACATTTAACACCCAGACTTAATCCAAAACTGAAAGCCGGAAATGAACCACGGTGCTATTTACAAATGGTTAGACAACAAGTTAGTGACAAACTTCAAACAATATCCAGACCCAAATGTATACAATAATTCGACTTTCAGATGCAACGTGCTGCCAAGCCAGGCCAAACAACAGCAGCGGTCAACCGACAAGCAAAGTGAGGCGAAGCAGCTTAAGTGTCATTCAGGGTGGATTACAACGAAGTGCACAATCGTTAATCGATCAGCCAATGAACAGTGAACTGGGTACATAGGTCTAGCCCACACTCACCCAGACAATGAACATGTGTCCGGGAATGAGGATACGAGGTAAACATGGAATGGGTTAAGGGGAAATTAATAAAGCATGTGAACAAGGGAACATGTGGATGTCTGGACGAGGGTTCGAGCCAGGAAACACAAGGTAATTAGGAACTGGATCTGTGGCATGATGATGCTGCTGAAAGTTTGTAACTGAGCCGTAGTATCGGATGGATTATCGGCAATTCACACATCATTTTTCGAAGTAGTGTACTATTTTGAGTGAGCACAAGGAGTCTGTAATCATGGTAGGCCAAATGGGCAAATTGAGTAGTGGGTCGGTGTTCATAATGCGAGTAAAAAGCAAGACAGGTAGCTCTATCGGATGTAAAACAAACTGGGAGATCAATAGGCTGTCGATGATCGAGTACTGGGGAGAGACTGTAGGGATGTAGGATCGAAACGACTGAATAAATCGATTTGTCCGTTACACATCCATCTCCACCTATGTACACAGCGAAGCGTTGCCGGTGTCCATTGGTTTAAATCTGACCCACTTAAAGCCCTGTGCCAACTATAGCAATCCCTAATGCTCATAATCTCCACACGGTTACAAGGTCACCTGCTTCTAAAGGGACTTGTGCGCAAAATGTGGCCCACGGACATAAATTGGTTAATACTTGGTTTTACGCATCAAGCTTCCCTTAAATCCAATGACTGATCTTAAGGACTGCTTTATTAGTTGTTAATGGCTGTTTAAATTGCCAGGTAGTATAAAGTGCATCGACCAAACGGAATCAACAAAGACGTTAGGAGTTTACTTAGTTAGCCACCGATCAACATTAGCTTGGTCACATCGCTGACAGTAAGGCTGCAGGCAGAAAACTACTTAGTATTCACACGATACTGTCTATGGAGAAGTAAGAACAGGGAGTTGATCAGGGTCAGAAAACACAGCCTTTCTGGACAATTCAAGGTGGAGAATTACAGTTACCTGTTTGGTCAGAATAACAGTAGGCGGGTGAAAGCTGAATTGGAAATAGCTGAGGTACTTTGGACTGACTTAATACATCTGTTCAATAATAATGCTAATCGACCCAGGTGTTAAGCGCCACAACGCAGCTTACAGGGCGATGCACGAAGCAAGATTGATGAGACAAGTTAACTTAAAAAAGAGTGAAGAAAATCACGCTCTGTCGTCATCAGTATCCTATGTGGATGAATTCTCGCTAGGAAAATAGCAAAGTGAGAGCTTCCACAATTACTCTGCAGTTTCATGGATCTCGTAGCATTAACGTGATTGCAATCCCTTCAACTGTCTTCTGTGGTTCTTTCTGTTTTTCTGATAGCGTAGTTATGATGTTGTTTAGGCTGATCAACCTGTTGAAAGTGCGGGAGTAAGTAGTTTCAGGGGATCATGGGCCATGCTGATCTTCATCAAGACGACTACTATTTTCATTAATAAGAATCAAGCCAAGAAGTCAAGGCAGTTGATAATTCCATTCGGTAAACTAAGCCGGACCCAGATGTGCATACAGCACTGATGAAGTGTGATAAGCGTCAAATCACACTGGGGTTTGATTTCTAATTTATTTTAGTGTTCAAATTGCTAACTGCGCCATAGATGGTAGGTCAGTTGAACTAAAGGAACATTTACACATAAACATCATTCTTCCGAAGTAAATAGCTAAAGTAAGGACCAGATAACTAATTCGCTGCTGGTCATGGTTGTATCGCCATATGAATCGTTTTTGTACACACAATAAGGACTTCAGATGATGGATGTAAGCAGCCTCGGTAACTGACTACATTTGCTTGCGGAAGCCTTGCGAGAAGCATAAAGACAACGAATGGCTTATTTTGAAGTGGCTATAGTCAAGAAGGTGCGACAAAATTAAGTGGTTCGTGGACCCCATTTCACGCTTGTAAAACCACACCAATTTGTCAGCGAATCCTCTGACAGTCGCCTCATAGTGCGACCCACGTGCTGTACACCACAGGAGCGCGAGTAATGAGAGTAACATGGGACGAGGCAACGAGAGAAGTCTATTTTTCAGGGTTTTTAAGCATCCACGTGTTGTGGTAAGCGGTTCTCGAACGGGGCCGCGAAATAAGTAATCGCAACAGCCTTTTTCACGCGCTTAGGTAAGATATCAGCAGAAGAGTACCTCATAAATCTATAATAACCTCATCCTTTGGAGCAATGTTCCTAAGTGACTTTCGATTTCATTCCTTCAAGTACTTCATGAATTTGTCAGGATAAATATTTTCCACCAAGGCGTCGCTAATTCTCTGTGGTTTTATTCGACGGGATCTAGTGTGCAAATACTGCGCAGCGTGAAGGCGAGTATTGGATTAAGCTTCACTGTTATCGTAAAGATAATGCACTCAAAGTTAGTATGCTATCCAGTTCATGTATGCTTTCTGTGTACCTTCTTGCTACACTATGTGTCCGATTTGCGGATGACTTCAATATCCATGAAAAATAATTATTCTCCCTGTTCGTGTGCACAGGTGAATAGCAGATTCTAATGTGCGTTTTAAATGATCCGGCAACTGTTTCGCATGCTTGTCAATTTCGCAAAGTGCAAAGGTATCGTCAACATGTCGTGCGTACATTTCGGTCCAACCGATGTGGGTTCTAATTGGGCTATGTTCCAAATTCGTCTTAAAGATATCGGCTAGCAGATGGTCGAAGAGGATCCCATGGACACTCCAACAGTCTAACGGTACATTTCGTCCTTGAAGGCAAAATGTCCATTTAACATGCAGCAAACTAATGCTTCCTTTAGCAAGTCATTCGGAAAGGTTGCATATAAGGGGAGTCGCCGAGCCAGCTTCCCCAAGTAATCCAACGTTTCGAGCAGTAAAATGTTTCTAAACAGCGACTGGTAAACAAATGATGTCATCCGTTGTTCGCAAGGTAATGTTCAGATAACTAAATAAGATAGATCGCCAGCTGTAAACCGTAACAACGCTTCGCTGCCATCCGACCGCCACGAGTCGTTCGTGGGCTGCATATTGCGAGGACGCCCACCCCTAAGCGGATTCGAACCGGTGATCTTATGGTTGCAAACCAGGCGCGCAGACAACTAGGCCACCGGCCAACGAAGTCCAATCCAGACATCCTGTTAATGGATTGAAATGTGTCTCTAACACAATAAGTGCAGACCGGATTTCGTAATGGCTGCAGCTTCATCACCATCGGTTGAGCCAAAAAACGTTGGGGATAACCCAACATAAAGAGTGAGCTGCAATATGTCACGTCTAGTAAGAGCCACGACGGTCCTTGCCATCTCCAGTAGCTCAGTGGTCTAAATTAAAGACTGCCAACAGTCCAGTTGTGGGTTCTGGCCCTACAAGGGTCAGAGAACATGCGCACTGCTGACGATTCCCGAAATGATGAAACAGTCGTGTAGTGCTTTTTCGGGCGTGTGATAGCTGTCTGACTGAGTCTAGATGTTGAAGGTTTCTACCTATACTATTCAAGTCCCCTTATTACTCTTTGCAATCCTAGAAAGTTAGAAAATACAGTTGAAAAGTGATCTCATTTTGGCAAACAGCACCAGGCAAATAGGTAAATATAGTGAACGGAGAAAATTACGGGCTAATGAAAGCTGCTGAAAGAAACAGAACTGGCTAAGTTATTCAAAAGGAAATCAAATCGAGCAGATCAGGTGATGGGAGTCTGGTAACTACTTTAGTATATTTATCTAACGTCGGCATGCGTCCACATGGCTGCTTCAGTTTCTCGAATTCATACTTTGTGATAAGTTTGGCTTGCATCATTCGCCTGAGGCAGCCAGGCAGTGCTTTTCTAACCTATGTGTTGTCCATTCATTCTATGGGACTCTGGAACTTAAGTTCGTCACTGTGGAGGTGTTGTAGTTAACAGCTATAACCCACCCTATTTATTAGCACTATGCCGGGTACTTTGTCTAACTTAGATGTTGTTAATTATTTGTTTAACAGTAACTCTTTCAATAACGGGATCTGCTTCCTTGTAATGACATAATAAATGATAGTGTGGCCTTAACGCGACCGTGACAACTACTCACGGTCGCAGAACTCGGTCCTTCAGGGACAAACGGTTTATTCAGAAAACCGAGCTCAGCAAAGACGACAGCCTGACAAGCATGTAGGAATCTCGATATAAATAACTGTCATTTCCATAACTAACGACGCTACTGCACTCAGGAGATTCCTCCTTAGAATCAGTTAAACTAACCCGCTCCAGCGAGCCAATCAGCGCGTAGTCGAAATACTTGTAGCTGTCCAATCAGCTGCCCTGTTCGCATGCGGCACGCTTGCCGCTTGCTTGCACATTCCTATAACATTCACTAAGTTAGAGTTTCGATTCTCAAGTGGACTAGATGAGCTAGGAAACATGTCTCTAGTTTGCGTCATTGGGCATTCAAACTGCACCTCTAAAGACGCTTGATCTATTTTAGTACAAAGGATGCAAAAGTTGAAACTAACGATAACACATCGCGCTGTGCCGTGCTTAGTATCACACTGCAAAGTGTAGACACATACCATTCTGGGTTTTTCGGAGAAGCCAATGGCAATACATGGTTATTGGGCGAGCTAAGTAATTTCTTTCTCTTCCTTACTCGCATTTTCACGATTCGAATCATTCAGACGTATTCGCTGTGAGGACCTATATATGGACGCTGTAAACTTCTGAAGTTCATGGAATACATTGACGTAGTTTATAAATTATTACCCTCTCTGAACAGCTACCTAGTAACGATAACTGGATCTCTTCCGTATTAGTACAGCACCAAATGTGTTTCGAATGCAGGAACAATTACACCCTAGGTGCCGAAAATCGATATCATAAAATACAAATTCGATCCTAGATGAAATGGTCTAGGAAAGGTACCAAATCAAAGATAAAAAATATTTCCAAGGAAAAGAAATCACAAAGTTTCATAAAAGTCCATCACAATAAAGTAGAAATTTTCCACTTGATTTCCAATAAACAGTACTCATTGCAGGCTTTCAATGAATAGAGAGGAGTTTTCCCGAGAAGAACGAGTCGGATTTCGTCCAGGCCGCGGCTGCATCGACCAAATCTCTACGCTCGGCCAACATCTCGAACTCCGTCACATCCACCGATGGCCAACAATCGTAGTGTTTTTGGACATCCGAGCGGCATTTGACTCAGTAGTGAGATCTACGTTGTGAAACTGTTTACTGAATAAAGGTGTGCCCGAGGAGTTTGTAACCATCCTGAAAGAATTTTACAGTCACACGTCAGGCAAAGTCAGGGCTTACGCCACGATCACTTTTTCATTTCCTGTGACCAGCAGTGCTCGTCAAGGTTGCCCTATCTCACCTTTCCTCTCCAATTTCACAATCGAAGATGTGGTCTAAAGAGCACTGAAGGTGTCCAGAACGGCGGTGTTGAGCTCCTCCCTGGAGACAGTCTTGGACTTGGACTACTTCGATGATATCGCCTTGCTAGGGGAAGACCCACAAACCGTCCAGAGCGCTTTGGAGCGTTTAGCGATGGAGGCGTCTAAGTACGGCTTATTCTTCAATACGGGAAAATGAAAAACGCTGTGCCAGGAGTGGCAGGTGTCTGAACCCTCGCTTACCATTGCTGGACATATTCTGGAGCAAGTCCCTTGCTTTACTTATCTAAGGAGTTGCATCACGGCTGATGGCGGCATTGGAGACGAAGTCTCACAACCCATTGCAAAGGCCCGCCTTGCATTCATCAAACTGAAACACCAATAGTGTCGTCGTGATGTCAGTCTCAAGCTCAATGGTGGGGGGTACAATGCTTCCGTCCATGCACTACTCTTGTACGGCTGAGACTTGGCCTATTCGCTCGGAAGACATGAAACGGCTGTCAGTCTTCAACAATCGCTGTCTACGAAGGATTACTCTGGTGTGGTGGCAACACCACGTAAGCAATGCAGAGATGCGAGACCGAGTGCTTGGATCGAGTAGCGCCAGTCTTCAGGACCTTATTATCCGACATCGCATGCGTTGCTTCGGCACGTTTTGTGCATGCCAGCCCATCACTTTCACTTTAGAGCGTTATTTGCACTCCCAGGGAGCGATTGGAAAAGTGTCTCGGTAGACAGCCGATGGCGTGGATAAGGAACATGAAGAAGGGGACCTGAAATTTGGCGGCAGTTAAACCAGTCCGTCTTTCAGGTTGGGGACCAAGAGATGCTGAATCGTAGTGGTTAGAAACATTAGACGTCAGACATCAGTGGCGTCAATGTTGTTCTGCCATTATATCACCCTTTAATACAACCCAAAACCCACAAAACCAAAACAAAAAATACAAAATGGCGTGTGTAATGCCAAATATCGTTTTTCACATTTTAATCGTAGCTCGTGTTTCTATCTTCTCTACTATTTTTCTTCTGCCATGGTTCCGGTGGCACAATGTCTGTTAACAGACTGAATATATATATATATATATATATATATATATATATATATATATATATATATATATATATATATATATATATATATATATATATATATATATATATATATATATATACTCCTTGGCATCTTACATCCCACTTCGATTTTGGCAGTTTGTAAAAGAGGTCGTAGTTCTGGGGGACCGGCCATTTTGTTTACACTTTTATACGCTGCATGACAATGGAGGATGAATCGCGCCATGTCGCATTCAGACGTCAGCCATGGCGGTCCACCACCGCCATTTATAGCTCAGTGCTATAAATCGCCAACTCGTAAGGGTAGAGCCATGGGTTCGGATCCGGCAGACACGCGTTACTGACAAGCCTTATTAAGAAGAAACGACCAACTAGCACATTTTTTTTGGATGCGTGGTAGTCGTCTGGTTAAGTCTTTCTGCGACGATTCCCCCCCCCCCCCCAAACACGACAAATCCCCCATACTATTCTCTGATAAGAAATCAACACGCAAATTGAACTTAGGACCAAAGAGTGGTGCGCGCTATCTAACCGTATATTAGATTTTACCTGGGTACTGACAGTTGTGTACTTCGTTCAGTCGCAGATGTGTTGTGACTTTACTTCGCGTAGGTAAGGAATTTTGTATACTGAAATCACAGGGCTAGATAAGTTAAGTCTGTGCTGCACCATCGATAGTTTATTAGGGATGGAAGCTGAATGACTTATTTCCGAACGCGGATTGCCAACGGTATTGCGTTGTGCGACGTCCTATTCACAGGCAATGAGCTCTGAAAATTTGTAATCCGAAGTGCTTGTCAAGGAATTTCTATTATTTCGATACCCATTTCACCTCCATTATTGTTTCGGGCAAGCTGCTCCAGCATTCACCCAATTAATGATCGAAGCATAGAGAGCTAGCTATCCGTCTCAGGTACAGTAAATAATAATAAATAATGTATCGGCTGTGCACCGTAACAGCGCTTCGCTGCCGCGAGACCACTAGTCGCGTGCGGGCTAAGTATACCGCGAGGAGGTCCACCTCTACGCGGATTCGGGGACCTTATGGTTGCAAACCAGGTACGCAGACCACCTGGCCACCGGCCGACCACAGGTAACATACCACAAGATTGTACCTGTGACTGCTAGTATTACTTGGTGCATGAGCCTGCAGAAGCTGCACGAGCGTAGGGAGGTTACCCAGATGTACGATATGGCTCGTCGATATGTTGCCCATTCAAAACCGACAATAAGACAAGGTTCAAAACCCTAATCTTCTGCATCGGTATTCCTAAGATTAAGCCCCATAAAAGAGGGATGAGTCTAGTAGCTAAGTGTTGCACATGTTCCCGTCTCTGATCCTCACCACGCGCCATCCTACATTTGGTCAGTGAGTCGCAGTCCGTGGTCCACAAACTTCAAATCGCAGTTTGACACTACGCATAGCTCCTTCGCGAATGATGTGAGATGCAGCGTTTGACCAGCCAGATTATATAAAAGCCCTTCACCATCCTTGCTCAGACTCATAACTAGCGACTTGACTGGGTTAATAGGCAGATCGAGTTCCGCAGATCAAATGGAGAGGTCGTCGACTTCATGTTCCAGTACGTCACAGTCGCCGACAGCCCCAGTTATTCTCTAAATCTTCAGATCGTCTGCACTCAAGGTACAAATGGACAAAAGAAACTGAGGAAATTCGTTCATGTTGATCAGAAACCGCGACTCCGATACTGGGCCACAAAACGTGCCATCAGTGGAACGATACCAATCAGTCAGGTAACCATTCACTTGCACGCTCCATTTTCGCCCAATAAAAGGTTCCCTGGTCCACTGTTGCAGAGACCAGACATCACCGCATATCATCAGCCTGTGCACCAGAACCAGATGTTTCACTATGTTAAATGCTTTACTGAAATCATGGTAGCTTAAGTCGACTGACTTCTGCATTTGCAATCCTTCACGCCGCGTCCCTAGCAGATTCGTGGTGTTTGAGTTCCTTTCATAAAACCACGCTGTGCCGATATCAGGAGGTCATCCGGCTCCTACAATTCCCGATCTTCTCGGGAACCATGGAAACACGGATATCAATCAGGTTGGTCGGTAATTGTTCATGTGCTTTTTTAACCCACGTTGGGAATACGGATTCCCAACTACGATTTACCATGAAACGTAGCGCACTTTTGACGGGTTACAGTGATAATCCGTCGTAGCTACAAAAGCCAAATGAAGGCTAAAGCTCCAGTTTGCTTTATGGAACCCATTAACAAAATATAAAAAAACCAAGAGCAGTCATTCAACATTTAATAAAGCAGGCCCCTCCGCGATGCTTGGGAGTACTCCATTTCCTCTGTACAAAGAAGTATCCAACACTCGGAAAGAGACTGCTGATGATCAGTTTTTCTACGCTAAGGATTGTTGTGATACAGCAAATTATCTACCAGTGCTATCTAGTTAATGACCGCGATGATGTTGAAACTGGATCCATATTGCTAGGCAAACTGCTGACATGGGCTGCAGGTGTGACCATTGAGATGGTGAAATCAGGCGTTCCAATCAATCCGACCGATCAGTAGTGTCACGAACCGTGAATTTAACTAAAAAAGACAGTTGCAACTGCTTACCACGATTAAGAAAAGTGGGGATCTAGCCTAATTCCGAAGGCCATTGTATATCCGGAAAAGCATTAGACTGCCGTTTTGGCCTGTCGAGAATCGTCAGCGTACGCATTTAAACTACAAGGAGGGAGACAATGACAGACGAAGCTTCTCTTTTGAACCACTGATTACGACTTAATGGGCAGTTGTGGCCTTGGTAACACATTTAGATAAGATGCCCAAGGGTATTGTAGAAAATTTAAAGTCGGTAGTGATCAATTGTTCGAGCAGCTTCTGCCTCTTAAAGACAATGGAATCATATTCGCCATCCGAAAGCGACAAGAGACGGAGAGATAAGAACGAAGGCTGAGGTCAATGGCGTTGCTAGGTATAAATGCATGAAAGTGCTTGTCATTGGTGATCCATAAATAATTCAGTTGGTTCCATACTTTTTAGTCTGCCTAACCAGTTATAGTCTCATATCATACTGTTTTTTATCTCAATAATTATCCACTCGATCGTTGTTAACCTGAAGTCTTGACACTTTTAGGTGTGCTTTGTTCAACCGCGTTACCTTTATCGAGGTCCCAACGTTTTGTACTGGTCGAACTGATTTCATAAAATTACTGCTGCTCACTGCAAAGATTAGTATCATCCATATTTCCGTCTACCGTGTTCCTATTTGTAACTACTAATGTAGAATTTTAGTTATGTAAGCATAAGTTACACTCTTCATTGCCTGTATGAGGTGTGAGACAACTTAACTTGTCTCCCTGATTTTCTGCAGTAACGCAAACAATGCCGCAACCATCAGATCAATGGATCATGCTTAAATAAAGATTTTGGCTCCTAAGTCTCTTTATCATCCGAAGTCCCATTTGTGCCTACTTACTCACCAAGTCTTGTCACTCGGAGTTAATTCTTTGGAAAGAATGCTTCTAGTCATAACAACTAAAGTCCAGCGAAGAGTGGATGTGAGCCATCATATATATTTTGATTAGAAACCTTTATAGTGCCACTTTCCGTGGCTCAAATGAAAATACTTAGCAGTCGTTTGGAATAGGTGAATAGCATAAATAGATTATAAGTTTAGTTTATTTACCTTGCTGAATTCATTAATCAGACGTTAGCAGTGTGAGACGACAAACAAGTGCGTTGCTTGTAGCTCACACTGTAGTCAAATTACAGTATGATACTTTAGCTGTACAGAGGTGCGCACTGGTGAATACCCAAAGTTAGGAATATATCAACAGCTGTAGAAAATCTTTAATGTAACCAAACTGATGTACTACTGATCATAGACAGGAAATGTGAGCGCGATGAGTTAGCGAGCTTGGTTGAACTACTGTGGATAAGTGTTTATGTAGCAAGATCATACACGGATAAGATGCCAAATAAATGCGGATGATAATATAGGTGAATATGCAGTAAAAAGCTAACCGGCATAGCGCTATCGTCTCCGTTTCAATAAAAACACAAGGAAAAGCAACAAGTCATTTGTGCGACCAGTTTAAATTTTCAGGTTATGTACAGAAGATCAAAAGAATTTTGTCCAAGTGTAACTACTAGATTGTTACTAAAGTAATTGCGGTTTTCAAACTCATTTTAATACAGTCCAACCTGCTATGGCGGCCATCTGCCTAAGTGTTAGACAGGATTGCGCTTCACAGTCGCTCACAGCTAGATAGGTTGACATTCGTGACAGTCTCGTCACGTGACTGTGTTGGACACACACACGACAGTCGTTCAGAGCTAGACCGCTCACCATTCATGACTATATCCTCTCATGTCGTTAACCAACTGATCTATTGATCTTTTGCATCCAGGTTGCTCAGCTTTGTCAGTGTTTTAATACAGCTCGTCCGGCACGGTGGTGTTCTTGCTTCCCGTTCGGAGTGGGTTCAGTTACAGTAAGACGTTATAATACTAAGGCGATCGCCTGTCTATGGTGACCATACCAAGACATCCCCAGCGTTTCCTTTCATGAGTGATATCCCTATGCGTGAACCTGTCCATGGTGACCACCAGTCCAAGGCGACCACCTTTTGTCGGTCCTTGAGTGGTCGCCTTAGGCTTGACTGTGTATAAACACAGTCCAACCTGCTATGGCGGCCAGCCAAAAACATCCCAAACGATTTCCCCATGTTTTCTCATTGGTCTTAACCTGTGTACCGCGTCCACCTGTCTAACGCAAGCGCGACCAAGTTTTCGTGATCCCCACCTTCTATGAAACCTGTATAAGGCGACTACAATGCCACAGTTTCAGCTCGGTATTCCATAACTGTGATGTCATCGAGACAGTCGGCGATGCCAGTGTAACAACATGAGGCTTACACTGAAGTCCAAATATGGTTGTCCGGTAGCATACTGGTACAGATGAGGTCACCAACTATGCGACTGGATGTGAAATCGTGAATGAACGACAGAGTGAATTGCAATAGAGCTGCGGAGAAATGAGCACAACAACAATTTCAGCGTTCGTCGCATGTATTTACATGTCCATACTGAGAGCCGGATAGGTGTGTGGCCAGCCTACCACCTCAGGGCAAAGTACATATCAGGTTGCGGTGGAGTAAAATTGCAATTCTCTATCACATGATTTCCGCCCACCTTTACCCGCACCCCCCAATGCTGCACCACTGCTGTCTAAGGTGACAACTCAAAGGATTGACAAAATGTGGTCCCCTAGGACAGGTGGTCGTCATGGTTAGGTTCATGCATAGGGACATTACTTAAAGGCGAAAAAGTTGAGGATGTTTTTGGCTGGTCGCCATAGCAGGTTAGACTGTACCTACTGTTGCGTGTAGATGGTTTATCTAAGCGCCTGATTTGTCCACAAAGGTACACCTTACTGCGAAATCCCGAATCCCACAGGGAAACTGCGCCGCTGTCTAGACAAGCGAGTATTCATCCCTCATAAATTACATAAGATAAATATTGGAAGTTTGTGAGTAGGGTAAAGTTTGTAGAAAGTAGAAGTCACGATTAAAATTCACGCACAATAATATGCCTCGACGGGGAGTCGAACCCCGGTCCACGAATTTCCGGTCCGCTGCTCTACCACCTGAGCTACCGAGGGCTGACGATTAGGTGCGCAAATTTTAACACATGACTTAGATAAATAGTATTTAAAGCATTCTGTGTCCGGTTCGAGCGGAACAGTTTCTGATTAAAGAGACTGACAGAGGAATGGACGCCGACAATCATCAGGATGATTTGGTGAATGTCAGTATCATAGGCAGGGCACAGAGTTAAAAAGCACGCGAGTTCATCGAGGCTTGGTACTCGGGGAAGAACTCAAGCAACAGACACTTAGATCTACATACTGCCTATGAAGCGCTGAAGGTCAAATCAATACTCCGCCCCAGATCAACAGGAAAAGGAAAGTCATTGAGGCGGACACTAGCCAACTGAACACAAGAGCTGACTACACCGTCAGCATAGGTGGATTAATCGACTCCGGACGTTCAAATCAGTAAGTGATCAATAATCATTTGGATCTGTAAGTATCCCGCATAAATCGCACTGATGATTTCGTCTAGCCTGACGATGAAACGTCTGCAGCCAAATCAGTCAGCTCCGAGAACACCCGCATACCCTCAAAGACAAAATTTCTAATTCCAAAGTCGCAAATCTGATGGCACTAACTGGAAGAAAGAATATCGGTAATTCCACAAGAAGCAGAAAGTTCGAGAACATTGGCGGAACTGTTTTGGGGGGGAAGGACAAAAATCCTTCAAACTTTAAAAAAGAATGCCGAGTTTGTAACCAACTATGAAAACAAGCGTTAGCAAAAAGCCGGAAATGGAGACGTAAACACACTTTGTTGGATATGGTGCCAGTCTGCATTTTCAATAAAAATCCCAATATCTGGACCAAGTATTCAAGAACTGTTTTTGCACTTTGCGAAAGAATTCAATGATTCCTTTTAAGACCTCACACGGTTGGATGCAGGTTTTTATCAGTAGGCACAACCTTGTGGTTGGTAAACAATCTGGAAACTGTGGTGACCCACATATGTGTGCTGCATCAAACTGAATAGCAAAATTACCCGAAATAGGTTCTAGTTACGCAGCTCAAGACATTCATTATTTGGATGAAACTGGGTTGTTACTCAAAGTTACATGGGGAAAAACATTTTTTGTCAGACGAGCAAAGTGTGCAGGTGGGAAAAGAAGCAATGAGCAAATCACAGTTATGCTGGGGGAGCGGAAACCGGCCTTCATGATTAGGAACTCAGCTAACTCACGAATTTTTAAAAACATTCACTTGATGGAAACGACCGATGATTTGCAAGGATAATATATAAAGGCGTGAATGACTGCAGCTAGTTTTTAAGATGGTCTTAAAAACTGTGACAAAATGACGAAACAGAAATAGCGTAACATCATTTTGTTCCTTAACAATGTCACCTGCCATTCCAGAATTCAGCTAAAGAATGTCAAAATACAGTTCCTACCATCTAACACCAGTGCGTTAGTTTAACCGCTCGATCAAGGCTTCATACAAGCATTTAAATTAAGGTTTATGAAATGACAGCTTCTACATAGTATTACCATTATGGAATCACACGAATATATGTCAGGAACTGAACTCATGAGAAGAGTAAATTTATTGGACGTCGTGTACTGGATTGCTGCCGCGTGGAAGGAGGTCGAGAAATAAACAATCTCCAAGCGCTTTTGTAAAGCAGGGTTACCTTGTCCTGCAGACATCGATTTTAAGACAACAATGTAAATTGGAGGTAATGCAGACGAACAAATTATACCACCTGCTACTTCTACTGTAATGGACAACCATTCAAAAGAATTGTTTAGACGTCACCTTACTGACAGCTCCATGGTTGATGCAAATCTCCTGGTGTTAGTGAAAAAGTTTGTGACGAGAGTGGACAGCCTATCAGCAATTTGTCAAAACGCTTGGAGCGTTGGGCTGAGCAATTTGAAAGGCAATTTAATCGGTCGGAATGGTTAGATTTCTCGCCGGCCACTGATCGCCCTGCTCCGTTGGCCGTCCCTTTGGATCCACCCTCTTGCTCAGAAGTCGAACGTGAGATTAGACTGTTGAAGTTGAACAAAGCCGCGGGACTTGGTGATCTTCCTCCAGCCCTCTTCAAACTCGGGGGACCTGCTCTTGTGCATAATTTACACGAATTGCTAGTTAAACTGTAGGAGCAGGAAACTGTCCTAACCGACTGGAGCCGCTTCGTCATAATCCCAATTTTCAAGGGAGGCCCACGATTGGAATGCGGCAGCCATAGAGGAATCAGTCTGATTTCCATCGCCTCCAAAATGCTTGCTCTGTCATCCTTCACAGACTGACTGGCACACGTTAAAGCCAGATTCGTGAAGAACAAACCGGGTTTCGTCGAGGTCGCGGTTGCATTGACCACATCTTCACCTTGCGTCAGTTGTTGGAGCACCGTCACATATATTGGCGGCCCACCGTTGTCGTGTTCCTCGATATCAAAGGTGCATTCGATTCGGTGGATAGACATGCACTTTGGGACTGTCTACTCAGGAAAAGTGTACCTGAGAAATATGTAAATATTATCCGAGCATTATATGCGCGTAGCTCGGGCAGAGTGAGGGCTTACGACAAGTTGTCGTCGCCCTTTAATATCTCCAGCAGCGTGAGACAAGGATGCCCGCTGTCACCTTTCCTCTTTAACTTCGCTATTGACGAAGTCATGGAAATCGCGTTCACAGGACACGACTTTGAAGGTGTGGATCTGCTCCCAGGAGAACGACTTCTTGTCTTAGAGTATGCTGATGATATTGCCCTAATCTGTGACAGCTCCCAGACGTGCCAAGCGGCACTGGGCAGATTAGTACTAACTGTCCGTCACTTCGGGCTTTGCTTCACACCCTCGAAGTGCAAAGTGTTCCTCCAAGAATGGTCTGGACCACCTCCTTCGCTGACCCTTGGTGGTGATCTGCTAGAAGTCGTTCAAAAATTCAACTACCTGGGAAGTTGTATCAGCGCCCGTGGGATTGAAGATGAGATCACGAACCTTGTAGCAAAAGCTCGGGGCGTTTACGCTAACCTTCGCCACTTATGGCGGCGGCGCGACATCACTCTTGCCCTGAAGGGTAAAGTGTACAATGCATCGGTACGTTCGAACCTACTGTACGGTTGTGAAACCTGGCCCCTTAAAGCAATGGACCTGAAGAGGCTAGTTACGTTCGACCACCAGTGCCTTCGCAATTTGGCTCACATCTGGTGGGAACACCACGTGAGCAACGAGCGTGTTTGACGCTCAGCACCGTTATTTCACGCACCAGGCTCCGATGGCTGGGCCACGTGTTACGCATGCCATGCCACCGAGTTCAGCGACGTGCGTTGATTGCGCGCCGGGGGTGTGGATGGAAGAAGAAGAGGGGTGGCCAAGCGATGACTTGGTCCAGAGGAATGAAGGCCCTAACTTCGGAGCTGGCCTCGGTTGGAGCGTCTCGGCTCCCTGGTTGGGGTCCGAAAGACGATGAACACGTTTGGTTGGACACACTTGCTGATATGGCAAGGAGCCGACCTCAGTGGCGTTCGTGCTGTGAGCTTCTTTGTCCCACCCCATCCCTCTTAGCCTCCTCCTCCAACCACGATCTCATTATTTAGCCTTATATAATTTTGCATGGCAATTTTTTTGATGCACAGTAGCCGGCTGGTAGCTTACCAGAACGATGTCCATCCGTTACCGGTAGCTCAGCCGGCTTGCAGCAGTTGCTTTTTTTCCTCCCTTTTTCTGTGCATTGCGGCACAGTAGCTGAGGTGTTCCCCACCTCTGGCTAACGTGTATGATGATGATGATGAACAACAGAAATAAACTGGGACCTTCGTGACACCTAAGTCTTGGCTGCTGAGGATGGGAATAGTGAATCAGACGACGAGCAGGAACAAGATTCCACAGACGTTCTGATAGCGCTTACATTCACAGCGCACAGGGTGCTGTTGATGTTTTACGCTCCTACGTAACAAGTAGAGGACTCATTGACATGACTGGAATTAGGATGAATCTGAGGAAAAAACTAGATTCATTCTACCTTTCAATTGCAAAGCGACAGATTTCTATGCTTGCTTTTTTCCATCTGTTGGAAAATGGCACGCACAGTAGAAATGTGTGTGTGTGCTTTTGTTCAAACTTGTGAATTACGCGTATTTGCATGTTGGTCTTTATACTGCCTACTCATATACCGTAATTTTTACATTTTTGTTGCAAATATACCACACAGTGCATAATGGTACTGTTTTTGCTTTAATTCGAAGACTAAAATTAAGCATAGATGTTGGCTGTGTACGGATGTAGTTTATATTTGATAGCGTAGTACACATCAGTACTCGATGGTGAGTAATCCCCTATACATGAATCTGTCTATAGCGACCATTTGTCCAAGACAAAAGCTTTGTATCGGTCCCTTAACTCATAGTCTTAGACAGGTTTTACTATATTTAATCGAAATAGAATGCGGCCGAATTGACAATCTTTGACCAACGGGAAGTAATTTTGTTTGTCCCGGAAGAATAAAATTCCGGAGTTATTGATTCGGTGAACTCGTTGAATGCGATGTAATCATCTCCGTGGGTTTTAAGACAGTTCACTGTGTCGAGGCGATCCAGGTGTCGAAAAAACATGGTAATCGATAGG
This sequence comes from Dicrocoelium dendriticum, assembly GCA_944474145.2. Classification (NCBI taxonomy): domain Eukaryota; kingdom Metazoa; phylum Platyhelminthes; class Trematoda; order Plagiorchiida; family Dicrocoeliidae; genus Dicrocoelium; species Dicrocoelium dendriticum. The sequence continues at coordinate 83,390,203 of OX104070.1, forward strand.
CCAGTGGTCAGTGGTGTATGATGGGGGAGGCAAAGTTTCTTAGCACAGCTGTTTAACTTTTAGCTGGTTTGATTGTCGGAAGAACTCCGGAGCGTTAACATGGAGAAGAATTAGTCCGCTTCTCTTGATCAAGGCCGGACATGTATGGAAACTTTCGGTGCATCTTGGCTGCACAAAGGCTTGGCTGTTATAATGCTTTCTCTTGGATTCAGAGAACTGTGATGGATCAAAACCAGCCGCAAACCACCAAATATTCAACACATGTTATTCTGCATTGGCATGAGTTATGGAGCTTGATCGTGGTTCCATCACTGAACAGATTGTCCTCGATTGTAGAAAAGGATTCAATGTCCGTCGCACGCCACAGCTAGGCTGAGAAAGTAGTCATGTTTGTTGAAAGGAACAGAGAGTGATGACAGCACACAACGGCGGTTTCTTTAGTCTTCACTCAATTCTTGCTGTACGGACTTATCTTTGTTTTTCGACATTTTGATCACCCTTAAATGTCTGGAAATTGTCACATGCGGTACTGTCAAAATCAAGGTCTGGGAGCTTTTAAAGCGGATTTGCCCAAACCAATTCCTTAATTGATCCCTGTCTATTTCCGCTGGCCGTCCACAATGCTCCTAATTTTCAAGGTTCACGACATATTTTCGATAATGTTGAAACCATCATTAGACAGTAGGGTCAATATTCCGGGACCAAATACACTGCTGACTACTTGACCTGTTTCCCTCGCTTTTCAATCGAGTTTAAATTAGAACACGAAAATTGTGAATTTGTCCATTGTTCATGTTGTATACCATGTCTTGTGCAAGTGTAAAAAGCTGTTTCTGAACTCACTTATCACTATAGATAGAGCGACAACCAGGCTACAAAATCGGATAGAAAATCAAACCTACTTACCAATTATCACAAAATTTGAAGAAACTCATCATCATCATTATACAAGTCAGCTAGCCCTCACTCTGCCCGTGCTACGCGCGTATAATGCTCGGATAATATTTACATATTTCTCGGGCACACCTTTCCTGAGTAGACAGTCCCAAAGAGCACATCGATCAACCGAATCAAAGGCATCTTTGATGTCTAGGAACAGGAGTACAGTAGGCCGGTGTTCCAACAACTGACGGAAGGTGAAGATGCGGTCGATGCAGCCACGGCCCCGACGAAACCCGGCTTGCTTCTCACGAATCTGGCTTTCACGAGCGCCAGTCAGTCTGCGAAGGATGACAGAGGCGAGTAATTTAGAGGCGATGGAGATCGGACAGATTCCTCTATGGTTGCTGCATTCCGAACGCCAGCCTCCTTTGAAGATGGGAACAATAACGGAGCGGCTCCAGTCGATTGGGACAGTTTTCTGCTCCCACAGTTTCACTATTAATTCATGTAAGGCATAAATAAGAGCAGAGCCTCCGAATTTGAAGATGGCAGGAGGTAGATCATCTGGTCCCATGGCTTTGTTCAACTTCAACAGTCCGACCTCACGTTCGACTTCTAAGCGAGAGGGTGGATCCAAAGGGCCAGCCTACGGAGCAGGGCGATCACTGGCCGGCGAAAAATCGAACAATTCTAGCCGATTAAATTGCTTTTCAAAATGCTCAGGCCAACACTCCAAACCTTTTGTCAAATTGTGGATAGGCTGTCCACTCTCGTCACAAATTGTTTCACTAACACCAAGTCTCCTGCTGCCCGTTTCCCGTATCAGACAGAATAATTTATAATGGTTGCCAAAGGCAGCGGCCACTTCCATCTCTGACGCACGGTGAGACCACCAAGATTTGCAGTCTCTCTTCAGGCTAGCACGGAGTTTCGCCCGGAGCTGTTTGCGAGTTTCATTGTGTTCGCTTCCAGCCGGGATATGCCGGCGAGCGTCGATAAGTTTCAGAGACCGCGAAGAGACCCAATAACCATGTTGGCTATTAGACATACCACTTGAGGATTTTCCTGCTGCTAGTAAGGTCTGGTGAACATGTGACCACTGACCATCAATTGTCGTCAGTGAGCGCTTGCTCAACTCGTATGTCAGCGTACTACGATACGCATTCAGAACAGCTGGCTTTGTCAGTTGGCTGGTGTCAATGCGCTCACAGCGTCATCATGGACGTCCGCCAAAACGCATCCGCATGTCAGCACATACAAGTGCATGGTCGGTGTCCAGACCAGTGCTCCAAATCGAGTGATAGTTCTGCATTCAGCCTCTCCAGCGGTAACTGATAGCAATATGATCGATTTGCGTCCAAGGCTGGTGGGCGCCAAGTCACCCTCCGGCGGGTGCTGTGTCGGAAATCAGTGCTTGCAAGAAATAAGCGGGCATCTTCACACAAATGAAGTAACCGCTCACAGTTATCATTACGGGAGCCTACAATTTTAAGAAACTAAGATGGCAAAAAAACGCGATAAGTTCAGTAACAACCCTGTATGAGTACCAGATTAATTTTAACTGCACGCTTCAAACAAGCTGACAGTAAAATATGTGAAGTGGTGCCTATTTTTGAGTGCAGTGTGGAACGACGTGCGGAAACGGCGCGAAACTTTAGCAATATAGGCCAGCGCTGCACACTGATTTAAATGGACAAATACGGAGTGCGTTGACCACGGTAACTCGATGATCTAAGAGTATAGGTTTCGAATTGCATCGCTGCTTCCCAGGACCGGATCGAATTCTCACTACTCTACCTGAGTAGTAAAAATTAGTACCTACTTAGTCGTGGAGTTCAGTGATAAGAGCAGACAGCACCCAAACTCTATTTTCACACCTCACCTCCAACTGCAAACAGGTTTCGCAAAAATGTTGAACGCCATATATGTTGGGTTGCTTTGTCCTGATACGCATTTCTTTAGTCCAATGGTCAAAAGACTGCCCGCGTCTCAGAAATGTTCGGAACCCTGAATGATCAGTGTGGTATGCTCAATGATGGCAGATCAACTCAGTCACCAGCGTATTGGTAGGGTCTCGCGTAACGTCGGTTCATTCAAAAATATCAGCTTACAGTGGGCCTGAACAATTTCTGAGACCTGGGTAGACTGGTAATGGTTTGGGATTAATCCCCGACGTAACATCCTCGAGTGAGATTCACCACGCGATTTTAGCAAAGATCCGTCCCACTGGTGCTAAACGTACTCTTCAAACACATTCTACGAACAGGTAGACCAAAGCTGTGGATAGTAGTTGAAAAAATTTGAGCCTCGAACTATGCCAGATTTCGTGCAACTGTCGAATTTCGACTTCCAAGTACTGTGCTAACATCGTTTATAGTCATGAGCAAGGGATTTTAGCAACAATAACTGGGGTTATTTCGCAAGAGTTTCCAAAGCACATCGTCTTCCATGTGCCCGAAACAGTACTACATAGCCGTTTCGAATTGTTGTTACTTGTCAATAGTGCGAGTCAATAGTATCCATCAGGATTCGAACCTATGACCCCCTAGTGGCTTGCAACGCCAGCCAGCAACGTATGCCATTGGGCAATCAGAAACAATCACTAGATGACATGATTTACAAGATAACTGCGATGTGATGCATCTCGTCCTCTACCACTATAAAAGTTAAGGACTTTGCGGAAGATCTGGGTTGGCCCCAAGAGGCACAATTTCCATTAACATTAGTTGTGTACGACATAGTATATTACTGTTGAGTTTGATCCAAAACACCTGCATATTCGCCCGCACATTTTTTATAAGGCAATTTCTTGACTTGCATTTTGTGACAGTCACCAAAGCTTCATTACCAAATAGCGTATTGATGGTTAACTCGATTGGCGACGTGTTCTTAACAATGCTATAAAGCTCAAGGAATTGCCTGACCACCCGATTGAACAACCAGTGCTGCTATTATTTGAGGTGTGTGGTAGCAGATGAGCTACAGCGGAATAAATGGGCAAACGCGATAGCAATGTGGGTGCCTGTGCAGTGGGGATATTATTTCCGTTGAGCACAATATGTCAGTAAAAGGACTGACAGAAATGTCTAGTTGTTCAGTACCTGAACAACTACCGATTTTCCGAGATGTTAACCAGGATTTATAAGAGAACTGTGGCACTGAAGTGACTGTGGAGTGAATATCATTCCAAAACCTGATGAAGATAGCGTAATGGATCTGCACGATGGCTTGATGGTACACCGGGCAGTGTCGTAAAATGGTCGTCCCCTATTTTAAAGGAGAGATGAGTGTCATGCGTTAAACACTTTATCATAAAGGCAAACGATTGAGCTGGTGGGATATACAAAGTACCCGCTACGTTCCGCTTGTGTAGTCAGACTCGGTAAAGGTCCAGTCGATACAACCTTTCGACCTTTCTTGTGGATGCGTAACTTATTGTGGCAGACTCTACAAAGCAACGGAATTCGCTAGCGGTATGCTACAGTTTGTTATGCCTATTGTAACGTTTCTGTATATGGTGAGAGAAATTAGTTAAGAAATTATGTGGGGGATTCCCGGGCCGTTGTTTTGCTACTTTGGGTTGCTGAGTGTGTAGTGGATAAAAGCGGATGAGTCTGCCGAATTTATTTCGAGCTGTGTCAAAATAAGTATCTTAGCGATTTAGCTCCTTACTACCGCCTGTGGATCTGGTAAAAAATAATAGCAAACAATGGACCAGCCAGTGGAACGATGAGGCGTGCAACAATACTACCGCTATAACACTTTGAGTGATCGTGAACTTTTGGTGTGTAGACATTACCAGAACGGAGAGCTCGAGGTTTCCCATCTATTATCATAGTAGACAATAATTATGTTCAAAATTTCTCAACGACAATCAGCTCACTATATAAAACATTTTTAATGTATTCGCCCTAGCAGCTCACATGCCACATAACACAACCTCCAAGCCAGAAAAGCATAACGAACATCACCTACTAATGAGTAACATGAAACGTAGCCATCATAGGTTAAAATGCGATGGACAAAGAATCAAGTGGGAGGAAGTTATGACCTCGGAGGCTAGTCACTGTCAGCTACACTGGTAGGGACCTGCGTGAAAGTGTGAGATAGGTCATGCTATATCCCAGTTAGCTTGCAAACCACCGTCCCCCAAAGCTCAGTGGCTTAAGCTGCTGGCTATTTGGTGTCAGCGTCTAGCGGTTATAGATAGGGGACCGATGGATGCGCACCATTGACGAGCCTCAACGGAGCGAAACGCGTGTCTAGTGCTTTTCCGGATTGCGGGCTGCTATGTGGCGTGTTAGTTACTGGGACGAATACAGCAATAGGTACATCGAAATCCTTTTACTCCTGAGTAATATATGTTTTTGGTTATTCATTTTCTTTTCTATAATATTTCTGGGACGAAAACATTAAAATTTTCCTACCCATTAGTAATATTTCGTGATGCTTGAAGCAACCATACGGTGATCACTGACTTGGTGCTTACAAAAGCCGATATGGTGGTTTTACGGACGCAATGTGGAAGTTTGGAATAATTACTTCGAGCCACAAGGGAGAAACTAGGACTGCAACTTCAATAGATCACCGGATATAACTTCTTTTAGTCATAATATCCATCATTGGCCATGCTTTGGAGTTTAAGCTGTAGCACTGTAACATTGTTGCCCTTAAGCAGTACGGCTTCCATCGTTAGCGATCGTGCACCAAAATGTTACTGACATCAAAGAGTAGTTGGACCAACTCTTAGAATGATGGAGATAGCTCTTATTTGATCTAACTTGATTTTCGAAAACAATCGCCGAACCTTTTCATCGCGGGCCGAATAACCAACGAAGTGACGAGCGCTGGCCGCATTAGATTACTAGAAAATAGCAACAGGTCGAAACGAAGGCTGAGAAAAAATTACAAAAAAGCGAGTACTGATTATAAAATACTGAGAACGGAGAACTAGGAGATACATACCTGTATTGTTCCACAGTAGTTAGACTGGCGAAGTGCGCGTAAAAGGTCACTGATAACTGCGCGTTTGCAGCATTTTACGGCTACGCCTTGTGCTATTGGGTGCGATGAGCTCACTAAATCTGCAAAGTGGACCTCTGGAAATTCCTTGAATTCCGACATCGATTTCGCCTCGACTATTTTCTCGAGCAAATTGTTCCAATACTTCATCAATCGCCTCTCAAAGCAAAGAGGGTGAGCCATCCGCTTTAGGTCCGTGACCACCAGTTGGTTCCAATGACCGCGGGTGCTGCTTGGTGCACGCATGTGTAGCCGTGACTTCAGAGTGGGGAAGTGACCAAGATGTATGATCCAGTGCATCATTATTAGATCAACTCTAAGCCGGCGACACGACAAGGTGTGCAGCCCTAGTCCTCTGTTTCGATCGTCTTTCAACATACCCCGCAGATTGGAGATGAGTTTGTTAGCTATATGCTGAACCCGTTCCAGTCTCTGTACATCGCCATGTGTGATTGGACAATAGGCGGGTAATCCGAGCATCGGTCTTATGATGGAAGAAAAGTGGCGTGTGGCAACCTCTTCAAACCAAATACAGAAGCTGGGTTTGAGCGCCCATAACTTGCGCAGTTATTTTTCATATAGATTGTTCGTGTTATCTACGGATTTCAAATCGCAACGTGAGAGTACGCCGATATCCTTAACAGTAGG
>OX104070.1:83396852-83406852 GCA_944474145.2 Dicrocoelium dendriticum
GGTCACCTCGTATTCGGCGATAGCTTCCACTGAACAACCCCAGTCGTTGCAGCCTCTCCTGGTAGGAAAGACTGCGCATTCCAATTACGTTTTTAGATGCCCGACGTTGTGGCTGCTCCGGTGCATTAAGGTCGTGTTTCAGCCATGGATAGTAGAACCTTGATCTGTACTGAGGAAAGTTTTTGTACTATGTTAAGCATGTAGTCAACAAAACTTCAAGGTTCCACACCGGTTTCTATTCTTGCTCCCTTTCAGTGTTACAATAGGCGTTTCGCTTATGTTTACCAAATGTTCCGAGCACTCATTCATCCTGAATAGGGGTCAAATGTTAGCATTTGTCGCCCATTTTGTGATCCAGTTTAACCACAGCTGTGCTTCTCCAGCATCATGATGTGTGGCGCGCAGTTCTTGATTGGTCGTACCTTATGCACTACACCTGAGAGCAAACACATTAGCGTTCATCCCCATGCGATGTACTGATTAGCCTATTTACGGGATAACGGGATGCGTCAGTAAAAACTCTTAGCAATTCCGCATCTTTAATTGGTCAGTATGCAGTGTATATTTCACACATGCAGGTTAACTACGCAATCTATTAAAAGACAGCCATTAGTAGTTCCGTGAACATTTGTCTGCACCAATCTTTTAAAAGCAGCAGTCTCTGCAATGCATGCTGCCCATGACGACCGACTTTTTGGGGTTAACACTTGTCGTTCCTCGATTCTGTGCGAGAGAGTTGCTAATAGCGGGGAATACAGTACAGCCAAGTGTGTACTGTATACTCATTGAACTGCGCAGCTCTATAGCGTGAAGCATACAGATTTTTGCAAGAACATTTAAAGCAGAATTTTCAGTAATCAAATGTGTGCTCTTACAAACGCTCTAAGTAGCTAGGGGGTGGGCTGTCGCAATATTGGTTTATCATCTGCCTTTTCGTTCCTAATCAAATACAGAATGGCTTTCGTTACAAAGCAAAAATTAAAATTATATATATATATATATATATATATATATATATATATATATATATATCATCATCATCAACAGCAGTACATCAGCCATTTGAACTGATGCTTCGCTTCCATACAACCATGAGGACCTATGAAATAAAGAATAAGAAGAGGGAGAGAAAGGGGGACTTACCTGAAAATCTTAATGCCCTAAGCAAACATTCTGGGTCAAGGCGCCTACACCTTGTGTAGACAACATACCGTCACAAACAGCTGGCTATCGTGCAAAGATAAGGCGGCATCGGCGAGACAGCTTCCGTGCGGCTTTCACTGCCGCGCGTCATAATCAGCCATTACCCCGCAGTTAACTCAGCACCAAACACACTTTAAACAAGCAATCCGATTAGGAGACGGCAGCAGACGCGCCACTGGTGTCGGTTGCGAGCCATGTCCTGTAAAGTCTCGAGCCAAGCACAAGATGAGTCACGTGGACTCCAACCCGGAAGGCGAGACGGACCAACGGCACCCAGTTTGGTCGTCAATAACTTCATTTCCCGCTGCCAAGTCAACTTCTGTCCACCTCGAGCCTTGCGCCATCCTGCGCCTGGTAGACTGAACAAGGCCCTCCTAGGTAAGCGGTGACCAGGCATGCGTAGCACGTGCCCGAGCCAACGCAACTTATTCAGTGCTATCTGTTGTTCTAGGGAGCTAGCATGATTACCACCACCTAGTACTCGCCTACGCACATTATCGTTGCGGACACGCTGGTGCCATCCGACACCAGCAATGCTTCGCAAACAACGATGATCAAAGACTTGAAGGCGCCTCAGATCTTCAGACCAAAGGGGCCAAGTTTCACTACCATAGAGCAGAACGGCCCTCACTGTGACCTTGCATACACGGCCTTTCAGACGGAGGGAAACTCCCTTCTGTCGCCAAAGATGCCGCAGGTTCAAGAAGGAAGCTCTGGCCTTTGCAGTCACGTCAGTTTCTATGCGCCCATCATTGCTGATGCAGCTGCCAAGATAACTGAAATGATCAACCACCTCGAGTTCCTCGTTAGCAAGCGTCAAGGGGTCATCAAGTGGCTGGTGTTCTTGCAGCAACACTTTGCACTTTGAAGGTGCGAAGTACATACCAAATAATGGGACCACTAGACAGGCTATTCGGGGTTGATTGTGCCTCCGCAACATCGTCGAAAAGCAGGACGATATCGTCCGCATAATCTAGATCAAGTAACTTTTCACCAGGCAGCACTTCAACGCCTACATCATGAGATTCCGCAAGGGAACACTCCATGATAGAATCCACGACGAAATTGAACAAAAATGGGGAAATCGGACAACCCTGAACGCCACTTGTAGTCGAAAAGCTATCCGATAGGACACCATAGACCCTGACGCGGCCTGTAGTGTTCGAGTATAGAGCACGAAGGATGTTCACCTATTTCGTGGGAACAACTTTTCGCGCAAGTAATTCGAACAGAATAGATCGTTCGACTGAATCGAACGCACTCTTGAAATCGAGGAACACAGCTATTGTCGGTCTGCGGTATGCGTGGCGCTGCTCTAGCACCTGCCGCAAAGTAAATATATGGTCTATACAGCCACGTCCTGGGCGAAAACCGGCCTGCTCTTCCCTAATCCGAGATTCCCGTTCCACAGTGAGGCGACGAATGATAATCGAGGCCAGTAATTTTGTCACAACTGGCGTTAGGCTAATACCCCTGTGGTTCGCACAGTCTGTGCGACTGCCCTTCTTGTATATTGCCAGTATAATCGATTCGCTCCAATTAGCCGGCACACTCTCTTCGTTCCAGATACGTTCAAATAGGGAGGTCAGTGCCCTGCAGAGGACCTCACCTCCATCCTTAAATAGTGCAGGTGGTAGGGAATCCGGGCCAGCGGCACGAAAACGATTGAGGGCTGTGATCGCGTTTCGGACCTCGGCCTCTGACGGAGGCTCTAAACTAACCGTCCACGGCACGTCCTGCATCACCTGAGTAGGAAGAGGTCCGGGAGCAGGGGGCCAGCCGAACTGATCTTCAAAGTGTTCAGCCCAACGAGCCATACGGCGCTCCTTATTGTGTATCAGCGCACCCGCGCTGTCTCTGATTGTCTCACTGACGCCTGGTTTTCTGGGACCAGTGGTGCGGATTAGCTGGAAGAGCTTGCGGTAATTGCCTACTGCTCCTGCCTCCTCCATTTCTTGAGCCCGACTGGTCCGCCAGGCTTCCTTGTCAGCACGTAGGCTCCGCTTTAGTTCACGCCTAATAGACCGTCTGGTCACATTGTGTTCAGAGACAGCCGGGAGGTGCCTTCTAGCTTCCAACAGGTTCACGGACCTCTCGGATATCCAGTGACTGGTGCGGTGACGACTGATGGTGCCACAAACAGATGCTCCTGCGTCGTGCATGGCGGCCGAGATCCTATTCCACTGAAGTTCAGTGTCATTAGGACAAGACAGCGAGAGTTCGCTATGCAGTGCTTCTTGATAGGCTTGCCTGACGGAGGGTTGGGACAGTTTCTCCGTTACCAATCGGGGGAGACGCTTGGTGCGCCTTCCGGTAAAGTTCATGGAGAAACGACAGCGCACCAAGGCATGATCAGAGTCGACAGAAGTACTCCAGTACGAGCGGCAATCCAGGATGGAACCGCGCCACCTGTAACTTATGGTTATGTAGTCAATTTGGGTCCATCGCTGGCCGGCTACAGGTTGACGCCAAGTGGCACTTCGGCGCCCACTGTGTCTAAAAGCAGTGCTAGTAAGAATCAACTGATGCTCCGCACACAGTTGCAGCAGACGCTCGCCGTTGTCAGTCCGTTCGGAGTTAAGTCCATACTTACCACTCAGCTGAGCTTCTGAAGAGCTCAGACGCCCTACTTGTGCGTTCATATCCCCTGCAAGTACTATAATATCTGAACTAGTAGCACTGCGTAGTAGCGCGTTCAGTTCGTGATAGATAGTGTCCTTGACAGTATTTAAACTGCAGTCGGTGGGAGCATAAACGGAAATCGAAAACAAACAGCGTTTTGTTTTACTTCGCGAATTCACCTTAGCTGATGTCGTCAAACGGGCTGCACATAAACGGCTGTTCACCGGAATCCAATCAACCAACGATGACTCAGCCTTGGAGCTGAAAATGATACCTACACCAGCTTGTGTTTGCCTGTGAAGGAGTGTGGGCCGGCTCCTTTGATGAAACGTGGATCCCATCCACATGCCTCCTGGTCTTATTCCTTCGGGTTTACACTAGATATGGGGTGTGTGGTTGGAGCCGTGGGCGGTGCTGCGCAAGCCACCCATGGTCCCTCTGTAGGCGCATGCGTCCTGTGGCTGGCCACAGTGACAGACAAATCCGAAACCGGATGCCGCCAGCCATGTATGTAAGTGTGCCCCATGCTGAGGCTGATGTTGCATTCTTGATGCTTCTTCACCGCAGTTGGGCTAAACCAACTTACACTTAAACTAGGTCTTTTTAAGCTGGATAAATTTCATTCCACTTTATTTGGTTTGCTCTGTCTACCTGAATAATCTATTAACTGGCCATGTTGCTAACGCTAATTGCGCTAATCTTCGGTAACTTTGTTGCGTCTGGAGCATTTTTAAGTAAGTTGTGGGCAATTTTTCGTTATCGAGGGTTCGTTGCTAACCCACTTACTTCATACGCTAATTTAGCGAATAGTTATGCCACCGTACCTGTATGCAGTATTGGGTTTATTTTCTTTCATCTTGTCGTTTCAAGTGATTGGCTGTTTTTTGATATTCCCAGTGTGGCTGCGCTTGATGTGCATGTTGACAAGGTGCCTACCTGTCTATTACCCCCTACCTCGTCCATCTGGCTCCAGCAGACAATTGGTCGTTGCTGGAGGGGACGGGGTACACGGTCCTTGTGGCCGTGCTAGGCTCGAAGAGTGGTTCCATGCACTCTGTGTGGAGCGGACTACGGTCCAGCCACCGCCTTGTGTTCGCTTGATTTCCCAAATACAGCGTGCTTGTGTTTGCTTGTGAAGGAGTGTGGGCCGGCTCCGTTGATAAAACGTGGATCCCATCCACATGCCTCCCGGTCTTATTTCTTCGGGTTTACACTGGATATGGGGTGTGTGGTTGGAGCTGTGGGTGGTGCAGCGCAAGCCACCCATAGTCCCTAATGTAGGCATGCGGCGCCCTTGTCTGTGCCAACAGGCGGACAGCAAATCGGCGTATAGACCGGATGTCAGACAAACCAATAGATAAATATATAATATATATGATAGTATATATATATATATAAATATATATAAATATAAATAATATAAATATAAGAAAGTGTGGCGCATCCGGTTTCGGATTTGCTTTCATGGTTGGCCAGCCACAGGACGCCTGCGCCTACAGAGGGACCATGGATGGCTTGCGCTGCACCACCCACAGCTCCAACCACACACCCCATATCCAGTGTAAACCCGAAGGAATAAGACCGGGAGGCATGCGGATGGGAGCCACGTTTCATCAACGGAGCCGGCCCACACTCCTTCACAGGCAAACACAAGCACGCTGTATTTGGGGAATCAAGCGCACACAAGGCGGTGGCTGGACCGTAGTCCGCTCCACACTGAGTGCATGGAACCACTCTTCGAGCCTAGCACGGCCACAAGGACCGTGCACCCCGTCCCCTCCAGCAACGACCAACTGTCTCCTGGAGCCAGTATGAACGAGGTAGTGGGTAATAGACAGGTAGGCACCTTGTCAACATGCACATCAAGCGCAGCCACACCGGGATATCAAACAACAGCCATTCACTTGAAACGACAAGATGAAATAAAATAAATCCAATAATGCATACAGATACGGTGGCATAACTCTTCGCTAAATTACCATATGAAGTAAGTTGGTTAGCAACGAATCCGTGATAAGTAAGAAATGTCCACAAGTTACTTAAAAATGCTACAAACGCAACAAAATTACCGAAGATAAGCGCAATTAGCGTAAGCAACGTGGCCAGTTAATAGAACATTATTCAGGTAGGCAGAACAAACCAAATAAAGCGGAATGAAATTTATCCAGCTTAAAAAGACCTAGTTTAAGTGTAAGTTGGTTTAGCCCAACTGCGGTGAAGAAGCATCAAGAATGCAACATCAGCCTCAGCATGGGGCACACATACATACATGGTTGGCGGCATCCGGTTTCGGATTTGCCTGTCACTGTGGCAAGCCACAGGACGCCTGCGCCTACAGAGGGACAACTTCATTGGGTGGCTATGCGCCATGCACCGAACCCACTACGGAACGCACTCCTCCACCGCACCATGACCCTCCCCCTCTTTTCCCCCCAGCCCCCTCCCGCACCCACCCCCTACCACCTCCCCACCCACCCCCTCCCTTCCACTTCCCCCCCACCACGGGAGAATACCCCCTTCCCCGCTCCCCTCCTGCACCCCTAGCCCGCCTTCTTCCCCCCCTTCATATTCCTACCCACGCCCCACCACGACCCGTCCTCCCCCGTAACCACACTCGCCCTCCCAGTAATCCCCCCCCACAACCCCAGACCACACCAATCCATCCAACTCCTCCCCACCGCCCACGGCGCGCTATATCTATCTCATGCGGTTCTCCTCCACCAAACTTCCCCAGCCGGCCGCCCCCCACAGAGTGACAAACACCGCCCCCACCCCTCACTATTCCGCCATGCCCTCCGCACCCTCCCCCCCACCTCCCCCTACTCCTCCCACAAGAGTCTGCTAGTCCCCGCCCCACACGTCCCTCCCTCCCTCTTCCACTCACTAACACCGACCAGCAACCTCGCTGCACAATTCCCCCCACAACACCCCGGTCCCTGCCCCATCCCCCCTCAGAGCCGCTCATATTAACCCACATTCCGCGCTCTAAAATTTCTCCTCCCTAACACGTACCCTACCCCCCACCTACACGCAACTCCGCCCCCATACACCAACTCTACAATTGCCCACCATCTCCACCCACACCACCTCCCTACTCACCCCCTCCTCCCCCCCGACAGCAACTTCTCCGAAACGTCCACACCCCCTGCCCCCCTCCATTGCAACAAGGCTACATCCATTCGCAACTGACACTCCCAACCAAACCTCTTTTTCTCACACGACCACCTCCCCTCATACCCCCACACCTCAATCCTCATACGGCCCTGTGACACTACGCTATCATCAGCCAACCTAAATCCACCCCCCCACCTATGAGGCACCAAAGGCCCTCAGCCTCCCCCCGCCCACATCCACGGCCCCCCCCCCCCCCCCCCCCGCCCCGCCCCCCCCCCCCCCCCCCCCCCCCCCCCCCCCCCCCCCCCCCCCCCCCCCCCCCCCCCCCCCCCCCTCCCCCCCCCCCCCCCCCCCCCCCCCCCCCCCCCCCCCCCCCCCCCCCCCCCCCCCCCCCCCTCCCCCCCCCCCCCCCCCCCCCACCCCCCCCCCCCCCCCCCCCCCCCCCCCCACCCCCCCCCCCCCCCCCCCCCCCCCCCCCCCCCCCCCCCCCCCCTCCCCCCCCCCCCCCCCCCCCCCCCCCCCCCCCCCCCCCCCCCCCCCCCCCCCCCCCTCCCCCCCCCCCCCCCCCCCCCCCCCCCCCCCCCCCCCCCCCCCCCCCCCCCCACCCCCCCCCCCCCCCCCCCCCCCACCCCCCCCCCCCCCCCCCCCCCCCCCCCCCCCCCCCCACCCCCCCCCCCCCCCCCCCCCCTCCCCCCCCCCACCCCCCCCCCCCACCCCCCCCCCCCCCCCCCCCCCCCACCCCCCCCCCCCCCCCCCCCCCCCCCACCCCCCCCCCCCCCCCCCCCCCCCCCCCCCCCCCCCCCCCCCCCCCCCCCCCCCCCCCTCCCCCCCCCCCCCCCCCCCCCCCCCACCCCCCCCCCCCCCCCCCCCCCACCCCCCCCCCCACCCCCCCCCCCCCCCCCCCCCCCCCCCACCCCTGCCCCCCCGACCCGCGCCCCCCCCCACCGTCGCCCCCCCCCCCCACCCCCCCCACGCCCCCCACCCTCCCCCCCCACACCCCCACCCCCCCCCCCCCTCGGACCCAGGCCCCCTGCCTCCCCCACACCCCAGCCCCCCCACCACCTCCCCCCCCCCCGCCTGCCCACATCCCGCCCCATCCCCCCCCCCCCACCCCCCGCAACCCCCCCCACCCACGTCCCCCCCGCCCCACCCATCCCCACCCCGCTCCCGCTCCCCCCCCCACTCCCCCCCCTCCCCCCCACACCACCCAGGTGTGGTACCCCCTCCTCCCCGCCCCCACACAGCTTCCCCCCCCTCCCCCCCACGCATCACACCCTCACAACCCAACACTCCACAACCTCCACCACCAACCCCCCCCACGCTACTCACCCACCCCGGCGAGGTACTTTAGACACTTACCCCTCCGGACCATCACTAACCCCCCTCATCCCCCTCACTCCGATCCCACCACCCCACCACCACTGCCACTAGTACCTCCCAGTCGGTGTCACCCACAAAGACACGGGCCTCCTTGGCCCCACACAATCTCACCCAGTCACTCCCACCCTCGTACCCCCCCAGGCCACTCTCCGGCACACCCACTCCTACCAATCCTTACACTCCGAATACACATCCCCTCACCAACAAAAACCACCTCCTAACATCAAAAACATCACAACTGCGACGACCCATCAACCTCCCCTGGCTTACCACTCAAACTAACCCCTCCGCTCGCCAACACCTCCGAACAAGTGACCTCCACACCTCACCGCGAACCTACTCGGGCCACTACCCTCACATACCCTTCAAAAACACAAACAAATAGCACACTGAACTCTCCAACATCACCCACAAAACCCGCAACGACACTTGATCAACCTGAAACCTACCCACCCCACATTTATCCACCCTACCTGCCACCAACGACCCTTGGAAACCGCCTATCCCTACCATCACAAACACATACCAAACCTACATTCCTATACAAAGACCCAAAGATCGAGATGGTTACGCATCACCCCCCACTTAAGTATAATACACACAACAACAGTAGTACACACTCTCCAACGATCAAAACCTACCTTTCAGTCAACTCCCACTCGGTCCACAAAACTACCACACTCGCACCACTCGCGGTAAACCTTGCTCCAACGAACTGACAACTAACAACAACATACCAATAGACCCAATACCCCATACTTTACATGAGCCCACATCCTAACAGCACCTCCGACAATCCCCACATCACTCTAACGACCGATACTCCACAGCCCATAAAAACCAAAATAATGACAAAACCAAACAATAACACCACCACGGCCCCCCCCCACACCCTACGCCAAGCCCAAACTACCAGGTCCCCCCCCGCCCCACACTTGCCTGTCCCCCCCCCACGCCCACCGCCTTCCATCTCCTACCCCCCCCTTCTCCGACCCCCTCCCTCGCTACCTAACACCTACCCCCACCGCAGCGTCACCTGATCACTCACATCTCACCTCCATCCACACCTCTCCAACGGTCCCCCCCCACCACACACCCCCACGGGGGCTTCCCCCCAGCCAGACCCGACGCGCCCCCCTCACTCCCCTACCCACCCACCCACCACCCCCCTCCCACTCACCCATCGCCTCCCCTGCACCATCACCACGCCCCCCCCCACACACCACCAGCACCCCTCCCCCCCACTCCTTCCTGGACCCACCCCCCCCCAGCCCCACGCTCATTCCTTCATACCGCCCCCCTCAGCCCACCCCAAAACCTCACCTAGACCCCCCGGCCGACCCCCCACTCTGCCCCCCCCCCCCCCCCCTCACCCCCAACTCCCATCTCCACAAAAGCCACTTCCTCCCCCCCAAGACACAAACTTCTCCGCACACCCTCTCCTCTAAGCCCATCACCGCCCCCCTATGACCCACACCCCCCACCCCGCGCCCGCCCCCATTTCCTCCCCCCCCGTCACCCCCCCCCCTACCACGGTCCGCACCGCCGACCCCCATCTCCACCCCAGGGTCGCCCGCAACCCCCCACCGAAAGCGCACCCCCCTCCCCCCCCACCCCGCTCCCCTCCACGCGTCCCCTCCCATTGCCGCCGCACGTTCCCCCAGCACCCCACACCTGCCCC
>OX104070.1:83409352-83538332 GCA_944474145.2 Dicrocoelium dendriticum
CCCCCCCCATCAACAGGCTCCAACACACACCCTCATATCTAGTTTAAGCGCGAAGAAATAAAACCAGGAGGCATGTGGATGGGATCCACGCTTCATCAAAGGAGCCGGCCTACACTCCTTCACAGGCAAACACAAGCTGGTGTAGGTATCATTCTCAGCTCCAAGGCTGAGTCATCGTTGGTTGATTGGATTCCGGTGAACAGCCGTTTATGTGCAGCCCGTTTGACGACATCAGCTAAGGTGAATTCGCGAAGTAAAACAAAACGCTGTTTGTTTGTGATTTCCGTTTATGCTCCCACCGACTGCAGTTCTAATGCAGTCAAGGACACTTCTATCACGAACTGAACGCGCTACTACGCAGTGCTACTAGTTCAGATATTATAGTACTTGCAGGGGATATGAACGCACAAGTAGGGCGTCTGAGCTCTTCAGAAGCTCAGCTGAGTGGTAAGTATGGACTTAACTCCGAACGGACTGACAACGGCGAGCGTCTGCTGCAACTGTGTGCGGAGCATCAGTTGTTTCTTACTAGCACTGCTTTTAGACACAGTGGGCGCCGAAGTGCCACTTGGCGTCCACCTGTAGCTGGCCAGCGATGGACCCAAATTGACCACATAACCATAAGTTACAGGTGGCGCGGTTCCATCCTGGATTGCCGCTCGTACTGGAGTACCTGTGTCGACTCTGATCATGCCTTGGTGCGCTGTCGTTTCTCCATGAACTTTACCGGAAGGCGCACAAAGCGTCTCCCCCGATTGGCAACGGAGAAATTGTCCCAGCCCTCCGTCAGGCAAGCCTATCAAGAAGCACTGCATAGCGAACTCTCGCTGTCTTGTCCTAATGACACTGAACTTCAGTGGAATAGGATCTCGGCCGCCATGCACGACGCAGGAGCATCTGTTTGTGGCACTATCAGTCGTCACCGCACCAGTCACTGGATATCCGAGAGGTCCGTGAACCTGTTGGAAGCTAGAAGGCACCTCCCGGCTGGTTCTGAACACAATGTGACCAGACGGGCTATTAGGCGTGAACTAAAGCGGAGCCTACGTGCTGACAAGGAAGCCTGGTGGACCAGTCGGGCTCAAGAAATGGAGGAGGCAGGAGCAGTAGGCAATTACCGCAAGCTCTTCCAGCTAATCCGCACCACTGGTCCCAGAAAACCAGGCGTCAGTGAGACAATCAGAGACAGCGCGGGTGCGCTGATACACAATAAGGAGCGCCGTATGGCTCGTTGGGCTGAACACTTTGAAGATCAGTTCAGCTGGCCCCCTGCTCCCGGACCTCTTCCTACTCAGGTGATGCAGGACGTGCCATGGACGGTTAGTTTAGAGCCTCCGTCGGAGGCCGAGGTCCGAAACGCGATCACAGCCCTCAATCGTTTTCGTGCCGCTGGCCCGGATTCCCTACCACCTGCACTATTTAAGGATGGAGGTGAGGTCCTCTGCAGGGCACTGACCTCCCTATTCGAACGTATCTGGAACGAAGAGAGTGTGCCGGCTAATTGGAGCGAATCGATTATAGTGGCAATATACAAGAAGGGCAGTCGCACAGACTGTGCGAACCACAGGGGTATTAGCCTAACGCCAGTTGTGACAAAATTACTGGCCTCGATTATCGTTCGTCGCCTCACTGCTGAACGGGAATCTCGGATTAGGGAAGAGCAGGCCGGTTTTCGCCCAGGACGTGGCTGTATAGACCATATATTTACTTTGCGGCAGGTGCTAGAGCAGCGCCACGCATACCGCAGACCGACAATAGCTGTGTTCCTCGATTTCAAGAGTGCGTTCGATTCAGTCGATCGATCGATTCTGTTCGAATTACTTGCGCGGAAAGGTGTTCCCACGAAATATGTGAACATCCTTCGTGCTCTATACTCGAACACTACAGGCCGCGTCAGGGTCTATGGTGTCCTATCGGATAGCTTTTCGACTACAAGTGGCGTTCGTCAGGGTTGTCCGATTTCCCCATTTTTGTTCAATTTCGTCGTGGATTCTATCATGGAGTGTTCCCTTGCGGAATCTCATGATGTAGGCGTTGAAGTGCTGCCTGGTGAAAGGTTAGTTGATCTAGATTATGCGGACGATATCGTCTTGCTTTTCGACGATGTTGAGGCGGCACAATCAACCCTGAATAGCCTGTCCAGAGTGGTCCCATTATTTGGTATGCACTTCGCACCTTCAAAGTGCAAAGTGTTGCTGCAGGACCACCAGCCACTTGATGACCCCTTGACGCTTGCTAACGAGGAACTCGAGGTGGTTGATCATTTCACTTATCTTGGCAGCTGCATCAGCAATGATGGGCGCATAGAAACTGACGTGAGCTCACGCATTGCAAAGGCCAGAGCTTCCTTCTTGAACCTGCGTCATCTTTGGCGACAGAAGGGAGTTTCCCTCCGTCTGAAAGGCCGTGTATACAAGGCCACAGTGAGGGCCGTTCTGCTCTATGGTAGTGAAACTTGGCCCCTTCGGTCTGAAGATCTGAGGCGCCTTCAAGTCTTTGATCATCGTTGTTTGCGAAGCATTGCTGGTGTCGGATGGCACCAGCGTGTCCGCAACGATGATGTGCGTAGGCGAGTACTAGGTGGTGATAATCATGCTAGCTCCCTAGAACAACAGATAGCACTGAATAAGTTGCGTTGGCTCGGGCACGTGCTACGCATGCCTGGTCACCGCTTACCTAGGAGGGCCTTGTTCAGTCTACCAGGTGTCAGGATGGCGCAAGGCTCGAGGTGGACAGAAGTTGACTTGGCAGCGGGAAATGAAGTCACTGACGACTAAACTGGGTGCCGTTGGTCCGTCTCGCCTTCCGGGTTGGAGTCCACGTGACTCACCTTGTGCTTGGCTCGAGACTTTACAGGACATGGCTCGCAACCGACACCAGTGGCGCGTCTGCTGCCGTCTCCTAATCGGATTGTCTGTTTAAAGTGTGTTTGGTGCTGAGTTATCTGCGGGGTAATAACTGATTATGACGCGTGGCAGTGAAAGCGGCAAGGAAGCTGTCTCGCCCATGCTGCCTTATCTTTGCACGATAGCCAGCTGTTTGTGACGGTATGTTGTTTACACAAGGTGTAGGCGCCTTGACCCAGAATGTTTGCTTAGGGCATTAAGATTTTCAGGTAAGTCCCCCTTTCTCGCCCTCTTCTTATTCTTTATTTCATAGGTCCTCATGGTTGTATGGCAGCGAAGCATCAGTTCAAATGGCTGATGCACTGCTGTTGATGATGATATATATATATATATATATATATATGATTTTAATTTTTGCTTTGTAACGATAGCCATTCTGCATTTGATTAGGAACGAAAAGGCAGATGATAAACCAATATTGCGACAGCCCCCCCCCCCTAGCTATTTAGAGCGTTTGTAAGAGCACACATTTGATTACTGAAAATTCTGCTTTAAATGTTCTTGCAAAAATCTGTATGCTTCACGCTATAGAGCTGCGCAGTTCAATGAGTATACAGTACACACTTGGCTGTACTGTATTCCCCGCTATTAGCAACTCTCTCGCACAGAATTGAGGAACGACAAGTGTTAACCCCAAAAAGTCGGTCGTCATGGGCAGCATGCATTGCAGAGACTGCTTCTTTTATAAGATTGATGCAGACAAATGTTCACGGAACTACTAATGGCTGTCTTTTAATAGATTGCGTAGTTAACCTGCATGTGTGAAATATACACTGCATACTGACCAATTAAAGATGCGGAATTGCTAAGAGTTTTTACTGACGCATCCCGTTATCCCGTAAATAGGCTAATCAGTACATCGCATGGGGATGAACGCTAAAGTGTTTGCTCTCAGGTGTAGTGCATACGGTACGACCAATCAAGAACTGCGCGCCACACATCATGATGCTGGAGAAGCACAGCTGTGGTTAAACTGGATCACAAAATGGGCGACAAATGCTAACATTTGATCCCTATTCAGGATGAATGAATGCTCGGAACATTTGGTAAACATAAGCGAAACGCCTATTGTAACACTGAAAGGGAGCAAGAATAGAAACCGGTGTGGAACCTTGAAGTTTTGTTGACTACATGCTTAACATAGTACAAAAACTTTCCTCAGTACAGATCAAGGTCCTACTATCCATGGCTGAAACACGACCTTAATGCACCGGAGCAGCCACAACGTCGGGCATCTAAAAATGTAATTGGAATGCGCAGTCTTTCCTACCAGGAGAGGCTGCAACGACTGGGGTTGTTCAGTGGAAGCTATCGCCGAATACGAGGTGACCTGATTATGGCATACTTGATTCTGCGAGACCCACATCATGTGTGCCGCCCTTTACTGCAACTCAGCAGCAATACAAACCTGAGGGGCCACTCATTAAAACTCGCAGAACAATACAGTCGTCTGGAGTGCCACAGAAATTTCTTTCCATTCGTGTCTGTCACCCGTGGACTGGGCAACTCCCATGGAACGGGGGTTGGAATGGTGTTGTGGATTTGTCGGGATAATTGGATTTTGGACTGGATCGGGTTGCTTTAGGAGGTAATGTCTGTGGAACTTGGGAGGGGTGGACAATATGGTGGAGTACTGTTGTCTTGAAGGATCGCGGTGGATAATGTTTTGGAATGGATATGTGTGAATGGGATCGTGGAAATCGGTTAGGATGGATGGTTACATCTTATTAGGTGGAGATATAGGACAACTTTCTGGTAATGGACGTGGAATTAGCGTGGATTGTACGCGGACATTTCGGACTGTAGTGGAGAGCGTATCCCCAGGATTTACTGGTACATTGTTTCGCGACCATTTTACTGGGTGAATAAGGACGTGTTTGTCGGGATCCCAATCTATGGAAATAATGCTAGCACCTCATGTGGACCCGATCATGGAGGGTGGAGTGTGTATTTATTGGTATTGGATGTGTGGAATGCTCTGCGAATGACGGGGAAATTGGAGTGGGGATCTGGGAATGTGGTTTTGGAAACTTCTATGGTGTGCGTGGGATGTGGAATGTGTGTGGAATTGGTGTATTAATGGGGGTGTGTGGTTGGGAACTTGGGGGGAACAGATTTGGTGATAGGAAACTATAAGGAATGATAGGAAGTTCTGTTGGGTAGGAGACTTATTGGACGGGGGGATATGTGGAGGATTTCTTTCTATGTTTCGGCTTATTTGGGACTCGCCTGGGTGGACAGGACCTTCGTTAGGAAGATGGGACCTGTTGGTACTGTTGTGTGGAATAGGTGGGAAAGTTTGGAATTGGAAGAAGCTGGTGTGCCTGGATGGAACCTGGTGGTGGGAAGGATCGGAATGTGGAGGATGGATTGTGGAATGGTTGTTATTGTATGGCATGCATGTGATTGTTGTTGGTTTGGTTGGTTGTGGATTGGTTGGTTTTTATTGGGTGTGTGGTCGGATGTGTGTGTTTGTTTGGAATGGATGTGGATGTTTTGGACTTGGTTGTGGATATGGCGTTGAACATGTTTTGGATTTTGTGGAATGTGGGTGTTTTTGGATTGGAAGTGTTGGTGTTTGGTGTTGGAACTGGAGAGGTGTCTTGGTTATATGGATGGCTTGGTGGAATGGGTTTTTGTGTTGTTGCTTGCTTGGAATGGACTTTTATGGTGTTGTTTTCTTCGGTACTTGTGGATTCTGGAATGGGGGGTTGGCTTAGGCTTGGTGGATAGGTGTGGATCTTGATTCCTGGAAGGTAGGGTTGGGCACTGGAACGTGATTCATGTGGGGTTGGAAACTTGGGAATTTGGGAAGGTATATGGGATTTTTGGATGGAATGGAAAGGTGGAAAATGGATGTGGATTTGGGGTGGAGTGGACTGGACTTTGGAAGGATTGGATCGGGAGTGGAATGTTTGGATGGAGATTTCCTTTAGGAATGGGTGGGAATGGAAGGAATTGTGGAGGTTGGAACTTCATTTTTTGGAACACATGTACATTGGAAACACGTGGAAGATGTTGGATTTGGGATGGAATAGGTTTTGGTGGATTTTGGAGGAGGCTCAGGATTGTTGGAGTTGGAAGTGGATGTTTGGGGAGTGTGGGTTGGACATACGGTTTGGATGGAATGTGTAGGAGAGGTATGAGAAATTGGGATTATTGGTGGTAAGTGGATAATCGGAAATTGGAATAGGGGAGAGATCACGTTGGTGGGAGATAGTGCTTGTTTGGAACTCGGATTTGTGGAATATGGATGTTGGGATGGAAAGGTGTGGAATTCTTGGGACTGGGGATTTTTTGTGGAAATTGGAATGGACAATCTGTGTGGTATTGTTGGCTGGGCATCGTGTGGGAGTATTTATGTTCAACTGTTGAAATAGTTATTTGGTGGAACAAATTCGGTAGGAGGAATCTGGATCGTTTGTGGTGTATAGTTTGTGGATATCGGTATGGTCGGATTCTGGTTGGAGTGCTTGCGGAAATTGGCATTGTTGTTGTTGGTGGAGGAAGACATTTCTCCCCTCGGTGGGAAAGAGATATGGCTGTCGGTGTGTGGATATGGTGTTGGGCTGGAAGGAATATTGGTGGAGGAAATTGTTGTGTGTGGAAATAGGATGACCCTGGTGGACTTGGCTGTGGTCGGTATATTCTGGGGGATTGTGGAATTGCTGGAATGGGTCGGTAGTTTGTGTGTTCTTGTGGAAAATGGAGTTTGAGGTTGGTTGGAATGCTGTGGTTGGACTATTGGTGGGTATTGGAATTGGATAACCTCGGAGTTCGGAATTTCCTTGGGAGCGGGATTGGAAGTAAGTGTGGTATGGTAATACGGTCCTGCAGGGTATTTTGGGGGGAACATTTTGGGGTAGGACACGGAGCGGATTCGGGTATGCTCCTGGTGCTGGGAATGTTTGGAGGGAGCCTTGGAATGTTATAGGGAACTTGGAATTGGGAAGCCTAGTGTGCGGAGGCTGATTGGAGTGGTGATGGATGGACTTGTTTATATGGAAAGTCGGTTGGAAGTGGAGCTTGGAATAGGGACAATTGTGGAGTTGGGATAGAGATGGAGGAGGGGTGGATTGTGGAGGAGAGTATTGGGGAATGGTACATGGTCTGTGTGGAATTTGTAGGGGTTGTGGAATTTGGAGTGGTTATGGGTGTGGGAAAATGTGGGAAGCTGTGGTGGTTTTGGTCTGGATTGGAATTGTGTGGTTCCTGGAAGTGGATAAGAAGGGACCATTGTGTTGTGTGAATGGTGGTATTGTGGATGATGGGTTGGTCGGATGGACGGCATTGGATATGGACCGGAAGTTTGCATGCGGGAATTGGGAAATTGTGGACGAAGTTAAGATCGTTGGATGGGTGTTTAATGGGAATTGTGGACTAAATGTGTGTGGTCGTTTGCCATAGGATGATATTAGGAGTTGGAGAATGGGAGATGGTTTAGGACACTTGGAACCTGTGGATAGCTGGAATGGGACCTGGTGTGCGTTATGGGGGAGTTGATGGTGGCAGGGTTGGTCCGATATGCATTCTGGTTGGGGTTGGAATGGATTTGGAATGGATTGTGCTCCCTTTTGGTGGACGATGTGTTGGGATTCGGGCCGGGAAGGACGATGGTGTGATGGAACGGTGGTTGGAAAACTGGAATGTGGGACGGGATTTGGATTTGATTGGAAATGGTTTGATTTCGCTTTATTTGGGTGGTGTGGTGGTTGGACATTTGTAGGTGTTTTATGGAAGAGATGGATTGTTGGGAGATTGCTGGTTGTTGGGACTACCGGAATGGTGTCTGGATGAGGTTTTTGGAAACTGATGGGAACGGATTAGGTCGTCGGGTGGAAACTGGATGGAGTACGGTGCGTGATGGGAACTAGGGGTTGGATCTATGTGTGGGAAATGGATCGGGTGTGGGGTGGAGCGGTGTTGTGGATCGTGCGATTTGTGATTCCGGAATTTGGATCTGGGGAATTGGAATGGACCTGGATGGCTGGAATGGGAAGGAATGGAAACTGGGATGTGTGGACTTCTGGTGCGACTCCCATTATGGGATCATTTCCATTGGAATGTGGAGAGTGTTGGTTGGTGGAGCATGGAATTGGTAGGAATTGGGCGAAATCCTTGGAGTAGGAATGTGTTGTTCTGGACACGATGCTTGGTTAATTTCTGGAATCGGAAAGGTTTGGAAGGAAATGTGGGGGATTTTGACTCCACTCTGGTCCTGGGGAATTGGAAGTGGCTCCTCTTGTTCACTTGGAATGGAGATTGGAATTGGTCATTGGAGGTGGGATGGTGGTGGCGATTGGAACCCCCTGGATGTGGGATAGGACCTGGATGGTGTCTGAATTGGAAATGTGTGGAATTGGTGGAATGGGTTTGAGTGCGTGTTTTTGGAAGATGGTCGGAATGTGTGGCGCAGGGACTTGAAAGTAGTTACATGGTTGGTGGGAAGGTGTGGGGTGGATGGATTACACTCGGAACATTCGTGTGTTGGTTTGGCTGTGGGTGGTTCTGAGGTGGAATGGATGTGGGATATTTTGGACAATGCTCGGTCGTCTCTGCACCGACACTA
Source organism: Dicrocoelium dendriticum (assembly GCA_944474145.2). Lineage (NCBI taxonomy): Eukaryota > Metazoa > Platyhelminthes > Trematoda > Plagiorchiida > Dicrocoeliidae > Dicrocoelium > Dicrocoelium dendriticum. The sequence goes on from OX104070.1 coordinate 83,417,828, forward strand.
GCAGTATTTAAAAGACGTTTGGACGATGCGCTCATCCAGTTACACTTTGTCACTTAACACTACGTCTCCATCCTACATCTGGAGTATACCATGGAATTATTTGTTGTTAACTGTGGGTGCTGTGAATCTAAGAGGATCGCAGGACTACAGCGGAGCAAACGATAAGTCCGCATTTTCATATCTCAATTATTAACTATTTTACTATCCTCATCATCATTACTGTTATGTTGATATCCCCACCAACTATCCAACGGGACTTGTAAAGCAACGCTTCTTAACCCGTATAAATTCATTGTTCATTGTTCATCTCTCAGACACTATAACAAAGCTGTATCTGCCTTCACCATGAGGTGCGCCACCCTCATCGCTTTTATGCTTTTTGTTGTCGCAGAATAACTTCACTGTATCTTCTAGCAGTACATTAATCTTGTACTCATTCGAATAGTACTAATTTGCTCTATCTTGTGAACTACCATATGCTGAAATATTTCCTACGGATCACGATTCCAACAATGGCATCATTGTAAGGCTTTTTTCTACAGACTCGTACATACAAATTTGTCGGCTTTAGGTTGTGTAACTGGTTTACTGTATTCGATCGAGCTAGCTCAGAGCGGTCCAGTAAACCCGGATTCATACATGCTGTAAGCAGAAGTGGCTGTGGAACAATTTGTGGGCCATTGCTTGTTCATCATCAGCTTCCAGTTTGTACACATCCAACCTCGGATTTCCGCGCTTATCCACAAGTCAAGTATAAGCACCGATCCGCCGATCAACCCGTTGCAGTAGTCGCGCACGTAGGTTAACGACCAAAATTAATCATTGTCTCGGTGCTGACCCCGGAAGTTGCATCGACCGTTATAATCGGCACGGGGTCGGAAATTGCAACCATCAGTGTAAACATGACTCAGCGTGGCGGCATCTTCACTTTAGAGAAGTAGGTTAAAGTCCTTAAGAGGAAGATAACGCATTCAAATTGCATTATATAGTTCTATCTAAGATGTGTGGGAAAGTTGGCTCAAGTACTGGGACAGCGCAACAAAGTAGCCGACGCGCTTCTGTTTTCCCCAACATGCCAAAGTTATTCTAGTTGTGTGCTCATGAAGGAATGCGGTAGGTAGACTGAGACAATTGAGCATTTGGTGAACACTAGGATTGAATCCTAGGAAGTGATTGTGGCCACACGCGTACCTCAACCGGACAATTCTATCTCCGCGACTAGGCCGAAGAAGAGAGCGAGACGTTGCAATCGCACTGCAGCGTCTGCGCGTTCAAATCAACTGGTCCAAATCACTGTCATAAGCGAACGACCACTGGACGCGTTTACTTCCACTCTTTTCAGCAGCGCAACCGAAATTAATTCAGTTACAATGTTGACAGTTCCGAGTCAGATCTAGCAATTCAACGGGATAAGCAAGTCAGCGTACGTAACGGTTACCTCTATGCGAACGCTGGGAAGTCATCATTGACTCCAGTAGCCGAGACGAGGAACATTAGGGTGCCACTACTTCCACAGTTAACCAAACCATTAAAAATGACGACGACTATCAGCCGAAAAAGGACAGTCAAAAGAAGTAATCCCGGCGTCTTAACCGTCGCTGACGTACTATCGAAACCAGCGTAAAAGTATTTGTGGTAGGATTGGGATTCTGGTTGAGCCTAAGACGCCGAATTTCAGTGCATTGCGGTGAAGCTCGACTTCTCTGGGTGACACTTGTTTCCGCCGATGATACGGAGGCTGTTCAACAGCCGTAGATTCGGCCCCATAACTCATCACAGCAAGTACTCCTGCTTCCGGACATCCTTTGGAAAGGAGGTTCGAAAGAGAGCAATAACCATGAGGAAGTTCATAGACCTAGCGGCAAACGGATGACCATGGTTAACGGAGTTCCCGAGCTCTAAGCTTGCTCCTTTGAAAGAAGGGGCGACACATAACCGGAAATGGTGTTACATCTGCCAGACACTCTCCCTCGAAAACGTTATTGCTAAACGGTTAAAAAGACTCCCAGTTTCACCCAACGGTCCTTGCCTGACGAAGGAGATGCTGTAGCCTAGGCTAATCACACCGACAAAATTGGGAAATTGGTCTAAATTCAGCGAGAGGCTGCCTACAGAAATTCGGTTGTAGGTAGCAGGTGCACGGTCACGGGCACTTGATTGCGGAGGGTCAACTCAGTGGGTCTTCTTCCCATACAGTTCTATGAAGTGACTGATCTAATGGCAATGTCAGCATCTGGTAGAATAGGTCGACATGCGAGTGAGCACTAGAGTCGGACAGACACAAGCAGCCGTATAACCCAATCGAATCTTAATGTCTAAGGTCTCAATAAAAGGACTAGCGGCTGACCAAGCAAATGTCGGCGCAGTCTCCGACGCCGATTCAACAGCCATTAACACGCTTTTGGTTATCAAGATACTCTCTTGCCAACACATCAACGCACAAGGCTTTACTGGCAATCTGGTCGAACTTCATCATCGCCAGACTTCAGGACCCTGAGTTATCATAATGGTCACCGAAACGAGGCTGATCTAGCAGATTACCGATTTTGCGATTACTATGCCAGGCATGTTGCTTCCCGGATAGGGTGACACCTCATTTATCACAAAGCAAACATTCGTTGTGAAGTAAATAATTTTCTTCGGTGCCGGCTAGGACTGAAGGACGACGGAACATGTCCTGTGATCATAGTTTAGCGACCTACCAAATCTAATTCGGAAATGGATCACATACGGATGTCGGTTTGACGCATTGTGATGAATCATTGTCTGGAAACACCAGTGAACAGTTCATAGCCTATCTGCAAGAGTTAATCTCTAGCCCACTCTTGCACAATAACGTCACCGCCCCCCTAGGTACAGAACAGCTAAGAATTCATCGATGTTAGACCTTGTGCTCACACACGAGGAGCTCATGATTGATGGGCTAGGCGACCTGATTATGGCATACTTGATTCTGCGAGACCCACATCATGTGTACCGCCCTTTACTGCAACTCAGCAGCAAAACAAACCTGAGGGGCCACTCACTAAAACTCGCAGAACAATACAGTCGTCTGGCGTGCCACAGAAATTTCTTTTCCATTCGTGTCTGTCACCCGTGGAATGCTCTCCCAGAATCGGTCGCCTCTGCACCGACACTAAGAGTATTTAAAAGACGGTTGGACGATGCACTCATCCACTTACGCTTTGTTACTTAACACTACGTCTCCATCCTACACCTGGCGTTTACCACGGAATTATTTGTTGTTAACTGTGGATGCTGTGAATCTAAGAGGATAGCAAAACTGCAGCGAACCAAACGATAAGTCCTTATTTTCATATTTAAAGTATTAACTATTTTACTATCCTTATCATCATTATTGTTACGTTGATATCTCCTGCAACTATCCGACGGGACTTGTAAAGCAACGCTTCTTAACTCGTATAAATTCATTGTTCATTGACTGATCATTACATTTGCTACGTTTGAGAGGGGGACTTTAGTTGTAATTTTAACGTATTCGTCCCAACAGCTCACAAGATGCACAGTCCCCGAATTGGAAAAACAGTAGACGCGTTTCACCCTATTGGGGCTCATCAGGGGTGTGCATCCCTCGACTCCCTACTTGGGATCGAACCCATGATCGTAGGTTACTATCGACATAGCGTCTAGTGAGAGGAAGTTATAATCTCGGAGGCTAGCCACTGTCACCTGCAGGGGTAGCAACTTGCGTGGCAGTGTAAGATAGGCCGTGCTATTTCCCAGTTAGCTTGCAAATTGTGTTACCCAACCACTGTCCTCCATGGCTCAGTGACTTAAGCTGCTGACTAGTTGGCGTCAACAACTAACGGTCATGGGTCCGATCTAAGGTAGGGGACCGAAGAGCGCACAACATCGATGAGCGCCAATAGGGCAGAAAGCGTCTGGTGCTTTTCCGGATTAAGGTTGTGCGGTCTAGCTCGTGAGCTGCTGTGACGAATACCCTAAAATTACATTTGCTACGCCGATTAGCCAGATGCATACCCCGAACAAATTCACTCTATTAGGCACTACGACGTACCGTCCACGTTCTTTAAAAAGGCTAGTTGAACCTTAATGACATAGTATACACCCTAGAGACAGCATTGGAAGCGTTCTTAGAAATCTTCTTGTCACTAGCCGCGAAAGCATCAAAGCCAAAAGTGTTCTATCGTCCCCAGAAACTAGTGCTTTTCGAGAAACAAAACACGATAATAGATGTTTATACGGGATCAGACATGACACTTTTATAAAAACTCTCCCAGCTCAGCAAATTGGACAGTGTGCGTTGCTTAATGCAACCACTGTGTGCAGTTATTCAGTGAATACAAGTTGACACACTAACAGCTAGTGGGACGATTCTGTTTCAAACACAAATCTCTTTACAGCAACGTCATTAGACTTCGTAAGGTGCAGCGCGTAACTCCGCCACTCATTACGGTTGGTGAATATATATATATATATATATATATATATATATATATATATATATGTATAGAGAGAGAGGCGTCCAACACCTTAGGCACCCAGTACTCATCTTACTTCCGATGAATACATAGCTCGAAGGCTATTCTTATTCCTATTGCTTCAAGCACAAGTTTAATCGGAGTCAAATTTCTTGCAGAAATGGTACTGAAAAGCTGTCACCCTTGCGCGCACACACATGTCCTGGAGCGGATAACATCCACTCGAAAGCATCTCAGGTAGCAGCCATGCACCTAGCCGAATCAATTACTAAAATCGCTCGACGCTGTCTAGACGAGAACAGTTCAGTCAAATTAGAAACCAAGTATTATCACCCCCCATTCTCAAGGGAGGAAGTCTGAGGAAGATCTGAGCCTGCCAATTACCGCCTCGTTCTGCAATCGCCAAATTCATGAAAGCGATCATCACAGACGCATTGACCGGATATCTGGAAAGCCACAGCATCATTGCACTGAAGCAGCACGGGTTTCGTCAACATCGATCATGTGTCATGAACCTGCTGATAGCACACGGTAACTAGAACGAAGCAGTAGACGAGGGGCACGGACCGGTGTCAAATAGTTGGAGTTTCAAAAAGCTTTTGATTGTTCGGATCATCGTATCCTGCTTCATAAGCTTCTTAGACATGGCACCGGAGATCCAGTATTAGGATCGGTAAGTTTCACCGCGAACAGAAATTGGAGGTCAGAGTCCGAACATTTTTGTCGACCGAATCTCAGTTGGTTGCAGTGTACCGCAGGTTTCGGTACATCGGCCTCGCCTGTCGTTAGCCTACAGTAACAATTAAACAATAGTCATCACCACTAGATTTTACTCTCCGTAGAAGACTCTGGTGAGCAGTCAAGTGATTGCATGACTTTGAAGTGCGCCAGTGCCACCTTGATGAGGCCTGAAATTAACCGGAGAGGGATGAACTGTCACTCAATTTGTGCAACTGTTGAGTTGTTCATATTCCTCATCGATACGCCTACATCTACCGCCTTGGGGCGCACTATCTGCAGATCATCCTTCAGGAATGTACCTCGGTTAGTCCAGACAGTCTGAGTATGCTTCAAATGAGGTAAGCAAAAAGTTGATCTTTCGCGGAGTGCACAGGGGAGTTTCGATTCGTCCATCTTCCTTCTGATGCTCGATGCCTACGTGCCTTCCTCTCGTCAAATACGCTCTGTGGACTTGGTAACCATGAATAAAAGTGACCTCATAGCACTCGAGATCTCACAACGTCGGGATACGAAGAATGCCAAGGGTTTTGCGATCTTCCGTACTAGAAACGGTTGAAGAAGCTCACAGTTTTCACTGGACGCTACCAATGGCTTTGTTGAAGCCACATAATAGTAAAACAAAGACTGAGCGACTCAAGTCACGCATGCCGTCATCTTCTGAATCTCAGCCCGAATACCAAGCTGAGAAGAATTAGCATAAAACTAAGTCAGTAATACAGTCGTCTAGATGGTCGAAGAACTTGCTTCACCATTTGGATTTACCAACTCCTATGCAGACACAGTTTTCTGTGCCACTGTGCACTGGATTCCGGCTAACTAGGTTTTTGGAATTACAATCCACATTGATGCAAGTAAATCGGCGCATACGGGTTCTTTACATTGAGAACTAAGCGTATTAGCTTATATTCCGTTTTGCATGATTTGGCGGCGTGCTTATCCGGATTTGCCTGTCACGGTGAGCTCCATGGGGACAGCCATAGGAAGCCTGCGCCTACAGAGGGACCATGGGTGGCTTGCGCTGCACCACCAACAGTTCCACCCACGCAGCCCATATCCAGTGTAAACCCGAAGGAATAAGACCGGGAGGCATGCTGATGGGAGCCACGTTGCATCAACGGAGCCGGCCCACAATCCTTTGACAGAAGCCTTCCGGCCTAATTGGGAAATCATGCACACCAGACGTACACATGGCGGTGGCTGGACCGGAGCCCGTTCCACACAGGATGGAACCACCCTTTGAGCCTAGCAGCGTCACGAGGACGGTGCACCTTGTCTCCTCCATCAACGACCAACTGTCTCCTGGAGCCAGTATGGACGAGGTAGTGGGTAACAGACAGGTAGGCACATTGTCAATATTCACATCAGGCGCAACCACACCGGGGAGCTCAGGCAACATCTACTTCTGAAATGCAAGATTGCTCAGCACGCAGGCAAACGTACCACATACGCTGTCTTATTGGCCTGGATTAGTAAATCGAATGGGAGCGTAAGCATCGTGCTTCTATTCCGCGTGTAATAGTGCCTTCTCTTGCCCCTGAGCAAGCAACCTTTCGAGCAGTCCACGGAATTCTCACCGATCAGATTTGTCTTGGATTCGCAACACCTCAAATCAACATTTGCTTGTCATAAACTCCCCTTCTTCATGTTCTGGTAATGTTATTTTTTCGGTTTGCCCGTACAAAAGGGATAAGTATCCTCGTCGAATTCATCGGATACAATATACATGGATTGGCGTCATCCGTGTCCAATGGCAGTTCGAATACAACATATGCATGTGTTTCCATGGACTTAATAATGAAATGTCACAAACTGAATAGACACATTGGACCTCATGAACAATAGTACTACAAACGTGTATGGGTTTCGTTTGGAGGTCAGGCTAACAATTACTTGCACAGGCATGAGAATAAGTACCCAATAGGAACTGTTAGTGTTCGTCTCTTACGGCCTCGTTGGCACGACAACTACCACAGTACCACATCAACTAAGTCCCGCTGCCCACTGTCAAACATGCGGTTTTCCAAACAGTGTTCGCACTGTTTTGAAAATGTCCAAGACGTAGCATGGCTGTCATCTATGTACCATCCGTTTGTACATACCGTTGTAGTCATAAGCTTTTGGTTACTATCTACATCGTACGCCTCGGGTGCAGCTATTCGGTGCTCCTAAAAATGAACAATTGTCGTTATGCGCCAGTTCCTTTTCGATGTAACTTACTAAGACACTGACATACCATTACCGTTGGCATTACCTTTTTCTTAGTCTACCCAGAAGATTGACCCCGTCTAATACAATCTCTAGTAGGTGCCTCTTAGACAGGTGCAATAATGCTAATGCATTGCACCAAGTCCGTAGCTAATCATTCTAGATAACAACTGTACCCAAGCGATAATTACATTAGCGATGGTATAAGGGTGACACACAAGGAAGATGACGGACCGTGAGTAGGCAACTTTGCGGGTTTGCAGGGAAATGGTGCGCTGGGGTCAACTGATTTTCAAATGCTAAGTTAAGGTTGTCTGATGAAGAAGGGGAATTACAGCTCTAATCATTCTAACAGATTTAATGTTACAATGTATCTTAAAAAGGGAGTAAAAACACGGTGGAATAATGATGACTTATCGTTGGTGTGCGCTGTAAATGCCGTCTTTTATATTAACTGCAAGCTATTCGGGTCAGAAGGTACGCCAGAGCCGGTCCGATTGTCACTTGTCCGAGAGGTAAGCGAGAATTCACATGCATGTGGAACCATCCGTTTTGCATGGTGCTATCACAATCCCACAAGCGTTCTTCTAGTATCTTGTAAACCCCGTCGCTTCAACGATGCGCACTTTATGTTGTCTGCATGCGTAGTCTTCAAATTTGCAATTGTTTCACTAAACAACTTACAGGACCTGTTAAGTCAATACTTTTCCCCAAGCTAAAAACCAGTGTTCCGTTTGACCGGTTCCCAGGGTCAGGTCAGGCTTACCTGCTCACTCATGGCAGGTGTTAGTTTGAGAGTGCCGGCTAGGTACTTTTCATATTAACGCTGAGGTTAAAGAACAACTTGAGCGACTGCAGTTAGTCATATCGCGGGTCAGTCTAGTAAGATATAGGGGAACAAATGCTACCAACCGATGATGGCTGTTTACATAAACAGCGATACGGATCCAATAATCTTAGTGGGAAGTTGCTAGCGCCACACTCCCGGGAGGGGGAATGTTAGTTCAACTCCATTAGCCCCGGTTACATTGCAAGTCGACGTGAAGGATGGCAAACAAACAGTAGACACTGATGACATTCCGATGTGGTTCGAAGTAACGGAGGTAAAGTTTCTGCTAAAATTATGCGCGTAGACACTAGGTGGCTTGTAGCAACCTGGAGATTTACGCTGCCAGCTTAACAAAAAGAATAACACACAACTTTGAAACATTGAGTCCCCTTCAACCAATTCATCGATGTGGAGAGGACAAGTTGCGACATGATAATATCTCGATTTCTCCCGAAAAGCATCCACAAGCTATTATTTAGGGGTCTTAGTAATCCGAATAAGCTAAAGTGGTGGGTGGTACATAGGACCACGGTAATGTCACCGATTGCTTCATTGGTTTCTTTGCGCACAACACACGACGATCCGCCGTAATCACCAACTCTGCTGCGATGGCCACAAATTTCGGATTCCAGAATCTACAGGACCGGCTCGTTTACAGCGCGTCAAAAGACGCTTGGTAGTGGGCGAGGCGGGTTTTTTGTTCATCCCCTGGTACACTTCATCTTGTCGCCACGGGGAGTGCTTTAAGTACTTTGAGAATTGTCAGACTGTTTTTTGAGATAGTCGATGGTAAGTTCTGTCTATATAGATGTAACCGCAACTACAGAGGCCGAAATGCCTGGCAAATCACTCTGACGAGTTTAGGGAACAGACATTCGTGTGGTGTAGTTGAGCCGTAACTGAGCAGTTGTGTAGATGTGCGATAGGCCAGACCTGATTTTGTGCCAAACGTCGTTCGCAACATAATCTTCCTTGAACCGCAGGAACATCCCTTCTCTTGACCGTTAGCATTGGCAGTTTATCCTTGATGAATGTTGTATCCCGAAAAAGCAGCAGACCAGAACAGCACCGGAACGTATGTAAGGAGAAAACTGTCCGCACACACGCGCAGTACAATTAAATCGATAGAGGTTCGAATTGAAACCAATCAAATGCAAGATCACATGATAGGCCAACGAATGCTAAATAGAAGTGTGAGCAGGATAAGCGAATCGAGGGCAAAAACAAAGCAAAGTATTTGAATACGACATAGTCCCCACCTCTGTTCGTAAAGATATAAGCACTACTTGTCCATGAACGATCTAATTTAATGTAAGCACCCAGAAGAATTGTCATGTGATGTTTTCCGTTAAAGCGTATCGGTAGACAGGGCGGCGTATCCGACCGGAACGTCGTAAGTTTGTATTAGTTTGTACCGAGCGCTTTACTGTAGGTGTGTTCGTCTGTTCAATAGCATGTTGGGAAAGCGCTGTATACAGCCGTCTTGCATTCACCTTTGTCCCATCAGACAACTTGTAAGTTCCGGGCATACACACAGATTCCACATCGATCGGCGGTCCGAACATATTATCTCCTTGCCGGGATAGGGTAGTCTGACACGAACAAATGTCCCTGGAGGATACGTTCTCCCAACGCGCCTATATCTAGCCTGATAAACAGCCCGCCTTTCGTATTCTCTGGGATCAGCGGTTTCTTCGGACGTAAATGCTGTATTTAATCGAGTTCGAATTGTTCGCCCTAGCATTAGCACCGAGGGGTCCTTGCCGTTGCAGCATGTGGAGTGGTTCTGCATACCTCAAATGCAGATACCAACGCATCATCCCAGGATTCTCCCGAAAGCCGAAGGACTTGTAGAGATTTTTCAAAGTACGATTAAGTCGTTCGACGAGTCCATTCGCTGCAGGATTATAAGGTACAGTCCTCGTGTGTCTGATACCATTGCGCCTTAGGAATTCAGCATACTCGTTACTTGGAAACTGTGGGCCGTTATCAGTGACTATTTCTTCTGACAAACCGTACCTTGCAAACAGACAACGGAGCCACTTTATGATGACGGCTGTAGTTACGTCCGCGAATAGAACAACCTCTGGCCATTTGCTGTAGAAACAAGTAGCCACCAGCACGTTTCGCTTCTGCGGAGGTGCATTGGCAAACGGGCCCATAATGTCGACGGCGACTTTTGCCCATGGCTTCATTGGGTACACGATAGGTTGGACTGCATCATTCAGGGGCCTCGCACACTTATCGGAATATTGACAAGCGTAAAGTTCCCGAATAACTACCTCGACGTTGGAATTCAACTTCGGCCACCAATAGTATTGTAGTATCCGGGCTTTTGTTCGCATAATCCCTGGATGACCTTCATGCACACATGCAATCAGCAGAGGAATAAGGGTTGTATGCACCACAAACTGCTCGCCTCTAATACTGCAGTTGCTCACAGTAGAAAGCTCATGCCGCAGGGTATGGCATGGAAGTAACTCAGTTTGGATCTTGGTAAGACTAAGCCATGAAGTGGATATGTACTCCCGAAGCTTCGCCAAGTCAGGGTCTTTGTCAGTGTGCTCTCGTTTTAAGGGCAAATGTTAGTGTAGGTGATCCGTCTGAGAGCTGCGATATCGTTTTTAACTCCTCTAAGTCCTCCTTTTTCCCTTCGTTGGACAGGGCATCTGCAAGTTGGTTTAAGCACCGTGGCACGTATTTTATTTCATAATTATAGTTCAATAAACGTGAGTACCAGCGACTCAAGCGTACCGGCTTTTGGCATTTGTTACCGCGAGTTAGTAGCGTTGTAAGAGCAGAATGACCTGTGCGTAAAGTGAATGGATGTCCGAATAAGTAAAAGTGCCAATTGTCATATGCCCAAACGCATGCGAGGTTCTCCTTCCCGCCGGTGAAATAAGTTCTTTCAGTATCAGACACGGTACGTGATGCGTACGCAGTCACTTTCTCCTCGCCATCGTGCAGCTGGGAGAGAACTGCACCCAAGCCAACATCTGAAGCATCCGTTGAAACAAACGTTGGACAGTACTCACTGAAGATCGCTACCGTGAGAGTAGATTCAATCATCGCTCGTATGGTCATGTAAACATTATCTTGTTCAGTGGCCCCACGAAACTCCTGATTTTGGCGCGTCAACCTCCGTAACGGCTCGGCAATAGTCGCAAAATTCGGTAAATGTCGAAGGTAATAAGAACACAAACCCAAGAAATGTTTCATCTGTGTAACATTGCATGATTTTGAACAATCGAGAATGGCTCTGATGTTCTGCACATTAGGCTTAATACCCGAGGTAGAAATAACATATCCACTAAACTCGACCTCTGTTGCAGCGAATTAGCATTTGCTGGTATTCAGGCGGAGATTTAATTCATTCTGTCTATGCAGCATATTATGAAGGTTTTCCTAATGTTCGGTGGGGTCACTACCAAAGACACAAATATCATTCATATACACAACACATACTTTGAGCTCTGATAACGATAGAGGAAAATTCCTGTGTAGAGACCTTTCTTCGGACCTTAGTAGTTCCGGACTGCATATTTTCGTGGCTCAGTAAGAAAACTTTTGCACAAGGTCGTATTTGTACGCAACTGATGTGAGGACAGAAAAATGAAGGCATTACTCTCCTCAGGTTGATTTGTGATGGATAGTGCGCTAATGTGTACCGCCGAACCATCTACTCAGAAGCTCTTCCAAAACGCAGGCAGCATTGTAGTTCCACCTCGTTTGATGTGGAAGTTGGGGTGCATGGAGTTCTGCAGGGTTATCTGACGGTTGAAATGTTTCCATTTGGTGAGGATTAAAATGTCGTTAACATTCAGTTTGTAGGGCTTATCTTCGCCGATGGCGGCAGTAAATTTCCATTTAATCATTTCGTGGAAAGTATACGACAAATCTGAGCTTACATGAATACAGGTGGCGATACAGTCGACATGGTTGCACGCTGTCCCTTCAAATTTAAAGAGTACATTCACTATGCACAGCAGTATCCAGTCACTCTGGTAATCTTATAACAACCAATCACCAAGTCGATACAGTGATGTAGCCAAAGATATTGTTACGTTACCGGAAGTGGAAACTGCTAGCCATCAGTGAAGCGTCGGTGATAACGGTGAATCGTCCGGTGTTGTGCGCACAGAAACCAATGAAGCATTCTGCTAGATTGTCTTGGTTCTGAGTGCGCAATATTCACTGGTCACCATTCACTTGCGTTGCTAAGAATACTACATAATTAATTGTGTATGCTTTTCATACATGTAATGCGTTATGACTGGAGAGCAATCGAAATACTAACATATGGCAACTTATGCCTTCCAATCCAAAATCGCAGTTTCATTGTGTGTATCCAGGCGGGTTAAGCAGTTTTCTAGTTGAAGCTTCGACTGTGTCTGAATCATCTACCCTCTTTGGCATACCTCCGACGCAGCCAGAGCCTCTTGCTGTCAGCTGTACTTGCTCGCACACGAATACGGGCCAACTGAATACTGTCCTCCGGTGACTTTATACCCAGAACCATGTTAACCTGGAAGCTTTCATGTTTACGTGGAGGCTAAAAAGAAAATATCAGCTGGTCGTCATCTCCAACCTCCGCTGTGCATTACTTCCTACACTTGTTTGACGCAATTATTTCGCCATGAAAGATGAAAGAGAAAACAAAGAGAGCAGCTCCGAAACTCCCCACTTCGGATGAGGTCCCAGTGATCGGAATGACAGAGGTTAGTTCCATGCAAACTGAGGTCTCAATTGAGATTGTGTATTGTTCTCTAGGCACATGGCGAGTACTCCAAGACCCAACAATGAACTTTTAACCGCGATGTCAAGGGCGGCTATGGAGCTCTAGCCTAGCGACTAGGGCGAGCCGTCAGACACCATGTCGCGTTCCGTCACAGCTCAAGATATCTCTAACTGACGAGTCTAAATCAGAGTGAAACCGGTCGGTGGTGGAGTACAGATCTTTCCTTTATTTACCACTAGGTTCTATGATGCATTAGCTCAAGAGTATATTGACGTGGACTTGCACTTGCATGAACCAATACGCATGGGCTCACCTCCCCTATCCTGGTCATCTTTCTCACTGTCTTTGTGTCCCATATTGCTAAGTACCCCAATGTAAAGTTTTGGCATGCGCTAGTATGGCTGTTGGACTTTGCGTCCACACGACTCGTGACACAGACATGCGTATGCTAGTCCAAAAATTAAAAAAAATGTAAACGATTAAATGCCGTAAGTTTTTAGTAACCTTTCTACGCTGATTCGATGATGACACATAACTTTCTCCTTTTCTTTTAAAATCGGCCCTTCATTCCATTAATGTACCATGGGTATCCTATGTGAAAGCAATGGACTGAATATAAGTTTTGACACTGTCAAGGAGTTGACGGAGAAAAGTGATGAAGAGAATATTACAGGACCATAAAGACATTCAAACATAATTTTCTTCTCCAGACACTCCTTTAATCGACCAGTTAACTTTGCATTTGAATACCATTCATTCGTATACTAGAGAAGGAACCATCTGTAAGTATACTGGATTTGACCCTACTTGAGAACAGCTACTTGTAAAATCGAAAAGACACTATTTATTTAATAAACTCTTATCTAGCCCATCCGATCGCTATCTGTCATTCCTATGAGGTTGACAGATTCTCAGCATACTTGGTCTATAGCGTAGTGGCAATGGAAATGAAATTAACAGTCGAAGTACTTCCAACTATACTGCCATTAGCTTTGAGTGGTAAAATACACGCAGTCAGCTGTTTGGCTGTGGGGACTAGATATGCATCAATGTCTACACCATAACATTTTAGCTACAAGTGCTTCACACGTAGTGTTACCCGTTGAGTAGGCCAACACTCAAAGCTAAACCATTTCTGTGCAGTTGGAATTGGCAAACGGATTTTGCTCTGAGGACGCTATTCGTCGTCTTAATGACACTATCGTTCCTGAGGGTGCCGTGGTGGACGTCACAGACATTTGGAAAATATCCATTTTTCTTCCTAGTGTATTCCATGCTAGGACGACCACACAGTCATCCCTGCGGTTGCTCGAAATAACACGTCCATTGTGTTCTCTAAGTTTAGAACTAACCTACGGTTGCATAAACTATGTGTACAGACAACGACTATCACACACCAATAAGCAAATATTGCCGGAGAGATATCAGATGTTCAACAGTCAATGAACAATGAACATTGATTTATCACGGGATAAAAGCAAGTGCTTGACACGTCCCGTAGGATGGTTGAGGTGAATATGATGAAATCAAAATATGTCTGGGTCATCTATCGAACGTCTGCCAAGATGAATAGTTTGATAAGTAACATCAGTGTAAAATTAAAATAAATTATCGAGCGTAAGAGTCGTAAGAGTGAACGGAATTTAGAAAAGACGAACAAGAACAATGTGGCCGCACGTTTGGTGAATAGCTGCCACAGTTATCCACATCGTTTTGTGCGGTCGTGTGAAAGTAAACGCCCAGACAACGGTATGTGATTTGGGAACGTAGTTATTCATTATAATTAAGTAATAGCAACACCTAGTAGGTCGGCATGGCTGGAGAAAGTGAATGAATTGCGGAAATCAACCTTACGCTAGATAATTGAGCGAATTGGAGATTTAACTAAGCACACTTTTATGCTGAGTTAAACTTGATCTTTCCATTTTAGGCTTTTTTTGAGCAATTTATTTCATTGCAACACCACGCACATTTTGCTTATTGAGTAGGTGGTACTTGAAGATACAAGTGAGAGATTTCGAGTTACTTACCGTGTACTTGAGGAATTTCACTCGCTTTTTTGTTTTTAAGTGCAACGAAAGTGGTTCCTTAAGCTGTTTGGTGTCTATGGACTGCATTTGTTAAACGGAAGACAATTGAAGAAACGCTGCAAGTAGCATGCCTCAGCCAAGGCAAGGTGAAGAACCCAGCTGAATACAAGACAACGACCCTCAGAAGTGACAGACCAAATGCACTGACCACAAGGGTTCATTTGGTTTGTGATGGGAATGCCAGTAGTGTATACATAGTGTGCGCCAATTACCATGCCAGCTATCCACCAATAGACAGGGGACAGAAAAGCAAGAGGATAAGGGCAATTGAAGTACAACCCAATCTGCAAGAAACGCTGCAAAAAATTGACAGAAGAAAGAGATCGAGCGCGAACGGACATACAGTCACCAGTAAGTATAGTACAGAATAAGTTACCCCAGCAGAAATTATGTATGAGGCAAACAGATGTGCGAATCTTGAAAGTTGCAATCGAAGCCAAGAGAAACGTGATTACTGATCTAAGCCTTAACAAGCGCCTGAAAGAGACAACGAAATACAGAAACGGATGATCTTTTCTATGCACTGATGTCAGTTTCTCAGTATTCACGCAGTCAGAGAGAACCCGATAATCTACCGCATTCTCTTCGATCGTATGGCTGATAGTAGTGGTTCTTCGAAGAACCCGCATCACGAGCGTGGAGCATGCAAAACCTTCTGGCAGGATCTGGTGCGTTTCGCATAAGTGGTGTGGTGTTGTCCTTTCTGGCTTTGTCAATAATTTGCGAAGTATCTTCCGCGCCATTCTACTAGTCAGACGCATCAATTGGTCCTTTGAGTGGGTTATACAACAAATCGCATCGGAATCGGGAAAGTAGGTCATTTTCCGACAAAAGGCGAATTCCAGCGCTTTCCGGTTCATTCACGCTTCGTTAGCAATCGCGACACATTCATAAATCACATAGGTGACGCCTCCTGTAAACTGAGACGAAAGTTGCTCAAACTCGACTGGCCCACCTGAAAAGTCTCTGAACAGGCTAATGTACAACCCGACGTCTGCATAGATCATATGTGATGTGAAACAGTTGCCCCTAATCCGAAATCACTGAAGATCAAAGAGGTCCCATGGGTCAGCTGAAAAGTTTGTGAATTAAGATATTATGAATAATACTTGCTTATTCTAAAATCAGTGAATAAAAGCGGAAGACAGTGAAGACTTTATCGGTGCAATCTTCAGGATAAAATGCCATAAAAGCTGAAGGATGGTACGATTGTAAAGTGCAAGAGCCTAGGGGTTTAGGAATCCCATTTGGCAAACGTCCTGGTCAAACCTGTTACAGCAATGAGGACCGTTTAACTCTCGAAAGCATACTTCAGGCGGGTAACACTTAATATCCGTCTATTTCACCAGACATCATCTTTGTTCTTTTGGGACTCACCAGTTCTGTGCATCCCCGGCTCCATCGGGGAACGAATCCATGAGTTCTCGACACTAGCGGCTTGCATCACTAGCCAGCAGCTTGGGTCACTAGTTGAGTAAATTATGTTGCGAGGGCTTGCACTTTTGTCATGTTCAAAAGTTCCGTATGGAATGAATGGCATAGGGCAAACGGCCAAGTGCAAAGGAGTGCCATAATCGGAGGCCTAATGAATTTGCAATGGTTTACTTAGGATCATTTAATTTATTAATTGTACTGCTCCCCTCACCGTCACAGACCTGGAAGAATACGCAAAGGCTAGAGTGACCAATAAATACAATCAGTTTCTTGACAGTCGCATTGTAGAAACAACCTAACGAAAGGCGGTAACCAATAGTACAGGATAAGACCCCAGTCTTTGGAAACCTGGAAAAATCCGGACGACCCACAATTAATAGTATTTAAACAACCTTGGTACACAAGGGTTAAATTGCATTATACCAGTTTACGTTGAACAATAGCTAAACTGATTTCCGAGACCCATAAGTATCGGTAGATTCACTCATTCCGTCACTAGGGTAAATATCATAAGATGAGGACGCCATATATTATTCCTACAAGTCAAAACAAAAATTTTGATTATCATAGCGTCAAATGTTTAGTACACCATAGCTTTCGGCACAAACTAAGCACTATGTCTCAAACAATCACTCGAAGAGTTTTATGAATTTCCAAAATCTTGTTAAGGAGCTTGAACAAATGTGGCTTTCAAGTGGTAAGCACTTAGCGTGTATCTTAAGTGGGTACAGCATCAAGCGGACACCAAGCGCGGACAGCAAAGCAACGCTTGTGATATTGCACATGATGAGAAATACTTTGTGTTCACAGTGTGCCCAGGCCACAGTAACTGTTTTAGTAAAGCTCCAAATGCACCACCATCGCAAACCCGATGAACATGATAAGTCAAACGAACAGCTTGCGTCCAACCTGGCTTATTTGCCACAGGCATTAGTCACAGAGAAGATGAAAGTGTCAATGTTGATGAAAAAACTTCATCTAGTAGAAAATACTGCGCGCAGGCGAACCTCCAGCAATAAGTCGGTGGATTCTAAGTTACGTCTAAGCAACTGCAATAACAATCCACGCAGTTGTGAAAAACCAGCTCGATAGAATACGCCAAAATCCACTTCTCAGGGCAAATAGGACAGGTAGTGGCGCAAAGGGAGAAGTAACCAACAAACAGGAAGTTGGCAGTATCCACGATGCAACGACATCGATACGTTCATCAGCGACGGCGGACCAGCTGAACTTAAGTCCACCGAACAGATGAACTGGGACTTCAGAGTATGTGGCAGATAAGTGGTGTTTACAATCTCGCAGCATGCAATTGCTTAGGGGAAATTCTCTACGCGTATCATTGTCCGCATCTAGAAGCCCACCTTGAACTTCACAAAAGCGTACACTCCCATGCATCTGGCAACAATATTTACTTCACTGCGTGATTCTGCACTGAGCAATGTTGATGGCGAAAACTTTGCTGTTATCGGCTACCACTGCTCGCAGATTTTAAGGACAACTGCAAATTGTAGTCTGTAGGTGAAGCTGTTTTGCGAAACACATTTACCGAGATGTGTGTTCAAGTAATCATCACCCTGCAAGAACCGTGCGTATACCTAAGCTTCTCACCTCCGTGCCGCAGTAATTACGCTTCATGTGGATTCCGTGCTCCGTCTCATCGTTACAGCAAAATTAATCATGAAGAGTGGATAATGGGAGAACTGGATTACAGTAACAATCGATTGGAAAGTTCAGGCACGCCGATGTCAAATGAGCTGAAACACCGGACTAATATAGTGGTAGACAGAAGCCATGTTAAAGCGAATCCACAGAACCACAGTGACTAATGGATTATGAAGTTCAATATCTGCAGACACTCGTGAGAGTGCCTAAAGCAGTAAAACTGCCTCTGACAACCCCTAAAAATCTGTTGTATAGGAAAACAGACATTTAGTGAACTAGCAAAAAATCTAATCTACGCCCCATTCACTAGTCAAGCGTCCGATAGAATCTTGGAGATGGAAATACTTCCGTTGAGTTGGCGAAGACCTGGAGTACGGTCATCCACTGCATGAGGCCACCGGAAAAACTCGAGCAAAAGGAACACAAGCTCAGTGACACGTGCATGGTGCCAGGTCGCCTAACGACGGAGCAAGGTGATTTAGCCTGTTTAAAGCAGCCTCCTAAAGGCAAGGGCACTCATAAGTCAGATGGTACTGGGAGATAGGCTACGCTGAGCACTGGTGTTATCCTGACTTCTGTGTCACAACACATCGGAGCGTGGCTAAAGAAAACCGTGAACGCCTCCACCATGAACTCGCAACCAAGTGGGTTACGGCTAATCGTTGCGCGACTTGTACATAATGATGACTATGGCAGTGGACGCAAATCTTATTGCGTGGATTTTTGAAAACTAAACATTTTAGCTAAACTGTTGGTGCACCAAAACACTTCACTACAATAATCTCTCCCGTGAATGACCGTACTTTGTGTTGTCGATATAAAAAAACGTACATGTCCACAACAACGTAAATTAGGTCAGGGGATAGAACAAATGACCGACTTAAAGTTACCGCATCAAGTGGGATCCACCAGTGTTTTGTGGATTGGATGTTGGCTAGATCAGCATAGACTAGATTTAGTGATGCTCTGGAAGCCAGCTGACTTACCACCATCTTCTCTGAGTCGTCTCTTCAATCCAAACTGTGCTTGCACGTCTCGAGCTTACGCGCGACAGATGCGGTACGCTTGCTCGACGCGATGCAGTAGTGTTGACAAATGGTGAGGAGCGACTAGGATGCTGCAAATGACCCGAGCCTCGCCCTGAGGAGTACAAGCGCTTGGAGCTCCAGGGAGACTTTCCATAGTTCTGAGATTCATTGAACGTATCTTTTATGTGCCGCGGTTGAGTTGAAAGGGAATGCAACCTGGCCACGGGATTAAAGTCATCCTCATGCTTCCATTGTGAATACCGCACGGTTGGTTTGCGATGAGGAAACGAATATGCTCCGTTCTGAACAGCATCGCCGGGGATGAGAACGAATACCAACAAGAAAGTTACACTGCTTGAAAGAGGCATAACAGATATCCGTAGGACCGTCCTTCGTTGTCACTCTATAGTGGAAGCATTTGGGTTACTACTCCAGTACACAAGATTTTGGAGCATATTACATGCGACGTTATCGTTACCATAGAACAGAATAACTGCGAAAATGCGGTGCGCCGAAAGGTGGTGCACAACGCCAGGAGTTCTGCAGGAGGGGGGGTGCGTTTCTTGGTACCGACGCGGATAGCCAATCTGAGGCGAACTGCAGGTGCGTCTGTGCACGCTGGGCGAGTGCAGTCATGCCGTTGTGCAGATAGGGTGGCCAAGCACAATTGCTAAGGCGCCTATGCGATCAGTGCTTGTGAGAATTTTAATTTGATTTGCAGTGTATCCACCGTGAGAAATTCCGATATACGTTTCCATTGTGCTCGCAGCATTACCATTTACATCCTACTGAATGCCAGAATGTTAGAAGGCGGGTTTAAATAACACCTAGGTCCACACCAACTAAGTTGCCTGGATAGCTCGTAGGTACCTCCCTTGTTACTTACTTCTGTCCAGATTACCAAATGGAAAGCTGCCAGAGATGAGGAGTCATGTGGTCTCACGGGACGAATATTGAGTAACGTAAGCATGTACTGTAGACGCGTACAAATAGACAACGAAGAACTTTGAGGAAACTGCAAGCAACAAAGAGGGGCGTAAACGATGTATCCGTAGGCATTCATGGCCCAGATGGTGAAACAGAAGAAACAGAGGTCAAAAGACAGTGAAAAAAGTAGTATGGATATATTCCACGAAGGAGGTAGATCCATGTAGTAAAAGTAACTAGTCTAGAACGGCCTGCTCTGATGAAGAATATCGTATCAGAGGTTAAAAGAACTACATAGGTAGCATACAACTTCAGAAAGGTGACCATCAAACCAAAGGAAACAACAAAAGCTTGGAATTGCCTATGCTTAAGACCATTGGCGCTCGCTGCAGCCAGGGGGACAACAATGAGCAGGGGTCCGGGTTTCCGGTTTCTCAATGCATCGAATGAATGCAGACAAATGGTGTGAGATCAATGAAGATGGAATCGAAGTCTCCGGAAGTAAAAGACGGACAAAGTAAAACAGACAAAAGTCGTCGTGATATATTCGTATATGTCTGAAATAAATAAAAGTTGTAGTAATCGGAGTGGAATTACATGCAAATATGAAAAATGACCTAAAACTATTTAGAACCATAAGGTCGATGTGATAGCTTGCTTGCAGGCTGAGCCTATCTCCGGATCAACGATATCGGATCACCAAAAACGAATTGTTAGAGTGGATATAAGCTCGCTCTTGACACCGTTGCCCTCATATGCTCCCCGAACATCGGAGGCGCGCGATGAGTTGTATATAGATGTACAGAACTTCATCCACAAGCCAGATTAGCCTAGATGCTTTCCAAATTAGAAGTATTAACAACTTATCATGGCAATTCATATTCGGAAGAACGAAAAAATCATTGATACCGAGATCGCACTATTTCGCAAATAACTCCAAGCTGATGATCTCGAGCAAAAAATCAAACACCGTCGCATTCAGTGGATAAGTTTGACGTCGCCAAAACCGAGGAAAGCACGATAGTCAATGTCCAAATCCATTTTGATCACAATGTTCGAAGTGAAGGAGATTGCCCATTACAAGACGACTAACCAGCACGTGTACAAAGAGATATTGCAGAGTCTGCTTCGTTCAGTGCGTGAAAAGAGTTGAAAGTCGTGGCAGCACAACTCCTGGCTGTTCCACAATGACAACACACTTGCTCATATTGACCTGAGCATCCGGCAGATATTAGCCGAGGATAACATCGCCGTGCTGGAGCAACCTATCCACTCACCCGAACAAGTTCTGTGTGATTTCCTTCTGGTTCCCTAAGCTGGAGGGGATCCGTTTGTAAGATGTTAATGAGGTCAAAAAGGCCGAGGGTCCCGGAAGTATCCATCCAGATTTGCATGCAATCGTGACAACAAAGGATGAAAAAATGCATTACCGTAAAACCGGGTGATTGATTGTTTTTGCTTGGAATGTACCACACATTTACTAATGCTTTTGATAACGTTGTGAAGTGATCTGTTCATGGGCTATAGTGTTATAAGGCTGTAGAAAATATTGACTGATGCAGTTCTATAATCTTAAGTGAGTTGTTTTAAAATATCCACAATGGCCAAGGATCTCCTTAAGGGGGCCATTAGGACAACACATACAGAATCAATACTGTATAACACAAAGTTAAAATGGGCCACTGTTTACATGTAAAAAATTACAAAACCCACATCAATAAATACTTAAGCAAAAACCAAAAAATTTCCTTCTTCTTTGATGATAGAACACACTCGTCATCACAATCAATAAAGATTTCTAGTCAGTAGTCACTGACATCAACGACGGAGAACAAGTAATTGGCTTCTCTTAGATAAAGAGTAACTGCCGAGTTAATTACTAGTTCAGCACAAGGCTAGATTCCGGTGACAAGCTCCTCGGTTGGATCCAAGACACTTTACCCAGCCTGGATGATCAGAGCTATTGTTGCGTTGTAGTAAATTTTCGTCACCAGTGGCAAAGCGCATTTCTTTCAATTTTTGTTTGAATACCTTTGAAACGGAGGTGCTGGTGGCACCTGCACTTTCTTCAGTTTCCTCTGGAATTCTGCTCAGGACAGACTGGGGATCTATTGGGTACACGTCAGTTTTCCTAAACCCTGACTGAAAGTTTTCTGCAATACCTTCCCCCATGGTATTTAGTTGTTTGAGCAGCCCCGGAAACCTATACTTCTAGATGGTTTGGGCCATTTTGCCGCAGTTTTTAGATTTTGTCAGCATGGCCCTTCAACGGGTCTTCATAGGCCGAAAGGCTGGCAGAGGTGAGTTGAGTTAGGTGGGAGGCAACAAACAACAATATTGTTTTCATTCTGGGGTTTGACAATGTTAGGAGAAAAATGTACACTGAGATTGTCATCCAAAGGAAATAACGGCCAGTTTTCTGCGACATAAAGGTATTGTCACGTGTTGAAACCAGTATAAAAACAGGTGTTGTCAAGCCAGCCTGACCTTAACCTGTGATATTGTGTGCCTAGTGAACCATTCTCTGTCCAAGCGTCCCAAAACTTTTCGGCATTGCACACTACATATGGCGGCAATATCCCTCCATCACCGGCGCCAGCAAACATCAGGCTAATCGCTGACTTCGACGAGTTCATAATTCGCTCAAGATATTTGATGCATGTTTCTCTAAGAGTACTTGGCCAACTGGCCAAAGTTACTGCCAAAATAAAAAAGCTATATAACATTGGCCACAACTAATAACATTGGCCACAGTAACATAATGCATGATAAACTAGTTTGGATGAAAACTAATATGTGTGCTATTAGATATTCTCGAAGCGACAGCAGCCATGGTTATACTTACAATTTCTTAGAAACAGGAATCACAGATGAAAGTATACCGTATAGTAAACACGTCGTAACACTGGCCATCTTTGACAAAAAGTATGCCAAAAACTGAATATGCCAGTTCATCATAAAATGAAACAAATTAATGAGAAATGATTTTTCAACATATAAACAATTTACTACACACAAAATAAAAAAATAAGAGTAATCCAAGTTTTGTGCTCTTTTTCATGTTGTCCCAAGAAGCCGAAGTTACCCCATTTAACGGTATATTACAGGAGGATTATTCTGAAGGGGAAAACTCCTCGCGTGCAATTCAGGTTTGAACTAAATCATGTGACATCATTCCTGGAAGTTTTCAGACCCACTTAGTATTTCTCGCATGGAACTGGCTATTTATCCAGATCACAGATTGTGAGCATTCAGATCCGAAGTATCAAAAAATAAACGGAAAATGGTTACCACGACACGGTTACCAAGACACGTCAAACGCATTCCACTATAGCTAATTGACAACAAAACACGGTGGAATTTGCATAGGAGAGCAGAAACTATATCTATCCAAGTAAGAGCAAGTGAAGTAGTGTAGTCAGTAGCGTCTAAGATATAGATCAGCTATATGTAAAGTCAGAACCATGAGAAAACAGCAAGGACAATAAATAGTGATAAAACAATATACAATGGCATATCGGAAAATACCAAACCAATGTGGGTTTTACACTGCGCTCCGAGCTGAAGGTTTTTTTGCAGACGTTTCGCTGCCAGACTAGGCAACATCGTCAGTACGATTTTAAGGTCCTTTTTCGTAGAGCCTCGTAAGCGACTTCGAGAGTAAAGTGCTTAGTGATCTAGTTCTGCGTTGAATATCAGGCTTCAGTCAACTCACGTGCTTGCTGGCTTGTGGCTCTTCCAAGGGTTTTGATGTGCTCCAGGTCGAACTAGTGGTCTTCGGTACCCATATGCACGGACATCAACTATTTCAAATGCCAAATCAGCTGCGACAAAATCCCATATAAGAGTAAACTTTCCCTGCTTATCAGTCTGATGGGATGCGAAGCGAAGTAGAACGGAACGATTGCACAGTCAGAAAGTGAGTGGGGATCAGAACCACTCAGTCACCGGTAGGAAGTAGAGAGGTTTCAGGCAAACGAATGTTTACCTAGTGAACCCCATTCGCATCGTCTAACCTTATATACTAATCCACAGAACAGCTGCACTCCAGGAATGGAAAATTTCAACTGAAAACAATGCATCGACCAAAAAGAAAAATTAAAGCACTTCTTTGATTGCGACGGATTGTATACAGAAGACCATGACTAACCGAAGGATGACAGATGCACCATACTGACAAAATATCAAGGCCCGAAATAAATAGTATCAAGCCGCCTACAGCAGTGCCCAACACAAAGGCGCCAGTACACTATCAGGCCCGAACAACACGGTCGCTATGCAGAGGCCTAGACTACGCAGGGCTCTCCCAAAGGTCCACCCATCTGCGCAGATAAAAACTGAGTTGTCCTCAGTGAAAACGCTGCCAACGTATCCCACACAGTTCCCAATGAAACTACTGTATCCACCGGCCTCACCTCAAGTCAAAAGTCCGTCTCCTGAGCTGCGATCATGTTAATGCCATATCTACCGAGCAAGCTCAACAACTGTGAGGTGTCCAATGTCTCAAAAGCATCGAACAACCCCGTCTCTGCCCGGAGATAGGTCCACGGCATGGCAACTCATGTGTCAACAAACATACGCCTTCCCTTATAGTCTATACAATTACTACTGCTTTAAGGAACTATAAATATGAAGCTGCAGAGAGCACTCTCACCATTGGCCAGTCTCCTTCTTCCGGGGTCTCTGCATGTGTGTGCGGCGTTTACGCGTTCTGTCTAGCTTCGCAGTTACAAGTTCACGTCTGCCGGCTAGCTCCACAAGTCATCCCGATTCGACATGCCTACGCTACTCTGCATGTGGGAAACAACGAGTGAAAGTTCGTGCGTTCTCATTAGGACAGTCGAAACCCAATTAGGGAAAGATGGCACTCTCCCATCGTTGGAGACAAATCCTGACGTTCGTGCTCTGTGTTCGGTGGTCTAGAAGTACCCGCCGCTCACCGAGCTTCAAGTTGCAGTGATCAAGAAGTCAGTCGTAAACCATTTTGTCAAAAGTATCATCTACAGCTCCAGCAATCTGCATCGGTGGCTGAAGAGGTTACGGCTAACATCTCAATGCCTGCTATATCTACCTGATGGGATCAAGTAAATTCGAAACTCGTCGTGGAGTGGTGTTTTCAGGCGGACAAGACCCAATATCTACCTGAATAGTTCAAGCCAGTAAGAAACCGACAGTGAAGTCTAGTGTTGGAAGCTAGCAAGAACGAAACTCTTTGATGCCACGCAATCTCCAATGATTAAGCTCTAAGACAGGAGGATCATCGACTTTAGCTATAATTGTGTAGGAGTGATCAGACTGAGTTGGTCAGACCCCTAGATCTTGACCTGCGTGACGCTTGGAGGTGTCTACCAGGGAGAAAAGTAGCCAACGCAAACGCTGTTTCCCAAGCCCCCACGAAAGTACCATTTATAGCAGTGTTTAACAAAGCTATCACGTGACCGGATTACTTTAGCTGCCTCCCTATCCACAAAAAACATCTGCGTAAAGTCATGTTCACGTAGTCATATCCACAGTAGCTGTTCGCTAGTTAGTTGAGAGGCAGAGTGGAACACCGAACGAGTTCGTCCACATTTCATTAATGCACTGCAGCCAATATCCACCAGTGAAACTGGATAGGTATCGGCAATTATAACTTGTCAGGCGGTACCATAAGCACCAACAATGACTGAAAGACTCAGTTTCCACTGTTCAGCCCAAAATATGACAAGCTGAAAGGGTTTTACCTAGGATTTGTTATACAGGAGATACGATGGATATTAGGCACAAACTGGAAACTGAGTGTGAGCATCCCCCAGTCTCATCGCTACCACAGACTCAGTCGTCCTACTCCTCTCAATAGGTACCAGCTCCTCTGTAAGACGAGTGCACAACACTGTATCCACTCAAAGCGAAAGAAACCTTCTGTAGGCATTGTGTGCACTCGTATGATTCTCATCAATGGACAGCATACTGTGCAACTGCTAACCAAACCGGGTATCGTGGGACAGAGTCCTTAAGTGCCCACTTAATCAAATGTTCGAAGAATAAATCAGTAATGAACAAAGTCAATCGAAACTTATCGCTGCACACAGAATCAAATTATCTGGATCTCCATCCGCGTCAGACTAAACAGTTCACATCATAAGTCAGGCAGATGCATATTCTGCTGCCTCCAAGACGTATAAATAAAAAGTTAATCTTCATTTATTCAATTATTTTGAAGTGATGGCATCCGAAGTACGCAGCCAATATGCATCTTGGCATGGTGAATCGCGTTCAACGAGGGAGAAGCGACTACATCGCGTGATCGCCGCCCCGAAAGTCAAAAGAAGAACAGGGCGGTATGCCGTAGCATAACCAAGGATGAAATAAAACTGCATTCGCACCTCGAAGCAGCCTAATCAAGCGTAAGGAACAGCATCCGTACAGTGCAAAGTAAGCGGATGAAACCTAACGGAATACGGTCGCGGTCATTTTGAGTGAAGGAAATGTACAGGGCCCGCGTAAAAAAAATAAAAAGCACATCGCTGATCCTTACCATCAATGTGGGGCATCGATTTTGAAAGATGGTGGAGAGAATGGGAACATCTCAAGAGTTAATGTAGTGCGAAAATTCGCTAGTTTGTCGAATAGGGCTATCACACTAGCTAACCGCGAGAGTGTATCAGTACACGCCATTGCACACAAGTGGAGGCCTCTTCAGACACGTGGAATTTGTGGTTAACGACCACTTGCAGGGTGAATATGAACACGCAGTAAAAACAGTGAAAGTGCCGAGTTGCTATGCGCGGACATTCGTTCGTTCGTGATCACAGATCAGATAAGGAGATGGGAAAGTAGCGCGAGATCTGGGGATTCTCTTCGGTTGGTAAGACAACTCGTGGGGCTGAAGCAGGCAAGTTTACGTACGGATGAACACTTTTTGCACAGTTAGACCTAATCATTCCGCAGGCAATGAAAGAGACGAGGTTTGGCAGAGCAAATACTGTAGTATAGAAGTGTGGCACTTGTTCGGAGCAATGTTCATTAATGCGCGCAAGCAGACTATGAAAACTCCCAAAGAACAACTGTATGAATAATGAAAATGTGCCTATGAGCTGGACGTAACAATTATGCGGCACAGATGATTTTCGGATAAAAGAGCAAACCCTACGAGGTACGTAGGGTTCCAGAAAATGTCAAAGGTGTAGTTCTAACGGAGTTGTGTGTCCAGAAGTTAACTAGAGGGTTGGGATTACCCTGGTCCAAACGCCTGATGACCTCTGAGCTGCGAGGTCAATTGTCGTAACCTAACGGACAACCAGTTTCAGTATTTAACTCGCTCCTGGACTAATAATCGGTAATGTATGTCTACCCATTTTGTTTTTATATATGTAACTGTAGAAGCCTGATGAGGAATTATAGCAAACACATGTTCGTTTACACTGACTTCTAACGGAAAGTTTGCAACTGATGAACCGATTGAAAAATTAATTTAATCCAATGAATAGAAAGGCTGAACAACGGTTAGAACGCTCAGACAAATTTCATGTAGGTATAAGAAGTCAAGATGTAACTGAAAATCCCGCTAGCAGTTTCATTGTGACGTGGACGTTGCAGGTTCGCGCGAGTTGGATAGGAAAGTCCACTCAACAAAACATACAACGAGATTAACGTGACTTCAATAAGATGAACTGTCACGGAGAGCGAGTAGTTTACTGGAGTGATTCCCACTCCTCCTTATCACCACTACTCAAAAAGGTAACAATAAACGTGATGGTGGATCGCCAAAGAATGAAGTATATGAAGAGGTTTTCAAGTTGAAATACCTCTGTACCCGATTTACAATGGGATATTTGTGAAAAAAGAATGTGTGATTCGGGAAATGAACGAAAATATACGCAGCTCTGACAAACAGTCGACTCCCAAAAGGAACGTAAGGTCATTCACACATGAAATAAAACGCGGTCGTTGTCCAAAAATGATCCCATAAATGAGGTGGGTAATGAACGTCATGCGGATTCATCGTTAATCGATTTCAGAATCGGTGCAGCAACACTTAACGGAAAATACAACTTTGATGTCGCGTGAGCTGTGTGGCTTCTTAGGAGGCGCCAACAAACACTCGTTGCGCTGGAATTTGTCAAAGGGTTTCAACAGCTACACACTCGATTGCAGTAATTGATGTTTTCCAAACACTTGTGTACTCTCAAGATGATAATTGGAGCCAAGAAATCAAAAAGGCACAATGCAATGCGCAGGAGGAAAATCAAAAGCGTAAGCCTAAGAGACAAGGGGAACGCATGATTAATCGCAGGAAGGCAGCTAACGAGCAACTCCCGGAGGAACCAATCAAAGAAACTAGTTCTAAGCGAAACATTGAGTTGCAATTTGCATCAAATAACTTGTGGGCGAAATCCCATTAGAGATTCCGGATGACCATACCGGAAAGTTTACTACACAAATGATGGTTTGCGAATTCAATGCTTGAAAGTATTTATACCAAGGATTTTGTGGGGAGCAGTAACGCAGAAGACACGTGTCCGTGCGACCAAATATTCCAAGTACTGCGAGCAATATCTTGGTGACTGGAGACAAGGCAAGC
This sequence comes from Dicrocoelium dendriticum, assembly GCA_944474145.2. Classification (NCBI taxonomy): domain Eukaryota; kingdom Metazoa; phylum Platyhelminthes; class Trematoda; order Plagiorchiida; family Dicrocoeliidae; genus Dicrocoelium; species Dicrocoelium dendriticum. The sequence goes on from OX104070.1 coordinate 83,446,508, forward strand.
TGGTGACTGATTCATTTATATTTCTGGTATAACAGATGTGATAGTCAGGGCTCGTGCGCACACAAAGTCGATGTGGCGCAGGAAGCGAGTGAACCAAACTGAATCTGTCAATAAGTTGAGTCAACGGAATATCAGTTCAAATATGACGTGATATTTGGATAGGTTAAGGAAAACGATCACAAATAGGTAAATGTACGGAAATAAGAAGAGAATGAGTTCAGGTTGGAACTGACGGAAACAACATCCGATATGTTTGCTGAGAGATTTCAATGATAGCACACTTCCAAAATCTCAGTGCCGTGGGTAATCTACTAGATAAAGTATCTGAAAGTTCCAAAAAGAAAAAAATTTACGTATGTAGAGAAGTAGAACATGGTCCATCAGATGATAGGAATGCTTCTCACGACGACAAACAGGTACGTCACGGACAGAGAAGGAATGCTCTGAGAGAAAAAGACAATAAAAATAGCAAGCAAAACACTGCAAGAGTTCGGAGCCTGCGGTGGATTTCAACAACAAGGACAGCGCAAGAAGAAGAGAAAAATAACAACACGAATAAATAAGTCAAATAGGGAGAGCAATCATGCTCCACCGGAATATAGTGAGTCATGCTCCAAGAGCCAAAAGGATAAATATGTGAAGCATAGTGAATCCAAAAAATCGATGGAGCATCAATTGATGGTCCCTTCTTCCTCTAGCTTGGCCAAGAAAGTGGGAACACGAAATTCGGATTCAGTCTGAAAGATCGCAAGTAAAACATTGATAATTAGTGACGGATAAAAGTATATACATAACAGGTCCCATAAGTTGGTTCCGGAAATACAAAAACAAAAAATATATGGAGGCGAACAAATTAAGATAGGACAGGATAATGGCATCCTACGGGGGAACATTAATAAGTTCCTGCCTTTGACCATAAAAAGAGTTGTGAATTGACACATCTATCCAACATATACACCCATAAGATTGATGCACGTGGTACAGCGTATTTGTAGTTTTCTAGATAGATCAGGCAAAAGTCATCTGGTTGTACCTTAAACTAGCTGTCGGCAGTATGTTTGACTTATGAAATATCATCAAGACGTCGCCCCTTCAGAGGTTCCTTCAAGTACGGGAGGAAATAATAAACTGGCGGGACCAGGTCAGGTGGACGAAATCGAAACCCAGAGTGTTCAATTGGGCAGCCAAAATACAGGACGTGTGCACAAGTGCACTGTGCAGTAAAAAAGGATGCCATTGGTCAGCTTTCCACGCCGTTTCCCATTAAGCACTTCCCTCAGCTGGTCCAGGAAGCTAGCATAACACTGTCAGGAGAGACTGGAGCCCTGAGGAAGGTAGACCATCAACAGAACACCAATCAAGAAAAAAGGATGCCATGATTTTGGGGGCTGGAGTTTGGATGTGGAACTTCATCGGCCGCGGGACCTGGTTTGGCGTCATTGCTTTCACTGCCCCTTGGTTTCAAAGTCAGAGATATGAAGCTAGGTTCTGTCTTCAGTTTCTAACCTACACAAAAAGTCCTGTGCAGCTTCAACATGGCTTTAAATGTTTTCGGATGATTAAACTCGTTTCCGGTCAATGAGTAGACGTTTACGCACCTAATTGTGCTGAAAGTTTACGCATATCCAGAATAGTAGAGATAACAAAACCAACACACTGTTGTGAGATGTCCAGTATCTGGGCAATCTTTCTAGTGGATAATTGCCGATCATTCATGATCAGCTCATGGACGGCATCGCAGGTTTTGGGGTCAATTGAGGTTTGAAAACGCCTACTGCGGGGTTCATCTTGGATGTTGAAATGACCAGTCTTGTAACGAGATATCCAGTTTTGACAGTGTTACAAGAAAGACACCTTGTCCATTTTGAATCTCGTTCGCAGACCTTTATGGATACATGATGGCCGAGAATCAAGCCACTTGGAACTTTTTCTGCCTCTGAAATCACAGCATCTACCTAATAAAATTAATTAGTTAGATTCACAGACAGTCAGATAATAAGGTCTCATATGCCCCTACACATTTTTTCTCGTTTTATCTGGAAGGGAGAAAAACCATGAACTTAGCAACATCCCCTCGTGGAACCAAGGTTGTGGAAATAGGACAACAACATGTAAAACACCCGAGACGCCGAGTAAAAAACAATCGGGTGAGTCATCAGCCTGCATTGACATGGATTATAACTCCAAATAAGCCAAGTCACCGGAATAAATTCAAATAACACTCGATCATCGACTAAAGTGCAATGAGCTGAGTTCAAAGTCCAAATACCTTTTGAACATGGTCAAGGTGGAGCCACAAACAGCCGAGTATGGAAGATCGTTCCACAGTTGAAAGACTCAAGGGGACAAGTAATGTCGTTGATAATCTAGACGACTGTGCTATTAGCGTTATTTTAGCGTTTGGACTCTGCTTCAAAAGGTGGGGTCATACATGATCTAGTATTTATTGTCATCATGATGTAGTTACGTGGCCGCCAGCAGCGTCCACGAACCAATCCAAGTTTCGCCAACCGTTGCTAGTACGCAAGGTATAGGCCCTTTACATTCTTAGCTGCTCGATGCTGTGTGGTGTTGAGCGCTGCGAGGTCACGCTTTAGCTAAGGTTGTCAAGCCTGAATGACATTATAGAGGTGGGTATGCACGAAGGCATTGAGTATAAGATTGATAAATCCAAAATACCGATTACCATTTGTAGAAGACTAACCACTTTGAAGTGGATTAAGAATATAAAGAGTAGTTAAGGTCGTGTCCGGTCAGTAAAAGATGGTCGCGCTCCTGAGAGGTGGTCTACCAGTCGTACACCACAAGCGAATGCGAACAACTCGATACTTGACCGTGTAAAAAAGCAGCGCTTTCCGTATCGAACAATGGATGGAATAGAGTCAGACGCGATGGAAGCAGAAACGTATTTCTGAGAGTCCAAAACTGTAAATCCAAAGCGTTCGGCGAATATAAAAGGACTTGATGATAGCGGATACCTGACTAAGATTAGCAAACGGGTAGTCGTCGAGTCATGGTAATGAGACTATATCCGATAATGTGAACATTCCAATAGATCGGCATTTAAAAAACAACAATCTGGTGCACCCAAACAGGTAGGCGAAAATAATGGCGCCACTCGAATAGACGAGAGCGGTTTTTCACCTACCTTGGTGACTAGGTCGACCAATTCAATCAAATGCTTGATACCAATGCAGAAGCTGAAAGAAAAAAAACAAGAATGTGAAATTATTTTGCAGAAGGCATTGATTTCGCAGAAATTAGGTCGGCAAATTCAACCACAAAGTGATTTCAGGCTACGCGTAAAAATAGTGTACGTCAGAGTCCCGAGAAATTCGATGACCTGAACTAGTTGATCATTTTGGTAGCAAGGGCCGAAACTCGAGCTGCGGAAATGATGAGAGCATCGGATGAACATGATCAAAGGTGGATAGGCGACAATATGGATGGCTGAAGTGCATGAGTGCGCAAAAGGAACGGAGCCGAGGTCACAATAGAGGATGCGAGTCGCAACCCAACCACACAGCGCGCTCTATAAATTCAACTTGAGGAACGGAGTAGTTTGGAGAACCGTCACAGATGTGTATGACAAAAGAAACCGAGCTGGTAAAACAAGTCCCGGTTTAGTGAATGCAACTAAGAGGACAGATAATCGGAAAATTGACTCGAATGAAACTGGGATAGTCAGGGTTTGTAAATTGGTGGACTGCACAATCCGATTGGGGGAAAAATACACGGTAAAAAAGGGCATGAAAAGTAGAAACTAAGCCACAGTGCACAAATTAGAGATGAATGGCGATGGGATTGCTGAACCCATGGGACCAGTTTGTTATACGGGCGAACTGATGTGATTAATCGGGGGAATGCAAAAGCGGCCAAAAGAGAGAAATGTTAAAATTCGAAATCGATCGGCTACTTATGAGTAGTTAAGTTGCATATAGATACTTGAAACGTTAGTTTGTGGCTTAACGAGCAACCTCTACAGGCATGCAGGATAGATCGCTGCAAACTTGATCGGTCGTGATAACAGAGAAATAAGACGGCTCTCAAAAAGGTGCAAACCACTTCATCGTGAGCGTCGGGACTATGCGGCTGTCAGTCTATGTGGATCAGCTCTATGTGGATCAAATCCACCGAGGAGGCACGGAGAACGCTATGATAAAACCAATGTTGGAAACAAAGTGGATACTTACTGCTTATTGTTGATAGATCGCTCGATTCGTTGCCGATCAGCCACGGCAAATCGATCATCCTCCTCCAGGGCTGCCATAATGTGAGCTGGTTTGGACATTGCGCTCACGTGAATGTGCCAAGAAAACGCTTGTGTCAAGTTTTGGTCGGCCAATTCAGCACGACAACTCGTTGTCGCTAACACAAGCATCCGCCGACCCTGTAGAAGAAAACGAAAAAACCGTAAATCGTCTTCCAGGAATACTGGTCATTGCTCGAAATGCAACATATGTTGAGCGTTCGGAGATTGTGGCAGTGACCGGAGCGTCGGTGGCACAGAAGCTAAAGCGACGACGCGGTAACTATAGGTTCTGGATCAATTCCATCACAAGACGGCAATAATACAGTTGGTTTTCCAAGCCAAGAAAGTTGTCAGCGAAACGCGAGTCAGAACAAAAAACAATAGCCCATCAACCTCAGGATGCGAAAAATAACCAAAGCGAAGCATGGCACTATCGTTTAATCGATAGACAACCGCAGTGAAGGATCTGGATCATACAAGCAAAACTTAGTCAAGATATTCGCATTTCCATTAACGAAAAGGATGAACATGTGGCCACGGATTTGTTACATATCCTATATGATCAAATCGACCTCATCCGGTTTGCATTCCAAGACACTGGACCTTGTAGCATGTTCTCGAGAAAGATAGCTTCCGTTTCGTGGTCTATAACAAAGTCCTGATTGCATTTTATGTTAAAAAAGTAATGGCAGTCAACACAGTTAGGCAACGGAAAATTACGGAAACACGTTTCCAAGGAATCGTTCTATATATGGATCTAACATGTAACAGCTGTAAATATGGACAAGAGTCATGCATAGCTGCCAAGGTACTTGGATTTCCGGACGACTTTTCCAGCTGGTCCCCACCAAGGGTCAGCGAAAGAATGGACCCATGCCAATGTTGGAGGAGGACTTTGGATTTCGAGGGTGCAAAGCATAGCCCTAGTCGAATGACTGCCAGTGCAACTTGGCAAGCTTGTGAGCTGTCACTGATTATGACAATCTCGTCGGCATACCCCAACTCAAGAAGTCGCTCATCAGCAAGCAGCTAAACACCTCGAAACTCGTGTCTAATGTATGCCATTTATATGACTTCATCGATGGCGAAGTTAAAAAGGAAAGACGACAGCAGGCAACCTCGTCTCACACTGATGGAGATATGGAAGGGCGGCGACAGATTGTCATAAGCCCTCATTCTGCTCGAACTATGCGCGTACATCGCTCTGATAATGTTTATGTAATTCTCGGGCACACTTTTCCTGAGCAGGCAGTTCCGAAGGGCACCCCGATCAACGGAATCGAAAGAACATTTGATGTCGAGAAACATGACTACGGTGGGTCCCCAAGAAAAATGGCGGTGCTCCCACAATTGCCGTAAAGTAAAGAGGTGGTCAATTCAGCTACAATTTCGACGAGACCCAGCTTGCTCCTAGCGAATCTGGTTTATGCGAGTGCCAGCCAGTCGACGGACGACGACAAGCAAGGCAGTTAAGATCAGATTGATCCCTCTGTGAATGCCGCAATTCGAACGCGAGTTTTCCTTGAAAATCGGGACTATAATGGAGCGGATCGTCTGCTGCGAGAGACTCCTGTTCCCACAGCTTCACAAGTAAAATTTGGAACTCATTTACAAGAGCAATTCCTCCGGATCTGAAGTGAGCTGGAAGTAGTCGTTATGCTCCTGTGGCCCCGTTCGACTTCGGCGCGTAAAGGCGGATAAAAAGGGACTAGGGAGTAGGGTGATCAATGGCCGATAAGGAAGATGGCAACTCTGGTTGATTAAACTGCTTTCGGTGTTCGGCCCAACGCTTCAAACATTTCTACAAGCTGCGAATTGGTTATTGACTCCCGTCCCCTACAGTTGCGCCAATACCAGGCTTCTTGCTGCCCGTTTCACGTATCACACGGAATAACTTCGGAGAACAGCAGCTCTCTCCATTTCAGATGAACGATGAGACCACCAGGCTTTGCAGTTTCTCTTCAAGCTAGCAAGCAGTTTCGCTCTGAGGTTTCCACACTTCTAGTTGTGTTCGCTTACAGCAGGAATGTGTCGGCGGGCGTCCAAAGATTCTAGACTGGGTACAGATCCTATGTCCAGATTGGCGATTTGATTTGTCACAAGAAAGGACGCCTGCTGTTAATAGCATCTGGTCAGTGATCTTCAACTCTGTTCAGTGGGTGGGGTGGGGCCTTTAAATCGGCCGTGCCATTGTCACTGAACATCGTATTTACAATATCGCTATGGATACATTAGTTTTCTCAGGATATGTCAACATGGATATTAGTAAAGCTCTTTCCAAGATCACTGCTGATGTCCTTCGCATAATCTTTGAGAAAAAGTCAAGATACGGCGCACCTAAACATGCACTGTCCCGAGTAAAAATCTAGCTTGCAACGCTGGCATTAAATTATTTTGTCCGGAACTGTTTCATTGTTGCTCTTTTACACTGATGGTTTATTCAAGTGGCAGTTCTACCCAGTGTCCGTTTATTCGATCCTACAAATTAAGTTCAGATTATGTAATTTTAGCTCATCCGTTGTCGATATTGTAAAGTGCTGATAATGTACCCATCTGGATACATAAAGCTTAGTTTGACTTGACTCGACGTCAGCGTACTCTGATTCAGAACATCTAGCTTCGACAGTTGGCAAGTGTCTATACGCTCACAGTGCCATTGCGGACGTCCGCCATAAAGTACCCGCAGGTCGGCACATACGAATGCGTGGTCGGAGTCCACGCTTAAGCTCCAAAGTAAGCAGCAGTTTTGGCCGCAACCTCTACAACGGTAACCGATCGCGATTTGCATCTATGGCTAGTCCGAGGCTGATGGGCGCCATGTCACTCATGTATGAGTGCTGTCTGAAGTTAGTGCTCGAGAGAAAAGGACGAGCATTTTCACACAGGTGTAGCAACCGCTCACCGTTATCATCCCGAGAACCTACAATGTGTTGGCCGCCCATATGCAGCTCATCAGTGGACAATGAAAGCAGACAATATTCCAACTTGGGCGTTCAGATCGTTAGCAAACCCAACAATATCCTTGCTGTTTCCGAAAAGGAGCTTAACCAATTGGTGATAGAATCCATCTTTCAACGAATCAGCGATACGGTTTGTGGGGCACTGTCTGTACCCGCGTGACTTTGAGCCTTGGAACGAGGCAGTCAGTCTGACGGCGCAAATCCGGCTGTTGACTGGGATCCAAACGATCAGGTCAGCTTCAGCCCGGCATGTGAAGCTGTATCATATCCGGATAAGCGCAATGAGAAAGTGCCCCCAGTGAGTCATGTGGTGGATCGCAGGGAAAGCACTGAGCTCTAATATTGCAAGATAACGAGAATGAGCTTGCATAGCTGAGACTGTAATTGTCATATCTTTAGGAGAACTACTGTTCGCACCCACTACAGCCTTGATTCCAAGTGACCAAAATCACAGATGGTTGAAAACAATCGAAAGTTGACTTGTACAGAGAATGTAAATATAGTGAAAACGAAGCGATATAACACTTACTCTCCCAGCCGTAATAATACATCCACAGTCTGTCAAGGGAAGTCATGAAATGTAGAACTGGATAGGAGCTTTAGCTTTCAAAACTAATTCATGTGGAGGAGCTAGAGACGACTGGAACCGGCAGCAATGGGCACTAAGAATCAGGCTTCGGGTGCTTGACCACACTTTGCGAGAAGCCTGAGAATGTGGATACTCGAAGCGCCTATTGCACTAGCTCAGTAGAGAAAACATAAACTTCTTCCGCGGTTAATTTTAAATGATGGCAGCTGTTAGAAGGGAAAACTGATTAGCAGTTCCACAGATGAATCGAATTGTAGGTGGATGACGCGTTTTTGAGAATAAGATCTGCGTCAGCAGGAAACGTGTGTAGATGAGAGTATGAAATGCACAAGGTCACTGACGAGGAAGATGGATGGTCTAACTAGCCACAGGACTAGGGTTTGGAAGGTGTACGACGGTGGCTCAAGTCGAGTACGACGTCACCATCGCTTAGCGAATATCGGAGACAAAACTCGGAGGAGATCAACACGTTCACGAGTAACTATGAGTGCCAGTATGAACAGCCGCCGTCAAAGTGGAGCAAAGTGCGCGGGATACAACACCCAACTAAAGAAGTGCCGAGAAAGTTGAGGGTAGAGTGGTTCAATTTGAAATCCTCCTCATAAAGCAGGCAAAAAACTCCACATCTAAACAGACATATCGATTACTGGTTTCGGGCAAAACCGGTATTCCCATATTCAAAGATTTGATAAATTGCCGATAGCGCCAACGGATTGGAGAAGAGTGTACAATCGTTGGTAGCGTCCGGTGTCGGATTTGCCTGTCACTGTGGCCAGCCACAGGACACCTGCGCCTACAGATGGACCATGGGTGGCTTGCACTAGACCATTCACAGCTCCATCTACACACTTTATATCCAGTGGAAACTCGAAGGAATAAGACCAGGAGGCATGTGGATGGAAGCCACGTTTCATCAACGGAGCCGGCCCCCACTCCTTCAACATGCTCGACAACAGCATTCCTGTCTGTCTAAATTGGGAATTATGCATATCAGACGTACACAAAGCGGTGGTTGGGCCGTATTCCGTCCCACACCGGATGGAACCAGTCTTTGAGCCTAGCAGGGGTACGGTGATCGTGTAGCCCGTCCTTCAAGCAAATATTAGAAGTCTCCTGAAGCCAATGATCGGGGTGGAGCGTGTTAGACAAGTAAGCACCCTGTCAACATTCACATCAAGCGAGGCAACGCCAGGGATATCGAACAACCGAGACATAATTTAAAGAAAAATAAACATGCGAAATTGTCAAGGAATAAGCGGCAAAATAACAAAAAATGGGGAACTCAAATAGGGTGGAATGCTTGTTTTCAGGTTTTGAATACAAATCGGTTTTGGTAGGGTTTTATTGTGGCCACAATAAAACCCTCCCAAAATCGATTCGTATTCAAAGCCTTCTGAAATCATGAAATCCCAGTCGGTTCCAAGCATACTCCGAGATATGGAACACTTATTATTCAGATTAAGGAGATCTAGTTTAAGTGAAAGTATAAGTCTGTGTATCCTGGCTGCGGTGTGCGTAATAGCAGCCTCAGCATGAGATAAAGGAGTTATTACCATTTTCAGTTCCCATTATTTACAGATACCACCGGACACTTAATAGCTGATGAGGGATGAGTGTACTATACTACAATTATAACAACACAACTGTTCGAACCTAAAAGAACAACAACTATTAAATGCTGTAAGCTTTAAGAGGCTCTTTGGTAATCATGACCTTTAACTATGAGGCATTGTTCAACCAGGCCGCATCGCCGATGCCGCCTGTTGGTGATTTGTGACACGTTCCCAGTAAGTCGCAACCAATCACTTTGTTGAGCTGGATCTTTTGATGTGATCAAGTCACTTTGACTATTCGCTCGCATGTCGATCACCAACGTGAGTACGTAATTCCTGACGGTATTGAACGTGGTTGTGTGGATACTTACGGTGGTCAGATGACGTGACAACAGAGAGGAAAAATGAGTATGGGACACAAGCGGAACGATAAGTGTTGCCTTCTTGGACAAACGATCACGGAATCAACCAGATCAGAAGTGGGAAAACTGAAGGACTGGCGTCATTCACAACTTGATGACGTGTTCCGATCATTTACCTACATCAAATGTTAGTGTTTCAGACCAAAGATTGGAATAAATTGCGCCACACGCTTGCTCTGTCATTCACGATTATCGCTCTAGTGCACATGACCATAATTTGTGGACCGAAACAAAAGCGAAGACCCTAAAGATGGCCGGGAGTATTGTCATACAATGTAAAAGGATTTGGAGAGTGGTTTCACTGGAAAAGCGAGAATACATCCGATAAATTTTGCAAACGACATGATTATAGGAAGCAAAGTTAAAAGCAAACAGCAGATAACAAGCAATGGTGGAACAGCTAGGTGGACGCGTAATTGGGATGAGGGGCGTTAAAACACACGGGTTAACGAGTGGTGGAGGTTGCGAAACATAACGTCCAACTCACCGCCTTCAAAGGTTGTGATACAAGATCTCGAATGGCTTGCACGATGAAGTTGGAGAAACGAGGCCCTACGGGATTGTATTCAATAAGACCTTCAATGTTGTCCACGATCACAACACTAAGGGGGGACTTCGCGCCATCGTCAAATATCTGTTCACATGCAATGGAAAAGCATGGGTCCGTTTTAAATCAATTATCGGAAAGATAAATCACGTGACAATCGAAAACGCTACAATGGAATACCGAAGATCGAGTATGTAGGTAATGAAAACTCAAGTGTGCTCAGAGAACAAAGAGCATAATGCCCATTGGTATTTATAGGCTGTAGTAGAACGAATATCCAGGATGAGAGAAAATGCCAGAAAATAGGTAAAAAGAAGAGACCGAGTGCTAAAGCGTAATGCACCATACAGGTATTCAGCGAAAAGGAACCAACACACGGCGAGTATCGTAAGGTCACAACAGGTTAGGTAAAGAATGAGGGAATGGGAGATGGCTCCCCTTTGGTTTTTACCGCGTCGAAATCGAGATACAGGTTAGATAACCGCAATGAACATACAACCAATGAGGGAATTGGCACTACATTCTCAAGTGAACTGTGTGGATCCAAAAGTAGAAGGCAGGATGGATCAACAACGCTAAATTTAGCATCCAATTATTGTTTCTCGCCATCAGCCATGTCATCCCAAATGAGGCAAACAACCCGATGGTGTCCTCGATAGAGTATGGTAGGGCCTATGCGACAAGTGTCGGAGTAAGCGCAATTCGTTCAATGTGGTTGTCCATCCGTCGAAGCAAAACAAATACAAATAACCTAAAATTCAATAACGAAATTCACCGTTGGGTACATGGTGGTGTGATCCGATTCAACTAATGCCCTATATGTAACAAATCACCAGGAATTGAAAGGAATTGGATGCAGATAGTCACGTTTCACTGCTCCAGATGAGTGGAAAAGAACGATAACAAGCGTAGTCCTGCATACACACATATGCAGACTCAGGAAAAGTATATTTTCGAGATAAAAGGCAGTGTTAATCACTGAAATAGCTGAACAGTATGGAACAGGCACTCTATCTGTTATCGTAATGAAAAATTGTCAAAAGCAGTTGTGATTCTGTGGCAAATCTCCAAGGAGAACGGAGAGATCAAACTAAATCCAGTCAAGGAAAACGTTCTGTCCTGTTGGACTCGACAGAAAACTGACGCTTTTGTCTACTAATGAGACGGAGGATTTTGAGGAAATTCTACTGGTTCGTCCAAATGGTGAACACGCATAGCTGTTTTGTAGCGGTAATCGTGACCTCGGGAAGCCGTCCACTGTCCGCTGCAATAGTAGTAGGCTGCATGGCAGTGGATGATAATTTGCGCTATATCTCCGTTAGTTTGCAATTGATGACGGTCTGGCACCGTCCCCCACGGTTCATTAGCATCAGCTACCGGTTAGTTGGCGCAAACTGCTAGCGGTTCCGTGTAGGACGTCCAGAGAATGCTCACCACCGAAGTACCCGAATGGGGCGAAACGACCGTTTAGTGCCAATACGGAATGGGGGTTAGACTAGCTGGTGTGTGATCTACTCGGGCTAATTAGGTCCTACTCCCAAGGCCGTCCATCCGGATCCGCTCTCATGTGCAGAAATGGAAGGTGAGATCAGACGGTTGAAATTGAGCAAGGCCGCAGCAGCAGATAGACATCACTCAGCACTCCTTCAATTTGGACGATTACATAACTTACTAATTAATCTATGAGAGCACTTACCAGATCTTTACTTTATGTCAATTGTTGTAGTACTGCCTTTTTTATTAGCGACCCACCGTAGCCATGTTCCTAGACATCAGGGAGCCCTTTGATTAGACTGATCGATGTGCCCTTAAGGACTGTCTACTGAAAAAAGGTGTGCCAGATAAACATACAAATGTCATAAGAGCAGTGTACGCGCATAGTTCGGGCACAGTGAAGGCTTAAGGCAAACTGCTGCCGCCTTTCCATATCTGCAGCGGTGTGAAACAAGGTTGCCCGCTGTCACCTTACTTCTTTAACTTCACCACTGATCGTCATGGAAACGGCGTTCGCAGGGTGACTTAGAAGGTGGGAAGCTTCTCCCAGGTGACCGACTTCCTGACTGGAAGTATGACGAGGACATCGTGCTCATCTGCGACAGATCCGGAACCTGCCAAGTTGCATTGGATAAATTAGCTCTAGTTGTCAGTCGTTTCGGCCTATGCTTTGCACTCTCGAAATGCAAAGTCCTCCAAGATTGGCAGTGACTCACTCCTGCACCAACCCTTCACAGTAATCAGCTAGAGGTCGTTGCGAAATTCAAGCACCTTGGCAACTACATTAGTACCGTTGGGAACGAAGATGAGATCTCTAACCGTATAGTAAAAGCTTGAAGCGCTTCTGCTAATCCACGCCACCTGTCGCACTGGCGTGATATCACTCGCGCTTTGGAGGGCAGAAGGATATATCCTCGTAGATCCTCCTCACCAAGGAATCTGGCATGAACTCCCCATACTGAAGCGTCATAAAGCATCAGGTATCAGTATTACGCCGGTACGCAGTATAGACGCTTCGCTGCCGCGCAACCACTACCGCACACTAAGGATATTGCGAAGGACGCCCTGCCCCTACGAAAGCTCGAAACCGCGACGCAAGGCTAGGAGACAAGCCCGTTACCTCTGGGCTACGGGCCCGCGAAGCGTCATAAAGTACTTGGCCCGGATGGTTCATCTTCCGCTCTCTTTAAAGATGTTGGCGATTCGCTAGTACAAGAACTTACTGCTTTGTTCGCAGAAGTCTGGTTAAAAATGGAGGTTCCATCGTCTTTGGGTGAGTCATCAGTCGTCCTCATTTTAAAAAAAACCTGTACACAATGGGCTCCAACTACAGGTGTCTCAGCTTGATTCCAGTCGTTTGCAAGATGCCGGTGTCCATCATACTTAGAAAGTTATCCCCAATGAGCGAATCACTACAACGTGAAGAACATACCGGGTTCCGCCCTGCTCGTGGCTGCATGGATCAAATTGTTACACGTTATTAGATCCTCGAGCTCCGCCAGCTGTATCAAAAACCAAGGATTGTCGTGTTCCTGAATATTCGTGCTGTCTTCGATTCTGTCGAGGGCACTGCATTGTGGCACTGTCTGTTGTGGAATGGCGTTCCCGGGCAGTTCGTTTTCGTACTGCGTGCTATGTACAGTGACATCGGGTAGACTTATGGCTTATGGCAAGTATTCGCCTTCCTTTGTTATCACCAATGGAATTCGAGAAGGATGCTCTATCTCCCCATTCCTGTTCAATGTTGCTACTGAGGATGTTCTCAAAATTGCTTTGAAGGATTCGTTGAACGCTGACGTTGGGTGCCCCCCTCAGGTAGTCGAGTAATTAATACTGACTTCGCTGATGATATCGTCTTGCTGAGTGACGATCTACAGGCCGTTCAACTTGTACTTAACCACCTGACGATTGAAGCGTCGAAGTGTGAATTGCACTTTTCCCCATCCAAGTGCAAAGCTTTTTCAAGACTGGCAGATTCCTGTACCTGCACGCACTCTTGATGGTGAGAAACTAGAAGTTTTGGATAATTTTGTTTATCTGGGAAACTGCATCACTATAGGTAGAGTTGCTGGAGATTTCGATGCGTATCCCAAGAGCGCGTCTCGCTTTCTCTAAGTTGAGGCACTTGTACCGTCGTCATGACATCAGTCAATCCATCAAAAGGCGCGTTAATTGTGCGAGTGTTCGCGCTGTACTGCAGTACGGTTGAGAGAATTGGTCTGTTCGCACCGTTGACCTACTCCATCTCCCTGTTTTTGAACACCGTGGCTTGCGGTACATTTCACGTGTGTGAAGGCTGCATCCCGTAACCCATGTGGAAGTTAAACGTGTCTTGGATGGAGGCAGCAACTCGCTCGAGGAGCTGCGTCAGCTGCGGTGGCCTGGACACGTACTGCGCACGCCCGTTCATCATCGTTTGTGTAGGGTGTTGTTCGTGGCTGCTGGACCGGGCTGTATGAGACGGCGCGGTGGACAACCTACAACATTAAGAAGCGGCATGAAATAGCTGACGAAAGTGTTAGCCCCAGTTAGTTGTTCTCGACCCGCTGACTGGGGTTTCAGATATACAGAAGCGCGCTGGTTGGAGACCTAGAAAATCATGACTCAAGTCCGACGTATGTCCCTGTGTGTTTCGGTAATTTTGCTTCCCTTCCCTAATAAAACGAACCATTAAAAAACTCAAAAACATTGTCTCTTTTTCCTATCTTGTTTTCTTATTCCACCATGGATGGTTAATCAGTTATATCGTGCTCAGCTGACTTTGCTTCCACTACTCACACACCTTAACATGTCACTTGTTCAGGTGTTGCCAATAACTTTTATCAGTTATCAGCTGATTCTTATCTCTATGATTCCAGGCACGAGCGTTTCGTCGACGCCCACAGAGCTCGCTCAGTGGCCCTCCTTCGGCCCCGGTCCACCTTCCATCTGGCACGCTTCAATGTACACTTAAGCAGATCGGGCAGCAGGCTGGATTTGCGCGCACCTTGGAATCCCTCGCCATCAATTACTGCCGTCTTTCCGAAATCCGACTGCAAGATTCAAGTACTGGGATTCGGTCGTAATCTCCCACCAACCACAGAGCCATATTTCATCTACGTCTATCGGGCGACAGAGGCAGCTGCGGCAGACTTGGCTGGCTTTGGTGTAGCGCCAAGCATCAAAGCCGGGGCCGTACTGCTGGACTAGTTTCCGATTAATAGCCGAATGTGTGCAGTTCGGCTTCGCGGATCATGCAGGATTAGCAGATGTCGTGATGACAGACGCAACTTGATTTTGATACCAGCTTACGGTCCAAATGACTGCAGTTGCGACTCGGTCAAGGACGACTTCTACCGTGTACTTCACCAGCTCTTGAGCAGAGCTTGCAAAACCGGTATTGTGGTTCATGGTTAGGATTTAAACGAAAGGGTTGATCATCTATTAGCATGCGAAATTCACCTCGGTGGTGACCATGCGCTCGACGACAGCCGCTCAGATAATGGAGAGACTTTAACGACCGAAGACAAGCGTTTGTTTCTCTTGAGCACCAGCCTCCGGCATGGTAGGAGGCGTTCTGCTACTGGGCGACCCCCTTCCGCATCTCAATTATGGTCTCATATTGATCAAATCCTAATCAGTTTCAGATGTCGAAGTAATGTAAAGGACTGCAGAGCGATTTGGTCTATATTTATTTACAAAGACCACGCTATCGTCTGTGTAAACACCTGCATGAGCTTCGGATAGTCCCCGAAAACGGAGTATTGTAAGCTGGATACAAATAAACTACCTACCTTCTCGGTTCAGCAGAGCTATCAATCTTCCCTGACCGATGCATTGAATACAGTGGTTTGAGATTCAACTTCTCCCCGGGAATTGTGAAATCGAGGCGTAGCTTGTGGAGATGATGTTGGAAAAGGGGGCAGCGCAACACTGCCAACCGACGGGCGTTAGACCACATTCTGCTCCATGGTGTCTGGACCTACTACAAACGAGTTGCAGGCAACGTGTACATGAAATTCAGGTCCTGGGGCCTCTGGCAGTTAGCGACCACTCGATTGTGTTAGCCAGCTTAAAGTTGCCGCTGACATACTCGCGTTCGTCGGAGCCGTCATACAAT
Organism: Dicrocoelium dendriticum; assembly: GCA_944474145.2. NCBI lineage: Eukaryota > Metazoa > Platyhelminthes > Trematoda > Plagiorchiida > Dicrocoeliidae > Dicrocoelium > Dicrocoelium dendriticum. Next base: position 83,462,424 of record OX104070.1, read on the forward strand.
TATTGGAAGACCGACTACGATGGTCTCAATAGAACCGCTAGTGAAGTGGACTGATAGCTACCGCAGGATTCAGCTGTTGAAGCTTGCTGATTATATAAAAGAGAGTGCGTATTCATTGTGCGCTCGTTTCGTACCCCTCAAGTATCGGAAAGCTGGACAAGTGAAGACAAATAGTTCGACAGAGAGTACGGTCAATTGGCTCGACGTCGACGCGTACTGTGGAATAAATTCCTCGTGTCTGGCTCTGTCGATGATTATGAGGAGTACAAAAGGCAGCGGAATCTACAGAACAGCGCAAACGCGTTGACAATTCGAAGAGAAGCTTGAAACCTCAGTAAAGACAGCCCCCAAGAGGAATTTTTCTTAGTGAAGCGGCGCCTGATGCGTACAAGTGACGTATCTGTGTTAGAGGGCACTGACGTACAACCTCTGGTTTCCAGCTTTGAACGTACGTCCGCATTGACGGAGCATTTCGCTTCCGTATTTAGAAGTGAGCAAGCGCCTATGCCGAGCTCCACGTGTGCAGCCCGTACCTAACCCGATGGCCTGGATTGCGGTGTAGATGTCTGCAGTCTAATGGCCAGTCTTGACGGCACGAAACCTGCAGGACCCGATGGACCTCACTCGCCAATTTTTAAGTCCTTATCGGTCATCATCTCGCCTGCTGTAATGGATCTGTTCAATAGGTCGCTGCCCGAGGGTGCAATGCCGAGGGACTGGAAATGTTCGGTAGTGAAGCCGATTCTATAAGGCGGTGACCCATGAAATGCGAACAATTACCGGCCGATATGTCTCACATCTGTTTTGGCGAAAGTGCTCGAGAAGATTGTGAAAATAGGTTTTCTCCAGCTGCTGCGGTCGAAAGGTCTCCTAACGCCGGCACAGTACGGCTTCATGAAGGCCCACAAGTGCATCACCAAACTGCTGTTGACGCGGCAGGAATGGTCGCAAGCGTTGAATCGGGGAAGGTAGTGGATGTTATCTACATTGATTTAAGTAAAGCTTTCGATAAAGCGAACCATGAGGTCCTGTTCCACAAGCTGAGGATGTGTGGTGTTGGTGGTGCATTGCACCAGTGACTCCCTTAGTTGGAGAAGATGGTGAATTCAGTTGGATAACGACTTAACGGAATGGGACGCGTCCACAAGCGACGCACCCCAAGGCACAATACTGGGGCCCGTATTACTCCTAATCCACATCAACGAAGTACCTCAGCTTCTTCGGCTGCCCTGCGCATTGTATGAAGACGATCTGAAGAATTGGATTATTGAATCTTCCGACGACTATGACGTCCTTCAGTAGGACCTCGATCGCGTTTGCCAGTGGTTTGCAGTAGTAGACATCCCGGTCAACCCGGCCGTCCTCGTTTATGAGCCTGGATAAGGGCGGTAATGGGCGTGTGTACATCTGGCCGGTCACCCATCTCATCCCACCAGTTCCGTAAGGGATCTAGGCGTACTCTCACACTGATCTGAAGTCTGTCGACAACACGAACAGACTGTACGGAAACAGACAACGACTGGTTGGGTGCTTAGACGCAGTTTCTGCGATTGTACAGAAGGGATTGCCACTCGCTTGTTCTCTTTTCATGATAAGACCGGTGCTTGAGTACGGCTCACCCGCTTATTGTCCGATCATATTAGATGAGGTGCAGAGAATGGAACAGGCACAGCATGTAACTATCCGGCTCATCCCAAGTTTACGGGGTATGTCGTACGAGGACCGATGTAAGAGACTAGGGCCTTATACTCTGTCGTATCGTCAGCTCCGAGTCGATTACATAATGACGCACCGGATACTGCATCTGGGCCACTTCCCTATGTTGAAGCAGCTGCTGCACGTTCGCGTACCAAGCAGCACACGCGGACAGCAGTTCCAACTAGTGGTATCGGATTTAAAGCACATCGTTCACCCTCCATGCTTCGAGCGTCAAGTGGTGACATATTGGAACAAGTTGCCGAGGACGTAAGCTGCGGCGAAATCAGCTTCGGAATTTAAGAATCCTTGACGACCCCTTTACGGACTATAGGTACAGGGAGCACATCGCACCCGGGTAAGATGTAGTGCTGCTGCAATATGCTACCACCACGTAGGAATCAGCGACGTGATTCCGCGCATGTGCCCGATTCACCTACGATGGAGCAACACAGATTTTTCTCTGCTCGCTACCTGTTCGCAGTATTCAGTATTCTTCACATCTCCAAAGCTGGGTCGGCGGGTGGTTACCTGAAAAATTTGTGGCGTTTTGTCGTACCTTAGAGAATGCGAGTAAGCCCACCAGCAAGCTAGTTTTGTCGCGTCGCTGAAGATGTCTCGGTCGCGTGCTGCGTATATCGGCTCAGCGCTCGCCCAATTGCGCCCTTTTCGCTCGTGCAGGACTTGGCTGGAAGAGACTACGTGGCGGTTAGTCATCCACTTGGCGAAGCATATGAAATTGTTGACTTCACGCCTCGCTGCCATTGGATTCACACGTCTGCCTGGGTGGGGACCAAACGAAGAGTACAGATGGCCGAAAACAATTCAGGATATGACGCGAAATCGAAATCAATAGAAGATCTGCCTACACACTTGTTTAGATTCAGATGCTTAATGCTTAACCATAGAAAAAGAGAAAAAGATGAAAAAAGCGTGCGAAAAAGCGACAGAAAATAACAAAAATGTTCAGTTCCTCTTGCGACACCGTAGCTGAAAAGTATTGTTCACATTCAACTGGTGTGCCATGATGATGATGCGTTGAGTAAACCTGTATCTTCCCAGTGATTGCCATGGTTTTGTTCGGCTCCATGTCTATTGTTTAGACTGCTTCTAATACTACTACTATTCCGCCACGGTTCCGGTGGCATAATATCTGTGCCACGGATTTGAGACCGCTTCCAACCAAATTAGAAATGAAAATGTGAACGGTGAAAAGGAGACGCTGCGCGCCTTGACGTCTGAGGTTAATATAGTCAATAACAGACCGTCATCACCATCATCTTCATTACACGTTAGCTGGAGGTGGAAAACATCTCAGCTATTGTGCCGCAATACAAAAGACAAGAAAAAGAAAACAAACAGTGACACGTCCGTTGAGTCTCCAGCGGAGAGCTAACAGCTGGCTATCGTGCCATAAAAAGAGTTATATTAAGCCTAACGAGTGAGATCGTGTTTGGAGGAGGATGCTAAGCAGGAGGGGGATAGACAAAGGAACTCACAACACAAACGCCATTGGTGCCGGCTCCTAGCCATATCAGCAAGTGTGTCCAACCAAAACGTGTTCACCGTCCTTAGGACTCCAGCCAGGCAGTCTGGATGCACCAACCCACGCCAACTTCGAAGTGAGGGTTTTCATTTCTCTCCACCAAGTCATCACTTGGCCTCCCCTCCTCCTCTTCCAACCGCACCCACAACGCGCAAACAATGCACGTCACGGGAGTCGGTGTGCTAGCATGCGCAACACGTGGTCCAGCCATAGGAGCCTGGTGCGTGATATAATGGTGCTGAGCGGTTCACTCGCTCTTCCTGCACCAAATACGCGACGCCGAACACGCTCATTGCTCACGCGGTGTTCCCACCAGACGTGAGCTAAGTTGCGAAGGCAGCGATGATCGAATGTGACGAACCTCTTCATGTCTGTCGACCTGATGGGCCAGGTTTCACAGCCGTATAGGAAAGTTGAACGGGCGGCTGTGTTATAAACTCTACCCTTGAGGGCGAGAGTAATGTCGCGTCTGCGCCACAGGTGGCGGAGATTGGCTAAAACACCTCGAGCTTTTGCTATACGGTTCGTAACCTCATCTTCAATCCCACGGGTGCTAATACAGCTGCCCAGGTACTTGAATTCTTGAACGACTTCTAGCAGATCACCACCAAGCGTTAGCGCAGGGTTGGGTCCCTGCCAATCTTGGAGCACTTTGCATTTCGATGGAGCAAAGCATAGTCCAAAACGATTGACAGCCAGTGCTAATCGGTCCAGTGCTACTTGGCATGTTTGGGAGCTGTCACAGATTAGGGCAATATCGTCCGCATACTCCAAGTCAAGAAGTCGCTCACCAGGAAGTAGCTCCACACCTTCTAGGTCATGTCCAGCGAACGCTGTTTCCATGACTTCATCAATAGCGAAGTTGAAGAGGAAAGGTGACAGCGGGCGCGCGTACACACACCAGAGCGTTAGGCACAGAATAGCGCAATCTGGATGGGCGGAACAAAAACAAAGCGATCGGGCAGCCTTCGGTGGCCTGAAAACAAAGCAGACACTGACGATTAAACTGGCAAAAAGGATGCGAAAGCAGTAACACGAACGTCATGGTGGTTCTTAGGATGAACGATATCCAAGCCACATGAGGAGCTCATAAAGCATTTGGGTGTTGATGGAGCACAACTTTAAGCAAACTATAAACAAATGCTGAGAAAATGGAGAAAAAAGCAATAAGTTAAGGAGGTGAGCAGCGAACTGTCGTGAGCCAAGGGAAATGCGACCAGATTCCTTATAAGCAGTGATAGTGCCATTGTATTGTATTTGTTTGAAGTGAGATACCACCGGTGCCCTCGCAACTTAGCTCATATCTGGTGGGAACACCGTGTGAGTAACGAGCGTGTTCGACGCCTTATTTACGGCACAGGAAAAGGAAATGAACCGCTCAGCACCGTTATTTCACGCACCAGGCTCCGATGGCTGGGCCACGTGTTACGCATGCCAGCCCACCGACTCCCGCGATGTGCGTTGTGTGCGCGCCGGGGGTGTGGATGGAAGAAGAGGAGGGGTGGCCAAGCGATGACTTTTTCTAGGGGAATGAAGGCCCTCACTTCTGAGCTGGCCTCGGTTGGAGCGTCTCGGCTCTCTGGTTGGGGTCAGAAAGACGATGAACACGTTTGGTCGGACGCACTTGCTGATATAACTAGGAGCCGACCTCAGTGGCGTTCGTGCTGCGAGTTTCTTTGTCCCACCCCATCCCTCTTAGCCTCCCCCTCCAACCACGATCTCATTATTTAGCCTTATAAATTTTGCATAGTAATTTTTTTGATGCACAGTAGCCGGCTGGTAGCTTACTGGAACGATGCCCATCCGTTACCGGTAGCTCAGCTGGCTTGCACCAGTCGCATTCTTTTTCTCTCTCCTTTTTTCTTTGTATTGCGGCACAGTAGCTGAGGTGTTCCTCACCTCTAGCTAACGTGTATGATGATGATGATGATAGTGCCATAGTGCCACAGTAACTGAAATAGGACAGAGGACAAGTGGTGGCTCTAAAACGTTTACTGCATACGTAACTCAATCTAACATAGCGGCAAACGGGTCAGGAACTCGGGTTAAATCGCTGGATCGGGGAGCAGCCCGGAAGAAGGCATGGGCAAAAGTAGACCAATGCAAAGCGAAAGAAGGTTCGGTTTGAAAAAATATGTGAGTTTTGAAATCTGAACGTGAAGAAGATATCGTGAAACAAAACCAGTGAAATCATACGATTTGACACAGTAAACTGAGGCCACAACAGAGAATGCACTAACTTTCTTCATCGCAGCACATTTGGCCATCTCTGTGAAACCAATCATTTTGTGCGAAGTGACCATTTTGATAAAAGGAAATTCAGACAGCTTGGCAATTTCCACTGCGAGTGCCGTCTTTCCTGCTTTTGGTGGGCCCTCGAGGAGCAGAGTGAGGGGACGATATGTCTCCACGTCAGCTTCACCCACTGCCTTAACGGCAAGTCGACCCATTTTGAGGGCCTCGGAGACAGATTCGCCCCACATCATGATTCCGCGGGGAGCATAACAACTGAGCTCCTCGTCAGCCGTTCCAAAAGCCTGAAGGAGTAAGATGTGGTAGAAGATCCAAAAGCATGCATTCAGCTGAGCAGACAACAGTTAGTTGACAACAACCTCAAATATCACCAACATAACCATCACTAGGGCGGAGAAAGAACAAACCGTGGAGCTACAAAGGAGTGACCGTAGTGAGATTACGATGACTCACCGGCTTCACATCGTGTTGCAGGGCATACATGAAATCGGCCCGCTTGACAAGCAATCGGTCAAGGGCATCCGGATCCAATTGAGTTTGACTTGAGGGCTGTAAAGAGTAAAGTGATATGCGGAGAGAGTCAAAACATCGGTAAACGAAAAGGAGAGGATATGGCATTTGGGTGAGAAAAACGGGCGGAAAAAAGCTGCTCATTTCTAGATGTTAGACGAAGGGCAAACAGTGACGGAAAAAGATGGAAGAATGGAATATTACTGGTAAAAAAACCAATGGTTAACGAGTCTCGTGGGAGGCAAATTATTGCGAAAAGTAAATTGCATGATAAAGTGAAAAGGTGGACTCACCACAGACTTAGGTGGAGTGGCGGGGATGTTCGCGTATTTAAATTATAAATCCATTGGTTGGGAGTTTGATCGCGTTTTGTAACCCCTGGCTAACAATTCATAAAATGAAATGTAAATAAGACAATGCATCGTCAACTCGTTTTGTAAATATCGTCAGATTGGGAGCAGAGACGACATAACTGGGGAGGGCGTTCTAAGGCTGGCACACGCGGAGGAATTGCTACGGCATTCCAGTAGGCTATATTGTATTTTCAGTTTCAGAGGATGACCGCTTAGGGTAGTGTTGTGGTTCAATTCCAGCAGCGGACGGCAAATGAGATTCCTCCGGAAAAGCCGATATCGACTGCTGTACATTCTTAGAGATTTCAGTCTAAGCTGATAAGGCAGATGTAGGAGGCCCCTGACGTTCTTGGTTGCCTTTCGTGGAGGAGTCTCGAGAGCAACGAGATCCTGTTTCTGCCACGGCTGCCACGCCTGAATAGCACATGCCACGTGCGGTCGCACGTAGGCGTTAAGTATTTGGGGAAGATTGAGGGTTCAAACCGACCGAAGGTTCTGCAAGCAGGCCGAAGTGTTGATTGCCCGTTCTCGTCGTCTTCTCTACTTGTTTTGAACACCCGAGATATTCCTGTGCCGATAAACCCAGGTCACGCTCCTGAGAGGCCTTCTCCAAGGTGTGGTCTCCAAGCTTGTAAGCGTTAACCGGCTACTGACGCAGATGGATCACCTTGCAGTTACCTATGTTTAACTGGAGCAGGTTCCTCTTTGACCATTCATAAATGCAATCTAGGTCATGTTGGAGTAGATCGTGAACTTCATTGTTATTAGTCGCCCGCCATATCTCGACGTCATCGACGGAAAACAGGAAATTTGAGGAGATAACTCTTGCCAGGTTGTTGATAAACAACAAGAATAAGCGCCGTGCCAGCACTGAGCCTTGTGGAACACTATATGCTACCTCAATCGGGTTAGAGAGTGATCCCCAAATGCGTACTTGAAGCTTTAGTTGTCAATCCAACCAAAGTGCAGTATCTCCGATTCTCTAGCTCTGTATCCGGTGAAGTAGGATGCGATGATCCAGGCAGTCGAAGAATTTGGAGAAATCCAGATAGATGACGTCATCTCCGACCCCATCATCAGCCACTTCCGTCCAACTACCTGGTGCAATAAGTAGGTTGGTGGTGCATGACCGGTGTTGACGGAAGCCATGCTGGTCCGGTGCCAAGATGTTGCATTTTTCCAGGTAGTCCATTAAAACCTCAGCGACGACTGCTTCCATGAGCTTTGCGAGCACAGGTAGGAGAGTCATTGAGCGATAGTCTGCAGTCTCTGAACGGTTATCGCCTTTAAAAATGGGGCTGATGATGCTACACTTCCACATAGTGGGGACTTGTTGTTCATCAAAGCACCTTTGAAAGAACTGTGACAGTGGTTCAACTAGCTTGGTGGCCGCATTCTTCAGTGCTTTCTGGCGGATGTTGTCTGCTCCAGGAGAGCTATGATCGCGCAGTGAGAGTAACTTCCTTAGCACAATTAATGCGTTAAAAATTACATGTATAAGCAATGGAGTCGGGAATGTGCATGACATTATGGGACAGGCAGAGGCTGCAAATTTGAAAATTGGGGCGTATTGTAGCCGCAGGGCATTAGCTGCTTCTTCGGCGCATTGTACTCTACCGCCTGTCGCGAAAAGTTGAGGGATTCCATGCTTCAGTTTATGAAGATTGTTGACATGCCCTATACAGCAGTTTGTTGTTTGCCAGGAATTGTTTGGCTAGGCACTGTTGATAAGTTACTTTGTCCTCACGGACAAGTGCAGAGCAATGGCTGCGATGGGTCAGGAAATTGTCCCAAGTCTCTGAGTCGGGGGTTAATCTTGTAGGCACGCCATGTTGCGTTCCTTATCACCAGGCATTTTCGAGTCCTGCTCCTTAGAATTGAAGGTATTTTTGCGGGACGAAGGAGCTTGGTCTCATGCTCTGTTGACGATGTCGCTGAGTCTATCAACGAACTCTGTCCAAACGTTGTCAAAAGGACTGTTTTATGAGAATTCTCAAGCAGCTGTGTCGATGAGTTCTTTCAATACGTGGTAACGTGTGACTGTTTGAATTAGCTCCGAGTGTTCAGATGGATATTTTGCATAAACCACATAGTTGAACGTTGTTACTACATGGTCACTGAGACCAAATGGACTATTCATTAATAACTTGTCAACCATGAACTCTTCATTCGTGAAGACAAGATTCAATATGGACAGTTTGTTTGCTGTCCCGAATCTAGTGGGCGTGGTGACATGATTATACAAGGGAATATTAGCGAGCATTTCATGCAAGTCTGCTTTGAACTGCTCACTGGGTAATGCCGATACCTCCAGGTCGTGTAGATTGAAGTCCCAGGAGAGGAGAATGTGACTGTAGATAGTGCGTGTTGCTCTGTTCAGGCCACGTATTAGGCAGCAATAAATTTCCGGAGTGGACGTTGGGGGGCGGTAAACGACAGTTACGAAACATGCGTTGTTGTCCCAGTCGGAGACGGCAACAGAGTGAGTCAGTAAAGTGAGTTTCCAGATTATCAAGTATTACACACTGCAGGTCACTGCGGTAGAAGAGTAGGACCCCACCTCCAATGGTGGGGCGATCGTTCCGGATGAGTGACATTCCCGCTATCTCAACCCCAGCATCAGTCACCTCTGGGTTTAACCAAGTTTCGGTAATAGAAATTAGGTCCAAAGAATTCGCAACCTGACGTAGCCGAAGTTCGGTAAGTTTACTGAGGAGCCCTTGGGCGTTAGTGCACATATATGAAAGTTTCCCAGATTTAAGCAATATTCCGGAGGTCGTGCGAGTCATACTTTACCGATATTACTAAAGCACATAGATGGGGCCTTCAACTTGACCGTTGCTGTTTCACTATGGAGTACCGTTTGTTACGCTATTTACTGCGGATATATGCATTTTCTTGTGCCAATCTCCGAAGTTAGTTTATCTGAACCATTCTAAGGGCATCAATGAAATCCTACTCAGCCGAAGGTATGAAATCGCTTTGAAGCGCCGCGCGATGCGCACCTTATACCGTATGAGGTAAAAAAAAACAAGAAACACGAGCAAACGAATTTTCAAGCAACATGTTGGTAAAATGAGAACATCGTGCTGATTGGCAAGTTGGCCTGAGACACTGTCCTGTAAATAGAGAACAAATTCTGCTGGTTCTCTCCAGCAAATTGCGTTCTCTCCTCTGTACAATAGCTGTCCTTACTGCCACTACGATGCGTAAGGAGTTTGCAAATACAGGTGTTAAGATGCTTTGAGAAACTTGGCTCCATCCTGACGCTGAGGACGAGGTTATCCAACTCAGTGACTACAGCGTCATAAGGACAAATAGACCTGGAAGGCCGCATAATCGAGAAGGCTGCATCAGTTACATCAGCGAACTTTGGTGTAAATCGGCAGCTTAGTTGTTTACATACTCAAAAGCGAAGGGTAGCTGCCATTTAATTGAAGGCAAACCAAGGCTTTTGAGCAGATTTTATGGTGAGGTCATCGGAAATGTCCATGGTGAGTTGAAGAACTTTGCCGATCATTCTTTTCCCTAGCGTTACTGCCCAAAATTGAGAGCTCCCTCTGTATCGCTGTTAGTAATTTCAACAAGAGTGACACAGCATTCATCAAGTCTCTCGCTCTAATAAAAATGCTGAACTTCGAAACAACATTGAAAGCATAGGTACCAATAAAACTCAGCTGTTTCCTACACCAAAGAGAGATCCTCTCGGAAACTCAAATCACTGAATTCTGAAAGTGTGTCCAGTCATGTACTGCGAAACCAAATTTGATTGACAAAAAACATTCAAAACTGTCAGAGGACGAGACTGCTCGACAGAAATTATCGCGAAACTCCAAGCGACATTGGCTTCCACCGACCTTTCATTTTAAGAACGAAAAGATATCTTTGGAGTGCGACTACTTGAGTGGATACATCAAATTCTGCTTCGATTTGTACTGCCCTGTCGAGACCATTTACCTAAGGATGGGTTGTACTTCTTCGATGCAACTGAAGCAATTTGGAGAAAGAAAGAACAAGCCTATGAATACAAAATGTTAGGAGACTCTCTCAAATCCGAGATAAAAAGGTTGAACCGTTTATACATTAAGACTGTGCTGGGTTCTCACGATTGTCGCGATCTTTGGAGACTTGAAACACCCATATGGTCATAGTTCCCATAAATGCATGGATAACATCGTTGTGAATAAACTCAACACTGGATTCTGCTCTTCGCAACGGGACATATTTTCTTAGCACCACTTCACCAGCCTAACTTTGGTAGTCACCTTTGACAGGTTTAATGTTTGCCAACAACTCATGAAATTAAAGGTAAATAAGGCTACTGATCCTGATGCATTACCACCACTTGTCCTAAAGCACTGTGCAGATTATCTTACAAAACCTATAACGGCAATTTTCAATTGATGTCTTATGAAGGGTGTCATCTTTAAGATTTGAAGACCTGTCGGGATAACATCTGTGCCCATGAAGGACTCTTAAAAGTACCGTCCAATAGCATATACATCGGTGATCTTAAAGGTCATTGAGAAACTACTTGCTCATCAGATTTTCACACACGCACCAATGCAGGCGACATATACCAGTTCGCATACAAACGTGGCCGCTTTACACTGGATGCTTTGTCATATTTGGTGCATTTTGTAGCACCTGCACTGGGTGAAAAAAGCGCGTTATTATGCCTTCTGGTTCTCGACTATACAGATGCTTTCGGCAGCATTGAGAGATAAATCCTGTTTGGGCAGCTGTCTACGAATGGCATTCCAACAAGCGTTTGCAGCGTGGTTAAAGACTACTTCACAAATCGCAACCAACTCACTCAGATTAATGGAGTGATGTCTTCTGCTTTCCCCCGCTCCATTTTCTTTATACATTCTAAAGCTGACCATAACATTAACCTGAATTAGATGCAAGTATGTTGATGATGTCGTTCTGCGATGCGTTACTCCAACCTTTGGGACATCCACTACTTTCAAAATGGTCCAAACGAGCTTGCGTTTTGGTCATTGTCCCGATCCCTGGTTTTGAACCCTTCTAAATGAGGTTGGATTACCGGTTCTCCGAGCTGACAAGTTATGAGTTGTTTTGGACGCCACTTCTCCATTGGCAATGCGTGTTTAGATCATACCCAGATCGCCAGGTATTAAATATCTGGGGGTCTTTTATCCAGAAAATTATCTTTGTCCAATCACGTTGCCATAAGGTGTTATCATTTTACACCCTTCGACTCCAAGTACCTCCAATACCCCGTGATTCGATTCTTAGATTTATAACGGCATGTAGACTGCCGCATTGGCTTTACTGTTCCCCCGTAATCTTCCCTGAATTCCTCAATAAAGTGGTACGCATTGACAGTACGGTCCATAAAACTTATTTCCACATGCAGCGGATTGTCTAGAGAGTTGTGGATTTTATGGCTAACTAGCACTTAGACAATTGTACCAGTTTCTTCTCCAAAATTCTAAAAAAATCCACTTTGTCCACTATATTTTGATCTATCAAAAATACTATCTATTTCTTCTACCCACCACATCTTATCGTAATCCCGTTTCACCAATATCAGTCCCGCTTGCTTGTTGACCCAACCAAAACTATCAGTATTATGCGAAATCATTGACTCGAGTGATATATGTAGACATCTTTTAGACAGTAATTTCATATAGTTCACCATCCGCAATGGTAGTGTAACTAGCTGAAAAAGCACCTACCCGGGTGCATAAAGCGTACTTTGATTTGATTTAACTACTAATGAACATGAGAGTTACATGCGGAGAAAATCCATTCTTAGATGGAATCACTAGTCAACGAGTCAGAGATAGTAAAAATGTGAAGTTGTACACTCAAATAGGCTACCAAAATGACCCGCATTGAGGTAACCACACATCCAGTAAATCAATTTCCTTATAAGAACTGATAAATCCTCTTATATTTTGAAAATATTTCAAGCGGAAGCGGTCTCGATTTCCCAAGTGTCAAATCCCAGGCAAAATCGGAACATCAACTGTGAAGTGAAACCGCAGCAGTCGCTCAGATGAAATAAGTAATGAAAAGAGTACAGCGAAGATGACCGACTATGGTGGTTTTCCTTGATTTGATAGCCACATTCGATTCTGTTGACCGCGTCAGCTTGTGGCAATGCCTATCTATGAAGGGGTAAATTAATTTCCATTCTGCAGTCCCTCTAGCGTGATTCCAGAGACGGTGTAAATGTGTATGGGAAAGTATCTCCTGATCTTCTCACGACAAGTGGGGTTTGCCATAATTGTCCTATATATCCTTTCCTCTTCAACTTTGTTATCTAAATGATCATAAGTGACTCGATTCTTTCAGACTCTACCGGAGTGGAAGGTCTACCTGGTGACCGACTGACAAATCAGAAGCATGCGAAAGATATAGCTCTTCTTGGGTCCGACGCAGCAGCTATGCAAAAACTGCAGGATAGACTGACGTGTGGCGCCGCACGCATCGGCATGTGCTTTGCACCTTCAAAGTACAAAGTACTGTTTCAGGATTGGACCGACACACCTCCGTTGCTATCTATCATCGAACAAGCACAGGAATTGATGGATTGGTTTGCTTATCTTGTGTCACTTATGGTGGTCACAAAACTGAGGAAGTTACTTCCCGTATCAGCAAGGCCCGGATGACTTTATAGAGGCTCAAGAATTTATGGAGATGGCGGGATATCAGTCTGTAATTGATAAATAGTGTGGAAAACGCCGGTGTTACTATATAGACCAGATATGTGGGCAATTCGCGGTGAAAACATTAAATGCTTGGCCATGTCTGACCACCGGTGAGTGCAGAGTATTGCACACGTCTGGTGGGAACACCGCGTGAGCCATTCTGGATTTCGCCAGTTGGTTTTTGGGAAGAAAGCTTCTGGTGTCTCAATCGAATGTTTGCCGAATCTCAATGGTTTCCGTTGTTAGGCCATGTCCTGTGTATGGCTGTTGACCGGCTTCCTCGGCGTGTAATATACGCCGTAGCCACACCAAGCTGAATGAAACCTTGAGGATGCCAGTGCAAGACATGGCATAGAAGCTTGAAGAAAATGACTGAGAGACTTGGCCAGGCTGGTGTGGGTTGTCTTCCTGTATAGGGGCCAAGGGACGGCAGACACCAATGGTTGGAAACCCTGTCAGACATGGCGCAGTGACGAAGTCAGTGGCACTCCTGCATTCGGCTTCTTTCATCTGGTTAATTGCGTCTCATTCTGATCAGTCGAATGCATTTCCTTATTGCTTTCATTTACTCTACATTCCATTTGCATCCAACCCCACAACCCAAACGGTGTTATGTATTGTTGTTCGTACGGTGTGAATCGCAGCAAATGGATCCACCGCACTTTGTTGCTCGGATCATAGTTGAACAACTGAACTGAACTGAATAGAGTAAACTGCAACAAGATGACTCAGTTTCTGAAAAGCTAGGTAGTGTACAAAATAGTAGTTTGGGATCGATTTAGCCAATCCACATGTAAATGACATCAGTACTCTGGAAATGAACTGGAAGTATTCACTGGATACTACTGATCAGCCCACTCTGGTTTAAGATATTTGGTATTTCTGGTAGATATTAACTTCGCTAGAAAACCAGTAACCTTTCAAAGCAGTGTTTAGGTTAGATGTACGGAGCTTAAAATCGCGTATTCATCATGAATAGATAGCGATGTCGCAAAGAGATTGAAAAGATTGATGCGCTCGGATAACAACTAAATGAAGCAAGTAAAGAGCATCCAATATCTAATGGGAAAATATAAGCGATCGGATGGACTAGACCAGGGGTACATGCATATCGTGCAGACGAAAGCGGTGGGATATAAAAGCTGATGTCAGGAGTACAAGAATGGAGTACACTGTTGATCAGTCGCAACATAGGCAATGAGAAATCGCACGATCACAGCCGAAGTTGACAAAAATGAGATTAAGGGATCCTGTGAACTGTTTACTTTGGGGAGGTTCATAAAAGGGGAGAGGGTAGACCGTCGATTCACATCAGATAACTCGCCCAAATTGAGAAATACGTAACAGCAACAGCCTTCGTGATAACGAGGCTGAAAACGCTAAAAACAGTTAAGGTCGAACTACAGGATAAAGATGAGGAGACAGAGCTGTGGACAGGCGATGATAACAACAATGTGGCATGGAGTAAGTAAACTACGGGGTGAAGGAAGGAAAGAAATGGAGCAAAAAAGATAGAGTTTGAAGGCGAACGGCCGGACACGAGAGATAAAATACAAAAGTGCAAGTGAGTCCGCTAACATGCAGAGATCTGTTCAAAAGGCACACGACGAGGAACAACTTAGCCAACGCAATCTCTCAACAGACATACTAATGATGTAATGATGAGCTTGCCCTAACTGCCAGTAACAGACCGGATGCTAACGCGGTGAAGTGATTTACGTACTTTCGTGAGCAATGTGAATCATGCTATACGGAATGTTCAAAATGCGTTCAAAGCCAAGTATGAAGAGAAGGACAATGATTATAGGTCAAACCGATTCGGCCCTAGAATTCTCTTCACTGGTCGTCTAGGAGAGAACGATGGTTCTCATCCCATGAAACTCAGCCATAGAGGAGGGAATAATTTAACTAACGGCCTCCATTTGAGTGACTAAAATCAAGTATGCTACGAGTTAAGCATGACATGCTATTTTCAGTTTCAACCTAGGAAGACCTTCATTGAAAATGCGTAAAATCCCAACAGCTAACACGTGGTGGACTGTGTTGGCATATGCATAACTCACGACGGTCGCAAAACAAGTGCAGGTAGCTAAAATTTATCAACGTTATTTGTGATCTACCTCAGACATATCCCGATGGGACTCACGGATCACATTCAGTGTCCGGATCTGTAGGGAAGATTAGTGGGCCAGAAAGCTAGAGACGAGTGACTTCGCGCGAACACGCGCTCTTGGAATCGCTAGACAGATCGTAGCAACTTTCCGCAAGGCACCCGCCTTAATGCTGTGTAACGTTTCCTAGTTCATCCCCACTCTTCTCTCGAATCAAATAGTGGCAGGCTATTTCTAACCCAACAACCATTTGAAGTCACACACTTTGATCAAGGGCATCGGGTAATAGCAGTTCAGCATGATGCAATCTATAGCTGCGGACCAATGGAACTGAGCTGATAACTGCAAGTGGTCTGTTACATCTATGTCTATGGCAGAAGTACGCCTCCGTTGTGAAACTGTATGCTGCTGGGAGGTCTAAATAATTGAATGTGAGTTCGTCGCTGCAGCTTCGTAATCAGATAATCCTCTACATGCCCGAAAAAGCACCAGACGGCATTTTCGACCGGTTACGTCACGTCTGCAGTGTGCATCAATCGGCCCCATCATGATCCAAACCCATGACCATCATCATCAACATGAATATACAAATTGGCTAGAGGTGGGAAACAGTTCAGATGTTGTATTGCAACATATGAGAAAGAAAAAATGCCGCAACATAGGCGCGCCAAATGAGCCACCAGTAACAGAAGGACATCGTTCCAGAGAGCCAGCAGCCGGCTGTAGTGCCGCAAAAAATATATATCATGCGTCAGAGATGAGATCGTGGTTGGAGGAGAAGGGATACGTAAACTAACAACATCAACATCACGGAGATTGGCTCCTAGCCATGTTAACCAGTGTATTCAACCAAACCTCTTCACCGGCAGTCGGGAGACATTAAGCGACTGCCGATTTCGAACTGCGGGTCTCAATACGTCTTGACTAAGTCATTGCTTTCGCTCGCCTCCTCTACTTCCATCCAGAGTCTGCTCACGCAAACAACCCTCATTGCGGGAGCTGGTGTGTTGGCATGCGCAACACGTGGGCAAGTCATGGGAGTTTGGTATGTGATATAAAGGTGCTGGGTGCTCTTACTGCATTAAATACGCGGTGTCGAAGACGCTCATTGCTCTGCGAGTGTTCCCACCACGAGGGTCTTGCGCCGCCAGCTAGCATCTTATGGCACTGAATCATGGGTGATATTGGCGAACCGTCATGACTTAGAAGCTAAATGCGATATAGCACGAATAAGCTCTTCTAAGAAAGAAATACATGATGTGTTTCCAGAATGATGTAATAGTTAAATGAAACTTCACAAGTGAAAGTGGCATTCATCAAGCCTATCCTATTTTTCCATCATTCTTTGTGTTCCTAATGACCACCAATGATTGGTCTGGTCATATTGCATAAAGCAGAGGATTGGCAAACCAAAGTGTGTTGGTAACTAGGCAACGTTTGAAGTCGGACCCAAATCGTATACAAATCGTCTTGTATAGGGTGGAAGAAAGTGTTCCGAACTTCGGCGTTTGCTTTGTACCCTCAAAGTGTGAGATGCTATTTCAAGACAAAGATGGCTCTAACCCTATGTTCCGTGCCAGTGGAAAACCGTTTGAAGATGGCCGATATCACACCAAGCTACGCGTTTAGATTGAAGACTGCAATGCACAATGGTGAGGTCAGCGAAAGTTATAAAGTCCCAATAGAATGTCGAGATTACAGCCTATCCACAACTTGTAAAAACGTTTGCAGCACTGCGCTGAACGCCTTCAAAAGCAATGTAATCAGCCGGAATTGTCAGATTTGTGGTCGGTCGCTGACCGACCTGCCCCCCTGGACTGTCCCTTTGGATTCAACTTCTCGCTCAGAAGTCGAACGTGAGATCGGACTGTTGAAGCTAGATAAAGCCGCGGGACCAAATGATCTTCCTTCAGCCATCTTCAAACACGAGGGACTTGATCTTGTTGATGATTTACACAAATTACTAGTGAAACAGAGGGAGCAGGAAACTGTCCCAACCGACTGGAGCCGCTCCGTCATAGTCTCAGTTTTCAAAGGAGGCTCCCGTTCGGAATGCGGTAGCCATAGAGGAATCAGCTTGATCTCCATCGTCTCCAAAGTGCTTGCCTGTCATCCACCACCGACCGGATGGCACTCGTGAAAGCCAGATTTGTAAAAAGCAAGCCGAGTCTCGTCAAGGTTGTGGCTGTATCGACCACATCTTCAATTTGCGTCCGCCGTTGGAGCACCGTCACATACATTGGCAAACCAATGTTGTCGTGTTCCTCGATAACAAGGTGCCTACGATTCGGTTGATTGATGGAGGATTTGGTACTGTTTACTCTGAAAAGGTGAGCCCTATAAATATGTAAACATTACCTGAGCGCTAAACGCGCGAAGGTCAGGCAGAGTAAGGGTTTACGGCAACCTGTCGCCGCGGTGTAAGACAAGGATGCTCGATGTCATCTTTCCTCTTCAACCTCTCTATTGACGAAGTCATGGAGATCGCATTCATAGGACACAACTTAAAGGTGTGGAGCTGCTCCAAGAAGAACGACTTCTTGACTTGGAGTATGCTGACGACGATGCGCTCATCTATAACACCTGACAAACGTGTCAAGCCGCACCGGACAGATTAGCTCTGGCTGTCAGTCTTTTGAGGCTTTGCCTTGCAACCTCGAAGTGCAAATCTTTCCTCCAGGATTGGCAGGGAGTGCCTCCTGCGCCGACTCGTCGTAGGGATCAGCTAGAAGTCGTTCAAAAATCCAACTACCTGGGAAGTTGTATCAGCGCCTGTGGAATGGAAGATGTGGTCTGAAACAGCATGGCAAAAGCTCGAAGCGCTTTTTCAAATCTTCGCCACTTATGGCGTCGGCGAGACATCACTGCCGCCCTGAAGGCTAGAGTGTACAATGCAGCGGTAAGTTCGACCTTACCGTACAGTTGTGAAACCTGGTCCCTTAGATCTGATGACATAAACAGGTTAGTTACGTTCGACCGCCGGTGCCATCGCAGTTTGGCTCCCATCTGGCGGGAACACCGATTGGGCGATGAGCGTGTTCGATGCCTTGTTAATGGCATAAGAAGAGGAAATGAAGTGCTCTGCACCGTTGTTTCAAGCCCCAGGCTCCGATGGCTGGGCCACGTGTTGCGCATATCAACACCGACTCTTGCGACATGCGTTGTTTGCGTGCCGGACGTGTGGATAGAAGAAGAGGAGGAGTGGCCAAGCGATGACTTGGTCGAGAACAATGAAGGCCTTTAGTTAGAAGTTGGCCTCGGTCGGAGCATTTGGGCTCCTTAGTTTGGGTCCGAAAGACGATGAACACGTTTGGCTGAATACAATTGCTGAAATGGCTAGGAGCAGATCTGAATGGGGTTTATGGTGTTTCTTTGCCTCTTCCCTTTTAACCACCATCACATTTCCTAGCATATTGTAAAGTTTGCATAACATAATTTTTTGCACCATACTGGATGGCAGCATTCCGGAATGATGCCCATCCGTTACTGGAGGCACAGATGGCGCGCTTCGGTCGCACGTTTTTTCTTCTTTTCTTATGTATCGAGACACAATAGCTGAGGTGTTTTCCATTTCTAGCAAACGCGCATAATGATAACGATGGCAAGTCATCCAGCCAAAGTGTTGAAGATAACAAAGTTGTCAGCTGCATTGCCTGGATGAGGCGCATGATCAACGCTGAATGTTTTGCATGGGGCATTTAGGTTTTACGCTAGGTCCCCTTCTCATCACCATCATCAGCTGCAGTACATCAGCCATCCAAAATGATGTTTCACTGCCATACAACCACAACGACCTACGAAACGAAGAACAATAAAAGGGAGAGAAGGAGGAGCTATCGTGAGACCGTAATGCCCTAAACAAACATTCAGGTCAAGGCACCAACACCTTGTGTCAACAATATGCCGTCACAAACAGCTGGCTATCGTGCACAAATAAGGAACCATAAGCGAGATAACTTCCTTGCGACTTTCACTGCCCCGCGTCATAAGCAACCGTTAAGCCACAGATAACTCAGCACCAAACACACTTTAAACATTTTTGGGAGATAACCTGAATTCAGGTTATTTCATGTCTTCTCATTCAGCCGATTACAGACAAATCATGTAAAGAGTAAAGGAATGCAACTGAAAAAGGGTCAATGAGGAAATCAATAAAACTCTGAGAAAAGCAAGGTCATCTCCTACGGTTTACCAGGGCAAGGCAAGACTGGCCACATGGTCGTGAAATATGTTCCACAGAATCTGGCAAATAGTGACCCTAAACTTCCTGCCAACTCAATCGCCCAGCATCTACTAGATCGTAACTTGTGAGAAAACCCATGTGATGCATTCAAGATTATCAGCAGACAAAACAACGCGTGCTTCGCTGCCCTGAAGCCTCTGTCGACCCGTGAATGAAACCTACCCTTTGCAAACAGATCGACCTTGTGGCCAGCCTTGCCTCACCCAGGTAAGACGTAGGCGATGAACTTGATTTTCTCAGCGTTTTATTGATTTCCTTATAAACCCCTTTTTCAATTGCATTCCTTTACTCTTTCCACGATTTGTCTGTAAGCAGCTGAATGAGAAGACACGAAATAATGTGAATTCAGGTTATCTTGCAAAAATGTTGCCCGTTCTTGTTCTCTTAAAATTGCTGAATGGCCACATGAAACATTTTACAGGCAATCCGACTACGAGACGGGAACAGACGCGCTACTGGTGTCCACTGCGAGCCATGTCCAGTAAAGTCCCAAGCTAAGAACAAGGCGAGTCACGTGGACTCCAGTCTGGAAGGTGAGACGCAACGGCGGCACCCAGTACGGTTGTCAGTGACTTCATTTCTCTATGCCAAGTCAACTGTGCATCTCAAGTCTTACGCTACTCCACATATGAGAGACTAAACAAGGCTCTCCTAGGTAAGCGGTGACTAGGCATAAGTATTACATGCCCAAGCCAACGCAAATTATCCAGTGCTACTTGTTCTAAGGAACTAACATGGTTATTACTGACTAGTGTTCGCCTATGCACATCATCGTTGCGGACACACTGGTGCCATCCGACAACAGCAATGCCTAGGTGACAACGATGATCAAAGACTGGAAGGAGCCCATTAGTTGTGCTCAGGAGTAGCAGTTGAGGTTGAACCGCTCAAGATAGCAAACTAAAATTCTTCATGTGTCTGTCGAAAGTATACATGGAAAAATGTTGCTTGAACAGCGCTAGATGTTCAAGTGAAATCCAGAGATTGTTCAACGATACGATGAAAAGCATGGAGAATGCAGCCGAATAACACTGACACGTTCAGCATACTGTCTCATTGGACAAAATCCACAGAACCAGCAGCGTTAGCGGTCAAATTGACCGATTTACACAGTGCACCTTAACAATCAGTAGTGATAGGGATTCCGAACAGGGAAAAATGCCTGCCCGTGACCCAGATAACAGTAATGTACTGAGGTGGTGGCACGAAAGGCTATGGATTTCATAAAGTTGCGGAATGCAGCAGCAGAGATGAAGTAAGCCATGCGTCAGAAGGCAAAATAAATGCGTACATGAAGGAAATGCCTGCAAAGCAAGTTTCACTGAGCGAATGTGGAAGAGAAGCAGATGACCGCATTACTGTGGTAACCAAGAGATCGGTGGTTAGCATTATCAAGATAACGAAGAAAACACACAACTAGTGCAGAGATGTGTAAATGATGAGAATGTAAGCCTATGCTGTAGCAATTGGTTAGAACGAGCACAAGCCAAACGATGAATGCGCATCCAAGAGTGGGAGGATGCGTTTCAGACTTACTTTGTAACCCTTTCGATCAGGCTGCTAGAGCAGGTAGTCGTGGAAACCATTAGGAACTTGACATGAGCACACCGGTTAAAAAGAAGGCAAAGACTAATGGGAAGGTGGAAAACGGAGTACGGAAAGAAACAGGACCGATAACTTAATTTTTCAAGAAAAAGCGGCTATGTAGGTTATCCAAGAAGTAAAAGAGGCAACACGATAGCACCCACTGTCGTTAGCGCATTCTTCATGACCTACTGTGGTGTTGAAAGCCACACCAACATCCTCGAAATGCGTTCCAACTTCCTTGGCAATATGACCCATCAATGAGTTAGCAAATTCGATGCGTGAACAGTGGGTGGAATTGGTAAGTGAATTGGGTGGAAGAAATCAGTGTGCGAGCGCGTGTTGAAGTGTGCAACGATATCGTCACAGCTTGCAAGTAATGTAAGCCTGATAGCTGATCACTAGACCGGTGCGGACATTCATACCTGTGGTTTTCTTGCTGCGCGTAGTTTCCGTATAGGCTTTCTTCTGGTCACTGGTAAACAACAACTGAGAATAGCTGTTGTTACTAATCTCATAACGAAAATTTTGGATCGAAGGACACAACCGTATAGATCGATCGAACAAAACAGTTACGCAGTTGAAGAGTAAGCCAGATACACATTACATTCAATAACACCCTCCATGCTCTGGTTCCTTGGACAGAGTAGTGGCCGACAAGGATCATCGGGATAGCACTTTGTGCCAAGGTCGTTCCGCGGTTTGGAGGCGCCGGAAACGGCTTGACACAGACAAGCTTACCACTGCTAATGTTCCCAATGCATTTCATTAAGCTTTAACCTGTGTCATCCATCCTCCAGTGTTAAGACACGCTGGGTACAGATCCAGTGCACCTTACGAAAGTCCGTTACCCTGGCCGATGGCTTCACTAGACGGGATGCTAGTCATTGGATCTCCGCACAGTCCCTCCGATTAACTGGAAACCCGTCGAGCAATGTCCGCTGCAGTTGAATACAATGCACTGCGCATAACCACAGGTGTTGAACTCAAACAGCTTCTCAGGAAAGATCGCGAGGTCTGGTGGACACAACGCGTCGTTGAGACAGAGCGGGCTGCCTCCTCGGGAAACGCCCGCAAACTCTTCCAAATGATTCGGTTCAAGGGAGGTAGAAGGCCAGCAGTGAGTAAGGTTGTGCGTGAAAATGACGGCGAACTAATTCACCGTCGTCTGCTACGCTGGAATAGGCATTTTAAATATCAGTTTAACTGACCACCAGCAAAACCGAGTCTAGCTTCCGCGATTCAGTGCTCCCTGGTGCGTAGATCTTTCTCCGCCGAATGAGGCTGAGGTTTCTCATTAACTTCGCCTGTTAAAGCGAAACAAGTCACCAGGCCAAGAAGAACTTCCTCCTGATTTCACCAGTGAACTGACGTCCCTCTTTCATCAGGCTTGGACTACCGAAATCAGATCATCCGACTGAAAATTAGCGGATGCCGTACCTGCCGACAAAACAGGAAATCGAACTGTTTGCTCCAATTACCGTGGAATCAGTCACATCGTGTCGCATCCACCGTAGCAACGAGACTGGACCTTAACGTGGTGCGACGGTTTGCGTACTTCCTTGACCCACTGAGCTATAATGAGTGGTGCCTGCGGGCATCTTGAGAGATACTTCTACCAGGTTGGTCAATAGTGAAAGGTCAGACAAACTCAGTCGCCTGGTCCTCTAGGTTGGGGGTTTGAAATGGGATGGCGTCCATTTCTTTAAAACTAAATCATTGTCACCTCCTCGCTGCCCTGTGGACAGGCTTTTGAGCCAAAGGCTTTGGATGAGGACCCTAATCATCATCCTGTCTAGGTCTGGGCGCCCTGGCAGTATCCCAGCCCACATACAACCATGACATCTTCTTCAAACATAAACTTCATCCTGCATCGGCCGTCGCGCAGATTATCAAGAGTCGCCTTATCTGCTGCATACAGCTAGGCGGATAAACGAAAACATGCTACTGCTGGCACCTCCCTTCTTTCTCTTCCTCCTTGTTTCTCTTACTCCTATCCCGACCCCCATTATTAACCTTCCTTCTACAGTTCCCACCTTAATTGACAGCAACCGAAGTGCCACTGAAGTAGAACCATCTGCAGCCACCTTCACAAGATACGCACCGGATGTTCATCGGCAACAGTCCTTTATAAGGCCACGTTGTCCCGTTTCCATGGCGACGTTCAACGTTCGCACTCTAAGACAAACAGGTCAACAGGCTGCACTCGCACGCACCTTGGACACACTGGGTATTGATGTGTGTTGTGTGCCCGAAACTAGGATCAATGACTCTTATGGGATCGTTGAATTAACTGCACCCGGCTTATCCTCTCGTTATCGCTTGCACGCATCCGGAGACGCCGATGCAATACTCACAGGTCAAGCTGGTGTAGGTATCATTTTAAGCTCCAAAACTGAGCCATCGTTGGTCGATGGGATCCTGGTGAATAGCCGTTTATATGCGGCAGGTTTGACGACATCAGCCTAGGTTCATTCACGAAGTAGTACAAAACGTTGTTTGTTTGTGGATTCCGCTTATGCTCCCACCAACTGCAGTTCTAATGCTGTCAAGGACACATTCTATCACGAACTGAACGCGCTACTACGCAGTGCTACTAGTTCAGATATTATAGTACTTGCTGGGGATATGAACGCACAAGTAGGGCGTCTGAGCTCTTCAGAAGCTTAGCTGGGTGGTAATTATGGGCTTAACTTCGAACGGACTGACAATGGCGAGCGTCTGCTGCAATTGTGTGGGGAGCACCAGTTGTTTCTTACTAGCACTGCTTTTAGACACAATGGGCGCCGAAGTGCCACTTGGCGTCTCCCTGTAGTTGGCCATCGATGGACCCAAACTGACCACAGAGCCATAGGTTACAGGTGGCGTGGTTCCATCCTGGATTGCCACTCTCAATGGAATACCTGCGTTGACTCTGATCATGCCTTGCTACGCTGTCGTTCCTCCATGAACTTTAGCGGTCTTCGGTCAGACAAGCCTATCAAGACGCACTGCATACAGAACTTTCTGTCTTGTTCTCACGACACTGAGCTTCAGTGAAATAGGATCTCGGCCGCCATGCACGACGCAGGTGCATCTTCTTTTGGCACTATCCATCGTCACCGCAATAGTCACTGGATATCCGAGAGGTCGGTGAACCTGTTGGAATCTAGAAGGCACCTCTCGGCTGGTTCTGAGCACAATGTGACCAGACGAGCTATTAGGCGAGAAATAAAGCGGAGCCTACCTGCTGACAATAAAGACTGGCGGATCACTCGAGCTCAAGAAATGGAGGAGGCAGGAGCAGTAGGCAATTACCGCAAGCTTTTCTAGCTGATCCGAACCATTAGTCTCAGAAAACCAGGCGTCAGTGAGACAATCAGAGACCGCACGGGTGCACTGATACACAAGGCCGATGTCCGAAATGCGATCACAGCTCTCAATGGTTTATGTGTCGCTGACCCGGATTCCCTCCACCTGCACTATTTAAGGATGGAGATGAGGTCCTCTGCAAAGCACTGGCCTCCCTATTCGAAAGTATCTGGAAGGAAGAGAGTGTCCCGGCTGATTGGAACGAATCAATTATAGTGGCAATATACAAGAAGGGCAGTCACATAGACTGTGCTAACCACAGGGGTATTAGCCTAACGCCAGTTGTGACAAAATTACTGGCCTTCATTCTCGTTCGTCGCCTCACTGAGGAACGGGAATCTCGGATTAGGGAAGAGCAGGCCGGTTTCCGCCCAGGACGTGGCTGTATAGACCATATATTCACTTTGCGGCAGGTGCTAAAGCAGCGCCCTCATATCGCAGACGGACAATAGCTGTGTTCCTCGACTTCAAGAGTGGGCTCGATTCACTCGATCGATGCATTCTGTTCGAAATGCCTGCGCGGAAAGGTGTTCCCACGAAATATGTGAACATCCTTCGTGCTCTATACTCGAACACTACAGGCCGTGTCAGGGTCTACGGTGGCCTATCGGATAGCTTTCCGACCACAAGTGGCGTTCGTCAGGGTTGTCCGATTTCCCCATCTTTGTTCAATTTCATCGTGGATTCTATCATGGAGTGTTCCCTTGCGAAATCTCACAATGTAGGCGTTGAAGTGATACCGGGTAAAAGATAGTTGATCTTGATTATGGGGACGATATCGTCCTGCTTTTCGACGATGCTGCGGAGGCACAATCAACCCTGAATAGCCTGTCTAGAGTGGTTCCATTATTTGGTATGCACTTCGCATCGTCAAAGTGTAAAGAGTTGCTGCAGGACCACCAGTCACTTTGTAACTCTTTGACCCTTGCTAACGTGGAACTCGAGGTGGTTGATCAATTCACTTATCTTGGCAGCTGCAACAGCAACGATGGGTGCATAGAAACTGACGTCAGCTCACGCATTGCAAAAGCCAGAGCTACCTTCCTGAACCTGCGGCATCTTTGGCGACAGAAGGGAATTCCTCTCCGTCTGAAAGGCCGTGTATACAAGGCCACAGTGAGGGTCGTTCTGCTCCATGGTAGTGAGACTTGGCCCCTTCGGTCTGAAGATTTGAGGCGATTTCAAGTCTTTGATCATCGTTGTCAACTAAGCATTGCTGGTGTCGGATGGCACCAGCGTGCCCGCAACGGTTATGTTCGTAGGCGAGTACTAGGTGGTGATAATCATGATAGCTCCCTAGAACTACAACTGAATAAGTTGCGTTGGCTAGGGCACGTGCTACGTATGCCTGGTCAACGCTTACCCAGGAGGGCCTTGTTTAGTCTTCCAGATGTAGGGTAGCGCAAGTCTCGCGGTGGACAGAAGTTGACTTGGCAGCGGGAAATGAAGTCACTGGCGACCAAACTGGGTGCCGTTGGTCCGTCTAGCCTTCCGGGCTGGAGTCCACGAGACTCGCCTTATGCTTGGCTCTGGACTTTACAGGACATGGCTCGCAACTGACACCAGTGGCGCGTCTGCTGCCGTCTCCTAATCGGATTGCCTGTTTAAAGTGTGTTTGGTGCTGAGTTATCTGCGGGGTAATGACCGATTATGACGCGTGGCAGTGAAAGCTGCAAGGAACCTGTCTCGCCGATGCCGAATGTTCTTTGCACGATAGCCAGCTGTCTGTGACGGTATGTTGTCTACACAAGATGTAGGCGCCTTGGCCACGAATGTTTGCTTAGGGCATTAAGGTTTTCAGGTAAGTCCCCCTTCTCTCCCACTTATTATCTTTTATTCCAAAGGGCATCGTGGTTGTGTGACAACGAAGCATCAGTTCAAACGACTGATGTACTGTTGTTGTTGTTGCTGTTGTTGTTTGTTGTGTCGCATCCAAACCGCTCGCTACCCTACTCTTGCGGAAGCTCAATGACGTACGGGAACAGCACTTGCGTGAAGAGCAAGCTGAGTTGCGCCCTGGTCGCAACTGTGTGGATCACAGCTTTAGGATTCGCCAGCTACTCAAAGACTGCCATACGTTCAGTCGACTAACCATAGTTGAATTCTAGGATATTCAAGGCGCGTTTGACTCTGTCAAGAGATTGGCAGTTTGAGCCTGCTTACTGAAGAAGTGAGTACCTGAGAAGTATACCAACATTCGCCGTGCCATTCACCGTCAAACTTTGGGCAGCGTGCGAGTATACGGAGACATTCCGGCACTCTTCAGTATCACTTGTAGTGTTAGGGTTGCCCAGCTTCTCCTTTATTGTTCAACTTCGTCATGGGCAAGCTCATGGAGGACTCAGTCGGCGTGCCTCTGTTGTTTTTCTTCATGTCTTTTGTATTGCGGCACAATAGCTGTGGTGTTTTTCACCTGCAGCTAACGTGTATAGTGATGCTGATGATGATCTTGGAGATTGCGCTGGAAATCTCTGAGTCCTACGGCGTCGAACTGCGCCCGAATGCCCGCTTTCGGGACTTCGAGTGAGCGATTACATCGCTGCGAATTGTGAGTCCTCAAAGGCCACCAAACATGTGCCGCTTAGGTTAGAGATTGC
Organism: Dicrocoelium dendriticum; assembly: GCA_944474145.2. Taxonomy (NCBI): domain Eukaryota; kingdom Metazoa; phylum Platyhelminthes; class Trematoda; order Plagiorchiida; family Dicrocoeliidae; genus Dicrocoelium; species Dicrocoelium dendriticum. The sequence continues at coordinate 83,489,350 of OX104070.1, forward strand.
CGCCTCCCTAGTTGGATTGAGTTCTGCTCCCTCCACTCTTTCGAGGCATCGGACGGAAGTAGTATACAATATCATTTAACTCGAGATTTGTCTTAGTATTGGCGGTTTGACGGATGACGTCTAGTTGCATTCTCCTAAGGTTAGAGTACCTTGCGCCAACCTCGGTCATCTGAGGCTTCGTCGTGACCTCACCTCAATCTGAAGGGACGAGTCTACAATGCGGCAATACAGGCGGTTCTGCTGTATGGCTACGAGACTTGGCCAGTTCGCAAAAGTGATGGTCAACGGCTATAGGTTTTCGATCACGCCTGCTTGCGAAACACTGCCAGTGTTTGATGGCAGCACCACATAAGTTATAAAGAGGTCGGTCGTGGGGCTTCAAATCGGAAGAACTGCCGACCGATTGACAGTATCATTTCACTGCAGAGGTTTCACTGGCTTGGATACGTGCTTCTCATGCATACCCAGCGGCCACCACGATGTAGAAGCACCAGGTTGGAAGCATAAGCGTGGGCTGGAAGCGACAAGCAGGCAAGTGGAAAATCTGAATCTAATGCGTTAAAGCACAAATGTCGAAGTTGACTGTTGCTTGGCATTCCTGACTTTCAGATTTGGAAGCAAAGGATTGCGAGCACACCTGGTTGCAGACGTCACTGGATATGACAAAGAAGCGTAAGCAATGTCGCACTTGCTGTGAAACCCTTCTCCTCAAACTTGTTTTCCCATTCAATCTGTCATTTTGCTCACTTACGTGTTGTGGTTCTCTGCTAATTTGTAATTGAGAAAGCGTTGAAATATATATATATATATATATATATATATATATATAATGCTTGTTCACCACACTTGAGCTACACCGAGTTATACTTAAACTAAATCATCCTAATTTGGATAGAAAGCGTTCCACATTGATAACCTCAGTTCTGTTATTCTACTTCATATTCCGCGCCAACTTGGCATGTTTATTTTCCGTCAAAATTTATGCTGGTTGCCAGATAACCTGCTGCGGCCGAGCTTGATGTGAATGTTGACAAGGTGCTTACCTGCCTATGATCCTCCACCTCCATTAATAGGTTCAGGAGACTGTTAATCGTTGCTGGGAGTGCACGGTCCTCGTGGCCGTGCTAGGCTCAAAGAGTGGTTCCATCCAGTGTGGAACGAACTACGGCCTAACCACCACCTTGTGTACGTCTGGTACTTATGGTTCTCCAATTCGGCGTGAATGCAGGTGTTGTGTATGTTGAAGCCGTTGATGAAGCGTGGCACCCATCCACATTCCTCCCAGTCTTATTCCTTCGGGTTTACACCGGATATGGTGTGTGAATGGGGCTATGGGTGGTGCGACACAAGCCGCCCATGGGCCCTCTGCAGGCGCAGACGTCCTGTGAGTGTCACCATGGAGGCCGCTGTGACAGGCAAATCCGGACACGGATGCCGTCAATCCATGGCCTACCCTTAACATGTGTGATCGTCATGATTAGGCATAACTAAATTTTACACCTCCCATGAAGTAGTTGTCCATTCAACGGAATAATCTGACTAAATGGAGCGAGAATGGACAAAGTAAGTTTCATGGGGGAGAAGTTGACTCTTAAGCGAGTAGAAATGTGGACTGTGCTAACATGATGCGGCGTAATGCACTAAGTAACCGAACGGACTACTGAAGCATGCAAGCCATCGAAACGCATTGGTGCTTTATATGACGAAGAGAGAACTGTGAAGCAACTACACAACTGGTGAAAAAAACACGTACGCTGATCAGTTGGTACATTGCTGTGAAGGCGGCTGCACGACATAGACCTTCGATCTCTGCTCCGCTAAAATTCTTTGTTTTGGAAGCCAATTCCTCGAGGCTGACATCCTTAGCAATTTTACCAGCCTGTCGCATTTTGGCTGTATGAATAGCGAGGATCTGAAGACGTCCTTCTTCATCTGGCAGCGAGATTTCCATTTGCACCTGTTAACCAACGTAAAGAGAAAATGTGAAATTGATGCATATATGGTATACACGGATGATGGACTCCAAAGTAACGAAATGCAGTGTGGAAATCCACACGAACGTACGTCGTCCGTGAAATATAGCTCTTTTACTTGTTAGTCAGTGGGAGTTTAAGATGAGGCAATACGTGAACAAAGTAATCAAAAAGTGGGATCCTTCGTCGCTGTTATTTTGGCCGCAGTCGAAAACTTATTCTTCCTGAGCTGCTAAAGAGCATTCTTGACTTGACGCAGAAGCCAGATTAGTTGCTCAAATCTCATGTATTTATGGGAAGAAGGTAAAAACAATCAATGCGGCAGTGATTTCGCCAATGATGCTGTGGGAATGGAGCAAGCTACTCTCAACTCTGTTTCGAACGAAGAGTGGTGAATGTCTGGAACGACCTGCCTCAGCATATAGTAGAAGCGAACAGAGTGGCTAAATTCAAGATGCTACTGGACAAACAATTTGCAGAGGCAAAGTACAAAGAGCGAAACGATAAATAAAAAGTTCATGTCCGAAAACGATGAATGATGCAGCTACACAGAGCAACCCCTACTCGCTGCTTCGCACCAGTTCTCAGTTCTCTCATGATGTGACAGACAACTCTTGATCAGAGAAATACTCATGGGTTTAAAGGTACACGGATAACGATTAAGTATATAACCAAGATAGATCATTGCCTAATCATTCAGGTTGAGACAGCCAGTGTGATGTGATCCTGAGACAAATGAGTACGTCACACGCATGAACCACCAGTCGATAGTTAGATATTCTGTAAACCTCTATGTGCACACAAGATACTGTTCACAGAGATGATTGAGGCAAGTTACGTTTTCTGATTGGCACCGAGTGATTGCTACCCCCAAGACACATGAGTCAATGTGCTTGCAGCCGAAGCCTAAGAGACGGGTGGACAGATTTAGGAGCAGTCAAAATGGATGGGAAATAAACAACAACATGGAAAAACAACAGACTGTGTTTCGCCATATGTTCGAATGACAGGCGCACTTCGGGCACGCCCGCTTCAAACCAGATAACGATCGTAGTGAGGTCACGTCCTCACGTGACCTCGACGCACATCGAGTGATCCAACTCAAAGCATACATACTAGGCCTCAAGCAACCTGAACAAAATGCTTACTTCAAAACGGCCAGGACGGAGCAGAGCCTCATCAATCATGTCCCTGCGGTTAGTCATTCCGATCACAAGCACATTATTCAGTTGTTCCACACCATCCATCTTCGTTAGCAACTGATTCACAACCGTGTCATGCACACCGGCACCACCGGCCTAAAAGGGGGAACACACAAGCGAAGAAAGGAGATGCGAGTTTGACAACAGTGAAAAAAGAAGAACAAGCCGTTCAAAGGAATGAATGGATGGATGGAACGCAAACAGAGTCCACATGCGGGCGAATTGCTGCAGTACAGTCGGTCTATTCGACAATGCGTGTTTGTAAAATACCATCATAAAATAAAAGGGTGGGCGCATTGATGTGTATCATGGGAAAGGGACATGCATTTAGCAACCTAGTCAAGCTCACTCTCGACAATATTCAGCAACTAATGAAAAATTGCAAACCTCTCGGGTTGGATTCCGACGGTATCTCTTCAACAGGCATTAAAATGATGGACCATACATACCATTACTTCTGTTGAATATATTCATATGATCACTGTGAAGTACCTATCTACCTTTAAAATGTTTCGGCAAACTGGTAGCTCGGGTTGATAATTCAGTCGCTCATTCCTTCGTCGAGCTGGGAAATTTGTTTACAAACACTTCATCGCCTTGCAAGGTGGCATCATCAGTGCGCTGCGATGTGGAGTGTAATCTCGCGAGATTACACTTTACTTTACTGTGAAACTGTGTAGCCTGTTGTTGCTCGGATTACGCCAAAAATTGAGCTTAACTGATTGTTGTGTGTAAGGAAATGTACAAAACCGAGCGCCGCCAGCTAGAATCGTTCTTAATCTCTAATTGCAGCTTTGGTGAGGAGATAGGAAAAGGATAAAGCGCTATCATTACAATGGTGACGAGCTCGAAAGTAGGATTCATTCAGAGCTGTTGGTCATAGACAGATTGACTCACTGTGGATCCTCGGGTTTTGCAAATCGCATCGATTTCATCAAACACGATTATGTGTAAAGCGGAATGAGGTCCCATACGCTTCTCCTCCTCTTCTGCGTCTGCAAACAATTTGCGAATGTTGGCTTCTGATTCGCCCACATACTTGTCCAAAATGCTTGGTCCGTTCACAATCTTAGGTTCACGAGCATTTAGCATTTTACCAATTTGTCTAGCCATAAGAGTCTTCCCTGTGCCGGGAGGTCCATACAGCAACATGCCGCGCACGTGTTTGAGACCTAAGAACGATGAGTAAACAGTGGATAGTGACAATTTATCGAAATGAAAAACAAAAGCTCATCGGCGCTGCAGTGTGACGCACCAAGCTGTTTTCCAATAGCGGGAGGAAACATGCGTGAGGCAAAAGTGCGGCGGAAAATTGACGCAAACTCCTTGTCCAGACCGCCGATCCCCATCTGGGTGAAATCCCAGTTCGGACTGATGATACTTTGGTATGCACCCGCTGAGGACCCACCAGTTGCGATCGCTTTGCCCAACAAAAGTAGTTTCGAATCAGGTTGCCTCTCCCATGTCAAGATGGAGTTTCCTGTGAGCATGCCAATCTGCGTGATCAAATGCAAAGGCGGTAATGGCTAAATGGCTTCTGTTCGGTGCATACACGTCGATGAAGAACTGACGTTGACATTAGATCATAGTGCGGCAGTAACATCAAAGTTCGAAGTAAGATGTCTCGTAACAGACGTGATAAGGGAGATGACTGCATTTCAAAGACAATTAGGCATGTGGGGCGCATGCATGTTTAAGAGATTGCGATGAGGTTTTTAAAATATTAGCAACTGGACTATACGGACAGAAGTAGAAGGGGAAAATCACCCCTATCACTTAGGTCGAGTCGGCTAGAGTTGAGACAATCGTACACGATGGTAAAGCTTGTATTGATCACAGGTGTACGAAGATAACGCCGATACTCAGTAGTTACTGGTCGAAATAATTTGGAACACTGGTAGACCGGATTGGTTGTTAAGCTGTATATTGGTTCGCCAAGCTTTAGTAAATAGTCGTGTACGTCTCGTCAGCAAGCGAAGTGTCATCGTCAATGCGGTGAAACGCCACCCACCATACGAAGAAAAATGGACCCCAAATGGAAAAATCAGAGTAATGACGATGAGTGCATTCCCATAATAGCCATTGATTCGGCTCAGTCGCGTGCGAAAATAACGGTGACAAGAAGCCAGTAAACCAATCAAATTCGCCGTTTTCACTGCTACTTCATTGAACACCGAGTTAGCACTATAACGAGAAAACTGAAACAACGGCTATGCGGAAACGGTTATAGAATGGAGTGGTGTGCGGAGAATGCATATGAAAACGGGGCTTGTTGACTGTTACAGCGATTACCTTCCAATAACCCTGTTGGTACCCAAGTAGCAGCATGGTTATCTGGCATTGAAGGTGCAATGAGAGTTTACCAAAAGGTAACGGCAGAAGAAATTGGGATTCACCCCGGAAATTCTCCCAACCCACAATCGCCGTCCAATCTACGGCTACACATATCGTCGATAAGTGTTTACCTGTCTGTATGTGTTCACCATCAGCGAAACACAGCCCTACAAGAGCCATTCTCGCTTTGTGGCCACCAAGACTTTGGCAATGATGCGCTCCCTCTCCTTCACTGTGTGCATGCATGTATGCACGTTTGTTTATCGTGTCCCCGTGCTATTGCTCCGGACTCAGTGTTCACTCAATGACCTTGACCATAATATGCACCAAGCATTGGTGCTTAAGCATGAGACCAATTCTTACATTAGTGTATGCCAGGGGTGTCCAAAGGTTTTGCAAGGAGGACCACATCTTGCGCGGCAATAATATGCCAGGTCATATGCAGTCTGACATGAAGATGATAACAAATAGTGCACATGTACGAAAAAATCCAAGACAGAATTTATTATTTCATAATAAGACCGCGCGCCAGTTGAAATGTTAACGTGGGCCGCATTTGGCCCGCAGGCCGGAATTTGGATATCCCAAAGCAAGAACGAGTATGTGTTCGGTGATCCATTAACAGTTGCACGTGTTTCACTTGCACGATTGTCGGCTCGAGGCGTGATGATTCCTTGTAATTTATCTGTTTGCGCGTGACAGCTGGGCGAGAAAGCTGATTGCCAACGCGCGCGTGTTCGCCACAAAGCGTGCTTAGCACAGACCGTGCATGTTGCCAGGGCAAAGCCGAAAGCTGATGAAAGCGCGCGTCAGACATAACGTACGTCGCCATGTCCCGGGTAGGCGGATGAAGACTGGCGTGCCCGAGTAAGACGCTGAACTGGCCAGACGGAGCGGACAATCAAGTGTGGAGCGTGGGCGTACAGCCAGATCCGCCAGGCGATGTTTAGAGGATAGGTGAGACCGACATATAAATATGAGCATTCTCGGTCCTAATACAACATCCTGGTTGGCTGAGTTCTCTGTCTTCCTTCCTGTCGGGTTTGCCAAGGCGTCAAGCAGAGTAAGCGTAAGGACGCAGATGTAACAACAGGCGTGAATCAACCGGTCGATTGCGGTTACAGTTATAACAGCGAGCTACCCCAGCGATAGGAGTTGACGTCCTCTGAACGCGAACAGCTGCTTGTTTGTATATTTACTTAATACATTGCAAATAGCACCGTAGATCTTGGATTCGTTCTTAATTCTTGATAAATTTGGGATAGTTTTGTATGCGTTATCTCAACGACAGCCATTAGTCGTTACAGAGCTCAATTTGGAGTTTCTGTCTTTAACGCAACGCTCGTTAAGCGAGGATCTACCTTCGCCAAGGAGTCGGACAATTCAAGGCAAGTCCCTTTCGACGTTGTTTCACACTCTGGCTCTCGTGTTAGTTTGTAAGTCTTCAGCCAGCAGTTCGCACTCACAAATTCTGCCTGCTGAATTAAGGGAAAAGCCACGTAGGAAGGAATTAGAACTCAAAGCTAGGGAACTGGATCCTAACGGACAGCGAAGGCTGTTAAAAGCCAGAGAGGAGGCGGAATTCGCGGGATGCAGCGCATCGCTCGAAGAGGAGCAAGGAGATATCAAATTGCCTGAACTTCCTGCTGATCCGCCGAAAAGAAGCAGCGAGTTGGTCACCAATTGTTCCACGAATTTCAGGAATCAGCCACCCATGAACCGTAATTAGGAGGTGTATTGCTGTGGCGTCAGTTCTACGTCCGCTGATTGCAGAAACCAGAATGTCCAGAATTGAGCTAATTGGTTTTGACGGACACCCGGTAGATTACTGGAGATTCGTGAAGCAGTGTTAGTGTTATGTAGGGAGCAAAGTGACAGACGAGGAAAGACGGTAACTGTCTAATACGTTACTGTAAGGGGCGAGCCAAAATGACCATTGGCAACTATGTTACCACTATGCCAGAATTATGCTAAAGCACGGAAAATCTTGGAGAACTTATTTGGACGAGCCTACCACATCGCGAGGGCATCAATAGAAAGCCTACTTCAAGGCGCGAAGGCAATTCCCAACAATGCCGATGCGCTGCCGGAACTGGCAATTAAGATGGAGAATTGCCACATCACTCTGAAGCAGATGAACTATGAGGCTGATGCGAACTCGTTGACTACGCGTGCCTTACCGAAAACTCTGCAGCATAGGTGGGCCGAGTTTGTGGACCAATTTCCCTTGGAAGTCACGAGCCAAGTTTTTGGATGTGATAAAATTCGTGTCATCTTGTGCTCGCATAGCCCGCAGTTGATTTGGATAATTAGCTGGCAAAGCACCCCGCACCTCCGAAGTAGTACCAACGACGTTTTTCCAGAAGGGAAAATACAGTGGTAGGTGCTCTTTCCGCTGGGCAAGAAAACTTCCATGACATCTAGAACCCCCTTGCGCCCAGTCTGTTCAGGTAGACACTATGTCACGGACTGTGTTAATTTCCGAGTGCTGGGCTTGCGGCAGCAATGGGAAATACTGAAAGCAAAATGGTTAGTTTTTAGTTGTCTAAAGTCCGGTCACCTCGCCAAAAATTGCAGTAACTAAAAACTTGTGACATTTCCAATTGCAACTCTCGTCATTACCGCCTGCTTCACGATTTCGGCTCCCTCGCTCCAGGTTGCACATCAGTAGCAGGACAGGCACGCTGCGGGGCCACAAGTGCGAAATCTCCTTGTGTAGCTCTGGGTGTTCTTCCAGTCATCGTTGTTGGGCCATTTGGATCAATGAATACATACGCTCTTCGTGCTAACGAATCAGACACAACTCCGATCAGCCCGGACCTTGTCAATAGCCTAGAACTGGAGCCCGAACCATCATCAATGGCGATTAGTACAATCAACAACAATCGTACCTTTGATGGCACAGTAGTGAAATTATGCGTTCGTTCGCTAAACGGACTAGAGGAAGTCGAGGTGGAAAGTGCGTCCGCGGTACCTGGCTTACTGATTCGGACCTCCGCCCATGGAATGCAAACGAAAGCGTGTAAGTGGTCTTATCTGGCTGGACTTAGCGTGGACGAAATGGGGGGACAAGCGAATCTTATTATTAATCGGTAGTGATGTGCCCGAAGTCCACTGAGTTTTAGACCAACGCCTGGGCGGTCGGAAACAACTTTGCTTAGATGGGTTTTGATTGGGCCATTGAGATCTGCTGGACATAAAACTGCCTCCGTCAATTGTATGTCCTCAGAAAACAGCCCACTTGTTAGTCATACTCACAGGTTGTACAACGCGGAGTCTTCAGGTGTGGAAACTTCTGATTATTCTCTTTCACTAGAGGATGCATCGGTAGTGGCCGAAATAGAATGTGCTAGAGAAGACGTGCCCCATATGGTGCGGCGCGTGGTATATGCCAACGAAATGAAAAGCCATAATGAATCTACCGTGCATACTGCTCTTGTTTCCTACCAAGTGTTGAAGAGAGACATGCTGAGTTGCTTATTGACAGCGTTGCGCGAAGGTATTATTTGCATGGGAGGGCGTTTAAATTACATCGACTATGAGGGCGTGAAGCACTCTGCCAGTCTACCCAGCAGCCACTCGGTCGTCGATGCGCTGATACAGCACTATCACATTTCAGAAGGGCACGGTGGAACACATTAATTGCTATGCGTCTTCTGCACCATGTGTTGGCTAGTGGATGGTGCTAAAACAGCGAAACGAATCATCAAAATCTGCATCGTGTGCCGAAGACAAGTGACCACTACATGCCAACAACAGATGGTGCCAGCACTCGACGCACGAGCGGATGATTCCGGTCCCATCACTGCGAAGAAAGGAAGGAGTGGGGACAAGCTATCTGACTGAATATTCACTTGTTTGCAAGGTAGGGAAGTTCACCTGAATTTCTCTACAAACAGTTTCTTGATGCTCTGGCCACCGCAGAGAATAACCAACGGTGCCCTATCTGCTGCATCGAGCAGGATGGATAGGGGTTTAGATGCTACTGCTCAAGTCTTCCCATGTTCTTATTTCCCCTCTTACGCTTTTCGCGCTTACCATCCCGTTCCCTTTTAGCCCTCATGTTTTCAACCCCCAATTCTTGGCCCTCCCCCTCCTTGCTTTGCTAAGCTATTACCGTCTAGTTGCAACTCACATGTGAACGCGGAGCGTCATTCCTGTCCTGTCAACAAGCCCAGGTCTAACCAAGCGGTCAAGCCCAGTACACTGATTTCCATTTGGATCCCTCGATCATCCTTCAGATTGGCATGCCTCAATGTACGCACATTGCTACAAATCGATCAACAGGCAACACTTGCCCGAACACCAGAGACCGTTTCGATAGATATCTGTTGCTTATAGGAGACTCGCCTGCAACAGTCGAGCTCTGTGCTCACTTTGTGATCTCCTTCAGGTGACACCAGCAGTATTTTCCCATTGCGCCTATCCGGTGATGATGCAGCTTCGAGCACCGGCCAAGCTGGTGTTGGCATTGCCCTGAGTCTCCGGGGCTGAAGCTGCTTTGGTTGATTGGATCCCAATCAGTAGCAGGAATTGTGCGGTCCGAATGGCTGGCTCGTTCAAAATTTCGAAGTCGCGCGGGACTAATAGGTGTCTATTCGTCATCGCTGCCTATGCACCCACAAACTCTAGCGATGATTCGGTAAAAGACGACTTCTATCGCCAATTAAACGAGCTCCTTCGCCACAGAAGAAGCTCGGACACTGTTGTGCTGGCTGGGGATCTGAACGCTCAAGTTGGCAAATTATCCACTGATGAACTGCATCTGGGCGGCCAACATGGTGTAGGCTCCCGTAATGATAATGGTGAGCGGTTACTTCATTTGTGTGAAGATGCTCGATTATTTCTTGCGAGTACTAATTTCCGACACAGCACCCGCCCGAGGGTGACTTGGCGCCAACCAGCCTCGAACCAGCTATGGACGCAAATTGATCACATTGCAATAAGTTACCCATGGAGAAGCTGCGTCCAGAAATGGAGCAGCGGTGTGGACACCGACCATGCACTTGTATGTGCTGACCTGCGGATGCGTTTTGGCGGACGCCCAAGACGACGTTCTAAACGCGTTGACACTAGCCAACTGGCGAAAAAAGCTGTTCTGAATGCCTATCAAAGTACGCTGTCATGCGAGTTGAGTAAGCGTCTACTGGATGCAGAGGTTGCCCAATAAGCTTAAGTTCAACAGGGTTAGATTGCCTTTCGATGGAGCGTCGTCAAAAACCCCCACCCCACAACATTCAGCATATATATATGAAATGAGAAAAACAAATGACGAGTAGTAACGGGCTCACTTTGCTATTTGACCCATCACCTCCATCCATAGACATAGCTGAAACGGAACGAAGGTTAAAATAATCAAAAAACCGATAAACGTAGCGTACAAGAGAAGACAAAGTGTGGTAAAAATATGAAGGCAAGCAAACAAAGGTCAAGAGTTTCGAAAGTTATACACCTACTATTAAACAATTCAGTGGATCGAGCATCGTGTGAGACGCTGAAGTAAGTGGTAGCCGTCAGCTACTCAGAGCAAACCCTGACAACATCCAACAAGTGAAGTCTACCTGAAGAGTTAAGGTGAATGTCTAAGCAGAGCTAATATTACAACACAAACATGGTGAAAAAAATCATTGGGTAATCGAAAGATACACTAAGTAACAAGTGAAGGCATTACTTCCTGCCTTATGCACGCATGACTTTAATGTAATAATGGCGTTACACATCCGCAAAGCCACCGACAGTAAATATCCATCATTGTCATGCGAAGTTAAAAGATGAGAAGGAGCAAGTGAAACATAGCCCAAACCACGAACGCACCATCCGATGGTTGATGTACTCACGTTGAGAGAGAAAAAACAATTAGTGTAAAGCGAACTGGATAGCTTTAAACGAAGATAAAAGCGACAGAGTGAGCGAACTCACTAGCTAATTTTTTCACTTCAACAAGAAGCAACTTTTTGTTGAATCGAAATAAAATGAGCTGGCCGACAGTAAGCGGAGTGTCTGCGAACTGCATGCTGAATTCGCGAGCCATATGCTCTGAATCTAGCGGCTCTCCTGTGGGACTGCAGTGACATGGGAAGAAATGAGAAATTGTATTAAGCAACATAGAAGAAGTAAGCTGAATTTAGTAAAAGCGATATGGAATGTGTAAAGAAACAGCCGTTACAAGAGAATTGGAAAGTGTAGCTGCAGTGGATGTTGTCGCATAAGATTGTGTGAAGATGGTATAAGCAGAAGTTCCTCACGTATAGACTCAGTCAGGACGCTAACACATGCCGGGAAAAGTACTGTACAAGTTTTCCATCGTTTCGAGAATCGTCAGCAATGCGTATTCCATTTGTGGCAACTCGACCACTACCAGTCCGTGGTGAAGATCACAGAGATACGGGGAATGGTAATGACCAACGTGACTAAGTTGACAGATGCGATGGAGTTCCACTTGCACCATTCAACTACCCCAACTACAACTTGTAAGTATCGAAGAATGAACCTAGAAAACCATCAAAACAGGGGATCAGCAGTGGTATGGAATTCACACAGTGTGCCACAGAGGAGATGCTTTACACCGGTGCACAATAAAAATATAAGACTGAAAAGTCTGTGTACCTACAATTAGACAAAAGATTGCTGAAAAGTTTGACATACTTTGAAGACAGCGAAAAAGTGACAATGAGTATGGCAACTAGTTTCAGACTACTAATCATGGAATGAGATGCACGCAAAGATATGGTGCCACCTTTTGCTAAAAAGCAGATAAACCACATCAACCGTGCATGTGGTCACAGATCAGGCTTGATGAAACGAAATGGGCGGTGCACTTGAAATGAGGTCTTTCCAGTACCTACGAAACGACAGCTCTTCATTGGGTTTGGGCTCATTAATGTCTGGTTTAGCTTCCTTTATCTGTAACCCAAGTGGAGGAACAGTGGAATGTGCCTGATGTGCTATGAATGAAATGTAGGGGACAGAACAGTAAAACGCACGTTTTTTTGTTGTTGAAATCCACGGCGAGTACCGCGGAGCCCAAACATTCGCGAGCCAGATTAAACGAGTAGGGACGCACATCCAGCTCCTCATCAAGGGAAATGTTCGCCCACTTACGCTGAAAAGGAGAAACAAGTAGCAAAGCGATAAATTTGCTACACTAAGTGAAAAGAATTGACAGCTGTGGATATAATCAACAATTAGGTACACAAACTAAATTGCACGGGCGTGATGGGCGCTAACAACATCAAACTAGCCGGGGAATCACAGAGTGCCCAGGAGTGTCCGCTAATAGATCGCAATTCGCGCTCTTGTGTTTGTAAGCAAATAAATGTCAGGGCTCACTGGGAATGATGAACAGAGCTAGTCAAAGTGCCCAAAAGCAGGGGATAGAGGGTACCTCTATGGGTAAACAGAAATTAACAGATATGATAGAAAGCGTAAAACATATCTGAACTGAATGCGGGACGCTTGGGTACGAAATGTCGGAGTATTCTTACATTCGTCCCCGTACTGATAAGTTTCAATTGCCATATCCGAGGATTGCAATTTTCGGTCAATTCCATTTGATTAATCAGTATCAAATATTGCTAATATTATTAAACAAAATTGCCAAGCTCAGAGAACAGTTTGACTGCCACAACCGTTAGTAGTCGTACAAATAATACTACGATTACAGGCGACGTGAATTGAGAGCCCACTTCATTGGGGTATTTGGAGGCTGCGTTAGATGTACCGTTGCGATGACCTCTATCAACTTACAGGTAGCGAAGGAAAATATCAGCGAACGTTTGAACAGTGGAGGACAAACCACTGAGAATTTGACAACTGAAAACATATATAAGCTCCTCGACTTATGTCATACCATATACTTCAAGTCCAACGGAGTATTTTACGAGGAAATGCAAGGAGCTCCAATCCGACCCCGTATATCTGGACTTATTGCGGAGGACGTCAATGTAAAGGTTGGAAGAGGATCTATTCCCAATCATTAGTACGAAATTGTGGGTGCAATACTTTGTAGATACGTTTGTGATTCTCAAACGCCGCCAGATACAGACCGCACAAGGCCTACTGAACAACGCAATGGAAGGCACTCGTTTCACCAGGAAACAAGAGATGGAAAACCAACCACACTTTATGGACATGCTGGTTACCAGAATAGTGGAAGGCAAGTTAACAACATAAGTTTACAGAAAAATAACACACACCGAATAACTCCTGAACTTTAACAGCAATCACCATAAGTGTTACAAAATAAGCTGTATACGGACCCTGTTTCGTAGGATAGAATCATACTGCAATATTGCGGAGGCAAAACGAAAGGAAGAGGAACATCTGTTCATGTATTTCATTCACAACAGCTACCCACGCAGTTTCATCCGAAGACACCTAAACCGAAGAAACACATCCATCGCACCTGCGCCAACAACGGCGAAACACATCGCCTTGCTGTACATAAAAACGCATCAGAAAAGACAGCCAGACTCCTCAAGCCGCACAACCTGAGGATAGCCCACATACCAACTGCGACTTTGAAAAGAATCGTATTTAGACCTAAAGAAAACCTGGAGCCACACGAACGGCAAAATGTCGTCTACGGGATACATTGCGTGGACTGTGAGAAAGAGTACGTAGGTCAAACGGGGAGAAACTTATCTACAAGAATACTAGAGCACAAGCGTGCATGTCGATAATATCATGTATTGTCACAGATCTCAGCGCATCTCGATGAGGAAGGACACAACGTTAACTGGGACAACACAGAAATTCTGGCGCACGGAGGGACAAGAAAAGGAAGAGAATTCCTCGAGGCATAGTTCTTTACGGAGAATTCAGTGAACCACAGCATTGATCTCCATCCAGTGTATCTACGGCTGAGGAAGCCTGTAGCTGGGTAGCCAAATATCGGACAAAGAGTGGTCACGGGACACAGATCGACGAGGCCGATTTCAAATGCTACGTCCGGACGACAGTTTCCGTGAGATTTTCCTCTACGGAGCAGTGGATTGAATATCCCATTGAGGGAAGTGATGAAACGTTTGTCATTTAATCACAGCTTAGAATGAATGAATCTGAACGTTAGTCATCTTGTTTAGGTGGAACTCGCTTTCACTTATGTAGTTTAAATGAAGCGCATACGATTTGCTCGATTGCCAGCTTAGAAAGTCCATCAGAACTGCGTCAACAAAACGCAGCGCGTTTACTTGCGTATCAAGCAAGGAAAGCTGTCAGGAGAAAAAACTCTAACATTAATGACAGTGCCTGGCACCCCAATAATGAAATACACCATAAAACGAAAGCAACAGCAATAATTTCAGCGGAGATAGTGTGCAAGCAATTGCGTGAGGCCAAGGAGTAAAACGATTGACACACGTCAACAGATAAATAAAACAGTTCGAAGCGAGTGTATTCAAAGTTGCTTAATTTGAGTAAACGGTGCAATCTGGTCGGCAGTGGAAGCGACAACTGCAACGTAAAATATGGGTTATTCAAATTCGTTCCAATTCCAGTTTCAATAGCATGGCATATATACGCATGTGTACGAAATGAGGTGTCGAATTGTCAAGCCTGTATATTACTGCAAACTAAAGTATTGTTCACAACCTGCCACCCTTGCTCGCTTGCCGAACAACCTCCTCGTGGTGCCAGCTGGGGGTTCGGGTTCTTCCGTTCCAGCGATTGGTTCGGCGGCAGTGTACCAGGACGTGGTGGGTTTTCGCCTGGCAAGCGTTCTCCCTATAAAAGGAAACATGTATTTTATCAACACTGCGACGTGGCGGATGTGACTCTCCACTAAATAAAGTCACTGCCCCTTGCCCATCCCTGAGAGACATTGTAATTTAAGGGTGCGTTGGGCCCCTGGTCTACCACGGACCGAAAGGTTTTTGTATCGTATATTTGGTCACCGGCTCCCAACGGGTTGTGACGCCCTCACATCGCCACGCTGCCTTGTAGGTTATATCTTTGACCAAATTTTCGGGGTGGGGCCCCTTTGGACAACCCTCTAATTCGGCCAGTGTAACCGGGTAGTATCACGCCCATTGACGAGTCATGGACCACGCCGCTTACTACTGCTCCTGCTATGCCTATCTTCTATGCTATCCCAACTGCTCAACCTCCACTCACAGATCACCCCACCTCCCATCCTTCACCTATTTGTGCTCTGATGACCTCTTCGGTCACCGTCACAAACGACCCACGTCTCGCAGCTAATGGGAGTAACAGCCAAACTCCCGGTTTTCAATGTCCTGCGATCATAACCGCCTCTCACTCCACCGAAGCTCCAGCTCTTCTTCGACCTGGTTCTCCATTCATCTTCGCAGCCTTTAATGTTTGAACTTTGATGCAGGTCGGACAACAAGCATGTCTGGCCCGTACTCTCGAACCGCTTTCGGTAGACATATGTTGCCTTTCAGAGACCAGATTACAAGACTCTAGCGCCGTCATCAGAGTCGCCTCTCCGGTAAACCCTGACGCCAACTACTACTTGCGGCTTTCCGGAGACCCAGAAGCTGCCGCCACTGGCCAAGCTGGTGTTGGGGTTGCATTGAATGCCAGGGCTGAATCACCTCTGCTTGACTGGATCCCATTCGACAGCCGACTACGTGCAGTCAGACTAAGAGGTTCATGGAACGTAAGCAGGCGTCGAAACGTTAAGCGTGTGTTGTTTGTCGTCTCCGCCTCCGCCCCTACAGACTGCAGTCCGGATGCAGTTAAAGATAGCTGTTACCAGCAACTAACTGAACTTCTGCTTTCCTCCAAAAGGACTGATATAGCCATTCTTGCCGGGACTTTAACGCACGAGTTGGCCGCTTTCCACCAAGTGACCACCACATTGAGGGTAGTTTTGGTCTCGGTGGTGTAACGGGGTTTAGGAAACCAGTCCAGTTTGCTCGACCTTACCACCTAAGCGCAGGTTACCGGAGTCGGCGGATCAGTTCGATCGAGAGAACGCGTGAACCCACCGGGAGACACAGCGATGCCTGGACAGCGAATCACGAGTGGCACAGGTATCCAGATACCGACAAACCGGATTGGACAATAGAACATAGAGGGCGCACTGGCAACTCGAGAATCACTATTAACGGCAAGTTTCAGAGTGCAAAGCCAAATATGTGTGGTCCAAATAAATACGGCCCATCAGATGCCAAGCACGAAAGACGTGATCATTGCGCGAGACAGGAAGACAGCGACCGAAGAGGAATAACAAAACCCAATGCAATAAAAGAGGAACGCAGCCAATGAGGTGAGCCGAGAAACAGGAGACCCACTGAGCAGGCTCGAAGATTAAGTGTTTATTTCCTTTAAATAGGCTACACTATACTGAATAAACGCCTGTTTTCCGCCCGCCGCCATCGTGACTTTTTATCGTGTCCGTGTCACTAAACAGGTGGCAGTCGATCAGACAATACAGCCAGACTGCTTGCTCTTTATTTTGACCATCGCTTGTATCTTTCGAGCAATATCTTTTGGCACTCGAGGAGACACACTGCTACCTAGCGCCCGCGCTCACAAACGCAAGAATGCTCCCAGCTTGACCACATAGCAATCAGCTACAGATGGCGCGGAAGCGTAACGGACTGCCGATCGTACTGGTCAACTTATCTAGACTCCGATCACGCATTGGTCCGTGCTACGATTTGCATGCGTTTCGGAGGATCACCTAAGCGCGCTCACTACCGATCGCACGTCGGGAATCTACAAAACATGTGATTTTAACCAGGTACCGAACCTCACTACCAACCTTGTTTGCCTCAAATATTGACGGTGATCTCGATTCGCAGTGGGCGCATATCAAAGATGCTTTAGTTTCCACCAGTATCGACACTTGTGGAGTTGCCCTTCACCAACCGAAGCATTGGATTTCCGCCGACGCCTTATCGCTGACGGACAGACGCCGCTTGCTCCCATCAGATTCCAGACACATTGAAGCACGCCAGTACCTTGGTCGAGAGTTGCGCAGGAGTCTGCAAATGGACCGCGAAGCTTGGTGATGTGAACGTGCTCGGGAGATGAAGCTTGCTAGTCTCTCTGTTAATACCAGAAAACTTTTCCATCTCCTTCGAGTCACCGAAGGTGTTCGATCTGGTATAGCTGAAACAAAGTGGAAAGTGGATGGCACCTTATGCACCAATCTTCAACGACGGTTGGAGCGATGGGCCAAACATGTTGGCTCGCAGTTTTCTTGGCCCCCAACTCCATCTGCTACCTCTGGCGCTCGCGCTGGAGCCGAGTGGTCTACCTCCACAGATCCTCCCTCTTCCCAGGAAATCGAGCAGCAGCTCCGGCACATGAAGTGTTATAAAGCCCCGGCCCTGATGGTCTTCCTCCAGCTCTATTTAAAGATGGTGGCATTTCGCTGTTTCAAGAACTCACCGCTTTGTTCTCGAAAATTTGTTCGAAGGAGGACGTTTCGTCATCTTAGGGTGAATCGATAGTCGTCCCCATCTTCAAAAGGGCCTGCGCACAATCTGCTCCAACTACAGAGGAATACGTTTAATCCCCGTCGTTTGTAAGCTGCTGTTGTCCATCATACCTCGCAGGCCATCCCCAACGCGCGAATTGTTGCAGCGAGAAGAACAAGCTGGGTTGCGGCCTGGTCGCAGCTGCATCGATCAACTCTTCACACTTCGCCAGATCCGCGAGCTCCGCCATGTGTATCAGAGGCCAACGATTGTTGTGTTCCTGAATATCCGTGCAGCCTTTGATTCTGTCGATCTTATGCCACTGTGGCACTGCCTACTAAGGAATGGTGTCCCCGAGA
Source organism: Dicrocoelium dendriticum (assembly GCA_944474145.2). Lineage (NCBI taxonomy): Eukaryota > Metazoa > Platyhelminthes > Trematoda > Plagiorchiida > Dicrocoeliidae > Dicrocoelium > Dicrocoelium dendriticum. The sequence goes on from OX104070.1 coordinate 83,507,610, forward strand.
AATTCGTCTCCATACTGCGCGCTTTCTATAGTCTGAACTCGGGCACGGTTGGGGCTTATGGCAAGCTTTCGCCCACCTTCGTATTCTCCAGTGGAGTTCGCCAAGGATGCCCCATCTCTCCGTTCCTATTCAAATTTGCCATTGAGGCTGTCTTGAAGAACGCTCTAGGCGATGCGTTGAATGCTGGCGTTGAGCTCCTTCCAGGTAGTCGAGTTGTTGATTTGGATTATGCTGATGATGTCGTCTTGCTGGGTGACGACCCACACGTTGTCCAACTTGCACTAAACCACTTGGCGAATAAAGCATCAAAGTATGGTATGTACTTTCCGCCATCCAAATGCAAGGCTCTCTTCCAAGACTGGCAGGTGCCTCTGCCTGTACTCACACTTGGTGGTGAGACACTAGAGGTTGTGGAAAGCTTTGTCTACTTGGGAAGTTGCATCACTGCTGGCGAGGCTGTTGGAGACGAGATTTCGATGCGCATCTCGAGAGCAGGCCTCGCTTTTTCTAAGCTGAGGCATTTGTGGCGTCGCCACGACATTCGTCTCTTCATCAAAGAGCGAGTCTATTGTGCAACAGTTTGTGCTGTACTGTTGTACGGCTGCATGACTTGGTTCATTCTTAAAGATGACTTGCGCAAACTATCCGTCTTCGAGGACCGCTGTCTGCGGTTCATTGTCCGTGTGTGGTAGCAGCACCACGTGAGCAATGTGGAAGTTAGACAGCGTGTCTTGGGATGTGGAAGCCACTCGCTCGAGGAGCTCGTCTCACTGCATCAACTGCGGTGTTTGGGACACGTATTGTGCATGCCTGTCCAGCGTTACTCGCGTCCTGCCTTATTTTCCGTTGCTGAAGAGGACTGGAAGAGACGGTCTGATGGACGGGCTACATCATGGGGAATCCGCATGCAAAAGCTGACGAAACAGTTGGCCTCGGCCGGTTGTTGTCAATTACCTGGTTGGGGTCCGAGAGATGCGGATACTTGCTGGTTGTAGACCCTGGAAGTTATGTCCAAAGATTGATGTCAATGGCGGACGTGTGCATCGGTGTGTTGCGGTGTCCTTTATTCCTCCACTAATAATAGAACAAATTGTAATTAAAAGGCTGATACTGTGAGTGGCAAAATGGAAAAAAGCAGTTCTCGTTGCTCTTTTCTCATTATTCATACTGTTTTCCTATTCAACCATGATTCCGATGGCACAATATCTGTATCATAGGTTTTGTAATATATATATAAATATGCATATATATTTGCCTATATTTATATATACTCTTGATGGGGCTGCTATATGGTTGATGGGTACGATATGGAGAAGGAAATAAATGGAAATGACGGTGAATGCTGCTTACCTAGGCGCCACCGGCGTGTTGTTTTCCAACTCCAAATCCCCTTGGTCAATATCCAGTGAATCATCATCTAGATACATCTTTGGTGGAGGTGGTAGCGCCCAAATAGATAACGATTATCTTGTGTACAATTTCGCAGATGACCAATTGTACACTATTCTTTCTTAACCTCCTTTACATTACGCTCATGTGGATTTCCTCATGTTAGTCGCTCCCGAGCGGTCGCAAAAATTGTCCTTCTGCGTTATGCGCCTTTAAATTTTTGGATTTATTCTCGCAGAGACCTACGTGCTATCACGCGATTTGGCTCCGCGAGCTCCTCCTACCACTGTTCATCTATTGGATCTATCATTCGCCGATCACTAGCAAACTGCGTTTTTGCAATTTCGAAGTCAACGGTGCTTGAACCCTATCGGATGATTTATTTTCCTGTCGTCGCAAATGAACGCTGGTGATCTTAGTTTAAAGATCTTTTTGAGAGTCACCCGGACATCTTACGACCACTCCTTCTAGTCGCTGTACAAAGCGAGAGCCGTCAATTTGTTCGCCTTGGGACAGCCACTGTCGTCATTAGACAGTATTTTCCAAATCATCCTGCTTTGCCTCACTCCTAGGCTTCATCGCTCTCTATCCACTTACCGGCTGAATTAATAGCACGTACGCCGAGTAGCTATCCTAAGGAACGTGTGTCTCATCTGGAAGCGACACGCCTGAACCCGCTGACCTCAAACCAGCGCCCATAGTCACGCGGATAGTCAGCATCTCTGTCCTCTTGCGACCCCTTAAAACAGCGCGCCTACTGTTAACATGTCTCGTATGAAGAGCAAATGCAAATCATGTTTTAAATTGGTAAAACATGGTCTGGTGTGTACCATGTGTTTGAAATCCTATCGCGCTACCTGCCTTGGGACGAGGCAAGCACAAGTGTATACTAACACGGCAGAGGCATTTTGCTCCTGCCAAGTATGCACTTCTATCCCATTTGTTAGTTGTCTAGCTGTGCTAGTGAAGTGCTGTGAAAGACTAACAGAAGCGGTCGAGCAACTGGGGAGCGCCAGAATTACACCAATGGGAGGAAACGGACCTGCACTTGTCAGTGAAAATAACACCCCGAATTCCTTAGTCAGGCCGAAGAGTCGAGCCAGGCGTCCCAACCCAACTCCAACGACTCAGCTTCCAAAAGTACCAACTCCATTCTCTCTCCTTCCTATAAGTATAAACACCGCCTGCAGCGCGTCTGCCTTAAGTTCTGTACAGTTTGCCGCACCTAGTAGTCTGTTCGCTACACACGAGACCGTAAGCTGCCGTCAAGCAGCAATAGTGAACAACCCGATAACCTACTCATCGGTTGCCGCCAAGCAAACACCGGAAGGAGCGCCGGTAACCTTTGTGCCCGGACTAGATGAAACAAAAGTGTCGCAGCACGGATGGCACCCATTAGTGACGTTCACAAAATCACCAAAAACGCCGGATACTAAGCCTCCAAATCCAAAACCAGTAGCCACCAGGCGCAACAATGTTGCCCTAAACCTTGTGTGCACAAATGTCCCCGAATTCAAATCTAATAAAATTAAGGCTAGGTTGACGGACGATCAAAACCAGTGGGGTTCCATCTGTACGTCGATCCGTGTCCATGCTAATCCCACGACATTAAAAGAATCTCGCGTCACCCAAACGCGTTTCACTACGGCGCACCCCGGTTACTTCGGGAAACACTAAACTCGGCGAATGAAGCCGTTCTGCTGTCTGCGAATCCTCTCCGCAACGACTCACTTGGAGTGCGCATACGACCTGAAATCTCTTGAAAAGAACGTTCAGTGGCTCCCGCTAACAAAGAGAGGTACAGAAAAAGTCAAGATAAGAAAACAGTGATTGCTCACGGTGTTCCCTAGCTTATTGGTTCTCCTTCCGAGGATGCTCAGATGCACGACCGCGAGCGATGGCACTACATTCTGGAGGTTCATTCTCTCGACAATGTTGTGGCCACCTGTTTGACAAGGATCCCGATACCTCCAAACTATAAGGGGTGCGGTCCCAGGCTTTTAAAACTTGTGTCACAATCAGAACTAACGGCACAAACCATACTAAAGAACTGGACGAAATTCCGTTGCAGATTGCCAACAGAAAGCCGCCTGAAAGCAGCGGGAACACCAGCACCTTCTAATGACAATTCAGTAGAGGCACAACTCTTAAGGAAAACGCCAACTGCAGGACCCGACTCGGGGACGGTTTCAACAGTAGCCATAATATCCGGAGGGACACAGCAGAGCACGAGCAAACACCGGGACCCGGGGCATCTGGTACTTGACTACATACTAAATTGGTCTCGACAGTCTGCAACCCATCCAAAAACGATTAGTCGCCGACGCTTTATTGGTCGGCGTAAACTCACTTGCTTCATCCCTCCAATCTAACCCACTTTTGCTCTCCAAGAAGCTGTCATGCATGTACACAAATGCCCAAGGTCTACTCAGCAAGTTAGCTGAATAAAGACCGACACGCGTCAGCAGTTTGGGACCTCATGGCTGTCACCGAAACGTGGTTGCGCTGTGAGATAACGGGTGCTAAAATCGCGCTAACGGGCATGTCCTTTGTCCGGAAGGATCGAACCAGCAAATGTGGAGGGGTAGCCCTCTAATTTCGTAACAGAATGCAGTGCGAACCTATAAACGATTCGGAAACCGAAGTACCTGACTCCATCTGGGGTAATTTCCGGCTGAGAGGTAACGATCTTGGCCTATTGGTTGTTGTTTACCCCTCGCCATCGTCTAATCCTGAGATGGACTGCAACTTGACGGCTGCTTTGAGGCAAGTGATAAACCAGAACTTCAGTCACATTGTAGTCACCGGCCACTTCTACACTCATGCCCTAAAATCCCAGGCCACAACAGGAAAGCAATCCAAAGCAGACTTGCAAGATCTGGTTGCCGACTTCCCGCTTTATGGCTACGTCACTACGCCCACCAGATTCACTGGAAATAGCAGGTAATGCCTGTTGGACCGAATATACACTAATGAAGAACTGATGGTCGAGAGAGTGCTAACCGATACTCCTTTGGGCCGCAGTGATCATGCGACGCTAGTGTTTCATTACATGTGCTACGTGGATTATCCTAAAGAGCATGACCAGGAATATCATGTCGTAACCAACTATGACGACTTGTCCGACCTCATTGGTGCAACCAGCTGGTCGTTCTTAGCTGAACTAACCCCTTAGGTGGCCTGCGGAGAATTCATCAACACATTTACCAAGCTCGTGGCAAGGACATCTGAAACCAACTGCCGGCCTAAAAGGATAAAGTCTTTCGTAAGGAGCATGACACGTAAATGCATGGTACACCTACACAGCCTCCCCGAACGACGATACCTGGGATGTCTACACAATACAAAAAAACCACTGTGTCAAACTCGTCCGGCAGGATAAACTGAAGAGCCAACAATGTCTAGTGGAAAAGTTTTGCTCCAATCTCAAACTGCTATGCAGACACTTAAACAATTTGCGCCGTGTTAAGCTCGGTATTCCTGCTCTGCACACAGCATGCAGAATAGCCCAAACTGCATAAGAGACGGCCAACTTTCTTGGACAACAAGTTGGCCAGACCTTTCAAAGCGTGCAATCATCATACATCCTGCCTAAGCAGATAGTGCCACCATCAGGGCTTACTCACGTATCGTTCACCTCCGCAGCTGTACTGAAGAGGATGATGTCTCTGCGCAGGTTCAGCTGCACGAATGTGGACGGTATTAGCCCGATGGCGTTGAAAGTTGCTGCCATGAGTTTGGCATGGCCACTAGCAATTTTCTTTCAACGATGTATGAACGAGGTGCACGCCCCCACGATGTGGAAGCACGGAATCATCACGCCAACCTACAAAAGTGGCAGTCGTGCTGAACCAGCAAATTATCGCCCGACAACACTACTTCTTGTGATCTCCAAGGTTATGGAGTCCATTATCGCTGATACTTTGATGGAGTACCTGGAGAATAACAGAATTCTCGTTTCGGAGCAGCCCGGATCTCGCCAGAAGCCCTCCTGTACCACTAGTCTGTTGATTGCTCGTGCAAGCTGGACGGAATCTATGGACGCTGGTGTAGGAGTCGAAGCGGCCTACTTGGATTTCTCAAAAACATTCGATCGTCTAGACCATCGCATTCTCCTCCACGAACTCCAGAAATATGGAATCGGCGATCCTGTTCTGGGCTGGATAGGAGACTTTCTCGTGCAATGTCACTTGAACGTGAGGGTTCGAAGCGACCTGTCGGAATCCATCGAAGTTCACTGCGGCGTAACTCAAGGCTCGGTACTTGGACCCCGCCTGTTCCTGGTTTTCATAAATGATCTCGCAAGCGTGCTATCTCCCAACTTTTTGCTATTTGCTGATGATCTGAAGGTATTGCGTACTAAAGCTGCAGTGGGGGATCACACAGTGTTACAGGAGGTACTGGACAAAGCGTACACATGGTCCATCGAGAACATGCTGCATTTCAACGTCACCAAGTGCAAAGTTCTCAGCATACGGCACAAGAGAATGCATAAGTACCGCCAAGGATCACAAATTCTACAGCGGGCTTCTCACAAGTGCGCTTTCGGCGTGATAGTTCACTATGACCTCGGTTGTTCGAGGCAGACTGAAAAGGCGTTTAGAGAGCAAAGCACTACCTCGGCCTTCTTCGCAGAGATTCCGGGAAGTTTGACCTTCAGTCCTTCCAAAAATGCTTAGTGTGTACGTGAGGCCGCACGCGGAATAGGCTATTCAAACGTGGCAAGCCTGGCTCAAGCACCATCTCACCGCGCTCGATACTGCACAACGTAGGGCAACGAAGAGCATCAGAGGTTTGACAAGCCTCCCCTACCCACTCGGGCTGAAGACGCAAAATATACAGTGGACCTTATCGGCGTTTAAGGGGCGATCTCATAATGGTGTACCTGATCCTGAAAAACCCCAACCACCTATGCCATTTCTTTCTAATACCCAGTCAAAACACCCCGCTAAGAGGTCATCGGTTTAAGCTGATCACGCAGTACAGTCGCCTGGAATGTCGGCGAGACTATTTCTCCTTTCGAGTGTCACAGCCTTGAAACGCCATCCCGGAACATGTAACTAATGCACCCACCTTATCCGTTTTCAAAAAACGCCTTGACGATACTGTCACATTTAAACTACGTGCTATAGCCCATGACTATCAGATTCTGGCACTAATGCACAACAGACAGTGGATAATGTCATACCCCTACTCAAGAATGAGTCGCTCCAAACCGCTTGCACACAATTTGATAAACGCTACTACTATAGAAACTGGATTTCTGTATCCCGTCGACCTAAGATGGTTGCACACGAGTAAGCGTTGTCCTTGCTCTTTTTTATTTTTTTTTCTCGCCTATTACGTGATGAACAACTGCTCCCATATGACTTCGGGTGCGTACATTATAATTTCAAAACCTTTATACGGCAGCGCAGTTAAATCTGTAATCGCTCGAACTGACGATTCCGTTATCCCTTAATCTCTCTTTTCTCACTCTAAAAACCCTACGGGACGTGTCAAGCACCTGCTTTTTTACCCGTTATAAATCATTGTTCATCATTGTGTATTGACCTGCCTCCGGTTCGACACTTGACTGTCTTGTAAGTTCCCGCGCTAACGTGTTGCGCTTGTCTCGCTTCATCCGTCCGAGTCATCTTGTAGCCCATCGGATGCAGTCCGCTGTGTCCGACTCCAATTGCCTTTTGATATCTGCGCTTAATTGTGCGCACCATTTCGGACTAGTATTTATTAGTCTTACAAATTTGTTACCCTGATTAGCATGCGCGAATTTAAATATTTTTCGCTTATGTTTTTTGTGCGTTTGTTCTTTTTCCCAATTAGATATGTGTACTCATTTGTTTCTTGCTTAATTTTAGTAGTTTCATCGTTTTTTCATCCTTGCTTTTTTGGATTCAGATTTCGAAAGTGGCATCTGGGTCGTTTCACAGCGTAAACATGCTTACTTCGGCTGTTCCAAGTTGCATGGAATACAGCCCAAAGGTTTGATTTGCAATATTCGTGATCGAACTGGAACATAAGGAATTCAAGCGGACCGTCCGAGGTATATGTAACTCGTCCCACGCCTTCTTTCTTCGGTTATGACGCTGGTTGAGGGCATTATACTCTACCCACTGAATGAGGTAAAGTATGCAACGATGAAGCTAGCGATTCCAAAAGATAAAACCCAGTGCACGAGCTCGCTTTAAACAGCTCATTGGTCTCAAGCTTGGGGACCGCAAGCCGTCGGCATTGCTCCGCGAACAGCAGCGCATCGCTGGTCCCTTAATCGTGAGCGAAAAATGGATAATGGAACCGTGTTTTGCATGTCCCTTAGAGCCATTGCAGTTAATGCTGTCCATTTTTCTCGTTACGCCTCTGAAAGAACTAGCTACCAAGACAGACGTTGCATTCAAAGGTCATCTGCAGCAGACGACCAATAGGTTCAGTGACGTATTCTCACCGATGCAAAGCAAATCTCACATTTGCTCCAAAACTTCAGGTCAATCTGACCCTAAATACGATAACTTAAGATACTTCACAGCGGGATAGCAGCAATGAAGGCTTCAAAACTGAGGGTGTCACGGTCAGGTGCTGACCACATTTTGGCTACCGTTCATTGCGTCTCGTCTGTGCCTGCCCCGAGTGCATCTCACTTGACAAAAAGCGTAGCATTTTCTATGCACCTTCTCAGTCCGATACTACCAAACCCGTTGGAGAATTATCTCGGATCGCCGCAACTATGCTGAAAGAGCTAGACGTTGTCGGGCTCCCTGCATTAGGCACGACTCAGCCGCTTCAAGAAAAGCCAATAGCCCATATATTAGTACGACCAATGTGTCCGTCATTACCCAACTAAATCACCTGTTTTGTGTTAAGAATCGACGTTCTTCCAGCACATTCCTCCTCGACACGGGATCAGGAGTCAGCGGTATCCTTGCGAACGCGAAAGACAAGCATTCAATGCCTACGTACAACCTGCGTACGGCCAACGGTTCTCCTATAGCTTTATACAATCAGCGCATGATGAACCTGGACATCAGGCTCCGCTTAGGTTTTCTGTGTCTTCATGGTTGCGTCTATAACCTTCGCAATTATCAGTAACGACTTCCTCTGACATTTTGGTTTTCTTGTTGATCCTGGTCGCCACAGACTTTTAGACGACCGTACTAAACAATGAGTTGAAGGCGTTCTTATGCACGCCCTGATACTCAGTCCCGTTTTCCGAATCGCCGATGTACCTTCAAATTATGCGAACCTACTGTCCGAATACCCGCGACTGGTACGACCAGCTGCAGAGCTTCCGCCAGTCACGACATAGGTCGCGCAGCACGTAGTCATGGGTGGTGCGCCAACGAGTGCCCGCCTAAGACGACTCGTCTCCGACAAATTACGTGTCATGGGGGATAGGCGTCCTTGTGCGCTTATGGATCTCTAAACAACGTAACCACGTTTGACTGTTATCCCATTTCACCTACCGTGGACCTAACCGCCGGTCTGGCAGGTAATATTGTTTTTAGTAAGCTCAACTTGGTGTGCGCATACAAGCAAATTTCGGTAACTGGAGCGGATATCGCTAAAACTGCCGTGACGACTTTATTTGGTTTTCTCAAGTCCCTGTGCATGCCATTTAGTCTAAAGAAGGCCGTGTAAACTTTGTAGTGCTTCATCGATCAAGTTTGTTGCGGCTTAAACTTCTCTTATTCTTACCTCGACGACATCTTAATCGCGAGCTCCTTACTCGAGCAGTACCTACACCACGTTCGAACGCTTGTTGATTGTTTATGTCAACACGGGGTGACGATCAAAGCAGAAGTGTTTTTTGGAGTCGATTCGTCAGTTCTTTCGGCCACTATATCTTCCCTGCAGGCGACGTTCCATTACAGGAGAAAATTAGGGGCATTATCGACCATCCCGAGATACACTCTTTCAAACAGCTAAGACGCTTTGATGGCTACGTCAACTGTTGTCGCCATTTCATACCAAGTTGCGCTTCGCTTAAGTAGCCCCTTACAGACTTCTCCGATTGAAGCTTATGAAGTTCGATTTTCCTGTTGCAGCACGTGATGCACTGCAGGATTTGAAAGACGCTAGCACCAATATAGCTTCTATGGCGCATCACGACCCGGCAGCCCCACTGTTGCTCAGTACCGACGGTTCTGACGTGGCAGTTGGGGCGGTCTTACAACAAGAGGTAGGTGACGCTTGGCAGCGTTGTCAATTTTCTCCAAATGTCTGTAACCTGTCGTTACAGTATTTTCGGTAGAGAAATATTAGCTATTTATTCATCCATACGTCAATTCCGACATATCTTAGAAGGCTATTCCTTTGCTGCCTTCACCTGCCACAAACCCCTGACTTACGTGCTCTTCTCGACTACCTACCGACAAGCTCCTAGATATTCGCGCCACCTTGAGTATATCGCTCAGTTTACGACCAATATACGACGTCTCAAGCGTACACAACAATGTCGCCGACGCCCTTTCCGCAATTCAATCTAGCTCTGCGAACAGTAGCACCGCTATCAACTTGACAGTCATGGTCAAAGCACTACTCAATGATTCTGAGGTTGGTATACAACGCAGATCCCCACACTGGATGTACGACCCGTCCCTCTGACACCATCAGATGGTACTATACTTTGCTATTTATCGCTGTACACGCCGCGCCCAGTCGTAGAAGATAAGTTCGGCAACCGGTGTTCGACACGTTGCACAGCTTGTCTCAAACAGGCTTTTGTGCATCGGTTAAACTTGTAACCACACGGTTCGTCTGGCGCAATGTCAATCGTGACGTTCGTACTTGGGCAGCTGCTTGCCTTCTGCGTCAACGTGCGAAAGTAAACAAGCACACGAAAAACCCAGTAAGAACATTTCCCACGACAGTTGCACGTTTTCACCACGTACACGTCGACGTCGTAGGTCCTCTGCCTCCTTCGAAAGGCTGTATATCAACTGGCCTGTGTCGATCGATTCACTAGGTGGCCGGAAGCTATTCCCATACCTAACTGCTATTAGGAAACTGAAGCGAAAGCTTTTTAGGGCGCTGGGTAGCTCAGTACGACTGTCCCGGCATAGGGAGCACAGATCAAGGACCTCATTTCTCGTTGACTTTTGCCACGTTACTCAAGGATTTAGGCTATCACCACGTTCAGACGACAGCGTATCATCCGACAGCTAATGGCTTGATGCAGCGTTTTCACCGTCAAGTACAGGCCGCGCTACGTGTTCACGCAGATCCTTCATGGTCTGAAACACTTCCTGTCATCCACCTAGGCTTAAGAAACACTGTTAAAACTGATTCGACGCAACACCAGCGCAGCTAGTCAAAGGCTTCACGCTGCGTTTGCCTGGAGAGCTGGTTGCACAAGCCCGTCTACTTCCTCTTTTGACTACGGAAGTTACACCGATCGAGTTGCGAACCAGATGCGTGAGCCACTCCCACCCGCTTCTCAATCTCAGAATACACCAGTGTACTTGGCTCAGAATCCGTCTACGTGTTCATACGTCCCGCTTCGCGCGGACGGTGTTCGACAGCCACTTCAGTCGCCGTACTTAGCATCTTTCAAAGTGCTACACCGTGCTAAAAGACACACTATTAACCGAGGTGGTCGACGCGAAGTCGTCACAATCGAACCTTTCGTCCTTTCTTTATGAAAGAAACCTCCTCGCCTACTTCGTCCAGTGTTGTCTCGTGCGACGTCACAACGAACTGCACCACATGTCATCATCCTAGTGTAGTTCAACCAGATCACGATCCCGGTCTATAAGTATCAACCAACCAGACATTTCCCGAATCTAGCCCCCCCCCACCTCCCACGACCAATCGCCTTGGTCGGGAGTTGCATAAACCCGACTATGTACGGTGTAAATACGTTTAGCTTTGCAGATATGGTATATATTAGCACCGTTTTTGGTCGATAAAAGTTTGGAAACAAAATTTTTTTCCGAAAACGCTTTTCCTAAAATTATATTTAAAAACCAATCTAAACAAGTAGATTCTTCGTTCCTTTTTTGGCATTTCCTGCGCGTGTATTCCTATTTCCTCTACTGTACATGCCCCAGTCCTCCCCTTTGAACGACTGGCCCACTGGCAAGTTTATCGAAGATCGGCCCAGTCAACGGGGATCCTGACCTAAACGCTAGTCCTTTTTTCCGCGGGTCGGGGGTCACTTCTTCATTGGACGGTGGTCATTGCTCCTTGGGATGAGGGTCGTTTTCAAGCGGGGGGTGGGTGCGGCGGGGAGAGAGATCATTCCCAAGCGCACCGGTTGGCGGCAGCGGAGGTTGAGGTGCTGTAGGCCTTCCTCTGGGCTAGCCAGTTTTGTATTCCGACAAGCCCGCTCCAAAGGCTCGCTGAAATGCGTCCTGCCATGCAATCAATAATAAATCACAAACGACACAGCGGACTCTAACTTCCGGTGAACCTTAACTTGACCCGAACACCAACTCACTCCGCAAGATTTTACCCTACCGACGTCGATTCACCCGTCATGTTCGACTTTAGGGACTTCTTTTGTTTAGCCTTCTATGGAGCTCTGTAGTCCCCCAAAAGATAACTACTATCTTGTGTACAATTTCGCAGATGACTAAATGTACACTATATTTGCTTTATTTAATCTCTACATTATGTCCATGTTGACCTTCATACGGAGCGACACTTGGACGTCTTGTAAGTTTCCGTGCTAAAGTGTTGAGCTTGTCTTGTTGCATCCGTTCGCGGCTTATTGTAGCCCATCAAATACGGTTCGCTGTGTCCGACACCAATCGCCTTCTGATATCCAAGCTTACTTGCGCGCACGATCTCCAACTAATATTTATTAGTCCTACAAGGTGGAGTGCTCAAGCTCCACCCGACCGACTGAATAAGGTCATTGACTGATTCGATCACCTCAGGAGGCCTCACTTCTGTAGGCCTCACAGGTCTGTCATCATCCTCAACACTGCTCCGTCCTTCCTTAAACAATTTTGCCCACTTGTAGACATTTTTTCGGCTGAAACATGTGGCACCATACACAGTTGACATTCTCCTATGAATTTCAACTGGTTTGCACTCTTCAGCAACCAAAAACTTGATAACTGACCGCTGTTCAATCCTGGAGCATGCTCCTTGGTTGGTCATCTTTGTTAATCGCTACAACTCTCAAAGTTTATTTTCAATCTGCAAAAGAAATTACATCCATGTGAAAAAGAAGTAAAATAACAAAAAATAGACAAAAAGTAAGCCTCTATTTGTATTAGAAGTCCTTATACCGAAAAATTCACCTTATTTATTGAATGACCCTCGTACCATTTCAACCCAAAGTAAACAACACATACCCAAGAGAAAAAACCAACATATGTACAAAATGGTCAGTGTAACACTAGTGAAAGTAAATCACCTGTTATAAGGCGAGGTGCTAGGGTTTAAGGTATCCAAATCTGAGTAAAACCTAGGCACCAGAGAACCCGAAGCCAGATGGCACAATGGAACAAAGTTCGAACTTCTTACTGTGCATTAGCATCCTTATGCATATTAGCCAGAGGTGGAAAAAGCCTCAGGTTTTGTGCCGCAATAAATAAGAAAAGAAGAAGAAAGAAAAGGTAAGCCAGCTTAGCCACCAGTAACGGAGAGGCATCAATCAGGAGCCGGCCATTGTGCCGTGAAGAAAGTTAAATGTTCAAAAAATGGGATCGTGTTGGAGGGATAACGAAACGAAAAACAAAAACACCACTGAGTCTGCGAAGGGACAGGGAGACCCTCGTACTTGCAACTGTTGGTGGCTGCGTGGCAGCGAAGCGTCGGTAATACGTACCAGCGTACTGCTTATACATTTCACGTCAACATGGGTATCCAATCAAGCGCGTTCATCGTCTTTCGGAACCCAACCAAGGAGCCAAGAGGTTTCTCATCGAGGCCAACTTCGAACTAAGGGCTTTCATTCCTCTTGACGAAGTCATCGCTTGACCACTCCTCCACTTCTTCCATCCACACCCCGGCGCGAAAACAACGCACGTCGCGGGGGTAGGTGGGTTGGCATGCGCAACACGTTGCCCAGCTATCGGAACCTGGTGTGCGAAATAACGGTGCTGAGCGGTTCACTTCCGCTTCCTGTGTCGTAAACAAGGCGCCGAACACACTTATTGCTCACACTGTGTTCCCACCAGATATGAGTTAAAGTGCGAAGGCACCGGTGATCGAAGGTGACTAGTCTCGTTATCTCCGTCCACCTAATGGGCCAGGTTTCACAACCATACAGACGCACAGTGTTATAAACGTCCTAGTTTAGTTTCGGCTGTCCTAGTTGGAACGGACGAATTCCTTCACTCGTTGATTCGCACGTACAGAGTAGCTAAGACGATTCGAATTGGAACGACTGGTGGACTTAGCCGGCAGACCTAAACTCGTAAATGATAAGGCAGCCAGAACGCGTAAACGCCGCACGACTGTAACGAGACCCACAGAAAGAAGACTGGCCAACAGCAAGAGCGCTTTTACTGACTCAACCAAAGCAAGTACGCTTTCATATTTATACTCATTAAAATAGCAGTAATTGTATAAACTACAAGGGAGGACGTATGTTTATTGGCACATGAGTTGCCATGTAGTGGTCTCATCTCCGGGCAGAGATGTGGTAGATTCGATGCTGTTGAGACGTTGGGCACATCATAATTACTGAGTGTGTTCGGTGGCTAAGGCATTGACACCAACACAGCTCAGGAGGCCGACTGCTGACTTGAGGAGAGTCCGGGAGATACGATAGCGAGACAGGCCAGTTCAGTGGAAACTGCGCGGGATACGTTGGCTGTGTTCTCACTGAGGACAACTCCGTCGTGATCGGTGCAAATGAGTGGACTCCTGGCGGCAGTTTCCGTAGGGCGAGCTCCGCTATGAACTGAGTAGTTTGGGTCTCTGCATAGCGACCGTGTTGTGCGGGCCCGATAGTGCACTGGCGCCGGTGAACTCGGTTGAGTTGGCAGGGCTGTGCTAACCATGTAACGGACATGTTCCAAGCCAAGAATGCTAGTAAATACAAGTGGGTAAGTACAGAGTTGGAATGTTCGTGCGAACCCAGTAAAACATGTGTTTGATTTGCGGAATACAACATTATTCTCGCCGCCTAGCACATGAACACATTACACTCGTGAAAATTTCGTTTCAATTATAACCGCACAAACAACTGTGGATTGCAGTGTTAATGGCATTTACCTGTCTTGCTGCCGGTGCTGGCAACCTCGTGGTATACCCAGCCCACGCGCGATAGGCGGGGGTCAAATGGCAGTGGAGCGTCAGTACGGTGTGCCGGCGTACTGCTGACCGTTGGCCATGGAGTAAAAGATACTAATATTATCATCACCGTGAATGCAATTTCAAGGACGTGGAGGAAATGTTCGAATTAGATTGATAAGGAACCAATCTGATGGAGAGATATTGTAAACTAATTCGGCAGGCCCCAGCATTCCATGGCTTCGATTAGTGATGTAAATCGAAGCACTGTCCGTGAAGACCAAGTAACGATTGTAAAACCGTGAAGATCAATACCAGCCTTGCCGCTGTCGGAAGAAAATCATGAAAACTGTGAATCGGATATTGGAATTGGATAGAGTTTCGTTCGTTGCAAAACGATGTATACATCTGAAGGTGACATCCTGATATGGGATGGTTAACACCTTCGCAATGCTCATCAACTTGCGGTAGCAGACAGAATAGATGGTAATTCCAAATGGAATAAATAGGTCAGGCTAGTGATGTGGTTCGTGATCAACTGCGTCACAAAGCACGCAATGACAGCAATAACGGGACATCAAGTGTGTGAAGTTGTGCGAATTACGCAAATCCCGCGAGTGTTCGTGGGCGAACACGTTCGACAAAATAAAATCCGTGGGTTGAAACCATAAATGAATGCAGCAAGGTGAATGCATTGACAGAATCAACATCACGTGGCACTAGCGGGAAAACAACCTAGCGTGGAGAAACCAAACACAGGGATAAAAAAGATATCGTATAAATGAATGAAAATAGAGGAATATAAACTTAAAACTTTGTGGGTATATCAAAACACAAGACAAAAAATATTAAAGAATAAAGTAAAAACGAATTCATAAAAACAAAGTTCGACAGAAAACTTGTAGGATATGCTGCGCTAGCTAGAGGGAACTATGAACAAGTAGGGACAGAAGATTGTAAACAAAAGCACCGCGTTTTGTAATGCGGTTGAGAACTGACGTGATCGGCCAAAGGAAACAGCAATTAAGCACCGCGTAAGGTACGGTGATCACTTATAAAGCGCACTTTCAGTGAATGACCAACTTGAGACTTTAATTAAAAGAACAGTGCCAACAAGCTATCAATATCATCAGTACACGTTAGCTGAGCGTGAGATATATACCTCAGCTAATGTGTTGCACTAGAGAAAGATAAGAGACGAAAAAAGCACGCAAGAAAAAAGATTCCAAGCAAGTAATATGATGTTAAACATTACATTACGTGTTTTCCGTAGATCGGGATGGGAGGAAAAATCTAAAGGGGAGGGGACGAACAAAGAAACTCACAACACAAACGCCACTGGGGCCGCCTCTTCGCTATATCAGAAAGTATGTCCAACCAAACGTGTTCATCTTCCTTAGGACCCTAGCCAGGCAGTTGGGATGCACCAACCGACGCCAGTTTCGAAGTGAGCGTTTTCATTCCTCTCTACCAAGTCATCGCTTGGCTTCCCCTCTTCCTCTTCCAACCACACGCCCTGCGCGAAAACTATGCACGTCACGGGAGTTGGTGTGCTGATATGCGCAACACGTGGCCCAACCATCGGAGCCTGGTGCGATATATTGGTGCTGAGTGGTTTACTCGCTCTTCTTGCACCAAACACGCGACGCCGAACACGCTTATTGCCCACGCGGTGCTCCCACCAGATATGAGCCAAGCTGCGGAGGCAGCGAGGATCGAACGTGACGAGCCTCTTTATGTCCGTCGACTTGATAGGCCAGGTTTCACAACCATATAAGAGGGTTGAACAGACGGTTGCATTATAAACTCTGTCCTTCAAGGCGAGAGTGATGTGGCATCTGCTCCATAGGTGGTGGAGATGGGCAAAATCATGTCGAGCTTTTGCTATACCGTTCGTAACCTTAGCTTCGATCCAACGGGCGCTAATATAACTGCCCAGATACTTGAATTCCTGAACGACTTTTAGCTGATCACCACCAAGGGTCAGCGCAGGAGTGGGTTTCTGCCAATCTTGGAGAAGAACTTTGCATTTCTATGGAGCAAAGCATACCCAAAAACGATTGACGGCCAGTGCTAATCGGTCCAGTGCTGCTTGGCACGTTTTGGAGCTGTCACAGATTAGGGCTAGTCGTCCGCATACTCCAAGCCAAGAGGTCGCTCACCAGGAAGTAGCTCTACACCTTTTATGTCGTGTCCAGCGAATGCTGTTTAAAAAGCGGTCCGATGCGAAACTGAAAGCGTGTACAAAATTCAAACTGAAAAACTGTCAGACCGCTTATCCAGTGTTTTTATCCTATGCGAGAACGGACTGTTGATCAATGCCGAGGAGTCTTCACAACGCACATAAGAAAAAAGATGCTGCACGCATTTCTTTTTCTTGGAATATATGTTATTGTCATACAGTCCTGCAAGTGGACATTGTTTACGAAAGTCATACCTTGCCAATGAACTAAGAAGGCGGAAGAGGCTGTCCGAATAAGTGAACTTACCCACTACTTCTAGAGATCGCTCGGTAACAGTGAGAAGTGGGGGTTTAGCAGTTCAGCCCCGTGGCCGAAGGTTCTGTTTTTAAAATGTAGTACTCCAATCTAACCGTTCAAAAGTAAATGCGCGGAGGACAGATTCAACTACACAAGAGTCGGAGTGTAAGAGCATTCGCAGTTTCTCAGCGATCCACCACAGATGAACAGACTCAGGCAACCAAGGTCTCAATGGTTCTCTTAGAATTGGGCATGACGACTGAACCGCCAGTTTGAAGCCATTACGTCAGTGTCTTAAACAGTGTCGAACAGAGTGCAAACGAGCCACGAATAAGATAACTCCATCGTTCAGCGAATATGCAGGTTGCCGGAACCAATGGTCTTGTTTGCATCAACGAGCGAGTTCATGTTGAGATATATGGCACCAACCTCACACATGAATTCCGGCGATTCAGCAAGCGAGAGAATCGTAGAATGGCTGCTGGACTATTCCTTAAAGCGCTCCGTTAAACCGGGTAGTCAGCACTGCTGGGAATGGATCAACCGTCCACCATCCTCAGTAGCTGAGGAGTAGCTTGAATCAGTGGTCCGGATGTGTTGGGTTGGCTAGCTTGCTGAAAAACCTCCTCGTGGTTCCAGCTGGGTGGTTCGGATTTGCCTCATTACAATGGAAAGTTCGGCGGCAATGTCCCAAGATGTGGTGGGCTTTCGCCCAGCGGCACCCGAATTCGGATTTGCCTGTCACTGTGGCCAGCCACAGGACGCCTGCGCCTACAAAGGGGCCATGGGTGGCTTGTGCTGCACCACCGACAGCTCCAACCACACACCCCATATCCACTGTAAACCCGAAAGAATAAGACCGGGAGGCATGTGGATGGGAGCCACGTTTCATCAAAGGAGCCGGCCCACACTCCTTCACAGGCAAGCACAAGCACACTGTAGTTGGGGAATAAAGTGCACACAAGGCGGTGGCTGGACCGTAGTACGCTCCACACAGTGCATGGAACCCGTTTCTTCGAGCCTAACACAGGAACCGTGCACCCCCTCCTCTCCAGCAGCGACCTACTGTCTCCTAGAACCAGCATGGACGAAGTAGTGGGTAAAAGACAGGTAGGCACCTTATCAACATGCATATAAAGCGCAGCCACACCGGGGATATCAAGCAACAGCCAATCAATTGAGAGAAAGATAACAAAGAAAATAAATCGAGTAATGCATAAGGAAACGATGACATAAATCTTAAATTAATGAGCACATGAAATAAGTTGATTACAAGAGAATCCGACATAAGTTCACGAGGTCAGAAAGTATATTTTAAGGAAAGGCCACAAACGCGAAAATGTCATCGAAATTAACTACAACTGGCTTAAGCGAAGTGTGCAAGTTTATAGAAGAGAATATAGGTAGACATTCATATAAGAAAAGTATTAGGACAAAATTACAAACCCACCACCTGAAATAAAGAGACAGCATGCAAGCACGCGGTTAGTAAATCGAATGTAGTGTGCCTACAAACGCTGCGCCGGTTCTGCCTACGTTCTCTGCAGGACCCGTCGTCGCTTCGGTAGTGGTCACGAGTGGCCTCGCTCATGGCTCACCAGGCCCGCCTGACTCGCACTCGCCACCGCATGTGCTACAGCACCATGCGCTCGATGTCGATGGAGTACAACCATCGGTGCTTGCCGCTTCTTCTATGCATGCATGAGGTCTTTCTAACGCAGTTCAGCAATTGCCTTCGTGATTAGATTGCGTCATGCACGCCGATCAAATATATATATATACATATATATATATATATATATATATATATATATATATATATATATATATATATATATATACCGGGAAAGAGAAAGGCGGCAGAGCATATGATGCCGAGTATGGGGGTGGCTAAATCCTGACAGACGGCCCACCCACTGTTGCTACTGTTGTGTCATGGGCTCATGTCCTGGACACCTCCTCGTGGCGACCGCTGGGTGGGAGTTGGGGTACGCCTTTCTCCCTGCTAAGATCCAGGACACCAATTCGCATGAGTCAGTGAACTGACCATGTGCTAGACCCGCTGGCTTTCGGGTGTACATTTAATCGAAGGCTTTGCCTGAGAACCCGAGTCTTCTGTCAGGTGTGGGGGCCCTGCCAGTATTCTAGTCCAAACCCAAACCTCTTCGGGGGTTAGGAAGTGGTCGATGGCCCTCTTCCCGTAAAACCTAGCCATGGGAGACAACAGGTGTACCGGTTATAAGCTCACAGCTCGATTGGCGTAGAGCACAAGCGCCACACATTGTCCCTGATGGTAAGAGGGCACCTCCGGGTGTTTAATGGTTTGCTACTACCCGCCTCAAGCCAGGTAACCCCTGGACAAATTGGAGCAAACCCGCCAAAACCCACCTGAGTCTGGCTGTGGTCGCAGGTGTATCCTACTACGGTTGCAAAACATATATGAATCGTTCCAGTACTTCAAAGGCTGCGTGTGACGGCCGTCAAGCAGATCCCAATCTGTATCTGCAACCACATTCCCGAGCTGGATCTGCTCCCCACTGCCTTGTTGGTCAAGCTATTGAGCCAACGGCTCCGGGCGGAGTCCCTCAAGATACCCTTCGAAACACAACCGCCACCTCGCGTGCGATTGCCCACCAATGCAATCGTATGCCTGCGCGCAAAGCACTCGGCATCGGGTGCTGGAACGTGCGCACACTACTGGACCGGAACTGCAGTGAGCGCCCCGAGCGACGCACTGCATTGGTCGCGATGGAACTAGCGCGTTACCACATCGATATTGAGACGCTCAGTGAAATCCGGCTCGCTGAGCAAGATAAGTTGCATGAAGTAGGTGCTAGCTACACATTCTACTGGGTGGGTAACGCCGCCTCTGCACCACGTGATCATGGGGTCGAATTTGCAATATCCGATCGCCTCCATGGACAGCTGGTGGGTGAACCAACAAGCAACAGCGCGCGACTGATGACTGTTCGCCTACGACCCGGAAGAGGTAAGTTTGCCATATTTATAAACACGTACGGTCCGACCATGTGTTATCCTGATGACACACGTGATCAATGCTAAACTCGGCTATCCTCCGTGATACGGTCTGTATCGAGAAGTTACAGACTATTTCTGCCGGGTGATGTCAACGTGCCCACTCAGGCTGATGCATCGGTGTGGACAGATGGCATCGGTCCGCATGGTATTGTTTAAGCGAATGCGAACGGTGACAGACTGCTCCCACTGTGTGCCACTTACTGCCCGACGATCACGAACATTTGGTTTGCACTGAGCGCACTGAGTGATATAACAACCTGGACGCACCCACGGAGTGGTTACACTCACCTACTCCACTATGTCATCGTACGTCAGCGTGATATGCGTGAAGCGTGTATGACACGTGTACTGCGTGGCGCTGGGTGTGGCACTATTCATAAATTGGTGCGCACCAAACTGTACATATATTTTCGTAAATAAATGTATTACACCCCCGTCGTAAATCGGCGTAAATTTAACATACTCTCCCACGGTACTGTGGCGAAATGCATTGAGCTGGAGAAGGTGATAGCTGCACGCCTGTGTGATGTGGACTGCATAGCCACAATGGGCGACGTGTGGCACCAAATTCGCGACCAGGTGACAGCTGCTGCCGAGGAGACCGTCGGGCGCGCAAACTGTAAGCGGCCTGATTGCTTTGATGAGAACAATGCGACGATTAGCGCATTGGTGTCGAAGAATAATGCAGCATTTGCTGCAAATGTGGCAGACCCCAGTGACTTGGGGAAGGATAGTCAGTTTCGCAAAGTTCGACAGCGACTGACCCGAGAGCTCCGTCGCAAAATAATGCATGGTGGACGGAGAAGGCTACGCCGAACGCCGACAACACAAGGAATTCTTTGACTATTTGAAGGAGGGGTATGGACAGAGGTTGGAGCCACTGAGGACGCTGCTTGAGGAAAGCTCAGGCGCTACCTGCACGCAGACTGCAGACCCTATGCTGATCTGGCAGAAACACTTTGACTGTCTCTTGAACAACCATTCCGAGATCGACTGGTCTACATTGAACAGTCTGAAGCTGCACGATGTGGAGGCCAGTCTGGCCGACACGACGACGCTGGATGTGATGCAGAGAGCACTTGCTCAGCTGAGAAACGGCAAGTGTACCGGGTCCGACGGGATCTCGCCTGAAGTATTTAAACATGGTGGACCTGCGTTGGTGACTGCGCTGCACCATTTGGTGCAACGCGTGTGGATTGAGGAGGAGGTGCCTGCCGAGCTGAAGGATGCACTTGTGCTACCACTGTACAAGGGCAAAGGTAGCAAGCAATGTTGCACGAATTATCATGGCAGCAACTTGCTGAGTTGTGTGGGCAAGGTGGTTGCCCGAATCCTGTTCAACCGCCTCGTCAGTCAGATTGTGGAAACTAACGTGGCGGAAGAGCAGTATGGATTCCGTTCGGGTCGCAGCACTATAGATATGGTGTTTGCGGCACGTCAGTTGCAAAAGTGCAGAGAACGACAGCAGCCGTTGTACTCGCTTTCTGTTGATTGCACCAACGCATTTGATACAGTAAACCGCAAGGCATTGTGGCTGGTGTTGGGTAAATTTGGTTGCCCGCGTAAGTTTGTAAGTTTAATTGCATGTCTGCACAGTGGTATGCGAGCGAGGGTGCGGCTGAGTGGACAGACCTCGAATGACTTTGCGGTTGTCTCTGGTGTGAAGCAAGGCTGCGTCTTAGCTCCCGCCCTGTTTAATATCTATCTTCATGCAATAATGTCTTGTGCTTGTGATGCCGCTTGTGCTTACGGTGTTCGTGTGGAGCACCGTATTGATAGTGGGTTGCTGAACATCCGTCGTTTCGGTGCCAGAACTCTAGTCTGTGAGACAACCAACCGTATGTTGCTGTTTGCTGACGGCTGCATTATTTGCACATAGCGCGGATGAGTTGCAGCACATGGCTAGTGCTCTGGCTTCGACAGCGGCCAAATTCGGGCTCACTATAAACATAAGCGAAACTGTCCGTCTCTTTCAGCCTTCACCGGAGGTGTAATCTTCGATATTGCCGCGAATCCGCATTGGTGTTGAAGTATTGGAAACCACCTCCCGCTTCAGCTACCTTGGGAGTGTGATGTCGACTGACCAGCAGCTACACAGTGAGCTGCGTATCTGTGTCTCGAAGGCAGCGGCGGCATTCGGGAAGCTAGAGTACCGAGTGTAGAACAACCATTGGCACGAAGCTGATGGTGTACAAATCCATGGTGCTGTCCGTTCTTCTATAAGGCAGTGAAACGTGGACGATGTACCGGCGGAATGTGCAATATCTCGAGCGGTTCCATCAACAGCGTTTGCGACGGATTCTGCACATGGGATGGGGCGACAGAGTTGCGGACACGGAAGGGTTGCGTCGAAGTGGAATGTATGCAGTAGACTGCATACTTTTGCTGAGACCTTTTAGGTGGCTCGGTCATGTGAACCGTATGGATTCGACGCGGATACCGAAACTACTATTATATGGTCAGCTGAGCATTGGGAAGAGGCATGTGGGGAAACCAAAGTCACGTTACCAGGACAGGATCAAAGTGAGTCTTTCACGTTCTAATCTTGATTGCACGTCATGGGAATCAAAGGCGGTTGATCGGCGTGCATGGTGCGATCTGATCACGGAGGCAGTTGCCGAAGTGCGGGAGAAAGACTTCATACATGCAGAGAAGAAGCGGCAATTCCGGAAGCGACCGGTGCCGATGAGTTGAACTTCATCGACATTGAGCGTATGGTGCTGTAGCACATGCGGTCGCGAGTGCCTGAGTCAGGCAGGTCTAGCGAGCCATGAGCGACGAAACCCGTGACCACTACCGAAGCGACGACGGGTCCTGCAGAGAACGTAGGCAGAACCGGTGCAGCGTTTGCATGCACGCTGCATTCGATTTACTAACCGCGTGCTTGCATGCTGTCTCTTTATTTCAGGTGGTGGGTTTGCAACTTTGTCTTAATGCTTTTCTTTCTCATATAAATGTCTGCCTGTACTCTCTCCTATAAACTTGCGCACGTCGCTTAAGCCAATTGCAGTTAATTTCGATAACATTTTCGCGTTTGTGGCAATTCCGTATAACATGTTTTTCGACCTCTTGAACTTATCGCGGATTTGTTCGTAATCAATTTTTTATACACCCATTTATTGAAGAGTTACGCCGCCATATCTGTATGAGTTATCCGACTTATTTCAGTTCATCTTGCCGTTTTAAATTATTGGCTGTTGCTTGAGATCGCCGGTGTGACTGCGCTTGATGTGCATGTTGACAACGTGCCTACCTGTCTATTACCCACTACTTCGTCCATACTGACTCCAGGAGACAGTTGGTTGTTGCTGAAGGGGACGGGGTGCACGTTCCTTGTGGCCGTGTTAAGCTCGAAGAGCGGTTCCATGCACTGTGTGGAGCGTACTACGGTCCAGCCACCACCTTGTGTGCGTTTGATTCCCAAATACAGCGTGCTTGTGTTTGCCTGTAAAGGAGTGTGGGCCGGCTCCGTTGATGAAACGCGGCTTCCATCCACATGCCTCCCGGTCTTATTCCTGCGGGTTTACATTGGATGTGGGGTGTGTGGTTGGAGCTGTGGGTGGTGCAGCGCAAGCCACCCATGGTCCCTCTGTAGCCGCAGGCGTCCTGTGGCTGGCCACAGTGACAGGCAAATCCGAAAACATATGCCGCCAACCATATATGTACCAACGGTCCATAGTTAAAGTCTTCGCAGCATCATCACTATGATGTGTTAGTTGAAGGTGTTCAATACATTTCAGCTACTGTGCTAGAAGAACGGGAAGTTTGTCCTTTCTAACACGCCATTTTTGGTTTCTTGTATGATTTTTAATTTTTAGGCGTTAAGCAACTGAATTTAAACAATTGTGGACACAGATCTTCCACTGGCTTCGACGGCGGGCCATTTGTTGAATTGTTTGCAGCGCTCGAGACTCTTCGTCCTTAGGTCCCCAACCAAACAAGTGTGTGGATCCAACGGTAGCAAGACGTGAAGTTAATGATTTCACATGTCGTAAAGTGGACAGTTGACCACGGCACTATCTCTTCCAATCAAGTCCTGCACGAAAAAGCAGGACACGATGGGGCAAACGCACAGCTGACATACGCAGGACGTGACCAAACCATCTTAACTGGCGCAGCAAAACCAGTTTGTTGTAGGGAATACTCGCATTCCCTAAGACATGACCCATGAGTTCACTGTTGCAAATACATTGTTACCACCACACATGAGCAATTCTCCTCAAGCACCTATTACCGAACGTCAAGAGCCAGCGCATTTTGTCTACACGAACTGGCAATGACTCACTGAGATGTAACACCATCGCCAGAATGGTGGCATGGTGAACACGACTCTATGTGAAGAGACATCCCGACGACGTCAAAAGTGTGGCAGGATGACAAATGAAAACCGGGCTTTGACGATACGGAGAGAAATTTCTTTGCTGATAGCGTCATCAGTAGACTCGTAGCTCCCCGAGTAGGCAAAGATATCAAATGAGTCAAGCTGTGTACATTTGAGAGTGAGTATGGGAAGCGGCAAGTGTCAATCCTGGGGCAGCACTTTGCATTCCGACGGAGCGAAGCACATTCCGTACCTAGAGATGTCTCAACCGCCGAACAGTTCAGTGGTTTGCATATTCTGTGAGTCGTCACCAAGTAGTGCGACATCATCGACATAAGCTAAGTCGGCTTCTTGCTTACCCGGCAGTAGTTGCCATTCCCGATGGTAAAACAGAATTGATAAGCCAGTTTGTCGAACTAATGATGAATCTAAGGCGGGAAAAATTGAAACCATAGTATTTGGGCGCTTCATTGGAGAAAGAAGAGTGAAAGATGACAGTGAAGCTGGGCGCATCGGTCACCAGAGAAGATACAGCTATCAATCAAGTAAATGTAATGGCCGTCATGTGATGTGGAAAAGCAGTTATAGAGCGGAAAATATCGCACTAGAACAAATGCAGGATCCCACTGCGCGTTGCATCAGACAGCTAGACAGAGGCTTCGTCGAACTCCAATTGAACAAGAGGTCTACGTGCTCTAGGTTGAGGCACATGCCATATAAACAGTGCGGAGTGACGTATGGGTATTATAAATGCTAAGATGCGCCAAGTGTAGTGGGGAAGACGAGGGTTAATAAGTAGAAGTTATTGCAGACGGTTCCCAGTCACCATGCCCCCTACATAAGCAGAAAGGCGCTGTACGACCACTTTGTCCCAGTGCAAATCCCCGAGACTCCGTCTGAATGCAAATCCCCTATCTGTGCAGATCGAAGACAGCGAGATACGCCAACAGGTCATGAGTGACCACCACTAGGCGAGTGAATGCTTACTGGCTACGATACAGTACAGCTATTCCTGACTGTCCGGGGCTACGATTTTTTGTGCAAACCGCCATCGGTCCAGATGACACGCTAACTTCTTGAGTGAACGCTTAGTTTCCAGGAGTAGTCGAGAGACTTAACGCAGCCAGTCCAAAGTCAAACAGCTACCACACACCCAGAGAAGTGCTGGAGTTCGTCTTGTCCAACTGGCACTCGTCAGCAGCCCGACGACTGCTGGATAGCCTGGTGGACAGAGTTAAAGTGGGTTTCAAGTAGAAAATAATTTTTCCACATGGCTTTCAACTAGACTGTGACAACCACGCATGTAATGAAAGGTGTACTCCAAACTCAAGAAAACGATTATGGCTAACACTTAAATTTGTGACACAGTCTAAAACCTAACGACGAGCAAAAATGTTAATGGATACGCTAAACGGTGGGATAAACAGCTGTAAGAAGTCCCAGCTCCGTAAGAACACATGGGCCACCTAAGTAAAACAGAGAAAGGTAATAGGGTCAGGGTAACGATGGTAGTCACTGTTTTAGGTCGGTAAACTCGTTTAAAAATACCTCGTGTTTCGCTGCACGGTTTACCGAACAAAAGCGAGAGGTCACTATCGTTTAGGAGAGATATAGGTTTAAACCACTTTGCAATAATCAATACCAGTTCAAGAGAAGTACTTCGAAGAATGCAGACATCAAAATCCCAAGGGAGTTCAAAAGAGGAGGAGGAGGAAACAACTAATTGAGTAGGACAGTTACATTAGCCAGAAGAGCGCAGAATGGATTGCATATCCATACTCATCAGTAACTGTTTCGTTTGTTGTAGTTTTCCTTGGACTCATGCTTTTGGATGAGGCAGAGTAGCATTTCTATGCACATACTTTGCTTGATAGTCCCTGGCGTTCCTGACAAAGTACTATCCCTTATTACAGCGAACAGCTTGAAAATGAGTGTGCGCCGGGAGCAACCTAGGTGCTACAATCAGGCTAACGGATGCATCCGCAATCCATGAGATATTAAGATATACCAGGATTTACTAAGATGTAAATAATCCCCAGTATGAGGTATTTCAGGCAATATCAATTGGCGTTCGACAGATTTAACTAACCGAGCAACGACAGTAAAAACATAGGAACTTTACGCAGTGCAATGGTGTAGGAACCTCAACGGCCCATTGAACAATGTTGGGTAGTGTTTGACGCCGTAAAGATCACTATCGCTAGCTTAGTAAGGGCTAAATATTAGGGCAAATCAGCCTCCTGATCATTTGCGTTGGGGTTGGAATGAGGATGGTTGCGTAATCTTTAAAACTGACCTCCAGTAGTCTATTGCCAACCTCGCAGTACCCTTCAGTCTGGTTATTGGAGACAAACGCATTGGCTGATCCCAATTCTTTCTCCTGGTTAGGCCTAGGCAACGTGGCACTTTCCTGTCCACACAAGAAAATGCAAAGAAAACGTCCTCAAAGGATTTCTTGGCATTGTGATCGTCCCAGAGAACAATTAAAGTGCCGTAACTGTTGAATCAAGCGGAATAGATAGTGGAGTGCTACGAACCAGTCTCGTGTGTCCACAGATTCTTATATTGCGCTTTACACCTCCAATAACCCCCTTTAATCTCTTGAAATTATTAACCCAATCTGTTTTGGCAATCGTTTGGCTTGTGGTTTCGACTCATAAGCAATCGCAGAACATCACACCTGGCCAATCGACAAGTCTCATCATCATCACCATCATACACGTTAGCTAGAGGTGGGAAACACCTCAGCTACTGTGCCGCAATACAATGAAAAAAGGAGAGAAAAAAAACTGGCGAAAGCTGGCTGAGCTACCGGTAACGGATGGGCATCGTTCCGGTAAGCTATCAGCCGGCTGCTGTGCACCCCAAAAAAAATTATTATGCAAAATTATATAAGGCTAAGTAATGAGATCGTGGTTGGAGGGGGAGGCTAAGAGGGATGGAATGGGGCAAAGAAAATCACAGCACGAACGCCACTGAGGTCGGCTCCTAGCCATATCAGCAAGTGTGTCCAACCAAACGTGTTCATCGTGTTTCGGACCCCAACCAGGGAGCCGAGACGCTCCAACTGAGGCCAGCTCAGAAGTGAGGGTCTTCATTCCTCTGGACCAAGTCATCGCTTGGCCACCCCTCCTCTTCTTCCATCCACACACCCGGCGCGCAAACAACACACGTCGCGGAAGTCGGTGGGCTGGCATGCGTAACACGTGTCCGAGCCATCGGAGCCTGATGCGTGAAATAACGGTGCTGAGCGGTTCAGTTCCTTTTCCTGTGCCATAAACAAGGCGTCGAACACGCTTGTTACTCACGCGGTGTTCCCACCAAATGTGAGCTAAATTACGTAGGCACCGGTGGTCGAGCGTAACTAGCCTCTTCAGGTCCGCTGCTTTAAGCGGCCAGGTTTCACAACCGTACAATAGGGTCGAACGTACTGCTGCATTGTACACTCTACCCTTCAGGGCAAGAGTGATGTCGCGCCGGCGCCATAAGTGGCGAAGGCTAGCAAAAGCGCCCCGAGCTTTTGCTATACGATTCGTGATTTCATCTTCAATCCCACGGGCGCTGATACAACTTCCCAGGTAGTTGAATTTTTGAACGACTTCTAGCTGATCCCCACCAAGGGTCAGCGTAGGAGGCGGTCCAGACCAATCTTGGAGAAACGCTTTGCACTTCGAGGGCGTGAAGCAAAGCCCGAAGTGACGGACAGCTAGTGCTAATCTGTCCAGTGCCGCTTGGCACGTCTGTGAGCTGTCACAGATCAGGGCAATATCATCAGCATACTCTAAATCAAGAAGTCGTTCTCCTGGGAGTAGCTCCACACCTTCTAAGTCGTGTCCTGTGAACGCGATTTCCATGACTTCGTCAACAGCGAAGTTGAAGAGGAAAGGTGACAGCGGGCATCCTTGTCTCACGCTGCTGGAGATATTAAAGGGCGACGAGAACTTGCCGTAAGCCCTCACTCTGCCCGAGCTACGAGCATATAATGCTCGGATAATATTCACATATTCCTCAGGTACACCTTTCCTGAGTAGAGTCCCAAAGTGCATGTCTATCCACCGAATCGAATGCACCTTTGATATCGAGGAGCACGACAATGGTGGGCCGCCAATATATGTGACGGTGCTCCAACAACTGACGCAAGGTGAAGATGTGATCAATGCAGCCACGACCTCGACGAAATCCAGCTTGCTCTTCACGAATTTGGCTTTCACGAGTGCCAGTCAGTCTGTGAAGGATGACAGAGGCAAGCAATTTGGAGGCGATGGAGATCAGACTGATTCCTCTATGGCTGCCGCATTCCGATCATGAACCTCCTTTGAAAATTGGGACTATGATGGAGCGGCTCCAATCGGTTGGGACAGTTTCCTGCTCCCACAGTCTCACTAGTAACTCGTGTAAATCATCCACAAGAGCAGGTCCCCCGAATTTGAAAAGGGCTGGAGGAAGGTCATCAGGTCCCGCGGCTTTATTAAACTTCCACAGTTTGATCTCATGTTCGAGTTCTGAGCGAGAAGGTGGATCCAAAGGAACAGCCCACGGAGCAGGGCGATCACCGGTCGGCGAGAAATCTAACAATTCCGACCGATTAAATTGCCTTTCAAAGTGCTCAGCCCAACGTTCCAGGCGTTTTGATAAATTGTGAATAGGCTGTCCACTCTCGTCACGTATAGTCTCACTAACACCACGTCTCCTGCTGCCCGTTTCCCGTATAAGACGGAATAACTCACGATGGTTACCAAGGGCAGCGGCCATTTCCATCTCTGTTGCACGACGAGACCACCAGGATTCGCGGTCTCTCTTCAGGCTAGCACGGAGTTTTGCCCGGAGCTCTTTGCGAGTTTCATTGTGTTCGCTTCCAGCCGGAATATGCCGGCGAGCATAAGTTCCAAAGACTGTGAAGAGACCCAATGTTCATGTTGGCGATTAGACATACCACATGAGGATTTGCCTGCTGCTAGTAAGGCCTGTTGCGTATGAGACCAGTGAGCTTCAATTGCATCCAGTGAGCGTTTATCCAACTCGGATGACAGCGTAATTTGATAGGCGTTCAGAACAGCTGGATTCACCAGTCTGCCGGTGTCAATGCGCTCACAACATCGTCGCGGGCGCCCGCCAAAGCGCATCCGCAGGTCAGCACATACAAGTGCATGATCGGTGTCAACACCTGTGCTCCAAATCGAGCGACAGTTCTGGACGCAGCCTCTCCAGCGGTAACTGATAGCAATGTGATCGATTTGCGTCCATAGCTGGTTCGAGGCTGGTGGGCGCCAAGTCACCCTCCGGCGGGTGCTGTGTCGGAAATTAGTGCTCGCAAGATATAAGCGAGCATCCTCACACAAATGAAGTAACCGCTCACCGTTATCATTACGGGAGTCTATACCATGTTGGCCGCCCAGATGCAGCTCATCTGCGGATAATTTTCCAACTTGAGCGTTCAGATCCCCAGCCAGCACTACAGTGTCCGAGCTTCTTCTGTGGCGAAGGAGTTCGTTCAGTTGGCGATAGAAGTCGTCTTTTACCGAGTCATCGCTACAGTTTGTCGGTGCATAGGCAGCGATAACGAATAGACACCTATTAGTCCCGCGCGACTTCGAGGTTTTGAACGAGCCAGCCAATCGGACCGCACACATCCGGCTACTGATTGGAATCCAATCAACCAGAGCAGCTTCAGCCCGGGGACTCAGGGCAATACCAACGCCGGCTTGGCCGGTGCTCGAAGCTGCATCGTCACCGGATAGGCGCAATGAGAAAGTGCTGCTAGTGTCACCTGAAGGGGATCTCAGAGTGAGTACAGAGCTCGAGTCTTGCAGGCGGGTCTCCGATAAGCAGCAGACATCGATCGAGAGGGTCTCCAATGTTCGGGCAAGTGCTGCCTGTTGACCAATCTGAAGCAATGTGCGAACATTGAGGCATGCCAGTCTGAAGGAGGATCGAGGGCTCCAAATGGAAGCCGATGAACTGGAATGGGCCGCTTGCTTGGACATGGGCCAGTTGACAGTGCAGGAATGACGCTCTGCGTTCACCTGTGAGTTGAAACTAAAAGACAAGCGACTATTGAAGCAAGGTGGGGGAGGGCCGAGAATTGGGGGGTTGAAAACAGGGGGGATAAAAGTAAAGCTGGAACGGGACGATAAGGGAGAAAACGCGCAAGAAGGGGTATAAGAAGATGGGAAGGCCTGAGCAATAGCATCCAAACCCTTATCCACCCTGCTCGATGCAGCAGATAGGGCACCGGTGATTATCCTCTGCGGTGGCCAGAGCATCAGAAATTTGTTTGGGGAAGGATTCATTGTATTGCGTGGGCAGGAT
>OX104070.1:83538830-83568025 GCA_944474145.2 Dicrocoelium dendriticum
ACAAGAGTAGGTTCAAAAAAAATACTATTTTATTATATGAAACAAAAAATAATCTCGTGCATAACGCACATTTGCTTCATATAAAAGGGTCATGTACTAATCACACCATCCATAGCAAATTAATTATGTTCAGCAATATCTCTCAATTCTAAACAGATCGTATAGTCGCGATAGCAGCAAAAACGTAAGCGTTGAATTACCGAATCGTTGCTTTCTTGTGGACTGTTGTTCTTTATTGCGCGGGTACCGGCAGGAGCGAAGGTTAAAGAAAGAGATATTAAGGCGGGTTTAATTCATCTTTTCGATTGGTAGTTCATTAGTAGATCGGGCATAAAATCGCCCACGTCTACACTTGCACTAGGAAAATCATATACACGAGCAATGAATCTTGCAATAGAAGTTTATATAAAAAATACAATTGCTCCAACTGACACACGGGCGTCCCAAAAAAAAAAAATTTTTTTTTATTTTTTTTTTTTTTTTCTAGCCCCAGCACGAGCGACTGGACGCATTTTCCCACACCGGTGTTTTAGCGCCCACCAAGAACTCCAAAGGGGTATTACACAACACTCAAACCAACCTTCCGCCACACAGAACCACAATGTTTCTTCAACCTGAGATGGCACACTGTGAACATTCTCTTTCCTGTGTCTTGTATTCTGGAAAACAAGCAAGCAGAGTTCCAAGTCAAACTACGTTGAATGCTACTCTTTGGCATTCCCATCTGCGAATCCGATTGGTATTTGCCTTTGCAACTAACTGGACCCGGTACTAAGGGACTTCGTAGCTCAGTCATCCAAATACAGTGGCCAGCGTAGATACGGGCCGCAACCAGATATTGCAATTGAGACGGGTAAACATAATCACACAAACACGGAGGTTCACAGTATGCTGAGCGCTACGTCGCTATACCCTAATTTGCGCAACTTTCGAGGGGCGTACAAATACACCTTAATTATTCTTTGAAAAAGCACGGTCAACCACATAGCCTAACCATGGGCTGAATTGCTCCATGCACATGGAGAAGAAATTCGAAGACCAATAGCGCACCTCACGAGCAAAAGACGGCGAATTGGCGGGCATGTGACGGTACGAACGGTTGCGTCAAAATAAACCAATCGGACTTTTTTGTGTCCACTTTACCATCTATCACAACCAAAACCGTTATCAATGGAGAGTTAAAAATACTAAGACAAACGAATTGGCGCATTCTGTAGTAGCCCGAGCCGACTTATGAGAGAATCCTGCGCCAAGATTCACAAGCGTGGGATCACTTTAATCGCTTAATGATATGGGAGCTTTGATTATCGCTTGAGACAGCTCAAATTCCGTCAGTCTAAATTTAGGCTAGTACATGTCTCCGAGCGGCTTGGCACACGACAAGCGCTAGAACTCATTCGTTCTCAAATAGCAAAAGAGTTTTACCAACCTTTAGCACGATTTACTAAGTATCTCGCGCCCGGAGAACCACTACGACGAATATAAAATTTTACCACTCATGCTGCATGAGAACCCACCACAGATACCGTAGAATGAATGTGTAACGATCATTTACGTTTTTTAAAGATATATTCTCAAGCCCTAATATTATAGCCATGCATGTCCCACCGTCAATACTCGGCTGGCACTGTGCGTTTATTTGCAGTCCCCCAGCATCCGTCTATCCCACTAAGTCGCCCCAGCCTTAAACTAGATGGTACACCATAGGGGCACTTGCCCCTTTTCTTCTCCGCAGGTCCGCCCCACAGTGCACTAGTATGGATTGAACGGATGAACGCTAAGTACAAGGGTGAGTATCACAAGCAAGCGCTATGCAAGCGAGGTATATTTTGCTGTCAGTGGAATGTAAAAACCATAATGCGCGCTTGCGTATTCCTCACATTCGCTGTTCCAAAGCTAGGACATTAACCTGGATCTGCGTCCTTTACTCCAACGCGGGCGCTTGGCAGCTCGCCTTGATTCGTCAGTAAGTTCCGGATTCCGTGTGAGGAAGAAAATATGAGAACTCTCATAGTCGGGTCCACCAAGCGAACAGGTGAGAAAATATCTCCACCCGCAGACGATTCCACTACCGCTCATAAGCTGACATATAAAATTAGCAGAATACAATGAAAGCTTGTAGTTCAGGAGCCACTACACACGAGGTTCCATGCGACATTCCCTGTGGGAGAGAGCGTTTTTCATAACGACGCGATCTGCCAGTGAAACAGCATGTGATGTGCGTCTAGGAATGAATTTCTACGCTATCAAGATACTATAGGCGATCTTTGTTCCTATAATGTTCACATTCAAAATCTACCCTTTTACCCAAGTTTGAATTAACATATGAACGTGAAGTTCAGTTGCATCCGCATTTTCTGGATCACACCACACAAACTCCCCCACGAGCAACCAGCGAACCAGCTACTCTTTTATCATGTAAGAAATGGCAGGCAGTCAAGAGAATTGCAGACAACACCGTGAATGGCCGGCGGCGCGGGACAGAAAGTCCGTAAATAACCGGGGGGGGGGGGGGGGGGGAGGGGGGGTCAGCTCTTGTACTAATGGACGTACAGGGTTCATGGCGGAGATAGGTTTACTAGAAAACAACAACACCAAAGACAAATACGAGAAAGCTGGTTTCGCTAAATATCGAACATTTCGGCGGAAAAAGAACTCGCCCGAAAAGTACCCAGTACAACACATCGATAAAAGTAATCAATATCCACTCCCCCAACCGTAGGTTGGGGGGGGGGGGGGGGGGCCAGGGGGAGTGGGTGGGTGTGTTTGTGTCCGAACTTGTCCCCACGTGCCTGCGATAAGTGTCTCGGGTCCAAACTTCACACGTGCAAAAACCAAACAACCAACGCAAATTCTTCGCGAGGAAAGCACAACACACCACGTACCAAAAAACCCTTATACTAACACCCCTGTACTCACAACTTCCTTCCCAAAACCACTCCACAATATCACCCCCCCGACAATCATCCGACCACACTTAACACCCCCACCCACTTCCAATCTCGGACTATCCAGCTGTTCCCAACATAAACTTCCCCTACCGCACATCGATTCACCCCTAATATCTTCGGGAGACGCAGTCACCCCCACAGTCAACACCACACCCCGACCAACACGAAGAAAAAAAACGCCCCAAAACACACTTCAACATTCTAAAACACCAACGCGGACAAAAATCGGAACGACAATCACGACGCTACGACTCTAACCCTACGTACTCCCCTCCCTCTCTCTATCTCCCCAACTCCCTTCCTCACCAACGACCTCTCCCTCCACCGTTCTCCTCCCCGAAACACTCTCTCGCTCTATATCTCCCTCCCACACCCCAGAAGTTCTCCCTGCTCCCATCTCCCCCCCCACCTAATCTCCCCTCTCTCTCTCCCCGCCCCCCATAGTCAACCCTCAAAAGCCTTTTTTCACCTCCCTCACCTCCCCCTTCTCCTCACTCTTCTCCCCCAAATGCCTTTTCTCAAAACACCCCCAACCTCCCCCACCAAAAGGAAGCCTTTACACAAAGCATAGCAGGTTGACCACCACGGCCCGCTAGATCCCATGTTCAAAGTCAGACTGACTCAACACTGTATACTTGGCCTAAAATTTTTGTTATCAACT
This sequence comes from Dicrocoelium dendriticum, assembly GCA_944474145.2. NCBI lineage: Eukaryota > Metazoa > Platyhelminthes > Trematoda > Plagiorchiida > Dicrocoeliidae > Dicrocoelium > Dicrocoelium dendriticum. The sequence goes on from OX104070.1 coordinate 83,542,443, forward strand.
TTTGGCATACCGTGTCCTGGGGCGGTCGGAGCCATATTTGGGTGGAGATTAGGAACAAGGATGGGTCAAGGAAAAAGCAGAGAGCCCTCCTTCAAGAGTCAGAAGTTAAGGTATTGTTGTCAAAGTGAACTTCTTCTGAAATACCATTGTCAACGATGCTGTTTAGTTTCCCAAACCCCCCGCATTTGTTAAACATGTCCCGCACCACCCAGTCTTCCACCCGCCACCGCCAACCTCATAATTCGGAACTTTTAGGTGTACTGAAATCAGTTTTCTCATTCCCCAAGGTCAGTTCCAATTTCCACCAACCAGAATCCTATCCCTCCCAGTCCATGCCAACAGTTCCAAGATCATTTCCTCCACTTTATGAAGGGTTCAGAGGTGCTTGGTAGCAAACTAAGAAAGGAGGAACAGATAAAAATATTGCATTTTTTTCCTTTTTTCTTTCCCCTTTTTTTCCTCCCCATTCCACGCCCCCCCCACCTTGTACCTATTCCATTCCAATTTTACGATAAACACAAAAAAAATCGTGGTGCATTCCTTCCACCCGCACCCCGGTAGCTCAGCTAAATAAGAACCCTCAGGTAACTACTGCTCAACTCTGGAGACAAGATAAAAAACGCTAGTCAAAAACAACGCAGATTCAAACACTCAGCACAAAAAAGAGCCTGCTGAGCTGCTGCAAAATAAAAAAGCTTCTTGCACAACACTGCTCAGGCCAATGTTGTAAAAGAACAGCGCTTGGAACGAAAGAGCCTTAGCTGAGGGGTTCCAGAGAAAGCTGAGTCCGGCGTACACGCATGGCGAAATGCTTGCGCTCCATCAGTCCGCTGCAAAGTTGGAATTACCCAAGTTGAATCCCAACGTCTCTTAACATAAGCGAAGAACTTCTTCGGATGTAACGAAGCTTCAGCGCATCTAATTCCCAGTCAGCTGAAGCAAGCTAATTATATAATTTTCCTTTTCATATATACAATATAGAGCTGATCTTTCCATTAAGTATTTTTGATGTATTCCTTACCAAAAAACAACAACAACCAACATATTATTACACTACACCATAACAATACCACATTTGTGGCTTACCACCAATACACCTATTTCTAGCCCCCCGCCCGCCCCTGCGGTAACTAATCCCTAGTTGCTGTCTGACTGAGCCGCTAGCGGCAAAACGGGGCAAGGGGGCAAAAAACCGAAGGGTCCTTTCCTTCCTCTTTCTCCTCTCCTCTCTTCCTTCTATGCTCTCTCCTCTCTCTTCTCCTATCGTCCTCTCCTATCTTTCTCTCCTCTCTCTCTCCGTCTTCTCCTCTTCCATTCTCTCTTTCTTCTTTCCTCTACTCTCTTCCTCCTTCTTCTCCTTCTTCTCTTCTTTCTCTTCTTTCTTCTTCTTCCTCTCTTTTCTTCTTCTTCTCTTTTCCTCCTTCTCCTTTCTTCTTCTTTCTTCTTTCTCCTTCTTTCCTTTCCCTCTTTCCTTCTTTCTTTCCTTTCTTCCTTCTTCATTTCTTCTCTTCTTTCTTGTCTCTCTTTCTTTCTCTTTTCCTTCTCTTTTCTTCTCTTTCTTCTTTCTCTCTTCTTCTCCTTCCTTTCTCTTCTCTTTTTCTTCTCTTTCTCTTTCTTCTCCTTCCTTCTTTCTTTTCTCTTTCTCCTCTTCTTCTTCTCTTTCTCTTTTCTTCTTTTTTTTCTCTTTCTCTTTCTCTTTTTTTTTCTTTCTTCTTTTCCTCCTCCCCCGCAAATCCGGATTAGTTGTAGACCACTTCCGTGAGAGATGAACTTAAATTTATATCACATTAAGAATTTATAATATTATATTAATCCCCCTGAAGGCTGAAAAAAACCGTATCGATATTATTCGATCGATCGAACCCCCTAGATTACGCAATTAGAGGAAAACGCAAAAAAAAAGCAAAAGCAACGCACAAAACCCCCAGAAGGCCTTGACAAACAACAAACACTGACAAAGTAAACAAACGCCCCCACAACATTGCCTGGATTAGTTAGCACACGAGGGCGCACCGAGCCAGTTATGTTTGGCTTTATTTAATTACAAGAACGTAGCCTATGCTTGGGTGAGCGTGGTGGCGCGGGTGACGGGTGCGAATGGTTGTGGCGCGGTGCAGGGCGTCGGGGCGCGCTGCTCCTGTCAGAGAGGAGCAAAACCTGTGGATCTAATCCCCTCTTAAAACCTAAGCACTTCTGCTTTAGGGAATGCGGGCCAAGCATCAAGTAGTGGTCGTAGGGCTTTCCCATCGCATTCTTCTGTAGCTCTTTGGCTAAGAGCCAGAGGGCCTGCTCTCTCTTTCTACTCTTCTAATCTCAATTTCTTATCTCAAAACATTCTTTTGACTATGTCTGGCTGCGGCACATAAATAACCTCTTCCAGCCGCCCCGCTTTTTTTGTGCTGATTCTTATTATGGGTAATTGTAGGCATATAACACTATTAGCAACTAAAAAAAAAGGAAAAGGGAACAAGTCTTCAAAATGCAATTACCCTTATGTTAATGATTTTTTTCCATTGCTGATTCACTGCTTACACACACATACCAAGCCGAGCAGCCCAACGAGAACCCAACCACTCGTCGAGTTACCCACTACCACCCAAGCGAAACAGCGAAAACAGAGACACAGCGAACCCTTAAACTGTTCCTCCTCGTCTAATACCCTACAGACTTCTAATTATATAAATATATTTATTTAAAACTGGAACCTAGCCCATCCATTCCCTTTACTGTTCCCTGTTTCTTCCTCGTCTTAACCTTGACATATTTACTCGACTCTCCCGTGTATGAAGCATTCCTAATTTACTCCTTCTTCATAAGCTAACTATCATCTTGCGCATATAAGACTTACTGAGCTTCAAAGGTCCACACAGATATGAACTTTAATATAATTTAAATCCTTTTAAAAATAATATTATTAATCCCTTTTAATTAATATCCCTTCAAAAACTTTAAATTCCCCTTGGAACTGCGTTGCGTCACATTACACTTGCCAAGTCTGTTGACATAGATTCCAGGTGTCCACTAAGTTAATTATAAGCTGAAAAGGCTACTGGTTTTCTGTTCTTGCAGAAAAAAAGGCTTGAAGGCTTTTGCACCTAAAAGAATGGCCATTTTATTATGCCTCCATACCGCGACAACGAAAACACCTAATGGACTGTCGTAAAACAGAAACAAAAAACAACAAAAAGCTGAACTCCTCCAGCTCCTCCTCCGCACTGGCTTCTCCCGGTTCAGGCCCTCCTTAATTATACTCCATTAGCACCACCGCATGATTTGATTAGCTGCGCGTCGATGCGTCGTAGTCTATCATGCTCTAACTATCTAACAACCTCTTTGTACGCTTGCGCTTTACTTGTCCGCTGTGCTTCTATCACGAAACCTCTCTTAGCTTTATTCTGTCGTGCAAGCATATCCAGGTATTCAGCGTAAGCCGCTCTTCTGCCTCACATTTCTAGACCTTTATCTATACATTACTTGCTGTATTGTCTTAGGCATTTTTTACCTGCAATACTCCAAGTCTCGGGCTAGCAGTCCATGGCTCTATCCAGCTTGGCAATATTACCCTAGCACTCTGGCTGCTGCGGTTAGGCCTCAGGTTCTGATATCCTCAGCAAACTTAGTGTACGCATGTATTCTGGCTATTCGCTGTGCTTCCGTCAATTAGCCCTTCTTAGCGTTGTAATTCGGCACTGTCTCACATGGTCAGTACAGAGAAGCCCCTTAGCTTCTCATTTACAGGTGTTCATTCCTCAATTATTCGCTGCTATGTTTGCGAAACTTACCCATGTGTGAGTCCAACGGACCCACTGGCTTTCCCTGGGTCAGCATATTCTACTCTCATCAGCGAATCTTCCCACGCAACAGTTGCATCATAGCAAACCGATCCTGTGTTTTCTTTGCTCAAAGGCGCAACGCTCTGTATCCAAGTTATAAGGTAGCAACCAACCTATAGGGCATTGCTTCCGATGAATATTCAAAAGGAACTTTTAGCATAATCATTGTTACACATTGTACATCATATGTTTCCACTAAATGTTGGGCCATAGGACATAAATAATGCTTGTTACCACGTCTGTTCTTTACGGCCATGTTTGTCTCTCACCTTCCCTTTCTCCGAGGTCTGGAACATCTTGAGGATCTGGGATCGGACCGTGAAAGAGCTTGTGCCTGGGACAGGACACAAAAACCCCCAAGGACCTACATAGAACACGGCTGTACAACAAGTGGATAAAAATGCACTCACTAACATGACCGTCGTCCAGTTATGGTAGCTGGACATGACGCCTTCATACTGCTGCGAAGTATACATACTCCTGAGAAATCTAGACGCAAGGATCGGACGTTTTGCTCACCTGGACACGAAGATGACAAAGGTCTAACCCTTCATATGCCTCAGCCATTATGGCCGCTCCGACCAAAAATAACCTATTCAGCTAACAGAGGAAGTTGGAAGGCAATTGACGGCGGTTAACCGAGTATTAAATCAGTCGACGAGCTGCTCTGCCAGTTTTACATTAGTGTACAAACGGATTTCTGACAGTGTTTCAGGACGTGGTGGGTTTTCGCCTGGCAAGCGTTCTCCCTATAAAAAGCCACAAATGTCCGCCTAACAACACTGCGACGTGGCGGATGTGACTCGCCACTGAATAAAGTCACTGCCCACAACTACATACTGGTAAGCCGACCAGAATCCTGTTGTATTGTTTTCCTGACAAGTTTTCTCTACAACCGGAATGCCCAGCCTGTTTACACTACGCACACTAGAACCCAACTTGTCGTCATGCATTGACGAATTTTTACCTCAAGATTAATTTTACAATTTCCAAAGCCTGCACAACTTTCGGCTTACTGCCGATTACATACATAGCAACGTGTTTGTTGCGAAACATAATTGCTTGTAAACGTTGATCATGCCTGGTCTGGTGTGTCTCGGAAATTCGAGAATATACTATTTATTTATTTATGTATAAACCGGCATGATCGCTGGCACCTAAAGAAGAGCTGTAATTGCTAGCACCTACGAAGTCTAGTGACTTAGCGAAAACTAGCTCCTAAATAGACGGTAAGATAGCATCCATGAACATAGTGTGGAGGTCCACGAACTGATGCAATGGAATTTGTAGCGTAACCTCATGAAGAGTTGCGCCGAAAGTACCTTCCATCGCGTTGAAAGAAATATCTTCCCAGCAAACTTGCGGTAGCTTGAAGTCAGGCAGTATCAACCACCTGTTTGCGGATTGGCCAGGAATGACCCTTAGGTCGTAAATACAAATAGGTGAAATTCTGTTGCGTACATCGTGATAGAAAAAACGTGAGCGGTAAGCGGTAAGTTGGGTATGATTGCTTATTAATGCATGTAACCTAGATACCCTAATTACAAACGCAATACCCGGGTTTCATTCACGCTGAGGGAATATGAGTACATGCTGGGTCTATGCCACATGCAGCACACGCATGCTTTTTATGTAGGGAACACATGACTGTAAGCGAAGAACGGACGGTCGACGGATGCGTATGGAAGCAAGTGCGCATTTTGAGGCTAATCTTCAAGAGCAGCCATGGAATGTGGGATTATATAGCGGTGAATTACGGTGCGCGCGTTATTCCCAAACAAATGTTTGTGTGGATGTGTCGCCAAAATGTGCGCGGTGGGGAGGAAGTTCCAGCGGTGGTGAAACTGCTGCTGGACAACGGCAATTGCCCTGTAATAACGAAGGGGAACGATATCCGTTAACTATTTTTTGTCCTATTGCGCATGCAGACTACTATGGTTCCATACTGCGAGGGTATTTTGGCTGAGGTGACGCACCAAATAAAGTACGGAGGCTGCGTGTTGTGGCATCGTAGATTTTGGACGTGACAGGTGTCGTCATGTCATACCGCCATGCATTGCTACTGACCGAAACGGATGGGGCGTACCAGTCGGAAGTGACAACGATGAGGGAACTGCTTCTTGAAACCTCAAACTGCACACTTTTGGGACGGACAAATTCGCGGTGATGGTTGGGGCTTTTCGTTCGGTTTACCTAAACGCTGCGATGATGTTATACCGCTTTCATGTTTGCTTGATGCGCAATTTTATCTTCACGAGGAACCGGCACCAGTTTGGCACGTTGATGTCAGCCATTGATAGGCGAAATAAGGAATGCCACCCTTATTTGGAACAGATTTGGCTTCCTTGTGTATCCCACTGAGAGCTTCCCGGTTCGGGATACATGCATGTTCGGTTGCTTCATTACTAACGGAGTAAATAATGAAAAGATGCAGCTGAAGCGGCGCTCAAGCGAGCGGTCGTCGCGAATGGTATGGTTCCAAGTGATTGTGGATTGATCAACTCGGTTTCATGTGCAAGCAAACGGAAGCTAGCACCTACCGGATGAGTGTTAACAATCCGCCAGGGGACTTTCTCGGTGTGCTGTGCTATGCTTGCTCGGATAACACCGTATGCCAGGGCGCAATACGTGTGGCAATGTAACTCCGTTCACCTAACCTTTGTTAAGATGCAGGTAAGGATGCGGAAAGTGCATGTTGTACGTGACACGATTAATCGGGACTACGGTCTGAAGGGGACTCACTGTCGAGCTGGGTCCAGCTGGCACTGGTGCATGCCGTGCGTGCATTTCTGGTACGTGAAATAAATCGGTGGAGATAGAGAGCAGAAGCTGCTGTCCGACTACGGATGGTGCACACATGATGAGGTCTGATCTCTTGGGGAGGTTGCTGAGGCGGATGTAGCTGAGGTGCTGAAGCAAGAAATTTACCGTCCTGTTCAACAGGTTGCGTTGGATAGGAGAACCAAGGTGTGGAAATATTAGGAAGTGATGGCGGATTTGGGCGTTCATGTATGCAGTCAGCCGGCTGAGACGTCCCAGCCGACCCTTAAGTCAGTGCGAACTTTCCGTGAGTCGTTTCCCAGGGAGATGGAGGTGTTCTGTGTTGCAGTGCCCGTTGGTATATAGCACCAGCTCGGTTGGACTAATCACATGAGTTACAGATGCTGCTGGTCGGCCATCAGAAAATCAGAGAGAGACGGCAGTTGTCGACCTCAACACAGGTGACGGATGATCAGTCCAAAAGGCGATCCAAACCGAAGGCGCTTCTGCAGCTACGAATGACTACAATTCCCTGTGATGAATCCATATCAGGCAAACTTAAGTTTTGTAAGTTGAAGACTAATACCTCCGCCGGTTGTCGTACTCGTGAGAGCCGGCGACGTAAACCCAACGGACGGCGCCGAAGTGTTCGCAACTAGTTATGCGGCATATGTGGACTAGAGGAGGAGCTTTCGAAGCAGGAATGAACGGTTACGTGGGTTATATGTGACAGCGGCTGTGCTTGGTACCGTGGGACCTGCAGCGGAGAGGAATATTTTGAATGTGTGGGCGGCTACTCAAAACTGCATATGATGGTTGCTTTCGAAATGTTTATCGTGCAGCTTTCGTAGATACTCTGATCCAATTTCCTTACGATCCATGCCCAAATTTAACGGAATGCGTAACGGCGCATGGCAATAATGCAGGACACCGGCAAGCCAACCGCAACCGTTTGTTTTAGCAACCGCGCGATCACTGTTGATAGGTTTTTTATGTCTTCACTTTCCCGTGCTTTCATAATCTGGAATCAGTACACCCCGTACTAAAGCCTAGCTGTACGTGTATGTATGCGCATTGCGCCATGTAAGGATACCAGGATTGAGTGTAACCTGACACCGCGCACCGTCGTGACCGTTGCACTGATTTCCTTGCGTGATTATTATGCCGTGATATGCTGGGTTGTTGCTTGGAACATCGGATACGGGCGTACTCACTAGCATTTTGTGTTGCGTTTACAAGTTAGGCCCTTTCACAATTTACCGTTGAACGTCTTTTCTCGTCAGGCTACATTAGTATCGGAGTATCTATGAAGTGGACCAACGTTGCCTTGGCAGCGGGCAGTGAAGTCACTGACGACCAATCGTGGCTGCATTAACCCATCTGCACTTTGCGTGTTGTTGGAGCACCGTCCCATTTATTGGCGGCCCACCGTTGTCGTGTTCCTCGATATCAAATGTGCATTCGATTCGGTGGATAGACGCGCACTTTGGGACTGTCTACTCAGGAAAGGTGTACCTGAGAAATGTAAATATTATCTCAGCATTATACGCGCGTAGCTCAGACAGAGTGAGGGTTTGCGGCAAGCTGTCGTCGCCCTTTAATATCTCCAGCGGTGAGACAAGGATGCCCGCTGTCACCTTTCCTCTTCAACTTCTCTATTGATGAGGTCATGGAAATAAATAAATAAACAAATAAATACTTTATTCTCGACTATGCGAGGCACGCCCATGGAGGCGTGATCAGATATGTACAACTGTACAAACATTTTATGGCAACTGTGACCGTAATAGTAGAAAAATGGTCGTCTGTCCATGATAAAATAAGTAAATAGATAGTTTATTCTCAGTTTCATAGAGACCCACCAACTTAGGCATGATCAAGGTTTAAAAACTGTTGTGTATCACGACGATACTCCGGGTTCAATCGTGTGTAGTTGAAACGGTGTCGGGAAGAGTTGATTTGTGAACCTGGTCGACTTGCCAGTAGGTAGTTGTGGGCTGTGACTTTATTCAGTGGAGAGTCACATCCGCCACGTCGCAGTGTTTTTAAACAGACATTTGTGGCTTTTTATAGGGATAACGCTTGCCAGGCGAAAACCCACCACGTCCTGCAACGCTGCCGTAAAGCATTTTGAACATTAATGTTGAACTGGCAAAGCCGCTTGACGACTGGTTTCACATTCGGTCTTTCGCGGGGTAATGGCTTCTAATTTTCTCTGTTATTTGGACGGATATTTTGATCTGGGTCGCCATTAGTTTTGAGGTCGGTGGAGGAGAGGGACATCGCGATGTTTCTTCTTGTTGTATGTCCAGGTGAGCAAAAGTTTCAATTTTTCCACTGTCCAGATTTTTCAGATGTATAATGTATGGGAGTATGAGGATATGTCCAGTTCTCCATACTGGACATGGCTTATGGTGATTGTAGGTCGGTCCTTGCGGAGTTTTACCATCCTCCATGTCAGTCCTTATGGGTTGTTGCGTCCGTCTTGGGCCATAACTGTTCCTCAGTCCCATCCCAGATCTCCAAGATGTCCCGGACCTCAGAGAAAAGGGAAAGTGAGAGACAACCGAGAGAAGACCGCAAGAACAGGCATGGAGTTGAATATTGTTAGTGTCTTGTGTTATAACATTTGGGCTTGAGACAAAAGCATGTACACTGTGCAACAATAATTATGCTGAAAATGTCTTTTGAATATCCTATAGAATCATTAGCCGTATAGGTGGATTGCTATCGCCTGCGTAGGGACAAGAGCGTTGCACCAGTAAGTAAAGTACGAGTATCCGTTTGATATGAGTCCATAGTTGCGTGGGGATAGAGCAAAGAGAGTTAGAATGTTGGTAGTGATTGTCAGGTGCATGAACAGCACGTAGTTAGTGTAACCAGAGAGGGGGGGCATAATAAGCGAAAATAAATAGGTTGCTGCGAGAGAGTCTTAAAGATCCATTGGTGGTAGGGCAGCGGAGGGACTGGATGCAGATATTCTAGAGGAGTAAAGGTTATTGAGATACGGGGTGGCTACTAGCAAGCACTGGATCATCGCGTTCACAGGACACGATTTAGAAGATGTAGATCTGCCCCCAGGAGAAAGACTTTTTGCGTTGGAGTATGCTGACGACACTGCCCTAATCTGTGACAGCCCACAAATTTGCCAAGCGCCACTGGCTGTCTGTCACTTAAATAAATAAATAAATAAATAGTTTATTCTCAGTTTCATAGAGACACACCAACGCAGGCATGATCAAGGTTTAAAACAGATGTGTATCACGACGATACATCGGGTTTAATCGTGTGTAGTTGAAACAGTTTCGGGAAGAGTTGATATGTGAGTCTAGTCGACTTGCCACTATGTAGTTGTGGGCAGTGACTTTATTCAGTGGCGTGTCACATCCGCCACGTCGCAGTGTTTTTAAACAGACATTTGTGGCTTTTTATAGGGAGAACGCTTGCCAGGCGAAAACCCACCACGTCCTGCAACACTGCCGTAAAGCATTTTGAACATTAATGTTGAACTGGCAAAGCCGCTTGACGACGGGTTTTACCTTCGGATTTTCGCAGAGTAATGGCTTCCAATTTCCTCTGCTAGATGGACAGGTAATTTGATTAGGGGTCGCCATTATTTTTGAGGTCGGTGGAGGAGAGGGACATCGTGATTATTCATCTTGGTGTATGTCCAGGTGAGCAAAAGTTAAACTTTTCCGCTGTCCAGATTTTTCAGATGTATAATGTATGGGAGTATGAGGATATGTCCAGTTCTCCATACTGGACAAGGGTTATGGTGATTGTAGTTCGGTCCTTTCGGAGTTCTACCATGCTCCAGGTAAGTCCATGTGGGTTGTTTCATCCGTCTTGGGCCAAAACTGCTTTGCTTAGCGTCCACGAAGTTCAAAGCGTCCTTTAAAGATTGGCCTGGACCGCATCCTTCACTGACTGTTGGCGGGGATCAGCTAGAAATCGTTCAAAAATTCAACTACCTGAGAAGTGGTATCAGCGCCTGTGGGATTGAGGATGAGATCACGAAGCGTATAGCAAAAGCTCGAGGCGCTTTTGTTAACCTTCGACACTTATGGCGGCGGCGCGACATCACTCTGGCCCTGACGGGTACAGCGTACAGTGCAGCGGTAGGTTTGACCCTACTGTAATATTGTGAAACCTGGCCCCTTAGAGCAACGGACCTGAAGAGGGTAGTAACGTTCGACCACCGGTGCCTTCGCAATTTAGCCCATATCTGGTGGGAACACCGCGTCTTCGGCGCCTTGTTTACGGCCCAGGAAAAGGTAGTGAACCGCTCAGCACCGTTATTTCACGCATTAGGCTCCGATGGCTGGGCCACGTGTTACGCATGCCAGCCCACCAATTCCCTCGACGCGCGTTGTTTGCGCGCCCGGGGTGTGGATGAAAGAAGAGGAGGGGTGGCCAAGCGACGACTTGGTCCAGAGGAATGAAGACCCTCACTTCTGGGCTGGCCTCTGTTGGAGCATCTCGGCTCCCTGGTTGGGGTCCGAATCACGATGAACACGTTCGGTTGCACAAACTTGCTGACATGACAAGGGGCCGACCTCAGTGGCGTTCGTGCCTTGAGTTTCTGTCCCACCCCACCCCTCTTAGCCTCCCCTCCAAATACGATCTCATTATTTAGGATTATATAATTTTGCATAGCAATTTTTTGATGCACAGTAGCCGGCTGGTAGCTTACCGGAACGATGCCCATCCGTTACCGGTAGCTCAGCCGGCTTGCACCAGTTGCTTTTTTCTCTTTTTTATTCTAGATATTGCGGCACAGTAGCTGAGGTGTTCACCACCTCTGGCTAACGTGTATGATGATGATGATGATGCATCGTGACGCCGTCGGCCGGCCTCGCCTTCCATTTTCTAAGCCAAGTGCCACGCCATTACGCTGCATCGGGACTTTACAAGAAAAGGATTGCAGTCAACAGCAATGCGGTGTCTACTGTCGTCTGTCAGTAGCATTGTCTTTTAAATAATTGCATTATGCTGCATGATCTTCTGGGTTATTGGCAGATCATGACGCGGTGCAGTTAAAGACACAAGAAAGGTAGGTTATCTACGCTGCGTCATATTTCCACCACAGCTAGGGGATGTTGATGTCATTTTGTTAACAGCTGTAGGCTCCATGACCCTGCACGATTGCACACAGCGTTAAATTTCTCAGGTACGGCGCCCTGCTTTCGAACTGCTTATGCTTTCTTTCCGTAGGTCAGGTTAGATCTTCAGGGACAATAAAGGCCTTTGCTTAACGAACGTCGGGTTTCCTGTCCCAGTAAGCAAAGAAACACCAGTATAGACAGCTTGTGCATGGTTGGTTGTGCCGCACCAACGTCGTCCTAATGCAAGATGCTGTTGTCCCCATAATCAGCTTCAACTCACCTTCAACCAGCCGTGACCTTAACGCCAGTATTTGTGCAGTTCGTAAGGAAACACTCCATGGTGTCATCCAGGAGGAAATAGTACAAAACGGGAAGCTCGGACAACCTTGACGAACGCAACTTGTTTTCGAAAAGCAATTTCACAGGTTACCGTAGACCCCGACGCGGTCTGTAGCGCTGCAGTAAGTAGCAGGTAGGGTGTTCACATATTTCGTAGGAATACGTTACCACGCAAGCATGTCGTACAGAATGCATCGATCGACTGACTCGAACGCACGCGAGAAATAAAGGGACACAGCTACTGTCGGTCTGCGGTATGCGTGGCGCTGCTCTAGCATCTGCCGCTGAGTGAATACACAGTCTATGCACAGTGCGGCGGTGAACGAGAATCGAGGCCAGTACCTTGCTTACAAGCATGGTTAGGCTATTACGCCTGTAATAAGCAACGACTGTGAGATTGTCCTTCCATTATACTGCCACTAAACGCGATGCCCCACAGATAGCCGGGACACTCCTTTCCTGTCATATTTTTGGAATAGTGAGGTCAGCGTTTCGCAGCGGACCTCACCTCCATCCGTAAATACTGCAGATGGAGGAACTCCGGGCCAGAGGCACGAAAACGATGTAAGGCTGTGAGCACCTTTCGGACCTAGACCTACCACAAGGCCTCACCCTCCATGGCTCCTCCTGCATCCGCTGAGTAGGAAGAGGTATTGGAGCAGGGGTTTAGCTAAAGTGATGTTAAGAGGGTCCTGGCAACTGGCTATCCGGCGCTCCTTATTGTGTATCAGTGCACCTGAGCCTGTCGCTGACTGTCGCATTGACGCCTGGTTCCCTGCGACCAGTAGTGCGGATCAGCTGGAAGAGCTTGCATTAATTGCCTACTGCTCCCGCCTCTACCATTGGTTGAGCTGGACTGCCCCTCAAAGCTTCTTGTCAGCACGAAGGCTCCACTTTAGTTCGAGCCTAATAGTCCGTCTGGTTATATTGTGCTCGGAGCCAAACGGGATGTTTCTCCGGGATTAAAACTGGTTCACCGACCTCGAGGATATCCAGTGACTGAGGCGGTGACGACTGCTATGGCCACAATCAGATTTTTCTGCGTTTTGCATGACGTCCGAGAACCAATTCCACTGAAGTGCACTGCCGTTAGAACAAGACCGCGAAAAATAGGTATTTAATGCGGTTTGTCAGGTTTGCCTGACCCAGGGCTGAGACAATTTCCCATTTGCCAGTCCGCAGAGACGGTCGGCGCGCATTCCATTTATGTTCATGTAAAAACCACAGCGTAAGAAATTATGAGCTTAGCGGACGCTGGAATTCCAGTACGAGCAGCAATCTGGGACGGAACCACGTCAACTGTAAGTTATTTCTAATTGATATATTTGGGTTTATCGCTGACCAGCCACAGCAGGATACCAGGTGGCGCTTGAGTTCCCACTATGTCTAAAAGCCCTGCTACTAAGAAAAACTGGCGCTCTGCGAGCAGTTGCAGAAGAAACTCGCCGTTGTCAATTCTTTCGGAGTTACGCCTGCAATTACCGCCCAGCTGCGCTTCTGACTAGTTCACACTCTTTGCTTGTGCGTTCTATCCTTTACAAGTACTATAACATCGAAACTACTATCAGTGCGTAGTGGCGCGTTCCGTTGGTGATATTATGTGTGCTTGCCAGCATTAGAACTGCAGTTGTTGGGAGTATAAGCGCAACTCACAAACAAACTGCGTTTTGTGCTACTTCATGAAGCAACCTTGGACTATGTCGGCAGACCAAGTACACACAAACGGCATCTAATCAAACCAACTAAGGCTCTGCCTGGTTGAGTGACGCCTACCGTAGCTTGACCCATGGGTGCTGTTTCGGTGTACCTGGATGCGTGCAACTTATGGCGAGTGGACAAGATGGGTGAAGGTACCTGCGGATGCTACTTCTCTAGTTGCATTATGCCTGCTGTCAATTCAATTAGGAATTATGGTAATAAGGTTACGTATGGGCATTGGGATGGGAGTAAGAGAAACAGGTGGAAAAGAAAGAAGGGAGAAGGAAGCAGTATCATGTTTGCTCTCATCTGCCCTGCTGTATGCAGCAGATAAGGCGACACTTGATAAGTTGCGCGACGAACGACGTAGGAGGTAGTTAGAGGTTGGGAAACTGTCGTGATTGTACGTTAGCTGAGATATATCCGGGGCGACCAGACTGGCACAAGTGGACGAATAGGGTCCAAAACAACATACTTCGACTCAGAAGCTTGTGCGCATGACAATTGAGGTTGCACTGATACAGTTATACTGAAAACGACGCCATCCGCTTGCAAAATCCAAACCTGGAGGACCAGGAGGCAGACTTTGTCTTCCCTCTAACCATTGTCCAACCTGGTAAGCGTAGCTCTGAAGTGTCCCGGACGCACCACCGAATACTGTCATCCTGGTCTAGAAGGCAAATGATTCACTGGCTATTCCGAGAGACGGGTGTTGAGCTAGGTGCCATGCCAACAATCTCTGTTCATTCATTGTTCGTTGTTCAATGAGTGGTAGAGGGCAGAAGGGAGGTCCCGTTTCAGCTCCTTAACCTTCCGATCTTCCAAGGATTGCAGGCGTAGTAACTGTGTCATAGAGCAGGATGTAGTATCAGTCCTGCAGGACCCCGGAGTACTCCGTAGGATGATGTCTAGCAAACGTTCGAAACTCGCTTCTGATTGCGCATTTGCAATGGGGTCCGGCCGTCTGTCCAAGTCATTAATTACTCGAGTGGAGTGCGCATTAACTGAGCAAGCTTTGAACCACTTCGACTTAAACAGTTTCCAGCTGTGACCTCGAGTCGAATTGACAAGTCTTAGCTAAAAAATGCCACAGCTGGTTTCCAAGTTCTCATCGTACACCTTGTATAGTTAAGGTCTCAGCAACGTCGGCGATAGCCTAGGGGAAATGGTTCATCCTCTGTAGTCGGGCGGGGTACGTGAGTTCGCGTAGCCCAAGGACAAAGTTCGAGGCTCGTCGCTGGATTTTTTCCATCTTATCACTTTCATGCTTTGAAAAAGCGGCTATGGCCGGAAGTCCGAATTCAAGGATGGGACGGAAATGGGAGGTGAATAACAGTCTGAATATCGGCGGTGTCATTTTAGTGAATGACCACCTTATGAAGCCCCACCTCTAGTTCGCTGCAGCCGTTTTCTTTAATGTGTCAAGGGTCGTTTTGAAGTTAGAGGATATTATTGTCCCCTGGTCCTTTTCCTGTGTGGCAAACTTGAGTAGGTGTCCGACAATGTGACAACTTCCCAATGGTTCAGGAGCACATATGGAAAGAACAGAGCAATGTTGACCGGCAAAACCCACTTAGTAGACCAAGAATGTAGTAGCTCAATCGTTCCCTTAATCGGTTGGCGTTTTTGAGGCTAGACACTTCCGACCCTAGCTTGAGGTCGACTGCATAGATCACCTAGGCCGTTTGTAGCATACTTGGTAGGTCATTGCTATATATCTTGAACAATGCGGGTCCGAGAAGGGGGCCTTGTGTTACGCCGCTGTACATAGGCACTGCAAATGAATGGTAGCGTTTATTTTGACTTGCAGTTTCCGGCCTTACAAGAAGTCACTGATCCATAGTAGGAGGTTTCCTGTTCTGCCAATTCCGAAGAGCTTAGAGGGTAGTTCCTGATGTGGGACCCTGCAAAAGCTTTGCTGTAGCCGATGAAGACCATACCTAAACCTTTTCCAGCCTTCGTTGATTTTGCCCACTTCTGTCTAGCGACCATCAGGTTAGTGCTGTAGGAATGTCCCTTTCGGAAGCCACGCTGAGTAAACGAAGTGAAGTTCAGAGCGCGCAGAGTCGGTGAATAACACATGTAATGAGATTTTCCAAGATCTTGCAGGCGACCGACGTCAAGCATACTGGCCGATAGTTCGCAGGGTCCTGGAGGATTTTACCTTTGTATTTCGGCATAACTACACCCGTCTTCCAGTCGACAGGTGGTGGAGCAGCTTTAAGAGAGATCTGAATGGTTTGACAAACTGAGACGGCAATGAATTCTGCTACCATCTTGCGAAAATGGGGGTCGCCCTTCTGGGCCTGGTGCAGAAGATGAGTTCAGTTTTAGTAGTAGCTTCACGTGATCCATTGAGCTATACTGGGTGGTGCTTTTGCACCTTCAGAGCCACTCATACCAGATTGGTCAATGGTTAGAGGCCAGACAAACTCAGCCTCCTGGTCCTCCAGGTTGGGGGTTGGAATGAGGGTGGCTCCTTATTCCTTAAAACGGACTCCTTGTAGTCCAGTGCCAAACCCGCTGCCTTGCGGCCAGGTTTTTGAACCAAAGGCTTTGGTTGAGAACCCTAATCGTTCTCCTGTCTAGGCCTGGGCAACCTGACAGTATCCTGCCCACGCAATACAATGAATCTTTCCCAAAACAAATTGCTGATGCTCTGGCCACCGCAGAGGATAATCAACGGTGCCCTATCTGCTGCATCGAGCAGGGTGGATAGGGGTTTGGATGCTATTGCTCACGCCTTCCCATCTTCTTATTCCCCTACTTGCGCTTTTTCACCCTTATCGGCCCGTTCCAGCTTTACTTTTATCCCCCCTGTTTTCAACCCCCCAATTCTCGGCCCTCCCTCACCTTGCTTCAATAGTCGCCTGTCTTTTAAATCTTAACTCACAGGTGAACGCAGAGCGTCATTCCTGCACTGTCAACTGGCCCATGTCCAAGCAAGCGGCCCATTCCAGTTCATCGGCTTCCATTTGGAGCCCTCGATCCTCCTTCAGACTGGCATGCCTCAATGTTCGCACATTGCTTCAGATTGGTCAACAGGCAGAACTTGCCCGAACATTAGAGACCCTCTCGATCGATATCTGCTGCTTATCGGAGACCCGCCTGCAAGACCCGAGCTCTGTACTCACTCTGAGATCCCCTTCAGGTGACACTAGCAGCACTTTCTCATTGCGCCTATCCAGTGACGATGCAGCTTCGAGCACCGGCCAAGCCGGCGTTGGTATTGCCCTGAGTCCCCGGGCTGAAGCTGCTCTGGTTGATTGGATTCCAATCAGTAGCCGGATGCGTGCGGTCCGATTGGCTGGCTCGTTCAAAACTTCGAAGTCGCGTGGGACTAACAGGTGTCTATTCGTTATCACTGCCTATGCACCGACAAACTGTAGCGATGACTCGGTAAAAGACGACTTCTATCGTCAACTGAACGAACTCCTTCGCCACAGAAGAAGCTCGGACACTGTAGTGCTGGCTGGGGATCTGAACGCTCAAGTTGGAAAATTATCCGCAGATGAGCTGCATCTGGGCGGCCAACATGGTATAGGCTCCCGTAATGATAACGGTGAGCGGTTACTTCATTTGTGTGAGGATGCTCGCTTATTTCTTGCGAGCACTAATTTCCGACACAGCACCCGCCGGAGGGTGACTTGGCGCCCACCAGCCTCGAACCAGCTATGGACGCAAATCGATCACATTGCTATCAGTTACCGCTGGAGAGGCTGCGTCCAGAACTGTCGCTCGATTTGGAGCACAGGTGTTGACACCGATCATGCACTTGTATGTGCTGACCTGCGGATGCGCTTTGGCGGGCGCCCGCGACGATGTTGTGAGCGCATTGACACCGGCAGACTGGTGAATCCAGCTGTTCTGAACGCCTATCAAATTACGCTGTCATCCGAGTTGGATAAACTCTCACTGGATGCAATTGAAGTTCACTGATCTCATACGCAACAGGCCTTACTAGCAGCAGGCAAATCCTCATGTGGTATGTCTAATCGCCAACATGAACATTGGGTCTCTTCACAGTCTTTGGAACTTATAGATGCTCGCCGGCATATTCCGGCTGGAAGCGAACACAATGAAACTCGCAAAGAGCTCCGGGCAAAACTCCGTGCTAGCCTGAAGAGAGACCGCGAATCCTGGTGGTCTCGTCGTGCAACAGAGATGGAAATGGCCGCTGCCCTTGGTAACCATCGTGAGTTATTCCGTCTTATACGGGAAACGGGCAGCAGGAGACCTGGTGTTAGTGAGACTATACGTGACGAGAGTGGACAGCCTATCCACAACTTTTCAAAACGCCTGGAACATTGGGCTGAGCACTTTGAAAGGCAATTTAATCGGTCGGAATTGTTAGATTTCTCGCCGACCGGTGCTCGCCCCGCTCCGTGGGCTTTTCCTTTGGAGCCACCTTCTCGCTCAGAAGTCGAACATGAAATCGGACTGTTGAAGTTGAACAAAGCCGCGGGACCTGATGACCTTCCTCCAGCCCTCTTCAAATTCGGGGGACCTGCTCTTGTGGATGATTTACACGAGTTACTAGTGAGACTGTGGGAGCAGGAAACTGTCCCAACCGATTGGAGCCGCTCCATCATAGTCCCAATTTTCAAAGGAGGCTCACGATCAAAATGCGGCAGCCATAGAGGAATCAGTCTGATCTCCATCGCCTCCAAATTGCTTGCCTCTGTCATCCTTCACAGACTGACTGGCACTCGTGAAAGCCAGATTCGCGAAGAGCAAGCTGGATTTTGTCGAGGTCGTAGCTGCATTGACCACATCTTCACCTTGCGTCAGTTGTTGGAGCACCGTCACATATATTGGCGGCCCACCATTGTCGTGCTCCTCGATATCAAAGGTGCATTCGATTCGGTGGATAGACATGCACTTTGGGACTCTACTCAGGAAAGGTGTACCTGAGAAATATGTGAATATTATCCGAGCATTATATGCTCGTAGCTCGGGCAGAGTGATGGCTTACGGCAAGTTCTCGTCGCCCTTTAATATCTCCAGCGGCGTGAGACAAGGATGCCCGCTGTCACCTTTCCTCTTCAACTTCGCTGTTGACGAAGTCATGGAAATCGCGTTCACAGGACACGACTTAGAAGGTGTGGAGCTACTCCCAGGAGAACGACTTCTTGATTTAGAGTATGCTGATGATATTGCCCTGATCTGTGACAGCTCACAAACGTGCCAAGCGGCACTGGACAGATTAGCACTAGCTGTCCGTCACTTCGGGCTTTGCTTCGCACCTCGAAGTGCAAAGCATTTCTCCATGGTTGGTCTGGACCGCCTCCTACGCTGACCCTTGGTGGGGATCAACTAGAAGTCGTTCAAAAATTCAACTACCTGGGAAGTTGTATAAGCGCCCGTGGGATTGAAGATGAAATCACGAATCGTATAGCAAAAGCTCGGGGCGCTTTTGCTAACCTTCGCCACTTATGGCGCCGGCGCGACATCACTCTTGCCCTGAAGGGTAGAGTGTACAATGCAGCAGTACGTTCGACCCTATTGTACGGTTGTGAAACCTGGCCGCTTAAAGCAGCGGACCTGAAGAGGCTAGTTACGTTCGATCACCGGTGCCTTCGTAATTTAGCTCACATTTGGTGGGAACACCGCGTGAGTAACGAGCGTGTTCGACGCCTTGTTTACGCCACTGGAAAAGGAAGTGAACCGCTCAGCACCGTTATTTCACGCATCAGGCTCCGATGGCTGGGCCACGTGTTACGCATGCCAGCCCACCGACTTCCGCGACGTGCGTTGTTTGCGCGCCGGGTGTGTGGATGGAAGAAGAGGAGGGGTGGCCAAGCGATGACTTGGTCCAGAGGAATAAAGGCCCTCACTTCTGAGCTGGCCTCGGTTGGAGCGTCTCGGCTCCCTGGTTGGGGTCCGAAACACGATGAACACGTTTGGTTGGACAAACTTGCTGATATGGCTAAGAGCCGACCTCAGTGGCGTTCGTGCTGTGAGTTTCTTTGTCCCACCCCATTCATCTTAGCCTTCCCCTTCAACCACGATCTCATTATTTAGCCTCATATAATCTTGCATGATATTTTTTCTTTCTTTTTGGGTACACAGCAGCCTGCTGGTAGCTTACCGGAACGATGCCTATCCGTTACCGGTAGCTCAGCCTGCTTGCACCAGTTGCTTTATTTCTCCTTTTTTTCTATATATTGCGGCACAGTAGCTGAGGTGTTTCCCACCTCTAGCTAACGTGTATGATGATGATGATGATGTTGAGTAGCTTCAAGTTGGCACCTGCATCGCTAGCGATATGTTCCAGAGGTACTGTGTGTGCAAGTATATCAGAATTTACGAGTTTGTCTCCCTTTTTGTATATTCAGGAGAACAGTGGAACCAAGCGGTCAGCTTTGGCGTCATCATCGTAGTGTATTATACCTGGCTCATTAGTAAAAAATGCAGGAATCCCACAGCCCGCCTTGAAAGATCTATTAAGGTATGAAAATAGTATCTTTGGCCTAGAGAGGGATTGTTCGGCCAGGCTATTCTCGTATCATTGTCTCTTTTTACATTTCTGCAGGGAGCAGAATTTTCTGATGGATTTGTATTTAGATTAATCTGAGTCTAAGCGGGAAACTTTGAATCTGTCTTTTGGTTTTCGTCTTTGTTTCACGTTGGCCCTGAGTTCTCGGTCGATCCAGGAGGGACCCTGAGAGAGGCCTGTTCCTGTGGAATGGAACGACCTCCATAATGAGCAGCTTCAATTAGTTGCATAGATCGTTCTACGCAGCATCGAGTTCCAAGTGTTGTGGAACATTCCATTCCAACCTACTTGCTGCCCCCTTGGCTTGAATGCGTCGGTCCGCCAAAAGCAGTGACGGTTTGGGCTCCGGGTTAGGATAGCTAGACATTTAGTCCATAGGAAGGAGATTGTACAATGGTAGCTTTTACCTATGGTTGGTAGAAGGGTCAATTCTGAGACATCTGTCAGACCGGAGTGAGCAAAAGCTCAAGAGTGTGCTGAGCCTGCCCGGGAAGAAGCCTGGTGGGAGAGGTTATATACTAAGAGAGATTTACTTTGAGGAAAGTTTCAAGGAGGCTGGCGTCAAAGGGCTCGGGTGGAAGGCTGCAGTGTAGCAGGTCCTAATTGACATCCGGAGCATTGAAGCCACCCACAATAAGGCAATCTCTGAGGTTTCCATGCGATTTTATAAAGTCTAGCACAAAGACGCCATGTCCCCACTGGGTTTGTAGATAACGCAAAGCATAAGAGGTTTGAAGCCATTCTTGCTCCTACACCGTGGTACCTCTGCGCCACCAACAGCGTCGCTGGCGGTTTACGAGATGAACTTTAAGATGCTCTCTCCAGTAGAAAAATACGCCGCCCACAGCTCTTGCTCCAGATTTGTCAGTACGAAAAGTTGGTATCCTGAGGTGAAGATCTCAGAGTCGTAGATATCAGAAGTGAGCCAGGACTAAGTGAAGGACAACAGGTCAGGAAATAGCTTTGCGGTAAGCGCGTGTACCTCGTCCAATCTGCTTCGGAGGCTGCGAACATTTACCACCATCACCTCTGGTCCATCCTTTCCCTGGTTTTTAAGTCCCGGGGAGGACGCACAGTGGCTTCCAGCGGGAGCTTATAGTTTACTGTCCGGGGTTAGGAGAATGGGCCTCCCACGGGTTTTCGAAGCCCTTTGAACTACTCGATAACCCATATTATGGAGGTCTGTTTCACCACTTCCCCGTCCAGCACGTAGTTCTTCGACAGCCTTTTTCATTTTGACTCGATCCTCCGGTGAGAGGTCATGAAGTATGTATAATGGCTCACCTTTGAGATGCAAAGTCCTTCGCAGGATGTGTCGGCATTCCCCTCATCCCGGCAAACGATTTTAAGGGGAGCATCCTCGTGGTATCATTTTTACCAAGACGGAAGGCAGGGAGGACATTGATCCCCGGCTCGCCTTCATCAAATAGCAGCGGGATCAATCGCTCAAGCAGTGTTTGAGCATCTAGTATTCTTTTCGCAGGGGGTGTTTTCCGATTCTGTTGCGTTCATGATGATTAGACAACGGTCGTGAGATGGCTTTGTGCGTTCAGGAACTTGTGGCTTGTTAGGGTACGTATTTTCCTTGACCAGTTTCTCCAGCTCGGCCAGTCTGTCGAGAATTAGCTTCATTTGAGACTGCGATGATAGCTTAGGTTTGGGTTCCTCGATGGGCTTAGGCCTAGTCTTGGCGCCAAGTGCAGTTGGGCAATTGCTAATAGGAACCGAGATCGCGCTTTCCTTCACAACTGCCGCGTAAGATCTTGTGGGCTCAATGGGCGGGACCCGTGTAGGTGGGTCCAATTAAGTAGTGGACTTGGTTCGGCTTCGCTTACTCGTGGGGGCGATCACGTCGGAGGTAGATGGTGATGGTAAGCACGGTAGCACAGATGAATCGCGGATAGCATCAGGCTTCGTCGGAGAAGAATCAAGGCTCAACCCAGGTAGTCCGGCGAGAATACGCCTGCTGTTCAGCAAGGCACGGCAGTTGTCACAAAAGAGGTTAATGGCTGGCGAGTTGAATTACTGCAGGAGCAAATACTGATCAGGACAGATGCAGCAGCAAGCATTGTGCATCCGCCCATCACATTCAGGTCACCGCACTGCTTTGGAACAAGTGGTGACACCATTCCTACAGGAAAAACATTTGGACGCCATGGAAGGTGAAGTCCAAATATTCACTAAATGATTCTTCAAAAGCGATGTTGATTCTTATCTTCGCCCAGATGATCACAGTAGAAGGTAGCACGCAAGCGGACGTCGCTCGGAGATACAGCGAAACTTTGACTCAACAGTCTGACCAACAAGGCAGTGGATGCAACTCTAGCTGGGCGGAGTGACTGCAGATGCCTAGTGGAATCGTCCTGAGTCCTGCCGCACACAGTGTTTGTAAATTTGGAGCAATTTTCGTATTCTTTACATAACTTGCTAGCACTTGCTACCACGGCTAGTTTCAAATGTGACTTGGCGGGTTAGCACCAAATTACCCGGGAGCTACCTAGCTTGAGGCCGGCAATAGGAAACCATTGAGCACCGGAAGGTGCACGCTTACTGTTAGAGGCTATCTTTAGCGCTGATGCTGTAAGAGGTAAGCGAGCTGTCAGATTATAATATGTAGACCAATTGTCTACCAAAAATAGCTAACTATATAAATGTTTTACGCTCGACGGAACGAAGTACAACTGTGAATGTATGATCAGGTGGGTACGCCAGGTATAAACTTTAGAGATAGTTCAAGTGCATTACAAAAAGAAGCAAAATGGAAGGCTCTCTCATGTTTTAGCCATGGACAATTGTCATATGTCATGGCATCGAAATCGGAGGTAGGGTTGGTGCGCAGAACAATCAAGACAAATTTGGTGACCATACCAAAGTTAAGTAAGGTTTTGCTATGCCGTCATATGCGTACATGTTATGTGTAATAACCCGTTATATTGGTTTTTGCGTGACGAGTCACAATGTGCTACGTGATGTAAAAGAATGCAATCTTGCTGAGCAAGGCAGGAGGGTATCTAATCGGATGTGTGGAGTAGGTAGGGTTGGTGCCTTTGGAGCTTTAGAGTAAGGAAGCTTGTTCCAGGAAATCATTGAGATATCTTTTCAAATAAGTACCTAGCATGTAAAACTGTAATTGTGATGAGATGGGGTCCCGGAAGAGGGCCAGCTCTCCCGGATGGCTAATAATCAGCCGGATAGGTAAGTCATGATATCCATAGCATTATGTTCAATCCATTGCTAGATGAGCGAACCGTGTGCCAATGTGAGTACGGGCAAGAATTGTTGAGTGTGAACCAGCCAGAAACACCTCGGATCAGAAGGTGCCAACTATGCGTAGGGAATTCTCTGGTAAACGAGAAAAGGACAGATGGAGGCCAAAGTATCAGCTAGACGGAGACGTATTGAAAATGTAAATGTAACTAGCTTGCAACAGGATATAGTGTAGATTGTGGAATACATTAAAACGTGGATAATTGTTTCCATACAAACAGGGTAGATGCTTTTTTACGGGAGGTTTCGGTGTAGAATCATGCAAGCATATGCTGTCGCTATTAGTGTAAGTTAGCGGTGTGAATAAAGCTTGGATTGTCGGAATAAGAACGTGAGATAACGACAAGCAGTTGAATGTGGTTGTTGATGTGTAGAGTTTTCCACAGCCACCATTGAGTCTGGCTCAGGAATTCAAGGAATTTTTGGGAAGTAAGTGGTAAGGTCGCATCTGGGATTGTAGCTTTGATGGTCGTGAGCTCCACGGCCTCACAAGCCAAATGGAAGCCAGTTGTGATAAAACGACGAACAGCCAGGGGCTAGGTAGCGCCACAAAGCTTTCAGTATAACTGCAGCCTTACTGAGGATGGAAAGAAGCAGATAAACCGTTACACGCAATGATGGACGCTTGTTCCAATGCAATTGGAATTAGCCAAAGGCTAGTTGCCACTTCGAGAGTTTGGCTCAGGTTAGAGTGACATACATTTGGTTAAGAAGCTGCATTCACCCATGGATAGGTTTTTAAAGTAGATGACTATCCACCATCTTTTAACCTCCTAGACGTATTGGATTAAGACTAAGTTAGTATGATCCATAGCAGCTGATCTTTCCGGTATGAGTGGTTCTAAAGGCACTCCGAAAAACTCACCCAGCTTAGCCATATTGGTCCCGGGGAACGGAAACAACCGCACCACGTTAAGGTGCCATCCGTTTTCTACGGTGATGAAAACAATGGCAGATTATTGTTGCAGATAGCCAGCAAGCCGGAGGAACGTACACGTGAATGCCGCTCCGAAAAGCCCACAGTCGGCTATGGTGCTTTGAAAACTCATATAACGTAATGCGAACGGTCTGACAGTGGCGAGTGTTCGCTGCCAGTGTATTTAGGTAGTGTAGTCGTTGTCACTACATATGTGAACATCTTAAACGCTATATAGTTCAAAGCTATAGACAGGGTCATTGTCAACCTTGAATGGCTTCACTACATTGGTCTCATTGGTTCGGTTGCGTTTCGTACATTAAAAGTGCATTGTTGCTGCAAGAGCACCAGCCACTTGATGACATGTTGCTCTCTGATAACCTGGAACTAAATTTGGTTGCTAGGTTTACTTACCCCAGCAGCTGCATCCGCAACCATGGACGCATATAAACGGAAGGCAGTTCACGTGTCCCCTCAACCGGAACCGCCTTGTTGAACCAGCGGCTACCTTAATGACAAAAGGGAGTTGGTTGTCGTTCAAATAAAGCCGCATGTGCACACTTTTAACTTGGAATAGTATCGTATCTAAACACCGTCCGATATAACACTAAAACATCCGTTGTTAGCAGACAACCGCCTCAACTTTACAAGTTTCATTTTAGGTCATCCGGTACCCATAGCACGTTGTTGTCAAAGCCTCACTTCTGCCTCTCACTCTCTGCATACACTGCAAAACCTAACCCTGGAACCTCCTTTTTTAACTCGCAAGTGCCTATATTAAACAAAGGGCTCCAGGATGTGCTGGGATTTCGCCTGGCAAGCGATCTTCCTATAAAAGCCACAGATATCCGTTTAACAACACGGTGAAGTGGTGGAGGAGACAAACCACTAAATAAAGTCACTGCCGCTTCCCTTTTCCGGAGAGTCATGCACAAATCACAAACGTCATCCTATTCGAAGCCTTTCATTGATTCCCCCCTTTGATAGTGAACCCGGAGAACAAAACCACACAGAGTCACACAACGTGGCTACTTTCAAATGCACGCATAAACATAATTTTACATGTCAACCCACTTTACACTGGCAGGTCAACAAGCGTCACAATTCTACATAGGATCGTTACACTGGGACTTCTACATCTGTATATACCGTTGTCGTTTTACCTC
>OX104070.1:83568422-83665978 GCA_944474145.2 Dicrocoelium dendriticum
TCTTTAACAATCATGCGTAGTATTCCCGTTACATATACATGTATAAAAATATACACAATTTTATATATATATATATGTATATATATATATATATATGACAAGGAGGGAGGGTCTGTGGTGCACTGAGGCTGGTGGTGGCTAGTTCCTGACAGATGGTCTACCCACCGCTGCTACTTTTGTGCCATGGTCTCATGTCCTGGACGTCTCCTTGTTGCGACAGCTGCATGGGGGTTGGGTTACGCTTTGCTGCCTGCTAACATCCAGGACACCAATCCGTATGAGTCATTTTACTTCGCATATGCTAGAGCAGCTGCATTTCGGGTGTAATTTTAATTGAAGGCTTTAGCTGAGAACCCTAGTCATTCTCCTATCTGAGGTAGGCGCCTTGACAGTATCCTTGTCCATCCTCTTTCGAGGTTAGGATGTGGTCTATGGCCCTCTTTCCAATATACTCCAACATTGGAAGAAAACAGGTATACGGATTTTGAGCGCATAGCTTGAGTGACGCTTTGCAGAGCGCCACGCAGTCTCTGACAGTGGGTGGGCACGTTTGGGTGCTCAATAAATAAATAAATAAATAAATAAATGGTATATC
This sequence comes from Dicrocoelium dendriticum, assembly GCA_944474145.2. Taxonomy (NCBI): domain Eukaryota; kingdom Metazoa; phylum Platyhelminthes; class Trematoda; order Plagiorchiida; family Dicrocoeliidae; genus Dicrocoelium; species Dicrocoelium dendriticum. The sequence goes on from OX104070.1 coordinate 83,569,018, forward strand.
CTCGGTAAAACGAGGCACACCTGTGGAGGCTCGATCAAGTATGCATACAAGCATAGCTTCTTTGGAATAGTAAAACATTTTGCTTGTAATGAAAGATATAACAGAAAGACATAGTCTATACGCGTGTGTATTTTGTCAGGTAATAGTCATACCAAGGAACGTGATGGCGCCGGGGCGCGTAAAAGTCAGTCATAACCGTTGTGTCAAGATACAAGTTAGGCGTAAGTTCGCCATGTAATAATTCATAAGCGTAGGAGCCCAGCCATGGTATTGGTGCAATCAATGAGCATTAAGAAATCGGAATGTTCTGTGATCCATCAAGGCATTCCTCATAGCAAAATCAGCTGCACTGGTTGTATGCAGAAGTGAGGACTGCGACTGTGAAATCTTCAGCTGTGACTTTATTCAGTAGCGAGTCCCATCCGCCATGTTGCAGTGTTGCTAAGCGGACGATGGTGGCATTTGTCGGGAGGGCGCTGGCCAGACGAAAACCTACCACGTTCTGGAACACTGCCGTAGCTTCCGTCGAAAAATAGTGCTAACCGGCTATACAGCGTACAGGCCGATTTTGCACTCTATCATTCGCGGACGGTTGGCAGCCAAAATTATTCCTTGGTTGATTGATTGGCTTGGTAGTGTACTGGCAGTAGTCGTTGAATCTGGTCAACGTTGTCTGGTTCGCAACCCGTGTTCAGCTGTCCCCGCTGGACTTCTCATGGCCATGGTGAGTGAAGTTGTTCCTTGTGGTTGAATAGGTCCATAACAGGCGAACATGCCATTGTATTGTCCAGTGCGGGATCGTTACGGGTTTCTAACTCCGCATAACGGAATCGGAATTCTTTCAACTGTAAGTGAGAGTAATTGTCTCCATGGTCAAGTGAAAACTCCATGGAAGGCCATCGGAAAGCCATTTATAAGAGAGTAAGACTGTCCTTGGAATGACGTCTGAAAAGCTCTTGGTGAATGGAGAATCGGAATGCTCTTTCGGAAATGTATGGCACCGAAACAAATTTTTTGAATGCCGGTGAGTATGAGCAAAGCTAACTGAGGTAATCGCACCAGCATTGTTTGTCTTCCGTTGTGGAACAGATGATCCATGTGGATATTCTAGGTGAGTGAATTGTTATACTGTAAGTACGAGGAGAGCTAAACCCATTTGTTTAGACCTCTTGAAAGTAGCGCCTTCAGAATAGCAGAAAATGCTCCATTTGGAACGATGTGTGGGTTCTTCATCTCCCGGAGAAAGGATCAAGTGTTTAATCCAGCTAGCTATTGAGTATGGGTCAGCCAGTCCCAGTGGATAAACCTTCTTGTTTTGGCGGATGTAACCGTGGAAATCTTGGGAATATCGGGAAACGGACAAGAGGCAGCCAAACAGGCAGACAGCAATGAATCAAGAAGCACTATAGGAAGACTGGTGGCGTGCAACGGTGTTTATGATACATTAAAACCTACGTAATTTTCTTTAGTACACATGATTTGCAAACGTGTTCTTTACATCACATCGCTGGTGTAGCATAGACTACAACTACTACTCAGGAAGAAGGTTCTGTACGAGCAGGTTCAAGAGAGTGATATAACAGAACGTGTTTGTAAAATTTGAACGGATAATACGATGGTTGGAGAGAAACAGGTAAACCGATGATGGTAACAGCAGTCCGAATGCGAGGCATCTAAGGTGAAACTAAGGACAACTATGTTGGGACTGATGCGGGAGCAAAATAGGTAAGGCATCGTTCCAAGAGGAAGAAGGAATTCAAAGAATCAGCGAGGATTAAAGGAATGCGAATGGCCGTGCGAAGCGTAATCCCTGAGAGTAATTACGCTAAAGCACTCATAATTCCATAGTCCAATAGCTGTCAGAATCTAGAGAAAATGGTCACAGGGCCAAAACTGCCGTGCACTAGGCGTCGGTTTCCCACGTACGGTCACACTAATAGGTAAATGCGAACATAAGTTAAACAGCAGAGGCATATGAAGCTATGTAAGATGACCATACTAATGGAAGTAATGGTTAAGAAACATTTAGCAACGGTCGGATTGCCGCCAGGAATCAGGAGCGAAGTAAGAGCGGAGGAGACCATACGAACTAGGATAAGTTGGTTCGGTGCAATGAGTGTAAACCGTGGGAATAAAGATGAAGCGCAATAACAGAGAAAGCCATAGATAAGAGGAAAATAAAAGCAACAGGGATCTAAACGCAAGTGGAAGAGAGCGAATTCGCTGCCAGGCCCTGGTCGGAAATGGCACGGCCAACTGGGAGTAGTAGGAGGGCAGAAGAACGTTCAGGTAAGAATAGGTTATTCGGCGCAATTAGGTTGGTCGTGTAATTGTGGTGAGTACAACTATGGGGGGTCAGCAGAAATAGACAGGTTAAATATCAAAGAAGCTATATTATGCAGTGGTGATTAGGTCCGGCAAGCCTCTCGAAGTGATGGAGACCGATCAGACGACACTTGATTAGTCGGTGCATTGAGATTGAGTCGTACAGATAAAATGGAAAGAAATTAGAGAGGATCAGCAGTAAAGGGTAGGAAAGAGAGGGAAGTGGCTGTTTTGACATTTGATGAGCAAGTTCAGCAGATTCTTGAGGTAATAAAATCTGCTTTGAGTCTGCAGTGACTAGACCGTTAACATCCCGGTGGACTGGAAGAGGTCAGAAAGAAGCAGATTGGTCAAATAAAGCTACGTTAAGGAAGAGCAGAGAGTTGGCTGCCAGAATGAAAACAAAGAGCGCAGCGAGGAAATGACAGTCAGGACAAAAATGGTTTACCGCTAAAGTGTGGACAAGGCAACGATGGTCTCGTACCAAGGAGCATGAATCGTTCAGCCTTCCGAGCAATGGCCGGTAGTGTCACAGAGTCAGCGAAAATTCGGTGAGAAGCAACGGAACAGACAATACTGGATTAGTAGACTCAGTGAGATTGAGTTATACAACTACTTTTGGAGGACAGATGGAGTGGGTCAAGATGCTGACGGGTTAGAGATGGAAGTGTCGATATTAATAAAGGGCGAATAAGACTAATAGTCTGTCAAAGTAAGGGAAACATAGCTTTGCGTCTACAAAGCCTAGACCATTCAGAACTTGCTGATCTGGAAAAGGTCGAAGAAGCCGACAGGTCAGATGAGACCAGGTTATTTCACTGCACAGAGAGTTGGCAGTCCGATTAAAGAAGAAATGAAAGCAGAGAGCGTCATAAGGAGAGGAGAGGGTCCGGATAGAAACAGGTTTACTTACAATATGTGGAAAAGTCCATGAGGCTTACGAGGTTATGGGAACAGTGATTTCGGTCTTCCAAACAAATGCCAGTAACCACACAGCAGTCTGAGAGTACTCGGAGAGCAGGAACCCGATCAGACGAGACTGGATTAGCCGGCATACTGAGAATATGTCGTGCAGTTAAAGTAGGAAAACAAATAAAGTGTCAGCAGAGATGGACAGGTTTGGGATAGAAGAGGCTTTGTGAACTATGTTATGCAAGTCAGGCAGGCTCGCAATGTGAAAGAAGTTATGTGTTGTTTATACAGAGCCTAAAACTACATTTCGGTAGGCAGGATGCAGTCAAAGAGGAGAATAGGGCATGGCGCTAAGATCTCGTCCTCCGGTTGAAGAAGAAATAATGACAGAGCGCGATAAGGAGAGGACAGATTCGAGAGTAAACGTCTACAGGTAAGAAGTGCGACAGTTATCGTAGCTCTCGAGATAATGGTGGCAAAGCGTTCAGTCTTCTGGCCAATGGCCGGCAACTTCACCAATGTCGGACAGAAGGAGCCCCATCATAGGAGACCAGATTATTCTGCTAATTCTGATGGAGTTGTGCAGTTAATTAGGGAATTTAAATGGAAGCAGTAGGATTGGGTAGAGCAAAAATAGAAGTGGCCATATTAACATAGGGTAAACAAGTTTAGCATGCTGTTGAGGTGATGGTGACATTGTGTTAAATGTACAGAGCTTAGACCGGTAACATCCCGGTGATCTGGAAGAAGTCGCAGAAGCAGACTGCTCAGAAGAGAGTAAGCTAGGACAGGGCAATGGGCTTCGACTGCCGGATTGACGAGTGCTCGAAAGCAAAGACCGAAGCAAGGAAACGCCAGAATTGGGATGGAAATGGTTTACCGCTACGGTGTGGAGAAGCCAACGAGGCTTTTGTGTGAAAGGGTATCGAGCGTTCGGGCTTCAGAACAATGGTCGGTAATGTCACAGAGTCTGAGAAAATTCGGTGAGCAGTAACCGATCAGACAAGACTGGATTAGTCGACGCACTGAGATGGCGGTATACAGCTAATTTAGGAGGAAAATGGAGTGAGCTAAGAGGTTGAAGGGTTAGAGATGGAAGTGTATATATTATTAAAGAGTAAACAAGTCCAGCAAGCTGTCAACATAAGGGTGATTTAGCGCTGAGTCTAAAGTGCGTAGACCGTGTATGTCTCGGTAGTTTGGAAGAAGACCAAGAAAATCATACTGGTCAAATAAGACTAGGTTAGGGCAGAGCACTGAGAGTTGGTTGTCCGATTGAAGAAGGATTGAAAGCAGAGCGTGCAGTCTTCAGTACAATGGCCGGTAATGTCACAGTAGTCGGAGAGCGGGAGACCGATCAAACAAAACTGGATAAGTCGACATACTGAGGTTGGGTCGTACAGTTAACGTTGGAAGACAGATGGTGTGGGTCGGGAAATGGACAAATTAGGGTGGGAAGTAGCTATATTAACGAAGGGTGAACCAGTCCAGCATGCTGCCAAGTTGAGGAAGGCATGGCTTTGATTCCACAGATCCTAGACCGTTTGTATCTCGGTAGTCCCGAAAAAGTCAAGGAGAAGCAGACTGGTCAGATTAGACTGGGGAAGGTCACTGTGAGCTGGCTCCCCGGCTAAGGGAGAAAGCAACACTGAGCGCGATAAGAGGAGGACAGAGTCGAGATAGAAAATGTTTATAGGCAAGAGATGGGAAAGACAACGTAGCTCTACAGGTAATGGGGACAGCAAGTTAGGTCTTCCAAACAATGGCCACTTACGTCACAAAAGTCGGTGGGAATGAGACAGATCAGGCGGGACTGGATTAGTCGGCGCATTGTGATTGAGTCGTATAGTTCATTTGGGAAGATAAGTGGAGTGTGTCTGTAGGTTTGGACAGGTCAGTGATAGAAATGGCTATTTTAGTGTAAGGCAAACAAGTCCAACAGGCTGTCGCGGTGAGGGAGACACCACTTTGAACCTACCGAGCCTGGACGGCTAACATGCCGGTAGCTTGGTAGTAGTCCCAGAGACTTTGACTGATCAGCTGAGGCTAAATTAGGGCAGGGCACTGAGAGTTGGCAGTCCGATTAAAGAAGGATTGAATACAGACGTCGCAGCTCAACGAGAGAAAGCCATAGAATTTAGGTCTAAATAGTAAAGGAGAGCATCGGCAGAATAGACATGTACAGGAGGAAAGGGGATATAATAATAACGATGAATCATGGCCAACCATGCAGTTGAGGTGAGGATTACAGGATATCACGTCGGCAGGGCCTAAGTCATTTCGGTCTCGGAAGTCCGCGGTGGGTCAGAAAGTAGGAGACCGTTCAGACGAGTCCGGATAAGCCAGCAAGGGGAAGCTAGGCCGCCAAATTAAGGTGTGAATAACAGTAATGAGTGTCATAAGAAAAGAAGCTTTCGGGACGAAGGTGACTGTATAAAAGCCAGTTAGCATGCCAAGAAAAGGACTCGTGATGAGGGGAACAGAGTGGTTGGAACGTAGAGCCTTGAGCGATAACGTCTCGGATGTCTGGGAGCAGCTAGAAACAGGAGACTGGTCAGCCGAGGATAGGTTAGAGCCAGGCCCTTAGAGATATCCGTCCAACTGAAAAAGTAATGCAAACGGAGTGCGAAAAGAAAACTGCTCCATTGAGGAAAAGTGGAAACGCCAGCTATATTTTCGGGGTGATGTGGGCAGACCGTTAACACTGCCCATCCCTGATCATTCGGGGCACAGTAGTCGGAAGGAATAAGACCACTGAGACGAGATTAGAATATCAGCTCAGAGTAAAAGCCGTGGAACTTAGGTCTAAGTCCTAAAGGAGAGCTTCGGCGTAATAGACATGTAAAGGAAGCAAGGGGATATGATAATAAGGATGAATCATGGCCAACAATGCATTTCAGTTTTGGGTTACAGGACGTAACGTCATTTAGATCTCAGAAGTCCGAGGTGGGGCAAAAATCAGGAGACCGTTCAGACGAATCCGGATAAGTCAGCTAGATGAAGCTAGGCCGCCAAATAAGGGTAGAGGTGAAAGTACTGAGCGTCATCAGAAAGGAAGCGGCTTGGGACGAGAGTGACTATAGGAAAAGGTAGTTAGCTGGCCGAGCGAAAGGTCGCAGGTTGAGAAGAACGGTGTTGGGACCTCAGAGCCCAGATCATTAAAATCTCGGTGTCTGGAAGTGATCAGAAAGCATGAGGTTGGTCAGACGGGTCTACATTAGGGCCAAGCCCAAAGAGTTGTCTGACCAATTGAAAAAGTAATGCAAAACGAGGGCGCGAAAAGGGAAGAATTGGGAAGAAATGGAAAAGCCTACAAAGATCCCCAGGTATTGTGAACAGACCTATGGATCTGTAGATGATTCTTCGGTAAGGTCTCAGTAGGCAGAAAGCAGGAGACCATTGAGACGAGACTGGAATGTCGGCTCATAGAGAGAAAGCCGTATTATTAATGTCGGAATGGTAACAGAGAGCGTCGGCAGAATAGACATGTTAAGTAAGGAAGGGATATAATAATAAGGACGAATCGTGATCAGCGATGCTCTTGAGGTAAGAGTTACAGTGCATTTCATCTTTAGAGCCTAGATCATTTAGATCCCATAAGTCCGTGAGAGGTCAGAAAACAGGAGACTGTTCAGATGAAACCGGGTAGATCATCAAGGTGATGCTATGCCGCCAAATTAATGCGGGTCGGAGGTAATTATATGAAAAAGCAGTTAGCATGTCGAACAAAGATCTGAAGATAAGGAGATCAAAGTGCTGAGAATGTGGAGCCTAAATCGTTAACGTCGCTGATGCCTGGAAGCAGTCAGAAAGCAGTAGACTGGTCAGACGAGGCTAGGTTACAGCCAGGCCATGAGAGTTATCCGTCCAATTGAGTATGCGGTGGCTGTGTGGTTACATGTCCCATACGTGAGCAGGTCCTTGTTGCCAGAATTCGTCTTCAGCATCGTAGCTGTCCAGAAATTCCGCCAATTTTGGGACGCTGAGTAAGCGCTTTATGGCCGAGGAGAATAGCACTGCATTTTCTGATGCTCTGACTGTTCCTGGTAGCTTGCTCCATACGTGCGCATATCTATAGAGGAAGATGTTAAAACGAATGTTGCGACGTGTCTTAGGGAGAGAGAATGAGTGAGGCATTTTGCGTACGGAGTAACGTGTATCACTTAGCGGTTGAAAAATTTGCCTATGCATGAGTCAGTGGTTTTGAGAAGTTTGTAGAGGCATACGAGGTTGGCTTTAAGCCTGCGCAGACAGAGAGGCTCCAGGCCAAGCATTTTGCAGCGTCCTTGATAGTTGAGAGTAGATGGACCAAGAAGGTGCTTAGTGAAAGACCGCTGGACTTTCTCGAACCTCAATCTATCAGTCTTATTTGAATTGGAGAGCAGTACTCTAAAATCGGTCAAGCACATACTTTGTAGAGTGTGCGCCTTGACTCAGTCAGGCTTACTGACTTCAGCATATACCCAATAATAGACCTGGCTTTGGCAGAGCTACAGGTAGCTTGTTCGGAAAAAGTTAGCGAGCTAGAGTAATGCACACCGAGGTCGCGCACGGTGAATCTGTTACCTAAAAGCGTACGGTTAAGCGTTAGGGTGTTGTGTCCCTGCCAGCACGCGACGAAGAAAAATCTCCGTCACACTGAGCAAAATCTTCGTTTTGCTACGTCAATGGAGAAGCGCAACGGAGGCTAATTTTCTTTTTGCCCCGTTGCTGACGGACCTTTACGAACATTGGGCTTCGTTTTGCTTCGTCAGTGACGAACCTTTACGAAGGATAGCCTTAGTTTGGTTTCGTCATTTACGAACCAATACAAAGGCAGTCCATCTATTTCCTATGTACATATCTGACTGATCGGAACTCAATTCAAATGAAGTTGTTTGTTGAATCTTCAAAAGTTACGTATATTTGCCTAAAGGGATTATAAAGAAAAGTATGTTGCGTAACTGTTTGCATGTAAGGTATGCCTGCGCGTTTGTTTGCATACATTTTTGAACCGAAAATCAAACTGCGCGGTCATTTGGTTTCTCCCAGGTTCCCTTGTTGCTTACAGTGTCGGTACGTCCGTTGCAGTAGAAGGGTTGAATGCAAATTGTCTGAAGGAATAAAGGTTATTGAGATACATAGTTGCTCCTAACAAGCTCAGGAAAATAGCAGATGCATGGGGCCTACGACCACTAGCGGCATACCAGACAGAGGCGCCGAATTTAAGATGGTCGACAGATAGTGGCACTAAGAAAGATTACCAGTGGCCAGATGTAGCCATTTCAACAATACGCTTGATCCCTAATGTATGCCTACAGGGCCACAGAATGCATTAACAAACCAGCGAAGTGATAGACACTCTAGGAGAATGTATGATGGAGAGACAAGGACTTTATCCTAGCAAGCGCAAGATCTGCACAGAAGCGACATGGAGCCTACGACGAAGCTCTGCAAAATGGTGAGGAAGATAAGGGGAGCGATAGATAGTGGAGCTAGGAGAGAGAGCATCAGTGGCCAGCAAGCGCATACGGATTAGGCCTACTAATTACCAGTGGATAACTACAGTGACAGAATAAGTCAACAAACCAGTGAAAGTATGTGATGCAAACAATTCAAGAGGGTAAGTGTTGGAGAGCTAAGGAGTGGCTCCTAGCGCAAGGATGTATGTTACCTACAATGACTCGCTGCAGGTGAAAAGTGTTGACGTAGGTAATACGGAGAACGGATAAGGATACCAGGAGAGAGAGTACCGAAGGCTAGCAATGACATTTGGGTGGGCCTTCTAGTTGCTAGTGGATACATGATTAAGTCAACAGGCAGCAAGTGTATGTGACGCACGCAGTCCCAGAGATTAAAGCTTGGAGGGATTAAAGTGTGGCTCTTAGCAGGTTCAGGATATGTGCAGAGATGGTTGGATCTTACGAAGAATGGCTGCTGCTAAACAGAGGTGCCAGAGGTAGGACGAAGAACAGATAGTGTTGCTATAAGAGAGCGTATCGGTGATCAGCAATGGCATTTGCATGAAGCCTTTTAGTTTCTAGTGTATACCCACAATTTCCCAGAATAAATCAACAAAGAGCGGATGTATGTGACGCAGACAGTCCCAAAGAATGAAGGTTGGAGATAAAAGTGCGCAACTCTTAGCAAGCTCCGGATATGCGCAGGCATGGGTGGAACCTACGACCACTAGTAAATAAATATTTTATTCTAGACTATGCGAGTCAAGCCCATGGAGGCATGATCAGATATATATAACTGTACAGACATTTTATGGCAACTGTAACAGTGACAGTAGAAAATTGTTCATGTCTCCATGATTGGAACTGTACAATGGTAAAAATGCGAAAGCATTATTTGGCTGTCGTGAAACTGGGACCTCGGCTAATAATAGATTAAGAAGCCTGAATGATCCATTGGAAGATAATTGAAGAGTACGCTCAAGCGGGATATGACAATACAGTGAGTTCGTGCACATGTAACGCAAAGGTCAACGGTGATATCGTAGAACGCAAAAAGGCGACAGTATATGCAGATGTAGAAGATCCAGTGTAACGAACCTATCTAGAATGGTGACGCTAGTTGACCTGCCAGTGTGAAGTTATGGACGGTGACTTTATTCGGTGGCGAGTCACATTCGCCACGTTGCAGTGTTGTTAAACGGACATTTGTGGCTTTCTATGGGGAGAACGCTTGCCAGGCGAAAACTCACCACGTCCTGAAACACTGCCGCCAATCCATTGAATGGAAAGTTGTAACTGGCTATATTTCTTGTTGAAAGTTTGTCAGCTCGGTTATTCGCAGTCAAGCTGCGTTCCATTTCTCTGCCGGCTGGTGCGTTAGTCGGGTGCCTATTGCGTTTCTGAGTCCTCTCCTGTGTCCGATTGGTAGGTCGGTAAATAAACACACTTTTGAAATTGACGTGTTGATAACATGCAGAACCGCGTGAAGTCTCCGAGGGATATACATTGAAACATGTTGAATTTTTGTTGAAGTCCTGAAGGATAGATTGTGGTTCGCAAGAGGAATCGCAGATCCCCCAGGGTACGTAGTAAAATTGATTAGAAATATAGGAAACCACGGCAAATCGAGCGGTCAACGCGGATTGAAGAGCTCATAGTGACCAATTGTTCTTGCTTTGTATCGCAGGAGAATGTGCTTTCCGAACTCAAAAGTATTTCTCCAGGCAAGTGTAATGTGGAAGAGATAGCGTTAGGCAACCTGAACCCAAAGGTTCAAGCCTCGGAAAATTTGTCTCCGTGCATGATAACGAATGATTTGTCCGGTTAGTAAGTTGTAAAAGTACCGGTGCTGGGATTAGGAGGATGGACAAATAATGGCGCAATGAAATACTTTAAGTGGCTAGATGTAACCATTCTATTAAACAGGTTGGTCACTAGTGGGTTCCTACAGTGTCACTGAATACACCAACAAGCCAGCGAGGGTAAGTGATAGAGACATTCTAAAAGAGTACAGGATGGATAAACAAAGATTATCTCCTAGTAGCTCCGGATATGCGCAAAGATGTATGGAGCCTACAATGAATCCCTGCAGAAAACGTGAGGAAGATATGAAGAACGAAGGATAATTGTGCTAAGAAGGAGAACCAGTGAACAGCGACTGAATTCGATTAAGCCTTTTAGTTTTTTGGATACTTACAGCGACAGAAGAAGCCAACATACCAGCGAAGGTATGTGATGCAAACAATTCAAGAGAGTGAGATTTGGAGAGATAAGGAGTGGCTCCCAGCGCAAGGATGTGTGCTACCTACAATGACTCGCTGCGGCTGAAAAGTGGTGACGTAGGTAATACGAAGTACTGATAATGCTACTAGACGAGATAGAGAGTATCGACGACTGGCCATGACATTGTGGAGAAGCCTTCTAGTGGCTAGTGTATGCCTCAGGTGTCCCAAAATAAATCAACAGACAGCAAATGAATGCTGAAGGAAAATACATAAAATAACATCGGTATGAAGCTGGGAATAATCCTGAAAATGGACTTTCGTGTTGCCACTCAATAGCTTCCAGTTGACGCTGAAAGCATTTAACCGTGGCTTCCTTGACAACCTTTGCTGGATTAAGTACCAACGCTTGATGACCCGAGGCGACGACGGCGTCTGCATTGTAGCTCGATCGGACCGCGGTTTGTGCAGCTTCCTAAAATGCCCATGGAGACCAGATAAACTAGAGAGACTAAATGGCCAGGACAAATAAGGTCCAACCTACTCATGCCAAATACTGTAGGTTTGGATTAGGTCCCCAGTAAACCTTTGATAGTGCATTGAAGACATCCCCAAATTAAGTGGGCGATCGAAGTACGTTTGTCCTCCTGAACCCTCGACCAACCTAGTACCGACACGCAACACCCTTTCTAGTGCCAAGTTTTTCCAGACAAGTCATGGTGGACAGCCCTGGAGGCAATATTCGAGGAAAGGTCGCACAAACGCTGGAAAGAGCTCCACAAAAGTATTAGCGGGTAGGGTCCCGAAAGAACGACGGAAAAATCACAACATTCAGAAACCTTTACCAACCGCCTTCTTCCACTTGTCGCCAGAGGGTAGTTTGGTGCCTTGAAAGACCTCTAGGTCACCCTTATGAATCACATGAAGCAGTCCATTCCCAAAGAGCAAATAAGGTGTGGAGGAATCAGGCGCTCCAAAACGCGGCACTGGATGCTGCGCAAGTTATGGGAAGGAAGCAAAAGACAGACAATTCGCGGAGTCTACCCAGCGCCCGTTGAGAAGCCACAGGACCTGCAGTTGTATCAAAAATAGTTTAGAGCTTTTTGGCAGCAGTAACTAAGTGCGGCAGTACCTCAAGCTGCTCCGCCAGGTCATTTACGTAGCCTGTGAACAACAGAGGACCTACGACGGTGCCTTGCGGTACACCGCTAAGGACAACGCGCCAAAACGGAAGAATGCTTACCACACGATTACTCTGTCCGCGTCCATCCAGGAAAGCTAAATCCCACTGGAGAGCGCGACCATATATTTCGTTAGACGTCAAGTTTATTGTAGCTCGCTAGTGACGGACAGTGTGAAAAGCATTGGCGAAGCCAATAAACCCCAAATCCACTGCATTTCTACCGCCTTCATATTCGGCCCAGCACTAACGAGCTACAGAAAGTTCTTTTGACAAAAAAGTCCTTTGCGAAAACCATGTGGTTCGACGCTAAGCAGGTTTAAAATATTCAACTGGTTATCTACTATATTTCATTCTGTTTTCAAGTAACTTACCGCCCATTCTAGTAAAGCTGGTAGGCCTGTAAATAGCCGGTATGTCTTTGTCACCGCACTTGAAAATCTGGCAGAAAACAGCCTCCTACCATTTGGTAGGTGAGACGCAGTTGTTGAGTTACCTCTGGAGCACCCAAGTCAGAGGTCCACTGAGTTCCACTGCTGTTTCGTGCAGCAGTTTTTGATGAATTGAAGCTGGCGCGGTGGCCTTAGTCGGGTTCGCCACTCACATCAGCTGGAGGATATAAAACCACGTTACAGTACTTTTCTCCTGACAAGGGTCTACAGAAAACTTGAAGCTGGTTATCTGGCCGGCGTATTAGTTTCGCGGGCAATGTCGCTTAAGTACTGCTCATCGGGTCTGCAACCCTTTTCATAGTCGCTATGGGCATAAGTCCTATCTCGAAACGATGGTCGTATGGGAGCGTATTCATCACAGTGTCGTTTAAAGTAGCGAAGAATTTCTTGGAATTTGTCAAGTCAGCATCAGATGCACTATTTTCAGAATAAAGTTGGGCCAAGCTTAGATGGAGCTTGCACACTTTTCAAACTAATAGATACTTGGCAAACGGGTTGTTCGACGGAACTGTGCAATATGCCCGCCAACACCTGGAACGCTTCTTTAGCAGGCACTTTCCCGCGTGAAAGATACATTCTACGTTTCAAATCATTGTCCTTAAAGCTCCTCTTACCCTGCTATTCTGCCGTGCTATATTGTGCTCACTATTTATGGGTTCCACAAGCCTGGTCCGCTCCTGCTCACTTTAAATCTGGCGAAGATCTAGGGCAGCTACACAGTGTACTTTGCTAGCGTTTGGTCAACAAGCTATTCTAAAACGCGGTCGGTTCATGGCAGGCTCCCAGCACGGTATGGGCTTCCAACAAAAGCCGTCATGCTTCTTGCATCGGTAAGCAACCGAGAGCCCCAGTACTTCGGCTTCTAATTGTAGATAGAGCAACTAGTCAAAGAACATATATGTTCACGAAAGCTGGCATCACCAGAACGTAACATGCCACCAGCTGGCAACTGCTGCCTGATAATCTCGAACATCCTAGAATCCCAAAATGACTCCAACTGAAAAGACACTCGACTCGCAATCCTTCCTTAACCAAACGGTCTACATATCTTTTGTTGAGCGTAAGTAAGGGATTAAAATACGCTGCGCTTTCCTCCTCAGCAAAAACAAAACGACCCAGAAAGGCTTTGTCATTTGAAAATCATTCGCATGGGTAAAGATGCACACCAAGTACATAATCATTCTGCCATATATTGCAGTCGTACATCAGCTGGTAATAGATAAAGGAGCTTGAATGAACGATTAGAAGATAATCGAAGAGCAAGAGCGAAAGTGAAGTGATATTTTACTGAGTTCGTGCTTAAGTAAGGCAAAGACCAAAGGTAATATCGTAGCAAGAAAAGCGACGACAGCTTGTGCGTAAAATCGTAAAAGGCAGAGACGGGAGTATATGCAAATGTAGAAGTGCCCTTGTAACGAACGTGTCAAGAATGGTGACACTAGGTGACCAGTCAGTGTAACGTTATGGGCTGTGACTTTATTCGGAGGCGAACCATATGTACCAATCTGTAGAGTTGTTAAACAAACATTTGTGACTTTTTACAGAAAGAAATTTTGCCGGGCAAAAGCCTACCAAGTCCTGAAACACTGCCGCTGATCCATCAAATGGGAAGTTGGAATTGTCTATACTTTGTTTTATATTCATTCGATATTCGCAGTCAGGTTGCGTCCCAAGTTTCCGTTGGCGTAGGCGTTAGGGGAGTACCTATTTTGTTCCTGTGTACTTTTCTGTCATTAACCGAACAGCTTCGATCGATTAGTTGTTTACGAATTGGATAATTTTGTAAAATGTGTTGATCAGTCGCAGAATCACATGAAGTCTACAAGGGATATAGAGTAAAAAATGTCGAGGCGCCATTAAAGCACTGAAGGATGGTTCACTGCCTCGAAAAATAATTTGAAGGTTCTCCCCGGTAAGTTGTAAAATGCATTGGTAATATGGGCATCCATGGCCAACGGCAATGTCAAAGTGAGTTAGAGAGCTCCGGACTAGAAACAAGAAAAATTAAGCATTCAGTAGCAAATATTGGCCGAACCCAATTCTTCTGGCCTTGCGCCGGCAGTATTAGGTGCCTTCCGAACTCAACAAGAAAGCACCAGGTAAGAAGTAAAAGAAAAGATATTGTTGGGCGAATTTAACTTAACTTCTCCAGCCTCTGGAGTACTGCAGCTTTGCAAGCTAACGAATAATTAGCCCGGCCCTAAAGTTGCAAAATCTGTGGTTAGTCTTCGCCTCATTTCTAGCTAAAAGGACTTTGTGCGTCGTATTGTACTAGTGTCGCAGCTCTGGATGATTTTTGGGGTGCTTGAGGCACTATCTGTTATAACCTCATAAACCGAAGAGCAACAAACAAAGAAGCTACATAGACAGACGAAAGAAATTCCTCCGGAATGCAGTGGGACCATTTTAACATAGACAGAACGGTTATGCCCCTATAACGTGTAATGGTTATTAAGATACCTCATATACACGTGTACAATAAGTGCTGCAATACAACGGAAATCGTGCAGAACAAGGATCAGTACTAAGTGAAGGAAGTTTTTAAATTAGGAACGAAGTCTGTCACAGGTACGGCGACAAGCACCCAAGGAATTGTCCTCCGTTTCGACTACAATACAAGGCACACAGTTCCTTTAACTGGACATGAGCGGAAAATTATCAACTTTTTTACAACTTACTAACTGGACAAATCATTCAATATCTTACACTGATACAATACTTCCGCGGCATGAACCACTGAGTTCAATTTACCTAACAATACCTCTTCCACATATCTCTTGACTGGAGGACTTTCGACTACGGAAGGCACATTCTCCTGCCAATACAAAGCTTGAAGTATCGGTCATTATAAGCTCTTCAATCCGCTTTGACCGCTCAAATGGCCGTGGTTTTCCCTATCTCCAATCAATTTCACTACATACCCCGGAGGATCTGCGATTCTTTCTTCGGAACCTATCCTGTCCTCCAAGACTTCAACATATTTCGACGTATATTCTTCAAGACTTTACGTGGTTCTGCAGATGATCAACATATCAAATCCAGAAAAGGTGTTTAGTTCCTTACCTACGGATCTGGCACAAGATAGGACCCAGGCACGCAATGGCCGCTCGCATAACGCATCAACCTGCAGAAAATTGGGACCCAACTTGGCTGCGGATAACGGAGCAAAAAACGTTCAACAAAAAACATAGCCAGGTACAACTTGCCATTCAATGGATTGGCGGCAGTGTTTCAGGACGTGGTGGGTTTTCGTTTGGCAAGCGTTCTCCCTATAAAAAGCCACAAATGTCCGTTTAAAAACACTGCAACGTGGCGAATGTGACTCGCCACCGAATAAAGTGACAGCCCATAACTTCACACTGGCAGCTCATTTAGAATCATCATACTGGATAGCTTGCTCTTCAATTATCTTCCAATGGATCACTCAGGATTTTCAATCTATTATTAGTCTAGGTATGACTGCGATAAGTGGCAGAGCGATTATATCCAAACCTATGGATCCCGATCCCACTACAACCAAATCGTTGTTTCGCAAGTTCACTGTTACACAGTTCCAAGCATGGACATATGAACAATTTTCTACTGTCACTACAGTTCCCATAAAATGTCTGTACAGCTGTACATACCTGATCATGCTTTAATGGGCGTGCCTCGCATAGTCGAGAATAAAATATTTATTTATTTATTTATTTATTTAAGTATGTTCAAAGAGAGTTTGAGGATTCCTGAAGCACATATGCTTAATCTGTGGGACACAACTGAGCAACGGGAGGGATGTGTTCAGGATGCATCATAGTGATAATAAATGAGACAACGTATACAATGGGGAACGGAGAGGCAAGTGCAAATGCCAAGTGGGAGCAGAACCACGCGGATGAAGGTTGTATGCATGTGCAAACGGATAGATCCAACGAATTGAACTACTAAGCGTGAGACGCTGTTGCTTTAATATTCGGTGATAAGGTTTGTGGTGTTTCAGTAGACAGCTGTTTACAAGTGATCAGGGTCTTGTTGCCAGAAATCATTTTCGGCAATGCAGCTGCCTAGAATACCCGCCTTTTGGGGACACTTAGTAATCGTTATATGGCGGCGAATTCCACCGTAGTTTCTGACGCTCGGACTATCGTTGGCAGCGTGTTACATACTTGCGCAAACCTATAAAGGAAGAAGTCAGAATGCATATTGCGACATGTCTTAGGGAGAGAGGACGTGTGTGGCTTTTTGCGTATGGGTTATAGGGAACCACACAGCAGTTGTAAAATATTCCTATACAAGAGTTTTGAGAGGTTTATAGAGGAATATGTGGTTGGCATTTTGCCTGCGCAGTCATAGAGGCTCCAGTCCAGGCAGGTTGCAGCGTCCTTGATAGTAGAGCGTAGATGGGCCAAAAAAGCTCTTAATGATGGACCGATGGAATTACTCGATTTTCCTCTTAATAATCTTACGTAAATTGGAAATAACTATTGAGCAATACCGTAAAATCGGTCGTGCACATATTTTGTAGAGCCGGAGCCGAGACTCTGCCAGGCTTGCAGACTTCGACTTATACCCGATACTAAATTTGGCTACGGCAGTACTATAGCTTGTTTGTTTGGAAAAGTTAGCGAGTTAGAGTGATGCACACCGAAGACGCGTACGGTGAACTGATTCCTACTGATGTTCTATGAGAGCTAGAGAGTCGGGTGGTATAGCGCAACGGTAAGAGAGAGCATGTCTCTTTATTCGTGAGAATTCTAGCTTTCAAATTTCACACCAATTTACTACAGCGTGAAATCGTTCTAAAAGGATCGAATAAATGTAAAACTTTGCTAACATCGGCAAATACGTATGGAGTGCCATGCCCAAAAATATGGAAGACGTCGTTAGTGTATTACAGAAACAACAGGGGGTAAAGTACTCACACTTAAAATGCTCCGCTAGTTACTGACACACGTTTGAAGCATGTGTCGCCTGGTTTTATCGAATGCGTCCTGCTAGGGAGGCATGAAGAAAACCAAGAATAAAGATGGTTAGAGACCTCGAACGCATCTGGATTCGTCAGCAGTCTATTGTGTGAAACCCAATCAAACGCCTTTATTATATCCAAGAAGATAATGACCAGCGCTTACCTCGAGTCTGTGGAGTGCGTCTCGTCGTTTAAGAGTTTATACTGGCATATTTGGCAAAATTTAGCCAGCGGAAACCGTGTTTAGGTCTGCTGCTGAGGTTGAACCGCAGTAGAAAATGAAGCATGCCCTCCTTGTCTACCTTTTCTCTAACGCCGGACGCAGTGTGCGATGATAATAAGAAGATAGATGTTGATAGTTTGGCAACAGTCTCGTTTGTGACGTTGAACGATTATCTAGTGCATCCAATTGTTTAAGTAGATTCCGCTCGTCATAGAAGTTGAAAACTTTAAGACGTAGGATTGATATATCCAGGCCTCCCAGTAATATTGAGGAAGATGGGAATCCGTCAGACCCGGGATTGTGGGACAAATTAATTAAGCTTAGAGCTGGACTGATATTGTCCATGTTAAAATCATGGATGTGAATGCGATGCTCTGTAACATTCGAACTCGTAGTTGGCGGTAAGAAATTAATGCTGATACAGGCATCACAAAGTGTGCGTTCACGAAACCGCGCGAATTTGCTGCGTCAGTGCTAACCCTGTCACTAAGAAGCACTAGTGAGTTAATCGGCAGGTAACACTCGCAAACGTGCGTAGTCGCATAAGCAACTTAGCTGGGATCCCACTCCTTAGCCCTGAAAATCAACCGGACCTACTGGCGTTCACCGAAACCCGGCTGTCATCTGATATATCTGACTCGGAGGTTCATGTTTCAGGATATCAGCCGTTTTGATGCGATCGATTTGGTGGGTGGTCTGGAGGTAGAGTAATCTTCTACTCAAAGAACTGTCTCGAGTCCCACGTTATCGCACTCGTTGGTGACAAGGATGATATGCCAAATATACTCTGGTATCCAATTCACGAAGGGTACCAAACGCTAAGTTTTTGAGTGGTCTACAATTCACATGAAGAACCTGGCTCAAAACTGTTACTCTCCGTGCGAGCCCACAGCAGAGGAACAAAGCGGCTTCAACTGGGTGACCTCAGAGCCCTCGGCATAGTCTGTGGCTTGCTTCACCGTGATCACTCCCCGAACTTTATGAAGTGGATCACAATGAAAACGCACACTAGTACAATCTGACACACCTGGTCTTGAAACCAACACGGATAGTCCCTGGTACGACACAAAACATACTAGAACTGGTTCTCACCTCAGCCTCAGCTGGTGTCTCAGACCTAAGGAACCTCCAACTCATTGGAAGGAGTGATTACTCTACAGTCGCATTTTCATGGACAGGGATACCCACGATTCACGATCAAGGGATATTGCGTCAAAATTTTTGTCCTGCTGCCCAGCCCAAATTAAGGATGGTTGCTAGTAACATGGACTGCAGTATCCCGCAATCCTTGAAGTTTACTAACGCAGGTGAACGCCTATGACCTATGATGATGCGGCTCATATAAAACATGTTCCAAACTGCAGCAACTAACAACCACCAAATGGACACCTATGGATTGCAAAGAAGTACGGTACTTAATTATAAACGACGGAAAGTATGGGACCAGTTCAAGAACACAGGACTGATATCAAGCTACTTAGGGTACAGAACTATCATAAACCTATGCAACGTGAGTAAAGGAGATGAACAACTAAAATAGGAACATGGAATGGCCACAGCATCCAAAAGCTGACACAGAAAAATTGTTACCTACCAGAAGCAAAATGCCAAAACGTGTAATAGAGTCCCCACTCTATCCTCTTTTAATTTAGGTGCCGTTCTCTACGGCGATGATGACAAAGCAAACCTACTGCTCGCGACTACGGCACGGCATCATACGTGGTATCTCCATTGTTCAACAACTGCCTGCACACTACTCCTCTATGGACCAAGTCGAAATTAAGCCCGAGATACTCACTAAGCTACGCCAAGAAATGACCCTGAAATCCTTCACAGGCCCGAACGGATGCCTCTTAGCTTTCTCAAAACACTAACTGTGTACGTCGATGCCCATCCTTACCAAGTATTTCCGCAATCCCTCGAGGTCGGCTGCCTGCCCACAGGATGGAAAGCAGGCACCGTCCTGCCTAAATAAAAGGGAAACCAACAAGATCCAGCGAACTGCCGGCCAATATGCCTGACCTCAGTCGTATGCAAAACCAAGGAACGTATAGTCAAGGGAGCCCTTTAGCTACACGGTGTGAACCTAAACGCCATCTTACTTGCTCAACATGGCTTCCGGAGAGCACGCTCGTGCATTTAAAATTCACGCATTGCCGGGAAAACACGGGAAAAAGCCATGGATGTCCAAAAACAGGTTGAAGCAATATTCATTGTTGGTAGTAAAGCGCAGGATAATGTTCCACAAGTACAACTGCTATTTAATGTCTAGGGAATTGGCAATATAGGAAATTGTCTCTCCTGGATTGCCGATTGCTTAAGAGGTAGGGCGATGCGCGTACCGCTGAACCAAAGCACCTGCTTCAATGCCTATGACTAGTGGCGTTTCCCAATGATCTGTGTCTGGACCAGAGGTCTTCAAAGTGTACATTAACGATCTGCCGTCTGCACTTCAAACCGACTATTTGATTTATGCTGGTGACCTCAAGCTATGATCAGCAGTATCCAGACTTGAGGATGCGGATAGGTTACAAGGGGCTCTGGACCAGCTACACATACGTTCCAGCAAGTGGGAGTTGCCAGTAAAACGAGATAAATCCACGTTCTCCTAACAGGTAGCACTGAACCGTAAGGTGCCTACCATCTTGGTAGGTTTCTCCTTAGGAATGCCACTCACGAGAGCAATCTAGAGGCTACCGTGGCTGCCGTCGTTAGAAAGACACAGGACATGTTGAAGAAGGTGATCACTGGGAGGAGACCGGTAGGAGACCTAAGATGATCCTTCGCTCGCGCGATTCTGAGATTTTTCGAAGTTTGTTCACTTTGTACCTCCTTCCGGTCTTAGAATATGGCCTACCTCCTACATATCCGCATTCAAAATTTCAATGCGCTTTGCTGGAAAAGGTTCAGAAACGTGCATTGCAAACTGCTCTAAGTCGTTGCGAGCTCCTGTAACACATTCAATACCAGCAGCCAAACTGGCCGGCCCAAAAAGCTTCGCCGTCGCACAGATTCTCTCATCTACCTTAGGCCTATACACTGAGGGAAAGTTTGAAGCGAAGTGCAGCAATTCTTTCGACCCAACACTGACTGTTCCACATGAGGTCACATAAGGAAACTTGTTGAAGAAAGAGGACACAGAATTCGCATGGAGGTCACCCTATCCACTAGAGTGGAAAAAGCTTGGAAAGGCCTACTAAAAGAAATTGCAACCGCGCCATCCAAGGATAGGTTCCAGCGGCTGCAAGACAAAAATTTCCTGGGAATGATGGATGACTGCGGCTGTCACTGCAATTGCGACGAACCCTCAAGTAAGCTCTTAACGCAACGACGCGCTCCAAGCCCATTATGAGACAAAACCGATAGGTCTGACGTGAGATCGCCCTCCTGATCTATACAAATCAATGTACTAAAAATCTCCATTGCTTTCTGCTAATAAAACAATGCAAAGAAAATAAGATTGTACTGGTCGTTGGACTTCTGCATTTTCTTCGGATTTGATAGATATCTTGCGGAGAATTTCGGTTGTTTAATTCAGAGTATCTAAAAGCTTTGTGTAATTAGCATGGCGTGCTATGCAATGACAGATGCAGCATTTGACCTCTCGCGACTTCGGTGTTTCGAACAATCCAGCTAACCTAGCTGCGCACCTCTAATTGTATTGGTTTGAACAATGAACCGCGACTTATTACTGGTAAGAAGCATGTGCATGACAAGTCCCGTAGGGTGGTTGGAGTAATGATTAAAATTTGGAGGTTTATCCAGTAACGAAGTCGTCAGTTCTACCGTCCATTTGGTTGACCGCACTACCGCATAAAGATAGTTTTAAGTGGGAATGGGATGTGCACACGCAAAATAGTACAGAGAGCTATTATAGTTCCGTAAGTGCGTGACAAATAAAAAGGAAACCACAACGCTCAAGTGCTTGTGCTTCATTTGAAGAGGTTGTATGTTAATCCAGTTTAGCTACACTTAGGCTAGTCGCATAGACATTACTAATTGTATCCTCACCGTCTCGTTGTATAGGGGGCCGGTAGGCGCATGAATAGGTTTGCGTTATATGGTTCTCTAAGTGGAATGAACTACCTCAAGTAATGCAAGCTTGAAAGCGCCTCAAGGCGTTTTTTAGAAAACGTTAATATGGGGCGAGGATAAGGTGAGTCGGAAGGGCATTCCAAGCAAGGGAGACACGGAGGGGGAAACCTTTCGTTGATAGTCCATTCGACTATAGACGGTATCCAGTTTGAGCCAATGACCTTAGGTTGGTATTCTGGCTCAGCTTCAACAGGTTGCGACATGGGTGAGTTAAGTTCGTCAGTATTAAGTAAACCATGCGTAGGTCTCCTCGCTTATGTCGATATGCGCCATCGTACAATCTCAGCGACTGCACCCTGCGTTGGTAGGAGAGATGAAACAATGCTTCAACGAGTTCGGGCACTCTACATTGTAGAGTTTTAAGTGCATCGACGTCGCCCTTGCGCCAGGAGCGCCAGGCCTGGCTGGCAGATTCTACATGATGCCTTACGTTGGCATTCAGCATCTGCGGAAAAATTGATGGCGCAAAATTGCCAAAAGCCTTTCCTAAGCTTCAAAGAGGTTGACTGGCTTCAATATCTTGGAACATATTTGTAAACGATCGGGAAGCCATGATTTCAGAAAACTTGGTAGACGACCGTTTAATGAATTTATGGTAATACCATGAATACCTTCACCGGTCGTCTACTAAGTTTTATGAAACTTTGACTTCCAACGCGTCTCGAGCAACCAAAGCGAACAGAGCACTAGGTTCGAGGTCTAAGCACTACGCCTACACCAGCTTCACCGGCGTTTGAAGCTACGTCATCCGGATCAATTCAGTGAGAAAACGCCGACCAACCTGTCAATGTACTAACCTAAACCAAATGCTGGACTGATATAGCCTCTTCCATTCCAAACTTGTCCATCTCTGCTAACTCTCTTTATTTATCTTTCCAACTTAACTGTAGACTTAATCTCAATTAGCCGACAAATGCAGTCTCGTTTGCTCGGTCTCCTGCTCTCCGACTACTGTGGTATTAACGGCCATTTTCCGGAAGACTGAACACTCTGCTTTCAGTCCTTCTTCAAGCGGACAAGCAACTCTCAGTGCCCTGTCCCAACCTTGTCTTATTTGACCAGTCTGACTTTCTCTGACTTCTTCCAAACTATCGAGTTATACACGGTCTAGACACTGTAGACTCCAAGCTACATCTTCCTCACCTTGATAGCCTGCTGGACATGTTCCCCTTTATTAATATAACTACTTCCACCTCTACCCTGCTGGGCTCTTTATCCACTCCATTTGCCTTCCAAGATTAACGGTGCTACATAATCTCAGTGCACCGACTAGTTCAGTCTCGTCTGATCCGTCTTCTGCTCACCGAGTTTTCTCAAACCATTGTTACATTACCGGCCATTTTTCGGAAGACTGAACCCTCTATACCCCTTCACAATGAGCCTAGTTGGCTTCTCCACACAATAGCAGCAAACATTATCCATCCCGATCCTATCGTTTCCCTGCTGCAGTCTCTGTTTTCCTTGTTTCTTCAAACTGCCAGCCAAATCTCAGTGCCCTGTGCTAGCCTGGTCTCATCTGACCAGTCTGGTTCTCTGACTTCTTCCAGTCTACTGAGACGTTAACTGCATAAGCTCTTTAGATTCAAAGTAAAGGCAATCTCACTTCGACAGTCTGCTGGACTTGTTCACACTATATCAATATAGCCCATTCTATCTCTGAGTTGTCCAACTCTACTGACAACATTTATCTTCCATAATTAACCGTACGACTCAAACTCAATGCGCCGACTAACCTAGTCTCATCTGGTTGGTATCCTTCTCTCCGACATTAGTGACGTTATCTGCCATTGCTCGGAAGACTGAACCCCCGGTCCCCATTACTTTGAGAGCCACGTTAAGTCGCCCATTTTTAGCTGTGATCCTTTTCTATTTCGAGGCTGATCTCTCCTTATCACGCTCTATATCTTTATCTGTTCATCAACTGGAAGGCCAGCTCTCAGCGCCCTGCCAAATTCTTCGCTTTGATTAATTCCAGACCAACGAAATATGAACATGTTAGGCGCTGAATAAACATCACACATATTTTCTCACATAGCGAGACTGCCTGACATGCTTAACCTATATACACCATCTTCACTTTAAATTGGACATTCCTCAAACCACATTAGACATTTTGCAAACCACTTGCAGCGATGTGCAAAACATATTGGACATTTTGCAAAACAAATTGGACACGTTGCAATCTAAGTAGCAACTCGCCAATTTGTTGGTAAGAAACGAGCAGTAAGACCGCTGAATGATGTTCAGAATATACATGGTGATGACGCTACTACACCGGCATTGTGTAAGCAGCGGGCAACACTGTAAAACCTTTTCTTGATAGAGAGCAGCGACCGACGTTCTGAAATACCCTCCCCTCTCCCCCTTTACATTCACATAGTTGGTGTGCAGTGCCCATACGCATCAACCTGTGTAGGTGTGTGACAATTGAAAAATCGGACGTCCGAATCGTAATCGTGTATCAATCATTTTGTGAGTGGCTTGCGATGCGCAATCTAAATGTGCACCGTTATCCTCATTAGAGGGAACTTTGTCCGATTCGGTCAATGGGACCATGTCGGATGAACCAGGTAGGCGGTGTTCCAACTTCGCCCGTCTCTCTATTAGCTTTTGCGACTGCCACGTTATTGTATCAGCGTACGCTGTAATGACCCCCAGCAAAACCAGTCTAGATCTATAGCCTATTTTTGCAACATATAAACCACTGAGGAGTGGGCCGATTACACGATGTTCAGGCCACATTGTGGTCAAGCTAATGTAACCGAATTGCGTACGTAGCGGGTGATTGTGTAAGCCCTTCTCTTGACATGAGTGCTGTTCGCCTCGGTCAAAATCGGTAAACTATTTTCCCCTTTTCCTTTCCGGTAGGAATTCGTGTGTTTTGTCTGGGTGTGTGGACTGACCCATGTAGCGGTACGACTATTGGAGCCGAGCATACGATAATGGTTCGAATCAACACAACTTAGCTTTATTAGCTCCGTGCCGCACGAAGCGACCAAAATGAGTGACGAACAACAGGAGAGCTGGTGTCCGACGCGACGGCACTGCAGGCGAACATCATTTGCGCAAAGAGAAATTCTCACAATACTTGTGCTTGCCGACGGCAAAACTACTCTGGAAGCCGCTGAAGTCGCCAGTATTAACACGAGTACGGCAAGGAAATAATTAATGCCTACAAGCGAGAAGGCTCAAATACACAGCGCACCTGCGGTGGAAACAAAAGGGATAAGCTAACTCCCAATGCATTGCAGCGCGTCGGAGAAGCGATTGAACGGCTCTCTGAGGACACGTTGGTGCAGCTGCAGATAAATAAATAAAATAAAAATAAATGTTATATTCTCTGTAAATCGAGACACACCTCTAAAAGGCATGATCAAATATGCATACAAGCATGGCATCTTTAGAATATTAAAACATTTCGGTACAATGAAAGGAATAAACGAAAAGATGTAGTTCATATGAGCGAGTATATTGTCACATAATAGTCAGATCAAGGACCACGATGGCGCTGTGGCGCGCAAAAACTGTTGCGTCAAGATAAAAGTGGGGGGTAAATTTGCCATGTAGTGATTCATGAGCACAGGAGCCCAAACAAGGTTTAGTGCAACCAATGACCATTACGAAGCCGGGATGATCGGTACTCCACTAAAGCATTCTTCATAGTAAAATCAGTTGCACAGGTTGGATGTAGGAGGCTGAGGACTGCGTCAGTGCGAAATGTATAGCTGTGACTTTATTTTGTGGCGAGTCACATCCGCCACGTTGCAGTGTTGTTAAGCGGACATTTGTGGCTTTTTATAGGGAGAACGCTTGCCAGGCGAAAACCCACCACGTCCTGGAACACTGTCGTAGCTTCCGTTGAACTGTAGTGCTAGTCGGCTATGCACCGTATAGA
The DNA here is from genome assembly GCA_944474145.2 of Dicrocoelium dendriticum. NCBI lineage: Eukaryota > Metazoa > Platyhelminthes > Trematoda > Plagiorchiida > Dicrocoeliidae > Dicrocoelium > Dicrocoelium dendriticum. The sequence goes on from OX104070.1 coordinate 83,594,708, forward strand.
CCGAATTTTGCACTCTATTATTCGCAGTCGGTTGACAGCCAAAATTCTTCCTTGGTTTGCCAAATGGCTTAGTACTGAACCGGCAATTGTCGTTGAAGCCAGTCAATGATGTAAAAGAGTCACAGTCGAATGATAATGATGCGGGTGAGTAACCACATTGTTAGTAGAGGCTGGATTTTTTTATTATATTGTCCGGCATGCAACCCATGTCCAGCTATCCATGCTGGACTTGTCATAGGGACTGTGAAAGCAGTTGTTTCTTGTGTCTGAATATGTTCATACCATGAAAAATGCAATTCTCTGCAAAGTGGACTAGTAATTCCTTCAAATGTAAGTGTAATTGTCTTCATGGCCAAGTGAGAATTCCATGAAAGATCATCGGAAAAGCCGCTTATGCGCGCGCAGTGCTGTCCGTGAAATGACATCAGAAAAGCTCCAGATGATTTGAGAATCGGAATGTTTGAGGCATTGAAAGTAATCACGCCAGAATTGTCAGTCTTCGGTTGTGGAACAGTAGATCCATGTAACTACATTATTCCAGGTGAGTAAATTGTTCTATTGTGAGTACGAGGCGAGCTAAACCCATTTGTTTAGACCCCGTGGTAATAGCTTCTCCAGAATGGCGGAAAGAGCTCCATTTGGAACGATGTGTGGTTTCTTCATCTCCCGGAGAAAAGATCAAGCATGTAAACCAGCTGGCTATTGAGGGTGGGTCGACCAGTCCAAGTGGATAAACCTTCATGTTTTGGCGGATGTATCTGTGGAAATCTCGGGAGAAAAAGGGGAAACGGACAAGAGGCAGCCAAACAGAAAGACAGCAATGAAGCAAGAAGCACAAACACAGACTGGTGGCGCGCAACGGTGCCTATGATACATTAAAATTTATGTAATTTTGTTTAGTATACATGATTTGCAAGCGCGTTCTTTACATCACGTCGCTGGAGTGCCTCAGACTACAACTACTAGGTAGAACGAAGGATCTGCACGCGCAGGGTCAAGGGACGGATACAACAAAGCGTGTTGACAAAGTTAAGCGATTAATATGATTGTTGGAGAGTAACAGGTAAACCGATGATGATGATAGCAGACCGAATGCGAGCGGCATCTTAGGTGAAAGTAAGGACAACTAGGTTGAGACGGAATGCGGGAGCAACATAGGTAAAGCAACGTTCCAAGAAGAAAAGGAAATTTAAAGAATCAGCTATGAGCGGAAGAATGCGGACGGCAGTGCGAAGAGTAACTCGTGAGAGCAATTAGGAGACGATAGTCAGGATGAGAAAGGTTTATTACTAAAGTTTGGTGAAGCCAAGGACGCTCTCGTGCGAAGTATGAATCGATCAGTTCTGAAAAATCACCGGTGATATCCCGGTAGTCTGAGAGAACTCTGAGAGCCGGAGACCGAACAGACGAGACTTGAATAGCCGACACATCCTTAGGCCTCGTAGTAGTCCCAGAGACTTTCACTGATCTGATGATGACAAAGAAGAACATGGCACTAAGCGTCGGTCGTCTGATTGAAGGTTTGAGGGTACAGGTTACTGATGGAAGTGCCTATATTAATAAAGGGTAAACAAGTCTAGCGGGCTGTCAATGTAAGCAAGACATAGTTTTGAGTCTACAGAGATTAGATCGGTATATCTTGCTAGTCTGGAAAAGGTCAAAGGAGCAGACCGGTCAGATGAGACTAAATTATTACAGGGCACTGAGAGTTGGCAGACCGATTAGAGAAGAAATGAAAGTAGAGAACGCCATAAGGAGAGGAGACGGTCCGGATAGAGAGAGGTTTACTTTTAAGGTGTGGAAAACTCCATGGGGCTCGAGAGGTAATGGAGGCAGAGCCATCGGAATTCTCATCAAATGCCGGTAACATCACGGCAGTCTGAATGAATTCGGAGAGCAGGGGACCGATCAGACGAGACTGGATTAGTCGGCACATTGAGAGTAAGTCGAACAGTTAAGGTGGGAAGATAAATAAAGAGTCAGCAGAGACGGATAGGTTTGGGATGCAGGAGGCTACATGAATATAAGGTATGCAAGTCAGGCAGGCTAGCAAAGCGAGAGAAGTTGTGTGTTGGTGATACAGAGCCTTAAACTACATTTCGCTAGTTAGGAATCAGTCAGAGAAGATAATAGGGCAGGGCTCTGAGAGCTCGCTATGCGGATGAAGAAGAAATAAAGAGGCCGCGATGAGGACGGAGTCGAGAGTTTACGTTTACAGATAAGTAATGCGTGGTAATGGTGACAGAGCATTCAGTCTTCCGAGCATGGCAGGCGGCGTCGCAGAAGTAGGAGAGAAGAAGACCGATCTGCCGAGGTTGGACTTGGTCAGCGCATTGTGACTGAGTCCTATGGTTCATTTGGGAAGGTAAGTGGAGTCAGTAGGATTGGACTGGTCAGAAATAGAAGTGGTTATATCAACATAGGGCGAACAAGTTCAGCAGGATATCAAGGTGAGGGAGGAAGTGCTTTGGATCGACGGAGCCTAGGCCGCTAACATCCCGGTAGCCTGATAGCAGTCCCATAGAATTTGGCTGATCAGCTGAGTCTGAGTTACGGGTGACAGAGACTCAATCGTCCGATTGAAGAATGATTGAATACGAACGGCTCTCAGTCATCTGAACGATGGCTAGTAATGTCACAGAAGTCTGAGAGAAGTTGGAAAGCAGGAGACCGATCAGACGAGACAGGATTAGTCGGCAAAACGAGATTGAGTCCAACAACTAATTTTAGGAGGGTAAATGGAGTGGGTGAAGAGGTGGAGGTGCCTATATAAATAGAGGGTGAACAAGTCTAGCAGGCTGTCAACCTAAGTGCGACATAGTTCGGGTCTACAGAGTCTAGACCGTTTAAACGTTGCTGGTCTGGAAAAGGTAAAAGAAGCAGACCGGTCAGATGAGACTAGGTTATTACAGGGCACTGAGAGTTGGCAGTCCGATTAGAGAAGCAATGGAAGTAGAGAATGTCATAAGGAGAGGAGACGGTCCGGATAGAAAGAGGTTTACTTATAAGGTGTGAAAAAGTCCATGAGGCTCATGAGGTATTGGGGACAGAGCGTTCGGTCTTCCGAATAAATGCCGGTAACGTCACAACAGTCTGAGAGAACTCGGGGAGCAGGGGACCGATCGGACGTGACTAGATTAGTCGGCACACTTAGTGTATGTTGTACAGTTTAGGTGGGAAGATAAATAAAGAGACGGCAGAGATGGACATGTTAGGGATGGAAGAGGTCATTTGAATATAAGGCATGCAAGTCAGGCAGGCTCGCAATGTGAGAGAAACGTGTGTTGGTGAAGCAGAGCCTAGAACTGAATTTCGATAGTCGAAGAGGATAATAGAGCAGGGCACTGAGAGCACGCTCTCCGGTTGAAGAAGAAATAAAGGCAGAGCGCGATATGGAGAGGACAGAGTCGAGAGTTTACGTTTTCGGATAAGAAATACGACAGTTAACGTGGCTCTCGAGGTAATGGTGACAGGGCGTACAGTCTTCCGAAGAATAGCCGGCAGGGTCACAGAAGTCGGAGAGATGGAGACAGATCAGCCGAGATTGGACTCGGTCAGCGTATCGCGATTGAGTCTTATGGTTCACTTGGAAAGATAGGTGGAGTCAGTAGGATTGGACTGGTCAGAGATAGTAGTGGTTATATTAACGTAGGGCGAACAGGTCCAGCAAGCTATCAATTGAGGGGGACACTGCTTTGGATCGACAGAGCCTAGACCGCTAACATCGCGGTAGCCTGATAGATTTCCCAGAGAGTTTGACTGATTAGATGTGGTTCAATTAGGGTATGCCCATCAGTATCCTCTGTCTTCAACGCCCTCAGAAGACTGAAGATAACTCTCAAAAGGTGTCATTACGAGCTCGACCGAGTCAACAGTGCCACGACAATCGCTAGCCGACAGGAGTACGCTCTCGAATTCTCGGCACAGGCACCTTCTAACAAGGAGAAATGTATCTTCATAGATGAGAGTGGCTTCAACCTTCATCTGAGGCAAACTCAAGCTCGCTCAAGAATAGGGACGCGCGCGAACGTCGTGTTACCCACAGTCAGAGGTCGCGTGGTAACCCTGATTGTTGCAATGAATAACCAAGGCGTCATCCATTCAAAGATCATAAACGATGGCACCTGCAATGGTGCGAAGTTCTCAGCGTTCGTCGAGGAACTGGTGGTACGTGTAAGCTGCATAGTGGAGATGAACGGCGCGTGGCTGATCATGGACAATGCCAGGATCCATATGCCTAATGAGCTTAGGAGGATCCTTGGTTCGTCTTATCACCTGCAGTTCTTGCCGCCCTACTCGTACATGCTAAACCCGGTAGAACACGTCTTTTCAATGGTGTAAGCTTCGGCGAGACGCCCGCTTATTAACCCCACACCTGAGCAGACGCTTAGCACGGTCATTCAGGACAGCGTTGGGATGGTAACGCAGCAGGACTGCACGAACTGCGTTCTCAATACGATGATGAACCTGACGAAAGCGACAGCCGGACGACCCTTCGTCAACTGATCTTTGCTATGGTTACTGCCTTTTTTTGTTAATACACCTTCCCTTTCTCCGAGGTCTGGAACCTCTTGGGGATCTGGGATCGGACCGTGAAAGAGCTTGTGCCTGGGACAGGACATAGAAACCCCCAAGGACCTACATAGAACACGACTGTACAACAAGTGGATAAAAATGCACTCACTACCATGACCGTCGTCCAGTTATGGTAGCTGGACATGACGCCTTCATACTCCTGCGAAGTATACATACTCCTGAGAAATCTAGACGCAAGGATCGGACGTTTTGCTCACCTGGACACGAAGATGACAAAGGTCTAACCCTTCATATGCCTCAGCCATTATGGCCGCTCCGACCAAAAATAACCTGTTCAGCTAACAGAGGAAGTTGGAAGGCAATTGACGGCGGTTAACCGAGAGTTAAATCAGTCGACGAGCTGCTCTGCCAGTTTTACATTAGTATACAAACGGATTTCTGACAGTGTTTTAGGACGTGGTGGGTTTTCGCCTGGCAAACGTTCTCCCTATAAAAAGCCACAAATGTCCGCCTAACAACACTACGACGTGGCGGATGTGACTCGCCACTGAATAAAGTCACTGCCCGCAACTACATACTGGCAAGCCGACCAGAATCCTGTTGTATTGTTTTCCTGACAAGTTTTCTCTACAAACGGAATGCCCAGCCTGTTTACACTACGCACACTAGAACCCAACTTGTCGTCATTCATTGACGAATTTTTACCTCAAGATTAATTTTACAATTTCCAAAGCCTGCACAACTTTCGGCTTACTGCCGATTACATACATAGAAACGTGTTTGTTGCGAAACATAATTGCTTGTAAACGTTGATCATGTCTGGTCTGTTGTGTCTCGGAAATTCGAGAATATACTATTTATTTATTTCAATTTCAACATGTGTGTTTTCAATATTAACAGTTGGCTTAGCGTTTAAGATCAGGACGGTCACCGAGATTTCGAGAGCGTACTCCTGTCGGCTAGCGATTGTCGTGGCACTGTTGACTCGGTCGAGCTCGTAATGACACCTTTTGAGAGTTATCTTCAGTCTTCTGAGGGCGTTGAAGACAGAGGATACTGATAGGCATATCCCATTCTCGGTCAGGCACATCTGCAGCTGCACCAACGTGTCCTCAGAGAGCCGTTCAATCGCTTCTCCGACGCGCTGCAATGCATTGGGAGTTAGCTTCTCCCTATTGTTTCCACCGCAGGTGCGCTGTGTATTTGAGCCTTCTCGCTTGTAGGCATTAATGATTTCCTTGCCGTACTCGCGTTAATACTGGCGACTACAGCGACTTCCAGAGTAGTTTTGCCGTCGGCAAGCACAAGTATTGTGAGAATTTCTCTTTGCGCAAATGATGTTCGCCTGCAGTGCTGTCGCGTCGGACACCAGCTCTCCTGTTGTTCGTCACTCATTTTGGTCGCTTCGTGCAGCACGGAGCTAATAAAACTAAGTTGTGTTGATTTGAACCATTATCGTATGCTCGACTCCAATAGTCTTACCGCTATATGGGTCAGTCCACACACCCAGACAAAACACACGAATTCCTACCAGAAGGGAAAAGGGGAAAATAGTTTACCGATGTTGACCGAGGCGAACAGCACTCATGTCAAGAGAAGGGCTCACACAATCACCCGCTACGTACGCAATTTGGTTGCATTATCTTGACCACAATGTGGCCTGAACATCGTGTAATCGGCCCACTCCTCAGTGGTTGATATGTTGCAAAAATAGGCTATAGATCTAGACTGGTTTCGCTGGGGGTCATTACAGCGTACGCTGATACAATAACGTGGCAGTCGCAAAAGCTAATAGAGAGACGGGCGAAGTTGGAACACCGCCTACCTGCTTCATCCGACATGGTCCTATTGACCGAATCGGACAAAGTTCCCTCTAATGAGAATAACGGTGCACATTGAGATTGCGCATCGCAATCCACTCATAAAATGATTGATACACGATTACGATTCGGACGTCGGATTATTCAATTGTCACACACCTACACAGGTTGATGCGTATGGGCACTGCACACCAACTATGTGAATGTCATGGGGGAGAGGGGAGGGTATTTCAGAACTTCGGTCGCTGTTCTCTATCAAGGAAAGGTTTTACAGTGTTACCCGCTGCTTACACAATGCCGGTGTAGTAGCGTCATCACCATGTATATTCTGAACATCATTCAGCGGTCTTACTGCTCGTTTCTTACCAACAAATTGGCGAGTTGCTACTTAGATTGCAACGTGTCCAATTTGTTTTGCAAAATGTCCAATCTGTTTTGCACATCGCTGCAAGTGGTTTGCAAACTGTCCAATGTGGTTTGCAAAATGTCCAAGGTGGTTTGCAAAATGTCCAATGTGGTTTGCGACATGTTTATTTTGGTTTGAGGAATGTCTAATTTAGAGTGAATATGTTATATATAGCACCATCCATCCCCGTCCTGCCATCAGCTGACCTCTTTTTTTCTTCCGACAATAACTGTACGACTTGACCTCAATGTGCCGACTGATTCAGGTTCGCCTTACTAGTCTCTTGCTTTCTGACTTTTCTCAGACTACTGTGATATTGCTGTAATTGTTCGGAATACTGAACGTTCCATACTACTTCACACGGGAGAATCGTTTCCTACTACATACTTTAGCAGTAAACCGATTTAAACCCGACTCTCATTTTCTAGCTGTACTCTTTGTTTTCAATTTTTTTCCATCGGGTAGCCGAAAATCTGTTTCTTTCCCTAACCTAGCCTCACCTGACTAGTCTGCATCTCTGTGATCTCTTTCATACCATCGGGAATTTAATGGTCTAAACTCTGCAAACTCAATACTATGTAATTTACCTCAAGTATCTTCTGAGCTTTCTCATCCAATGTCAGAGCAGCCACTTCCTTCTCTTTACTACCCTTTTCTGCTGATCCTTTCTGTTTTCTTTTCATCTTATCCGTACGATTCCATCCCAATCTACCGATTAACCGGGTGTCGTCATATCGGTCTCCCTCCCTTCGATGGCCTTGCCGAAATTAATCAACCCTGTATAATATAGCCTCTTTGATATTTAACCTGTCTAGTTCAGCTGACCATCTCCACAGTTCTTCTCATCACAGCAATGCTACCCAACCTCAGTGAGCCGACTAAATTATTCTTATCTGAACGGCTTTCTTCCCTCCTACTACGCCCAGATGTCCGTGGTATCTCCGAGCAAATATTGGCAGCCGCTTTCCTTTCTTCCACTTACGTCTGGATACCTGGTGTTTCTATTTTCCTCGTAGCCATGACCTACTCTGTTAGTGCGCTCCATAAACATTTCCACCCCTATGGTGCGGCTTACTCTGATTGCGCCGAGTATTGTGTATTGCGTATTGTCTCCTCCGCTCCGACCTCGCTCCTGCTTACTGGCGGCACTCGGACCACCGTTAAATGTTTCTCGGCCGGTACTTCCACTAGTATGTTCACCCTACCTCTTCATATGCAGCCGCTCTATACACATGTTCACATTTGCATGTCAGCATCCCGTACCGGTCTACCGGCCCCCAATTCAAGGCGGCCTTGGCCCCTTGTGACCCTTTTCTCTTGATTCGGACTGCTTTCGGACTGTGGAATTAGGAGCACTTCAGCGTATTTACTCTCACGAGTTACCCTTTGCACTGCCGCCCGCACTCCTCCGTTCCTCGCCGATTCTCTGCATTTGTGTTTTCCTCTTGGTACGTTGTTTTACGTACTGATCTTCCCGAATTCGGTCTCCCGCTAGTTGGCCTTAGTTTTACCTTATCTAACACTTGCATCCGGACTGCTGTCATCATCGTCGGTTTATCTATGTTTTGTTCCAAACATCGTATTACTCGCTAAATTTAGAAACACGCTTTGCTATATCGGCCTCTTGACCCTGTGCGTGCAGAAACTTCTTCCTACGTAGTAGTTCCAGTCTGAGCCACACCAGGGACGTGATGTAAAGAAGGCGCTTGCAAGCCATCTATACTGAGCAAGCTTACATAAGTTTTAGCGTATGGTAGGCATCGTTGCATGCCACCAGTCTTTTGATAGTGTTTCGTGTTTCATTGTTGTGTGTCTACTTGTCTACCACATTACCGCTTCCTGTTTTCTCCGGAGTTCCAGGTACACCGAGCAAAACTAGAAAGTATATCTACTGGGACTAGCTGACCCATTCTCAATAGTCAGCAGGCTTGAACACTAAATCCTTTATTCGTGCTATGAAGTACCCACTCATCGTTTCAAATGGGGCTCTTTCCGCCAAACTAGAGACACTAGTTTCAAGGGGTCTGGACAAATGGGTTTAGCTCTCCTCGTGCTCACGGTAACACAGTTTTTACCCACCTGGAACAATAAACTTACATGAATCCCTTGTCCCACAACGGTAGACAAACCATTCGGTCGTGAGTAACTTCACTGCCACGGATAGCTTTGCTTATTCTCACCGGCGTTCCACATCTTGGTTTCTGTGCCTTACATATCCGCAAGAACCTCCTGATTCTCCATTCACCTGGAGCTTTGCAGATGTCGTTTCACGGGCTGCTTTACTGCTCCTTAATGGCGCTGGATTACAGTGGACTAACTTGGAGTTTTCGTTTGCCCATGAAGGCAGTTACACTTACCTACTTACATTTGATGGAATTCGGATTCTATTTTGCTGAGTAAGGAAAGCGTAGCGATCCCGCATTGGACAAGTAATTGTCATTTTCGGTTGACATGGACGTACTCAGCTACAAGGAACAACTGCACCCACCACCCCAATGACAAGTCCAACGTGGACAGCTGGACAGGGTCTGCGAACCGGACAAGTATATAACAGAAGACCCTAGCCCCTATTAACAATGTTCTTACTCACCTGTATCATTTATCATTCGACGTAATTACTCCCTTGCACAAATGAACGGTTTCAGCGACTAGTGCCGGATCATCAACAAGCCAATCGGTTAACCAACAAAGAAATTTGGCCAGCAACCGACTGCGAATAATAGTGCCCAATCGGTCTGTACGATACACTGCCGGCTTGCACTACTGTTCGACGGAAGCTACGGCAGTGTACCAGTAGGTGGTGCGTTTTCGCTTGGCTAGCGTTATCCTTATAAATAGCCACAAATATCCACTTAACAACACTGCAACGTGGCGGAAGTGACTCACCACTGAATAAATTCACAGCTGAACATTTCACACGGACGCACTCATCAGATTTCTACATAAAACCTGTGCAACTGCTTTCACTATGAAGAATGATTTGATGGAGCACAGAACATTCTGATTTTTCATGGGCACCGATTGCACAGAAATCTTGTTTTGGAGCAACGACTCATGGAATAGTACATGGCGAAACAACGCCCAAACTGTACGTTGACACAACCGTTGTGGATGCCTTTTACGCGCCCCAGGGCCATCATGTACTTTGGTCGGACTTCTACCTAACAAATTGCTCACGAGTAAGAACTACAAAAGTTCGCTTACAACTTTCATTAAAACGAAATGTTTTACTATCACATAGTAGCTACGCTCGTATGCCCAATTGCTAGCGAAAGCACAGGAGTATTTGGTTTTATCGCGAATAAAGCATTCACACTTATTTATTTATAATTAAAAGTTAGACATCCATTAAACGCCGACAGTGTGTGATAAACCAAACTCTTTATTTTGGTTATACTTTGCTAAGCACCTAAGGATTGCAAAAGGGTTTCTATAGGACAAATGCGCTTCACACCCGCCCTAAGTCATACCCGGAAGTGGACTGTCCACAGCGACAATGGCGTTATGCTTATTGCACAATTGAACCCAGTTACTGTTAGCGACCCGTACCCGCAACAACAACAACAACCACGGATTCCAGGTAAACAGAAGTGAAACACTGCCAATCTGAACTGTATTATACCAGCTGCAAAGAATTGGAAGTGAGATGGCGAAAGGTGAAGCTTCCAACCGCATGGCACACTAAGATTTGGAAAGTAAACGTCATTTATTCTCTGTTAAAAATGGACGGTCAGCAAGTGCAAACAAGAAGGAAATTCATGGTAGCGAACGGATGAAAGCGTACAGGTATACGTTCACTACATTTTCATTTCGTCCAACAGCTACTGACTTCGATACCTACAGACTGCTCCCTAACCACTGCCTCCAGCCTAAACACCACGATAAGAGAAAGCAGTTGGGTCCAAGTATGCGCAAACACTTATGAAATCCCCTAGCATTACATAGTCACGTCGACAGTCTTTGAAAAGTCCAGCACGGCGTCATTGCTCTGCCGAATTCCACAGGGAAACTAAAACCAGTGCTCCACGCTGCAGCAGACCGGTACCAACAGTATGCATTTGCATTCGCGTTTCTATTGGTCCGTACAACAAAGGCGTCTAACATGATCCCACCCTCAACATCCCTGGCAATTATTCACTCCGGAGATGGTCCCAGAGAAACTCAATCCACTGCGGTCAACGACCTACCCAAGCGCAGGCGGTTTCCACAAAGGCTCCTGAGAACCTGCGCTACAGCACTAGCTTTACCAATAGCGGAGCTCGCCAACCCATTCTTCTAGCCTAGTGAAGATTTTGACAGTTAGAAATGCAGTTCCATTACGCCAATCTACAAAGGATGCGTGCGTAAATAATTCGTCAATTACCACGCGATAGCCCTTCTATCTAAGCTACGCAAAGAGACGGAATCTGGCATCGCAGGTGCTCTAATGAACCACGCAATGGCTCGGAAACCGCTCTCCGTTTGTCAGCACGGTCTGCGGTGGAAACATTCTTGCCAGCGTAAACTTGATTCTTGCTAGGGATGGCTGGACAAATGTTGCTGACAACAGTCTAGAAACACAAGTTACCTTGGATTTTACCGAAGCTTTTGACAAACTCGTCTACCCGATCCTAACGCACAAGCTACCGACTAACTTTTACCTGTGGCCTAGGTGGCCTAGTTCCAACGCTAGCTACATAGTGGTACCACCCATTTTCGCGTCCACAGAGCGCTGTGTTGCTGCATTCTGCGGAAAGCGCAGATCAACAGGCAATTGCTTTCGGACCTGCGTCCCATAACAAAAGCTCCATCCTCGTTGACATTATATCCAGACGACGAGAAGCTCTCGAGCAATTAATGAACTGGACCATACCCACGCACTCCAAAGGAACCTAAACTATTTGCACCAGCGTCCTTGTAAAACAACCAGTTGATGCTTCAAACGCTGCGTCCTTCCCACCTACCCATCCGCTTCTCCAATATAGACCCTGTGAGAGTTGTTTCTCGTGGTCTCATCAGCCGTAGGAGATTTGAGTAACGTCACACAAAACAAAGTCTCTGCATCTGCTTCTGGCAGAAATACGGCTGACACTGCTTATCGCATACCGAGGTCGTTAGAGTGTGTCTTCGGCCAAATTGGAAGGTAACATGTCTGCTTCCTTCTAACCGTATTCTTTCGCCCCTACTTGAAACTTGCAAGCCCTGCTTGACAGAATAGCAGGGTATCAGCCATTGGCCGGTAGGCAGAACCGTCGTTCCGCTGCCGCGCAAGCTCCACCAGTCACAATTTAGCTGGGATGCTGCATGGGTCGCTCGTTCCCTATGCAAGCTCCAAACATCGCCCTTGGATTACAGGTCAGGTGTTTGATACTCAAGGCTACGGACCGATATCCAGTGTTATAGCATATGGTTGCTCAAATTTCAGCGTAAGCCTTAAGGTCCCCAACGGTACCAACAACTTGGTCGCGTCTCTCTGAAGTAAGGACACCTTCGGAGCAACCTTACGCTTGTGGTTATAAGCGTACATAACCCTAGAATCCTCCACTACGGCCTAACCATACGGCACCACTCAAGCTCGCCTCTTCGATGTTATCCACACTGGCTCACACATCAGCAGAGCGGGATGTTGCAGGTGACAATTCTTCACTCTGCTGGTGCAGGCCGTGGAGTGCCTGGTCTTTCCTTCTCTCGGCAGCTACTGTAGAAGTGTTCAGGAGAGCCTGGAGAGATCTCATGCGGTAATGCATGTCGATCTTCTCCGATACTGTGTCTCCATCTCCTGACATGCCCCAGCCAATTCCCAGTCACTTCCAGCCTGACGTTCCCGCTTTATATTTTGGTGGATGCCTTAGTTCCTACACTACGTGTGTCGATCCTTAGCTGCACCTGAGGGCGTGGAAGGTTGTCATGCTTGACCTAGCATGTATTCTGTGTAACTGCCACATAGGCCAGATAAAGATGAGATAACGAGCAAGTACCACACGCTATAAGGTTGATTAATCATTTTCATAAGAGTTTGCTTAAATGCTTTGTATTCATGGGTGACATGACACCACAGCTTTTGTTGCTAGTAAATTCAATGTTCAAGGCACAACAATGTGTGATTGCTGGGAGCGGATTTATCCGGCTGGTTTCCGATATGGTCCCATCGCAATGACGCTGGACTTTACCTTGTTGCGATGGTTTGTGTGCCTCAGTGATCCATTGAGCTATACTGGGTTGTGCATTTTTTCATCTTCAGAGTCACTCATACTAGATTGATCAATGATTAGAGGCCAGACAAACTCAGCCTTCTGGTCCTCCAGTTTGGGGGTTGGAATGAGGGTGGCGCCCAATCCCTTAAAACGGACTCCTTGTAGCCCATTGCCAAACCCGCTACCTTGCGGACAGGTTTTTTAACCAAAGGCTTTGGTTGAGAACCTGATCATTCTTCTGTCTAGGCCTGGGCAACGTAACAGTATCCTGCCCAAGAAATACAATGAACCTCACTTCAAACAAATTTCTGATGTTCTGGCCACCGCAGAGGATAATCATCCGTGTCCTAGCTGCTGCATCGGGCAGGGTAGATAGGGGTTTGGATACTACTGTTCAAGGCTTCCCGTCTTCTTATTCCCCCTCTTGCGCTTTTTATTACTTATCATCCCGTTCCAGCCTTACTTTTAACCCTCCTGTTTTCAACCATACGATTCTCGGCCCCCCACCTCGCCTCAATAGTCGCTTGTCTTTTAGCTTTAACTCAGGTGTGAACGCGGAGCGTCATTCCTGCCCTGTCAGCAGACCCACGTCCAAGCAAGCTGCCCATTCCAGTTCATCCGCTTCCTTTTGGAGCCCACGATTCTCCTTCAGATTGGCATGCCTCAATGTTCGCAAATTGCTTCAGATCCGTCAACAGGCAGCACTTGCCCGAACGATAGGGACCCCCTCGATCGATATCTGCTGCTTATTGGAGACCCACCTGCAAAACTCGAGCTCTGTATTCTATCTGCAATCGACTTCAGGTGACACCAGCAACACTATCTCATTGCGCCTATCCGGTGACGATGCAGCTTTGAGCACCGGCCAAGCCGGTGTTGGTATTGCACTTAGTCCCCGGGTTGATGCTACTCCTGTTGATTGGATTCCAACCAGTAGCCGGATGTGTGCGGTCAGATTGGCTGGCTTGTTCAAAGCTCCGAAGTCGCGCGGGACTAACAGGTGTCCATTCGTTATCGCTGCCTATGTACCGAAAATCTGTTGTGACGCCTCGGTGAAAGACGACTTCTATCGTCAACGGAACGAGCTTATTAGCCACAGAAGAAGCTCGGACACTGTAGTGCTGGCTGGGGATGTGAACGCTCAAGTTGGGCAGACTTAACGGTCTGCTCACATCACCCCGAGGATATGGCTGGCTTTTCACTTCTCCCCAGTAGAGCGTTTTCCTGCTCGCGCACTGTTTGCATTAGTTTTTCAATTGGACGGCTATCTCTTCGGGACAGGCTCTAATCTACCCTCGGCTTACCAGTCCCCTGTTTCTGACTGCTCCCCGACAACCGAGACGTTATCGCTCTAGGCTCTACATTCCAATCACTCTGTTCCCGTCATCCCGAGACCTTTCCCTGGCATGCTAACTGGCTTTTCATATAGTCACTTTCGTGCTGATAGCCTCTTTACTTTTGACACTCATTACTGTTATTCACCCCTTAAGTTGGCGGCTTAGCTTCAGCTTGCTGGCTTATCCAGACTCGCCTGAACGGTCTTTTGCTTTCTGACTCACCTCGAACTTCTGAGATTTAAGTGACCTATGCTCTGTTGAGGTACCACCTTGTAACCTTCAGTTCAACAGCATTTTTGATCAAGATTCATCATTATTATTATACCCCCATTAATTCTTAACTTCTCTTTATGCACCAGTAGTGTGGTGCAAGGGAGCGCATTTGGCCCTGTCCTATTTTTAATTTATATCAATGATCTTTGCAGGAGTTTGCAACACGGTCGCTCCTTTATCTTTGCTGACGACGTACAAGTTGTCTACGTCTTTCCGCATGTTAATGCATTAGCCGCAATTAATGGTATTTGTGAGGATCTTAAAGCACTTAAAATGTGGTGCGAACACTGCCAAATGACCTTCTCCGCTCAAAAATCTAAAGTCATGGCCCACAAATTTTCTATACCTGCTGGGTCCTTAACAATAAACGGCATCACTATCAAACAGAACGCCATGACAACAGATCTGGGCTTGCGCTACTCCATGAGCCTCAACTTTGCAGAGCAAGTTCATTATAATGTGGCAAGGGTAGGGGGATTATCGTTCCACATACGCCGTTACATAAAAACCGCAGGTGCAAGGCTAGAACTATATAACAGTCACGTCAGGTCACACCTGGAAAATTGCTCTTTTATATGCAGCAACCTACGGATTTCGGAGCGTGCTCTGCTTGAAAAAGCTCAGCGACGCTTTACGAAGATATTGACTCCATCACAGCAAGAGCTGACTACCGACAAAGGTGTGAACACCTTAAATTCAGCCCCTATGGCAAAGGCGCATTATCCTTAACATGTGCTTCCTACATAAGCTACTTCATAAAAATATGCACTGTAAGGTCACCTGTCTTAAACTAAGGAGCGCCTCTGAATCAAAACTCCGAAACAAGGGCCATTCCTTTACTCCGCTAAAGGCAAAGAAGAGACTGCGATCTCGTTTCTTCTTACTTGTGTACGTGAACATATGGAACAAGCTGCCTCCCAGAATAAGAGAAATCCAAAACTTGAAAGCATTCAGGAAGGAGATACAAAGGTTCCTATGTTTTGGCAATCTACAAAGCGTCTTCCATATCTGCGATTCGCAAGACCACTTCTTCGAAACTGGCCCTGATGTAGCTTGAGGACGCCCACGATGTAGTGCGTGACATCTAAGCACCTTAAGCTCGCAACTCATCCACATTCATTGTCGTTACCGTTATAGCACCTAGGAGACTTTAGCGGTACCCCTCGCACCCAGTTTATAGGGTTTAAGAATAGCAAACCGAGTACAAGATGATTTTAGTCTTCAACGATTTCTTTCTAACCTACCTGAGTTCTCCTTCGGACAAAGCCACCTTAGGACCGCACTATGGAAAGAGTAGACGACAGCACAAAAGCATCCGGTAAGTCATAATAGGGGATAACCCCCATGAATGGTCACCATCAGTGACCCTTGTCCTTTTAACTTATCCATTACCGCAAACACAAGACCCAGAAGGTCTCAGTCGGATCAGTCGCACGCATCGTACAGGTGCTAACATCAGAATTCTGTATGCAAGAGGTACTTAGCTTTTACTGATTACTTCCTGACGTGCTTCGACCTTCTCACTGACAGGTTGATCCAAAGGCTGAATGGACCAATTGGTATCCACAACTTTCCGGCTTCTCACTTTCCATGCTCACTTCGTCAATGTTTAAAAATTTCACTAAACAGTACAGCCTAGCCTACTGACTGGCAGGTTCGCAAACCTGTAGTTATTCCTAATAAAGGGTATTGCAGGGCAATGATTTAGCCAACCGTGCAGGCGAATTTCAATCCTTACATCTTATCTACATCTTCATTTCTTGTCTTCAGCTTTACGTTTATCACCTCCAACTTTTTGACCACTGGGTGAGTGGAAAAATTTTAGGCTTGACGCCTTTATGTTATTCCTAATAAAGGTATCCTACTAGACCTAAGCCATGCATAAGTGGTTGAAAGCGTTTGTTGCTGCTGATGCACATAAGCATAGCATTAGAATTATCCAAAACCGTCTAAATAGTGGCTTTAAATGAACCTTTAGGTGCTTTCGTAGATGTCGGTTGCTAGCTGGCACTTATTGATTCTTTTTCATTCAGCCTGAGCACTAGCTACTGTACTTCGCAGTTTCCAACCACTATCAGTATGTAAACAGCAAAATAATATATATCTTTCATATTGTTGACAAAGAGAGCACTTTAAAAGTTCTAGCCCCGAGAAGCAGACATTTTGCTTTCCACTTATCCTCACTTGGCCCCATTTACTTTATCTGGTATACATATGCTTTTTACTATTGGCAACACTAGTAGACAGGCATAATGAAAACCAGATCCTCTTCTTTAACGGCTATTGCTAGTAAAACACTCGCATTTCCAGATTCCATTTCACTGGTAGGAAAGTTAACCAACGACAGAGAGGCCCCTGTCACGCTGGCTGGCTGCAGCACCAGAACTTTCCCATCACCACTTTTCTTATCTTAGCCGCCCGTGAGTTACTTATCTTTTAGCTGGCTCCAAAGCCTACCTGTAGCAGGCTGGAGATTCCCCGGTTTGCCTGTGTAAAATTCTAACTAAAATTATTTCATTGTACACTTAGGCAACCGGTGTGGTTTGTTGAACTTATTGCTGAGTTCGAATGCTTGACTTGCTCATCGCCATTTGTGCTTGGCGCTCGCTTCGGTTGCAACTCGCAACTGCCTTGTGTGCTGTGCTTGCTCCGTTCCCCTAGCTAGAGCTTCCACGGTGTCGTTCTTTTTATAGCTAGATAACAGGGAATCTTGTACTGTACCAATAAAATTTTCCCTGCAACTCGATCTGTCTTCTGGAATCGCTCTCTGGGCTCCCGGTACAGGCGACCCTCTAAATACCATGCGTTATGCGTAATGGCGGGCGAACGACCAGCTCCCACTGATTTTTGTTACTATTCTACTCCTGATTTAACTTATCACTCTTTTCTTAGGGTGCTAGAACAGTTGTTACCAGGAAAACCACCAAAGAAATAGCCGGTGTGACAGTAGAGTGTCAGTTAACATTGCCACCTGGATGAACACCGCCGGCACTTGCTTCGGGACCTAAAATTGGTGAGAAGTAACTTGAAATTCATCAAAGAGCTGCACAATAGTGTGCGTCAACACCCGAGGCACAACAATACCTCATGTTCGAGCAAGCTCAATCACCAGAAGTCTAGGTGGTAATGCCACACTATCGCAGACCAAACTGGCTATCACGCCCCAAAGCAACTTGCTAAATTTTACTAAATTTTCCCATACTCATTTCTTTATTACTAGTGACAGACTCCTATAGCTCACTGATGTTAGAGACAGCCTCATGAATATAGAAATAGGCTCTAAGGGATAAAACTTGCGATGTTTAGCTAAGAAATTTGTGTATCTTCCAGGCCAACATGCGTCAATTGATCCGAAAGGTCTCCTGGGTTACCCTGTTAGATCTGGCTCATGCGGCCTTGAGGTACGCTTCAGAAACACTTAGTGGCTTAAGAAATAATAAACTCTATATTCCTGATTGTTTATGTCGCTCCGTGTCCACTGAGAATGGTATGCTGAGACTTTCTGGCCGTAGGTTACTTATAAGGTCTCCTGCGTTCCCATGTAGATTTAATATCCCTTACTAGATTTCTAGCGTCTCCGCGCAAGATTAGCGCTTATTTGCGTATATTTGCCATGTATGACTGCAAAGTTTACTTTTCGGCCACCTACGCAGTCCCATATTTGTCCCAGAGTATTAAGGGCTAATTAAAGCATTGCTGGATAGATATGCCTATTTAGAACATATACAGCTTTTCTACTTTTTTCAGTTTATTTTCTTATTTCTGCTATCTGCTTGCAAAGCAGAAAGCCATTTTTATCGAAAAATAATAATGGCCTTATTCGTAGACCATCATTTAATTGCGAATAACTCGCAAATTACTGCACTTATTGCATTGTTTTTACTTTCAACGTATTCAGCGGTTATGACTTGTCCAGAACGGTATACTTTTGGCACCTTAAGCAGTATTCTGGGCTTAGAAAATGTTTTTCTTTCATTCTGAGGTTTACGCAGGTTAAAATTTTGCGCCAGAAAGCAATATCAGCTCAGGAAAAGTTTGGCCTTATGTATTTTTCTAGTGAAGCACGGCGGCTTAGTATGTCTCTTAACAAATCATTTTTATTTTCATCTACATTCCTCGACAATATTTTTAGCTTTTCGTATCCCTTATAATGCCACTCATATTTCTCCATGTGCGCAACAACAATTGTGGTGACTGTGCGGGCCAACAAATGTCCAATGAATTTAAAGTGAGCTTCTGGTGAATTAGCTCCTGTTCCAAAGAAAATGCAAAACTACACCTCCGCGCAGCTTTCGCACCAAAAGATCAAGGAGCTCAATATCGCCCGAAGGAATCAGAAAAATTTCAAGGTGGGCGCCTGCGAACCAGCAGCTGTACACTAAACAATGCCAATGCATTTGTAATTGCCAACGAGGAAGATATACTTGTATTTTGCCTACTTCCATGCAAGAGCATCGGATTAATGTAACGATTGATCTGAACCCTTAAGGGTGCAGCCTCTCGCCGGTCTAGAAATATACATATTTATTTATTAAATCTAAATTATACGGCTTTCTTTCTGTGCACTAACATTCTATTCACGTCTTAATGGTCTCCTTCCTTTGGATGACTATGTCCCTAACGATCAAGGTTTAACTGATCCAACAGCCTGTTCACATCACCCGAGGCTAACTGCCGTTTTGTTCAGCCACTTTCGTTCTAAACTGCTGCTTTTATGATGACACTCATTACCTTATACTTAGCTATATTTAGCGTCCTAGCTTCATCTTGCTGACTTATTTAGTTTGTCTGAACGGTCTCTTGTTTTCTGACCTCTCTCGGAGTTCTGAGATGTAACTGATCTAGTAACAGCTGACGAAATGCTCTGTTACCCTCACCTTAAGTACATCAGTGGGCAGTATCCATTCTTCTTTTTACTAACGAGGCTGAATCATCATCTGAAGAAGGTCGGCGACTTCTCCACTACTCCTCAATATAACCTGTTTTCCGACCCTTCCTTTCCTTCCTGTACTTTCTGCTGCATTCCTTCTTCATTCGACGCTAATTTACATGCGTCCGTCCTCCCTGACCTTACATTCCTACCAATTTAAGACTGAGGCAACGTGTCCCTGTCGCTCCCTCTGAGTGATATGCTTTCCCATAATCTGCACACCTCGTCCTCCTCTCCCTGGTTCCAACCGATTGAGCGTATGCGAATTAGGACCCGTCAAACTCTCTTTTCTTCATTTTCATTCCTATGTTGGAACAATCTTACATTCTCTACTGCTCCGTGTTCTGCTGGCTTCTCGTCGTATTTCGCCACTTATGATACACATGTAAATGCGACAGTTAAATAATAATTACATGTATAGTGGTACAATAATTTAGTCGTCGCCGCAATTGATCGACTGCATTCCAGTCACATCCTTTTCTTCTGTCTTTGCGGCTGTTGCTGTTCGTTTCCTTTTCTTTCCGAGTTTGTCACAGGTACGACGACACGCACCCAAGGAATTGCCCATTGTTGCGACAACAAAACAAGCTACACCGTTATTTATGTGGACATAGGCGGAAGCTAATCAACCCTTTTACAACTTACTAACCGGACAAATCATTCGTTATTATGCACGGAGACAAATTTTCCGAGGCTCGAAACTTTGGGTTCAGGTTGCCTAACGCTATCTCTTCCACATTACACTTGCCTGGAGAAATACGTTTGACTTCGGAAAGCACATTCTCTTGCGATACAAAGCCAGAACAATTGGTCATTATGAGCTTTTCAATCCGCGTTGACCGCTCGATTTGCCGTGGTTTCCTATATTTCTAATCAATTTTACTACGTACCCCGCGAGACCCGCGATTCTTTCTTGCCAACCATATTCTATCCTTCAAGACTTCAACAACAATTCAACATGTTTCAATGTATAACCCTCGGAGACTTCACGCGATTCTGCATGTTATCAATACGTCATATTCAAATAGTATGTTTATTTACCGACCAACCAATCGGGCACAGGAGGGGACTCAGGAACGCAATAGGCAACCGGCTAACGCAGCAGCCGGCAGAGAAATGGAACGCAACTTGACTGCGAATAACCGAGCTGAAAAGCTTTCAACAAGAAATATAGCCAGTTACAACTTTCCATTCAATGGATTGGCGGCAGTGTTACAGGACGTGGTGAGTTTTCGCCTGGCAAGCGTTCTCCCCATAGAAAGCCACAAATGTCCGTTTAACAACACTGCAACGTGGCAAATGTGACTCGCCACCGAATAAAGTCACCGTCCATAACTTCACACTGGTAGGTCAACTAGCGTCATCATTCTAGATAGGTTCGTTACACTGGATCTTCTACATCTGCATATACTGTCGCCTTTTTGCGTTCTACGATATCACCATTGACCTTTGCGTTACATGTGCACGAACTCACTGTATTGTCATATCCCGCTTGAGCGTACTCTTCAATTATCTTCCAATGGATCATTCAGGCTTCTTTATCTATTATTAGCCGAGGTCCCAGTTTCACGACAGCCAAATAATGCTTTCGCATTTTTACCATTGTACAGTTCCAATCATGGAGACATGAACAATTTTCTACTGTCACTATTACAGTTGCCATAAAATGTCTGTACAGTTGTACATATCTGATCATGTCTCCATGAGCTTCCTCGCATAGTCGAGAATAATATATATGATTATTCTATTTTTTATTCACAAATGAGCTACATCTAATTGGCCATCATGGTATGGGCTCCTGTAATGATAACAGTGAGCAATTACTTCATTTGTGTGAGGACGCTCGTTGATTTCTTGCGAGCACTAATTTCCGACACAGCAGCCGTCGTAGGGTGACTTGGCGCCCACCAGCATCGAAGCAGCTTTGGACGCAAATCGACTACATCGCGATAAGTTATCGATGGAGATGCTGCGTCCAGAACCGTTGCTCTGTTTGGAGCAGCGATGTGGACACCGATCACGCACTTGTATGTGCTGACCTGTGGATGCGCTTTGGCGGACGCCCACGATGACGTTCTTAACGGATTGCCACCGGCAATCTGACGAAGCCAGCTGTTCTGAATGCCTATTAAAGTACGCTGTCATGCGAGTTGGATAAACGCTCACTGGATGTAATTGAAGGTCACTGGTCTCATATTCACCAGACCTTACTAGCAGCAGGAAAATCATCTTGTGTTATGTCTAATCACCAACATGAACATTGGGTCTCTTCATAGTCTCTGGAACTTATGATGCTCGCCGGCATATTCCGGCTGGAAGCGAACACAATGAAACTCGCACAGAGCTCCGGGCAAAAATCCGTGCTAGCCTGAACAGAGACCGCGAATCCTGGTGGTCTCATCATGCGTCAACGATGGAAATGGCCGCTGCACTTGGATATAATCGTAAGTTGTTCCGTCAGATACTGGAAACGGGCAGCAGGAGACCTGATGTTAGTAAAACTATACGTGACGAGAGTGGACAGCCTATCCACAACTTGTCAGACAGCTTCGAGCGTTGGGCTGAGCACTTTGAAATGCAATTTAATCGGTGGAATTGATTAGGTTTCTCGCCAGACACTGATCGCCCAGCTCCCTGGGCTGTCCCTTTAGATCCACCAACTCGCTCAGATGTCAAACGTGAGATCAAGATGTTGAAGGTAAATAAAGCCGCAGGATCTGATCAGCTTCATCCAGCCCACTTCAAATTCGGGGGACAAGCTCTTGTAGATGATTTACACGAGCTAATAGTCAGACTGTGGGAGCAGGATACCGTGTTTGCCGACAGAAGCCGCTCCGACATAGTCCAAATTTTCAAGGAAGGCTCACGATCGGAATGCGGCAGTCATAGAGGAAACAGTCTGATTTCCATCGCTTCCAAATTGCTTGCCTCAGCCACCCATCACAGACAGGCTGGCACACGATAAACTAGCTTCTTGAAAAGCAAGCTCGATTTCGTCGAGGTCGTGCCTGCATTGAGCACAATTTACCCAGCGTCAGTTGATAGAGCACCGTCACATATATGGGCTGTCCAAAGTTGTCGCGTTCCCCTATGTAAAGGTGCATTCAATTCGGTAGATAGACCTGCACGTTGGGGCTATCTACTAAGGAAATGTGTACGCAAAAATTATGTGTGTATTGTCCGAGAGATATATGTGGGTAGCTCCAGCTTACTTGGACTCGAACCAGTAGATTGGGCGGTAGCCACACGCTGCGATGGTGTGCTGGTCGAAACGAAAAGGCAAGCAATCATCAGACTACAGTAGAGCATGGCCAAGGAGTGAAGGATAGAGCACTGGGGTTTAAGTCGAGGAGCATGTGACAAATGCTGAATGAGGCAGAATGAGCAGACTGAAGTCCTGAGCAGCAGCATCCTCATCCTATTCACAATGCACATTGCAGCAGATAGAGCGTCTTGGATTATTTGCTGCGAGAACCAGAGCCTCCACAAACTGTTTGGGGGGAACTTCGTAATAATGCATCAAGGAAGGCATCCGCAGTACGCCAGTACCCAGTACCAACGCTTTGCTGCCTCGCAACCACCACCGGTCGCATGTAGGCTGAGATTACTGCTTGATTCGCGTTGCTCCTACGCAGGCTCGAAGGTGCGCCGTTCGGTTACAAGACAAGCCCGTTGCCTTCTGGCTACAGGCCCGTAGTACTACATGGCGCGTTGACTGAAAGGATGTCCAAGACTAGGAACGAACGTACGATTGCGCTTCTAAGCCAAACCCTTTGTTTTGAAAGCTGTTGGCTATCAGCCACAATCCGTGCTATAATGAGTAAACGAAGATTCTTTCCAGCCTCAAGGATCTAACCAAATACAAACCGCTAACACGGAAAGACGTGTATCCAGCTATGGGTAAGCTAATTGCCAAAATTATGCAGCTTTTAGTTTTTGAAGTGTACACGTCTCTTCCTGAGGATATGTACCACGGGACTGAAGAGAGTCGTAGCGGCGAAACCTAAAGAGGGTACTAAATCTTCGTCCTATAATTATTATTATCTAATTAAATAAGGAGTTTATTCTCAACCTCAACAACACAAAATTAGGCACGCTCAAGACCGTACAGGCGATGATATGTCGCAACAGGCAATTTGCTTTGCATGGTATGGCTTATTGCACAAAATATAAATGTTAAGGTGATGGGAGATGCACCGGTCATGAACAAAATGGTTGGTGATGTGTTGTAGAGAGCAACTGTAAAAGCTTGGTATGTGCTTTGTTGACAGAAATTGCAGACTGAAAGTAACATTTTGTTGTAGCTATCCAGAAAAGTACGGAAATGTAGTGAAAGGTGGCGCTGGTTGAGGCCAGTTTAAAGTTAGGGGCAGAAAGCTTATTAATTGGCGGCACCTCCGCTAAGTCGCTGTATTATTAAACGGAGGTTTGTAATTTTTTAGGGAGTACGCTTGCCAGGCTCAATACCATCACGCTCTGGAGCAGTGCTGTCGATCCGTTTGCATGATAATGTACAACTAGCAACGTATCCTACAGACGGATATTTCATTCGGCTATCCTTATTCACACGGCGCACAAATTTCTAGGTTGGTTAAACAAATGGCTTAGTCGAGATCTGCCGATACGAGTTGAGGCCGGTCGAAAGAGGAAATATTCTGGAGCGGCAGGTAAAGAAGTGTTTGGGTAAGTAAGCATTTCATAGTAATGGAGTTTGTCATTTCTCTTGTGGTGCAAGCGTCCTGGTAGTACCGTTGGTGCTCAGGTACTGCTAGTACTTGAAGTCAAAATTTCGCTTGTGATAGTATTTTCAAAATTAGTTAAAAGTCCTTCAGAAAATTACAGAAAGCTACTTGAAATAATCAGTATTCAAAAATGAGCGTATGTGAATGCGTGAATATACGTGGATAATATACTACGCAATGTATGCGGACGTTTTGTTTTCTTCTTTCTGAGGCTGAGGTTGCAATCATGACACCTTAACGCAATCAGCTTAACCAACTTTCAACTAAGTTTCGTCATTTCACGCTGGAGATCTTGTATTCCGCTTTCTTGTGTTCCTTCTGCCTACCTGAATAATCTTCTAGCAACTTAAAATATTGGCATAAGCTAATCGCGCTTATCTTCCTTAACTTCATGGAGCTTAAGGCCGTTTTTTGCATAAAATTGACCTTTTGTGCTTATCGCGGATTCGTTGATAACCAACTTAGTTTGCATGCTTATTCAGCAAACAGTTTGCTTGGCATAGCCATATGCTTCAACAGCACTACCTTATTTGAGGTTGTAATCTCAAGTGATCGGCTGTTGGTTGACATTCCCTGTGTGGCTGAGCTTGAGGTAACTGTTGATAAGGTGCTTATCTGTGTAACGAGACGCAACAGATTGTTTTATCCCCTGCGTTACCAGCGCCTGCTTGTGTTCTTGTCCTTGACTGTGGACTGCCCAACCTGCGCTTGGTTGCTTACCGGGGCATCAGGTACATCGCGGCCTATTCTGCGTGTTGGTGAAGATAGAATAAGAAACCCTAGACCCGGACGAATAGTACATACCTGGAGACCCTGCCAGGATAAAATATGTCGTGTAACGTAAGGATTAGCCGCCCTGCTCTTCGTGAGCCGCCGGAGTTTATACCCGGCGGTGACTTCGAACTTGGAGAAAGTCGAATGCAAAACTACCTTATGGGCTTAGCCCTCAATGACCACGGGAATTATAGCGTGCATTCCTCAGCAACTAAGCTGCTTGCCAACTGCTGGCTTTTTGGATTTCGCGGGTTTCCCACCGGAAGGTATTTGGTCCTGTTTACGAACACTCTACGCCGCAAAATACCTCGGCCGTGTTTCTTAAATCGTTTTATGCTCCCCAACGCATGTCCTAAGAAAACATTCAGAAATACGCTGCGAGCCTACCGGAACTAGCCTCAAGGGCTTTTTCGGACGCACCACGAGCAGAATTAAAAAGCAAATCCTTCACCGTCTTCTTGTCGGAATGTAGAACCACGAACTGCTTTGTAAGTTCAGCCACAATCCTCTGCGATCGTTTGCGGAAGCTGTTGCTATTGAAACCAACGACAAAGGCGCAGTGTACTCGTACATAATCGAAATGTAATCTGTTGACTCCGAGTGCTGAGGTCACTCCAGCTCTTCCGGAAATCCGCCTCACGCCTCGTCCTCTTTACTCAGCGATCCTCACCGATCGCAAGAATGGCCTGTACTCAGAATGTTTGGTAGCAGGTTTCGAAGGATTAGTCATCATTTACTTTCAGCCGCAACAATAAAACCCGCAAGACCAGAGGTCCCAGAATGCTGCTTACACTGGCGAGCACAAACAGTGTAGTAAGCTACGATGGTGCTCGTTTACTATGCCAACCATTTCTGGCGCAGACTTTCTAGCCGTTCTCCTGATCTCTGGGTGATATGGAAGTGACGTGTTAAGACATTTGTCGATGCCGGGGCCATGTGATTTTTAGTCCGAATCATTCAGTTCCGGCAGACACTACTGTTTTCTAAGACTGTCTGAACCTGGTGGCAGCTAACAGGATAGTTATTAAATCCTCGGATTAGACCACAGCAATGATTAAGGTTAGGTGACCCGGTGTCCGAATAGAGAACCAGCTAACGACCCGTCTTCACGGGAGGTGGTGTCCGACCCTTCGATGTTGGACGGACGCGCGATACACCAATAACCCTTTGAACAGAGCTATGTCCCATTCTTTTGGAGTCTTGGTAGTCTGGATAGCCTGTGATATCCTCTTCAGCGTACGGTTCGTGAGTATAGCCAGTATTTGTCGCCCGGATGGTAAACAGTCGTACGTGTCCTCCGGATGCCGAAAAGGTGAAAAAGCTCGCTCATAGGTGAGCTGTCCTCGTTGGCCCTGCGGTCCAAGTATAACTGATACGGTGAGCCCTACCTTTCCACCTAATTGCTGAAGAAAGTAACCGCCACCCTCCCGGCGTCCATATTTTGAAGAGGCACTGCTTCACACTATTTGGTAAAGTAATCAACGACAAACGGTGCGTGACGATTGCCCCTAGCGGTCTGTGGCATTGGGTCCATTATGTTGGTGCCCACGATCACCTTCGGAAAGCCGGCCGTCATTGGTTGTTTTGGACCGCGACGAGTGGTCGTGGGGTGATTGATGCTTGCACAGTCAGCGCACGCCTAGCAATAGATAACCATGCCACACCGTATGTCGAGCCACCAAAACAGACGTCGAATTGCAGCCTACATTTGTCCCGTCCTGAGTGTTCTGAGACCTCTTGGATACTTCGCATCACTCGCTGCGTTGCGGCCGTCGCCACAATCATTCTTCGTAAATAAGCCGGCTTTTTCTAAAAATTCATGAGGTTGTCGATCACCCGTGAATGCAGCTATAATGACCATAAGCATTTGGCTTCCAAACTAGCGCTCGCCAAATTTTGTTGCCTTGGTCGGTTTCCATCCTTCACCATGCAATCATACAAGCGGCTCAGTTCCGGATCCGTCGGCTGCAGCTGAATCCATGTCATCGTCTCTGAGGCTTCGATGATGACGTCAGTCATGCAGGCAGTTGTACATGATCGGCATAGCCTATGATCCTTGCCAGGCCTTCGTGATAAAGTCTCGGCAGGCCCACGTTTATTGCCTGGACGGTGCTGGCCCACAAATTGGTATGCTTGCAATTGTTCCTGCCAACAGGCAACCTGACCCCCGGGATTCCGGAAGTTTTAAAGCCAGAACGATGATTGGTGATCAGTGCGCACAATGAACTTGCGGCCAAGCAGATAGTGTCTGAATTGTTTAATAAAAAACACTGGCGCCAGCAATTCTGTTCTTGTTGCTCAATCGTCTTTCTCTCTTCGCAAAAGACTTCTGCAAGCATGGAAAATAACCGGTTACATGCCTTACACCTTGCGTTGTAGGAGTACAGCTATGATCCCGGTGTCATTGGCATCTTACCCAGAATGAAGGTGCCTGCGGATGGACGCGTGTCAAGGAATGTTATAATTAGTGCTTCACAGAGTGCAGTCCGAAGTGTTTTGAATGCTTCTTACTGCGCAGTTCCCAAAACGAAAGCTTGATCAACCGTCAAAAGTTCGTGCAACCAAAATGCCATGTTAGCAAACTGTCGAATAAAGCGCAGATATTAGGAGGCAAGGCCGAAGAAGCTACGCACTTTGTCAGCCATTTTGGGAATCGGACACTATCGGACCCGCTTAACCTTTGCTGTGTCGCAGCGCACCCATCCTCCAGGCACGATGTGGCGTCGGTAGGACAATTCTTATTTAAAACGTTTACACATTGAGAGTTTAAGCTTTAACCCTAGCTGCAAATGTTGATCCAGCACGGCAATAAGACGCTGATTGTATTCCTCCGTAATGCTTTCTTTCATAATGTTATCGTCCATATAAACTAGACAGTGTTTCGGTATCAAATTCTTCTAGAGCTGTGTGCATTGGGCGCTAAAATTTGCAGGGAAGTTTGTTTTACCGCACGGCATGGTCTAGAATGCGTACAAACCGGAGTGAACAATAAACGCAGACTCAAACCTGTCGTCGTTTCAGCTCGACTTGCCAATAACCCGAGGCGAGAACCAAAGTGGGAAACCAACGTGAGCCACTGTAGATGTCCGTTGTGTCATCCATTCTCGGGAAGGAAAAGGAGTCCTTTTGCCAGACCGAATATAGCTACGATACACTATACTTAACCGCAGTTCTCCGTTTTTCTTTTTGTCGAGAACGATAAACGACGCCCAAGGCGATCTTGTGGGTCCAATAATATCGCATCGCAACAGGCTTTCGATGATGCGTTTTAAAGCCTCCCGGAAATGGAGCGGTAAGTGTCTGGAGGGTTGAAGCGTTAGAGGCGCGTCGGCTGTGACTATGCGGGGCTGTAAACCGTTGAATGTTCATGTAGTCTACGGACCAAAGAAAAGCGCGCTGGTATTTGTTTAAAATATTCCATAATTAGCTGCCGTCAAGCGTCGGTTAATTAGAAGAAACGCATTGAGTGAGTTGCTACACGGCGGTCACCGCCAACGCACAGGACACACAAGTGCGGTACGTAGAGCCAAACGGCAGCATGTGATTGCCGACAACAACGGTGTTCTTGAATAAATAAAGCATTGCTTGAAGCTGGAAAGGAAATAAACTTCCAGCACCACATCGCAGGAAAGGTAGTACGCAGTGAAAACCCAAGGTAGGGCAGTCATCCCACAACGCAAAAGCATTGCTGCGGTAAAATCCGAAGATTTAATAACTATCCTGTTAGCTGCCATCAGGTTCAGACAGTCTTAGAAAACAGTAGTGTCTGCCGGAACTGAATGCTTCGGACTAAAAATCACATGACCCCGGCGTCGACAAATGTCTTAACACGTCACTTCCATATCACCCAGAGATCAGGAGAACGGCTAGAAAGTCTGCGCCAGAAATGGTTGGCATAGTAAACGAGCACCATCGTAGCTTACTACACGGTTTGTGCTCGCCAGTGTAAGCAGCATTCTGGGACCTCTGGTCTTGCGGGTTTTATTGTTGCGGTTGAAAGTAAGTGATGACTAATCCTTCGAAACCTGCTACCAAACATTCTGAGTACAGGCCATTCTTGCGATCGGTGAGGATCGCTGAGTAAAGAGGACGAGGCGTGAGGCGGCTTTCCGGAAGAGCTGGAGTGACCTCAGCACTCGGAGTCAACAGATTACATTTCGATTGTGTACGAGTACACTGCGCCTTTGTCGTTGGTTTCAATAGCAACAGCTTCCGCAAACGATCGCAGAGGATTGTGGCTGAACTTACAAAGCAGTTCGTGGTTCTACATTCCGACAAGAAGACGGTGAAGGATTTGCTTTTTAATTCTGCTCGTGGTGCGTCCGAAAAAGCCCTTGAGGCTAGTTCCGGTAGGCTCGCAGCGTATTTCTGAATGTTGGGGAGCTTTGGGGAGCATAAAACGATTTAAGAAACACGGCCGAGGGATTTTGCGGCGTAGAATGTTCGTAAACAGGACCAAATACCTTCCGGTGGGAAACCCGCGAAATCCAAAAAGCCAGCAGTTGGCAAGCAGCTTAGTTGCTGAGGAATGCACGCTATAATTCCCGTGGTCATTGAGGGCTAAGCCCATAAGGTAGTTTTGCATTCGACTATCTCCAAGTTCGAAGTCACCGCCGGGTATAAACTCCGGCGGCTCACGAAGAGCAGGGCGGCTAATCCTTACGTTACACGACATATTTTATCCTGGCAGGGTCTCCAGGTATGTACTATTCGTCCGGGTCTAGGGTTTCTTATTCTATCTTCACCAACACGCAGAATAGGCCGCGATGTACCTGATGCCCCGGTAAGCAACCAAGCGCAGGTTGGGCAGTCCACAGTCAAGGACAAGAACACAAGCAGGCGCTGGTAACGCAAGGGATAAAACAATCTGTTGCGTCTCGTTACACAGATAAGCACCTTATCAACAGTTACCTCAAGCTCAGCCACACAGGGAATGTCAACCAACAGCCGATCACTTGAGATTACAACCTCAAATAAGGTAGTGCTGTTGAAGCATATGGCTATGCCAAGCAAACTGTTTGCTGAATAAGCATGCAAACTAAGTTGGTTATCAACGAATCCGCGATAAGCACAAAAGGTCAATTTTATTCAAAAAAGGGCCCCAAACTCCATGAAGTTAACGAAGATAAGCGCGATTAGCTTATGCCAATATTTTAAGTTGCTAGAAGATTATTCAGGTAGGCAGAAGGAACACAAGAAAGCGGAATACAAGATCTCCAGCGTGAAATGACGAAACTTAGTTGGAAGTTGGTTAAGCTGATTGCGTTAAGGTGTCATGATTGCAACCTCAGCCTCAGAAAGAAGAAAACAAAACGTCCGCATACATTGCGTAGTATATTATCCACGTATATTCACGCATTCACATACGCTCATTTTTGAATACTGATTATTTCAAGTAGCTTTCTGTAATTTTCTGAAGGACTTTTAACTAATTTTGAAAATACTATCACAAGCGAAATTTTGACTTCAAGTACTAGCATTACCTGAGCACCTGCGGTACTACCAGGACGCTTGCACCACAAGAGAAATGACAAACTCCGTTATTATGAAATGCTTACTTACCCAAACACTTCTTTACCTGCCCCTCCAGAATATTTCATCTTTCGACCGGCCTCAACTCGTATCGGCAGATCTCGACTAAGCCATTTGTTTAACCAACCTAGAAATTTGTGCGCCATGTGAATAAGGATAGCCGAATGAAATATCCGTCTGTAAGATACGTTGCTAGTTGTACATTATCATGCAAACGGATGGCCAGCACTGCTCCAGAGCGTGATGGTATTGAGCCTGGCAAGCGTACTCTCTAAAAAATATCAAACTTCGTTTAATAATACAGCGACTTAGCGGAGGTGCTGCCAATTAATAAGCTTTCTGCCCCTAACTTCAAACTTGCCTCAACCAGCGCCACCTTTCACTACATTTCCGTACTTTTCTGGATAGCTACAACAAAATGTTACTTTCAGTCTGCAATTTCTGTCAACAAATCACATACCAAGCGTTTACAGTTGCTCTCTACAACACATCACCAACCATTTTGTTCATGACCGGTGCATCTCCCATCAACTTAACATTTATATTTTGTGCAGTAAGCCATACCATGCAAAGCAAATTGCCTGTTGCGACATATCATCGCCTGTACGGTCTTCAGCGTGCCTAATTTTGTGTTGTTGAGGTTGAGAATAAACTCCTTATTTACTTAGATAATAATAATTATAGGACGAAGCTTTAGTACCCTCTTTAGGTTTCGCCACTATGACTCTCTTCAGTCCCGTGGTACATATCCTCAGGAAGAGACGTGTACACTTCAAAAACCAAAAGCTGCATAATTTTGGCAATTAGCTTACCCATAGCTGGCTACACGGCTTTCCGTGTTAGCGGTTTGTATTTGGTTAGATCCTTGAGGCTGGAAAGAATCTTCGTTTACTCATTATAGCACGGATTGTGGCTGATAGCCAACAGCTTTCAAAACAAAGGGTTTGGCTTAGAAACACAATCGTACGTTCGTTCCTAGTCTTGGTCATCCTTTCAGTCAACGCGCCATGTAGTACTAAGGGCCTGTAGCCAGAGGGCAACGGGCTTGTCTTGTAACCGAACGGCGCACCTTCGAGCCTGCGTAGGAGCAACGCGAATCAAGCAGTAATCTCAGCCCACATGCGACCGGTGGTGGTTGCGAGGCAGCAAAGCGTTGGTACTGGGTACTGGCGCACTGCGGATGCCTTCCTTGATGCATTATTACGAAGTTCCCCCCAAACAGTTTGTGTAGGCTCTGGTTCTCGCAGCAAATAATCCAAGACGCTCTATCTGCTGCAATGTGCATTGTGAATAGGATGAGGATGCTGCTGCTCAAGACTTCAGTCTGCTCATTCTGCCTCATTCAGCATTTGGCACATGCTCCTCGACTTAAACCCCAGTGCTCTACCCTACACTCTTTGGCCATGCTCTACTGTAGTCTGCTGATTGCTTGCCTTTTCGTTTCGACCAGCACACGATCGCAGCGTGTCTCTGCAATCCAGTCGACCGGTTCATACCCAACTCTGCCAAAGTTTGCATGGATTTCGCTTTTGGTACTCTGATCGTTGAAAATCTTTTTGCCACCTGCATGAACATCCTGGCATGTCGACTTTTAAGATACGTTTATTGAAACTCTATTGTTCTTATCCATAGTTATTTGTTTATTATTGGCAGGTGGATTACGCTGTGGGTTTCCAATCCGATGGCCACCTGCTCGTGTTGGCTAGTTGAAGACGAACTTGCTGTCTACTCAGCCTACACACGGTTGTTGGTGAACACAACACAGCGAAACGTCAGACCGGTTTACCGTCATGACAAAGATGTGAGCATATCGGAAACCAGCCGGCAAAACACGCTCCCATCAATCACACATTGTTGTCCCTTGGACATTGTATTTACTAGCAATGAAAGCTGTGGTGTCGTATCACCCATGAGTACAGAGCATTTAAGCAAACTCTTATGAAAATGATTAATCAACCTTATAGCGTGTGGTATTTGCTCGTTATCTCATCTTTATCTGGCCTATGTGGCAGTTACACAGAATACATGCTAGGTCAAGCATGACAACCTTTCACGCCGTCAGGTGCAGCTAAGGATCGACACAGGTAGTGTAGGAACTAAGGCATCCACCAAAATGTAAAGCGGGAACGTCAGGCTGGAAGTGACTGGGAATTGGCTGGGGCATACCAGGAGATGGAGACACAGTATCGGAGAAGATCGACATGCATTACCGCGTGAGGTCTATCTATGCTCTCCTGAACACCGCTACAGTAGCTGACGAGAGATGAAAGACCAAGCACTCCACGGCCTGCACCAGCAGAGTGAAGAATTGTCACATGCAACATCCCGCTCTGCTGTTGTGTGAGCCAGTGTGGATAACATCGAAGAGGCGAGCTTGAGTGCTGCCGTATCGTTAGGCCGTAGTGGAGGATTCTAGTGTTATGTACGCTTATAACCACAAGAGTGAGGTTGCTCCGAAGGTGTCCTTACTTCAGAGAGACGCGACCAAGTTGTTGGTACCGTTGGGTGACCATAAAGCTTACGCTGAAATTTGAGCAACCATATGCTATAACACTGGATATCGGTCCGTAGCCTTGAGTATCAAACACCTGACCTGTAATCCAAGGGCGATGTTTGGAGCTTGCATAGGGAACGAGCGACCCATGCAGCATCCCAGCTAAATTGTGACTGGTGGAGCTTGCGCGGCAGCGGAACGACGGTTCTGCCTACCGGCCAATGGCTGATACCCTGCTATTCTGTCAAGCAGGGCTTGCAAGTTTCAAGTAGAAGCGAAAGAATACGGTTAGAAGGAAGCAGACATGTTACCTTCTAATTTGACAGAAGACACACCCTAACAACCTCGGTATGCGATAAGCAGTGTCAGCCGTATTTCTGCCAGAAGCAGATGCAGAGACTTTGTTTTGTGTGACGATACCCAAATCTCCTATGGCTGACGAGACCTCGAGAAACGACTCTCACAGGGTGTATATTGGAGAAGCGGATGGGTAGGTCGGAAGGACGCAGCGTTTCGAAGCATCAACTGGTTGTTTTACAAGGACGCTGGTGCAAATAGTTTAGGTCATGTTGGATCTAGACCACCTTGGCTACAGGTAAAAGTTAGTCGGTAGCTTGTGCGTTAGGATCGGGTAGACGAGTTTGTCAAATGCTTCGGTAAAATCCAAGGTAACTTGTGTTTCTAGACTGTTGTCAGCAACATTTGTCCAGCCATCTCTGGCAAGAATCAAGTTTACCCTGGCAAGAATGTTTCCACCGCAGACCGTGCTGACAAACGGAGAGCGGGTTCCGAGCCATTGCGTGGTTCATTAGAGCACCTGCGATGCCAGATTCCGTCTCTTTGCATAGCCTAGATAGAAGGGCTAACGCGTGGTAATTGACGAATTATTTACGCACGCATCCTTTGTAGCTTGGCGTAATGGAACTGCATTTCTAACTGTCAAACTCTTCACTAGGCTAGAAGAATGGGTTGGCGAGCTCCGCTATTGGTAATGCTAGTGCTGTAGCGCAGGTTCTCAGGAGCCTTTATGGAAACCGCCTGCGCTTGGGTAGGTTGTTGACCGCAGTGGATTGAGTTTCTCTGGGACCATCTCCGGAGTGAATAATTGCCAGTGATGTTGAGGGTAAGATCATGGTAGACGCCTTCGTTGTACGGACCAATAGAAACGCGAATGCAAAGGCATACTGTTGGTACCGGTCTGCTGCAGCGTGGAGCATTGGTTTTAGTTTCCCTGTGAAATTCGGCAGAGCAATGACGCCGTGCTGGACTTGTCAAAGACTGTCGACGTGACTATGTAATGCTAGGGGATTTCATAAGTGTTTGCGCATACTTGGACCCAACTGCTTTCTCTTATCGTGGCGTTTAGGCTGGAGGCAGTGGTTAGGGAGCAGTCTGTAGGTATCAAATTCAGTAGCGGTTGGACGAAATGAAAATGTGGTGAACGTATACCTGTACGCTTTCATTAGTTCGCTACCATGGATTTCATTCTTGTTTGCACCCGCCGGCCGTCCATTTTTAACCGAGACTAAATGACGTTTACTTTCCAAATCTTAGTGTGCCATGCGGTTGGAAGCTTTGCCACTTGCCAGCTGACTTAAGTTCTTTGCAACTCGCATAATACAGTTCAGTTTGGCAATGTTTCACTTCTGTTTACCTGGAATCCGTGGTTGTTGTTGTTGCTGGTCGGTCGCTAACAGCAACTGGGTTCAATTGTGCAATACTGCATAATGTCATTGTCACTGTGGACAGTCCACTTCCGGGTATGTGTTAAGGCGATTATGAATCGTTGCTATCCTGTATGGACCCGTATATTATGGAGAAGCCAAAGGTTCTTTCGTGTGAAGGAGTATGGTAGGTTCAGTCCTCCGAACGATTCCCGCTAATACCACAGTAGTCTGAGAAAAGTCGGAGAGCAAGGGACAATGAGGCGAGACTTGATTAGTCGGCATATTGTGGTCAAGCCGTACAGTTATTTGGGAAGACAAATAAATATGTCAGCAGATGGCAGGTCGGGGATGGATGGGGCTATATATATATGGTAAGCTAGTCAGGCAGTCTCGCTATGTGAGAGAATATGTGTGTTGTTTATTCAGCGCCTAACATGTTCATATTTCGTTGGTCTGGAATTAATCAAAGCGGAGAATTTGGCAGGGCGCTGAGAGCTGGCCTTCCAGTTGATGAACAAATAAAGATATGGAGCGTGATAAGGAGAGGTCAGCCTCGAAATAGAGAAGGATCACAGCTAAAAATGGGCGACTTAACGTGGCTCTCAAAGTAATGGGGACCGCGGGTTCAGTCTTCCGAGTAATGGAAGATAACGTCACTAATGTCGGAGAGAAGGAAACCAACCAGATGAGACTAGGTTAGTCGGCGCATTGAGTTTGAGTCGTACAGTTAATTATGGTAGCTAAATGGTGTCAGTAGAGTTGGACAACTCAGAGATAGAATGGGCTATATTGATATAGTGTGAACAAGTCCAGCAGACTGTCGAAGTGAGATTGCCTTTACTTTGAATCTAAAGAGCTTATGCAGTTAACGTCTCAGTAGACTGGAGGAAGTCAGAAAACCAGACTGGTCAGATGAGACCAGGCTAGCACAGGACACTGAGATTTGACTGGCAGTTTGAAGAAACAAGGAAAACAGAGACTGCAGCAGGGAAACGATAGGATCGGGATGGATAATGTTTACTGCTATTGTGTGGAGAAGCCAACTGGGCTCCTTGTAAAGGGGTATAGAGGGTTCATTCTTCCGAAAATTGGCCGGTAGTGTAACATTGGTTTGAGAAAACTCGGTGAGCAGAAGACGGATCAGACGAGACTAAACTAGTCGGTGCACTAAGATTGTGTAGCGCCGTTAATCTTGGAAAGCAACTGGAGTGGATAAAGAGCCCAGCAGGGTAGAGGTGGAAGTGGCTATATTAATAAAGGGGAACAAGTCCAGCAGGCTATCAAGGTGAGGAAGATGTAGCTCTGAGTCTGCAGTGTCTAGACCGTGTATAACTCGATAGTTTGGAAGAAGTCAGAGAAAGTCAGACTGGTCAAATAAGACTACGTTGGGACAGAGCACTGAGAGTTGCTTGTCCGCTTGAAGAAGGACTGAAAGCAGAGTGTTCAGTCTTCCGGAAAATGGCCGTTAATACCACAGTAGTCGGAGAGCAGGAGACCGAGCAAACGAGACTGCATTTGTCGGCTAATTGAGATTAAGTCTACAGTTAAGTTGGAAAGATAAATAATGAGAGTTAGCAGAGATAGACAAGTTTGGAACGGAAGAGGCTATGCCAGTCCGGCATTTGGTTTAGGTTAGTACATTGACAGGTTGGTCGGCGTTTTCTCACTGAATTGATCCGGATGACGTAGCTTCAAACGCCGGTGAAGCCGGTGTAGGCGTAGTGCTTAGACCTCGAACCTAGTGCTCTGTTCGCTTTGGTTGCTCGAGACGCGTTGGAAGTCAAAGTTTCATAAAACTTAGTAGACGACCGGTGAAGGTATTCATGGTATTACCATAAATTCATTAAACGGTCGTCTACCAAGTTTTCTGAAATCATGGCTTCCCGATCGTTTACAAATATGTTCCAAGATATTGAAGCCAGTCAACCTCTTTGAAGCTTAGGAAAGGCTTTTGGCAATTTTGCGCCATCAATTTTTCCGCAGATACTGAATGCCAACGTAAGGCATCATGTAGAATCTGCCAGCCAGGCCTGGCGCTCCTGGCGCAAGGGCGACGTCGATGCACTTAAAACTCTACAATGTAGAGTGCCCGAACTCGTTGAAGCATTGTTTCATCTCTCCTACCAACGCAGGGTGCAGTCCCTGAGATTGTACGGTGGCGCATATCGACATAAGCGAGGAGACCTACGCATGGTTTACTTAATACTGACGAACCCAACTCACCCATGTCGCAACCTGTTGAAGCTGAGCCAGAATACCAACCTAAGGTCATTGGCTCAAACTGGATACCGTCTACAGTCGAATTGACTATCAACGAAACGTTTTCCCCCTCCGTGTCTCCCTTGCTTGGAATGCCCTTCCGACTCACCTTATCCTCGCCCCATATTACCGTTTTCTAAAAAACGCCTTGAGGCGCTTTCAAGCTTGCATTACTTGAGGTAGTTCATTCCACTTAGAGAACCATATAACGCAAACCTAATCATGCGCCTACCGGCCCCCTATACAACGAGACGGTGAGGATACAATTAGTAATGTCTATGCGATTAGCCTGGATGTAGCTAAACTGGATTAACATACAACCTCTTCAAATGAAGTACAAGCACTTGAGCGTTGTGGTTTCCATTTTATTTGTCACGCACTCACGGAACTATAATAGCTCTCTGTACTATTTTGCGCGTGCACCTCTCATTCCCACTTAAAGCTATCCTTATGCGGTAGTGCGGTCGACCAAATGGACGGTGGAACTGACGACTTCGTTACTGGATAAACCTCCAGATTTTAATCATTACTCCAACCACCCTACGGGACTTGTCATGCACATGCTTCTTACCAGTAATAAGTCGCGGTTCATTGTTCAAACCAATACAATAGGAGGTGCGCAGCTAGGTTAGCTGGATTGTTCGAAACACCGAAGTCGCGAGAGGTCAAATGCTGCATCTGTCATTGCATAGCACGCCATGCTAATTACACAAACCTTTTAGATACTCTGAATTAAACAACCGAAATTCTCCGCAAGAGATCTATCAAATCCGAAGAAAATGCAGAAGTCCAAAGACCAGTACAATCTTATTTTCTTTGCATTGTTTTATTAGCAGAAAGCAATGGAGATTTTTAGTACATTGATTTGTATAGAGCAGGAGGGCGATCTCACGTCAGACCTATCGGTTTCGTCTCATAATGGGTTTGGTGCGCGTCGTTGCGTTAAGAGCTTACTTGAGGGTTCGTCGCAATTGCAGTGACAGCCGCAATCATCCAGCATTCCCAGTAAATCTTGTCTTGCAGCCGCTGGAACCTGTCCTCGGATGGCGCGGTTACAATTTTTTCCGGGAGTTTGTTCCAAACATTTTCCCTTCTAGTGGATAGGGTGACGTCCATGCGAATTCTGTGTCCTCTTTCTTCAACAAGTTTCCATATGTGACCTCGTGTGGAACATTCAGCGTAATTTGTAACCATTTGCAAACACAGTTTGCAACCGCGTTGCCCGTGAATCCGAACTGGTTATTGATAACTTCTGCGAAACAAGGTCATGTGGTAAAGGTTATCTAATTTACCTTGAAGCGCACTGATGGTATGCGACTTCTTGAAAGTATTGCGTTTTTGGCACCGGCAAAGTTCATCTGACGTAACACATCCCGATTCATCGCCCTATCGATCATGTACCGAACGGCCTTGGATACGGTGCCGGCTGGTGTGGACTGCATGTGAGTATTGTAAGTCATGAATGCATAGTCAGCTAACGTGACTTACCAGTTCTTGACGGAGTTCGGGATCCAGTAATTTGCCCTCCAACTCCAGGAACTCCTCAATGTTGGTGGTTGGTAGCGTTAACTCGGTGGCTTGTATCGGCCTTGTTTTCCACATTCCTTGGCTCATTGAAGTGTGGCTCATCTTGAAAACGTGAAGTGTTTCCTGCACGCGCCTAAGGGAATCTGATAATTGTTTGCGTAATGCGCATGACAAGGGCACGTACCAAGTACACTGCGGAGCATAGTGCGGTCTTGTTCACACATGCGAACTTCATCTGCATCAAATTTGCTGCAAGTAATAAGCTCAACCATACCTGCTACAGCGTTTAATGTGTCCATAACCCTGTTGTCCGTTTGATGACAGCTGCCTGCCTGGGCGTGTAACTAAAGTGACGAACGTTAACACTTACAGCATGTGAGAGGCTCGGTTTGAACAGCCCCATGATCAGAAGGACCTGCTGCGGGAACAGGCACATCACATTAAATAAACTTTTATTCTAGACCATGCGAGACACACCTTTACAGGCATGATCATGTTTAGCTGACAGTGTGATCAATAATGTACAAAAGTACATGTTTGGCATAACAGTGTATGTAAGTGTATAAGTGTATATACGTATGTATTTGTGTATGAATGTAGCTGGTGTCTTTAAATGTGAAGCAGCATTTTTGACTGTTTGTTGTCGTCAGGAATGTGAGCATAAGCGATTGATGTCCTTGGGTTGGATAGCACTTTCCGGATATCCACGGGCAAGTGACTTTATTTTGTGGCGAGTCACATCCGCCACGTCGCAGTGTTGATAAGCAGATATTTGTGGCTTTTTATAGGGAGAACGCTTGCCAGGCGAAAACCCACCACGTCCTAGAACACTGCCGCCGAACTATTTGCTGGAACGGGTTAAACCCGAACCACCCAGCTGGCACCACGAGGAGGTTGTTCGGCTAGCCAGCCAACGTTTTCATACATAATAGGAACGTACGCATTTTAGCATTTTCAGAGAAAGCAGCAAGATTACGAGTAGGCGAGGAAGACCGCGCCAACTCCTCCAAGGAGATGTCGGGGTAATTCCCATAGCTTGCTGTTGCTGGAGCATGGGTGCGTGGTTTATTGGTGGGGAGATTTTCATCCAAATAGTCCCATAGTCTAGCTGGCAGACGTCTGCAATGCATTGCGTTATCACTTGTGTGGCACGTTACATAATTCGTTTTGGCGACGTTTGCCTGGGGATGGTGGAATATGTCTACTTCCAGGAGAACGACTTCTTGACTTTGAGTATGCAGACGACATTGCCCTCATCTGCGACAGCTCCCAGACGTGCCAAGCCGCGCTGGACAGATTAGCACTGGCTGTCAGCCGCTTCGGGCTTTGCTTTGCACCACCGAAGTGCAAAGCGTTCCTCTAGGATTGGCAGGGTTCGCCCCCTGTACTGACCCTTGGTGGGGATCAGCTAGAAGTCGTTCAGAAATTCAATTACCTGGGAAGTTGTATCAGCGCCCTTGGGATCAAAGACGATATCACGAACCGCATAGCGAAAGCTCGAAGTGCTTTTGCTAACCTTGGCCACCTATGGCGACGGCGCGACATTACTCTCGCCCTGAAGGGTAGAGTGTATAATGCAGCGGTACGTTCGACCATACTGTACGGTTGCGAAACCTGGCCCCTAAGATCGGCGGACATGAAGAGGCTACTTACGTTCGACAATCGGTGCCTTCGCAGTTTGGCTCACATCTGGTGGGAACACCGCGTGAGTAACGAGCGTGTTCGACGCCTTGTTTACAGCCTAGGAAAAGGGAATGAACCGCTCAGCACCGTCATTTCACTCACCAGGCTCCGATGGCTGGGCCACGTGTTGCGCATGCCAGCCCACCGACTCCCTCGACGTGCGTTGTTTGCTCACCGGGGATGTGGGTGGAAGAAGAGGAGAGGTGGCCAAGCGATGACTTGGTCCAGAGGAATGGAGGCCCTCACTTCGGAGCTGGCCTCGGTCGGAGGGTCACGGCTCCCTGGTTGGGGTCCAAAAGACGGTGAACACGTTTGGCTGGATACACTTGCTGATATGGCAAGGAGCCGACCTCAGTGGCGTTCGTGCTGTGAGTTTCTTTGTCCCTCCCCATCCCTTTAGCCTCCCGCACCACCTTCGACCTTATCTCATAGCGTAAAACATAATAATTCTTCTTTTTGCCTAGTAGCCGGCTGGTAGCTTACCGGAACGATGCCTATCCGTTGCTGGTAGTTCAGTTGGCATTCAACTGTCGTATTTATTTTTCCTTTATGTATTGTATGTATGTATTTCCTTTATGTATTACGGTACAATAGCGGAGGTGTTTTACCATCTCTAGCTGTCATGTATAATGATGATGATGATGATGATGGTGGTATATGTGTCCGCGGCCAAAGGTTAATGCACGTGTGACCTCTCCACGCGGCGAGCATCATCGAAGTCCACTGCAACTGGTTAAATTAATGCGTTTACCTGAACAATGAAGCACGGTTATATGGAACGTTTTGCAATCCACAATGGGATATCGGTGCTCCCTCACCGCCTGATGATGTTCAAAGAGGGGAACGTTGGGCAAAATAGCGTGCTGCCCATCTTCCAGCAGCCACCTGCTGCTTATTGTGTCCACCTGGGGGACGTCGTTGTGCGTGTAATTGATCACGCTGAAATTCCAAAGCGGCATATCTGCAGAATCAATGACATGCATGATTACCGCGCGCATTCCGCTCCTGGACGCCTCCACAATGGAACGAAACAGGGAAACGCAGCCAACCACAGGCTACAGATAGAACACACCAGAGTTAGCCATGGAAAAGGTGTATTTAACGACGGAAGAGTTAGCTAATGCTAAAAATAGGGCACCAGAGGAGCGCTAGCTATGGAATATGTATCTGCAGGTGGAGTGCGTGAATGCATGTAGCTGCCAGTGCTAGTCGCGCTAGCCAAAGATGCATATGGTACTGGTGCCTCAAACAAA
This sequence comes from Dicrocoelium dendriticum, assembly GCA_944474145.2. Lineage (NCBI taxonomy): Eukaryota > Metazoa > Platyhelminthes > Trematoda > Plagiorchiida > Dicrocoeliidae > Dicrocoelium > Dicrocoelium dendriticum. The sequence continues at coordinate 83,636,114 of OX104070.1, forward strand.
GGTGGCAAACAGTTTGGACAAGCGAACCGCTTAATGCGCTAGTACATAAAAACTATATCTTTGAACTCGTTTACATTAATTTACGCATTCACACCGGGGGAATATCCAGATCACTACACACGCCCCTCGAAGAAGTGAAACGGTGGGGGACCTTTCGATCTACTTGAGGACTGTCCGTCGCGGGCCAGCCTTTTGCAAGACCAGATGGTGAAACTTGATGCAGCTGCTGGGGGAGAACCAGGCGATCGGACCCTAGCGGGTTCCCACCCGTGTCCTCCCTAAAGGTGCCGAAACCACAAAATAGAGAAAGTTCGTGTACGTCTAATGTTCCCCAGCTCGTAAATGTCACAAGTTCTCCTCCGGTTCATCTTGCCCTGTTCGTGCGTGCAATGGAAATTAGTGCAGTGACATTTGATAACAAGGGCCACATAAACAATGACACTTACCGGATGCCGTAGGCGCCAAAGAACAGGGGAACCTGAGTATGTGCTGTCAAAACCGTTTGCATTCTTTTGGGGTTTTCAAACCTTTTGTAGCTTTTCGGTTTCAAAACTATTTGCAGTATTTTGCGTTTCCGGATAAGAGAAACAAAATGGAAAATTAAAGCGAGATATTTACAGTGGAGATAGTAGCAATGCCTCATTTGCGCTGCACAAGGAAGGCTATCACCCGACACAGGGCACTTGCGAGATTCAAACAGTGGTGCATCCAATTGCGTTCAGTTTCCTCGTAGATTTTGAGGAATAGCGGAGCAATTTCATTAATGAGCCCATTGTTATGGAATTACCATATCATTGATACGGCCAAAAAGTCGGCGGAAGCGGTTAACCCTAGATGTAACGATATTCTGCACGCCGCATACCATGTCATTACCGCAAATAGCACCGATTAATGCAAACCTGCGTATCCCGGGGTTCTTGCGTTTTAAATGTATGCAACAATGGGATGATGACTTCGTCCAAACCAACGGTAAAATAAACGCATTTGCATAACATTTCATGAACGGGAAAGCGCTTCAAGTCATTAGACACACCGTTGGCAACATAACTGTGTAGCTTGGTCGATGGCATACTGTGATTGTATAAAGCTTTTGGATTTATGCAAAGCTTGCAGTTCACATATGCAGTTGTGCCCACGTCCTGGTGCACGGAGACAATCTGATACGGTTTCTTTCCTACAATGATTACGTTATCCGGCTTGCATGCGAAGAACACCGTTCCATTTAACTTAAGGCCGAATTGTCTATTTATTTGAACGTAGCCTATAGTGTCTTTTAAGTTGGAAGGCCTATTGCCCTTGAGGACGTTTCCCTGCGACTCCATACAACGCCGCAATAGCTGCGGCACGATGTTCACTAGGTTTCGTATTCTACTTTTCAGATAATATATGCAAGATTCAGAGGCGAAGGCGGAGAAATCATCCAGCGTCCTATGCCAATTCACATCTTGTGCTAAGTGGCACAAGGAATGCATGTTAAATGTCATTTATTCAATACCATAAAGATGGAAGAAACGCGAAATAAATACCGTAAGTACATTATGTGCAAAAGTGGAACATTTCCTGAATTGCAATGGATGACAAAGCAGATAAATACTTAAATGCAAATCCAGGAAACTGATGTAGTACTCAACCGGCAAAATCTGTGCTAGGAACGCAGGTTTGGCATACAACAAGAAGTGCCGGAATTCAGTTTCTTTCCACCAACGAAACTTATCCACGCTTATACAACGTCGTGGAAAATCACGTGGCCAATTACAGCGATTGCTGTAGAGTACATCATTAAAACGTGCCACAGTATCCATATCTAAGCGAAAGTCCTTGCAACCCGTAGCACTTGTTCACAATGATATCAAGCGTCTCAGAACACCCAAACAAACAGCATGTGTATAGTCTATTTGGAACTGGTCCACCACCTCTATGGGCAAGTATTCAAACGGTGACCATTTGCGACGGCAGTGGGAACGAAACGACTTATTGGTACGCAGGCGGAAATCGGTGCGAGGAAACGGTACTTTCCCAGCGGCATAAGCACCTTGCTGCACACATTTATCGCAACTGCCATACCCAGAATGAGCTTTACTACGCTTTACATATGATCTCGCTGGTGCGTCACACATGATACTCGAGATACGGACGGCGTTTGGTGTAGTTCAACCGGGCAATAGCACGCCTGTGCGAAGTAACCTTCCCAAATCAGTTATAAGTGGAGCCAAGCAATGATGTACATTCCACAGTTTACTTGGCTTTGAGTATACACCAACCACAAAGGAATCGGATAACAAGGGCGCCATCTACCTACACAAAATGGGCCACACTTGCACACCGGAGGACTTAAAGGGTGAAAACCCATCCACGTGCAACTGCAGGTGAATGCACTCGGACGCAGCCACACTTTCTCACCGGTAATCCAACTTAAGCCCGTAACTTATCCCCATGCGTCCATATCTACCGGGATGTACATCGATCTCTTTCGCGGTTCTGAGAGTCCTCACTAACGTGCGGTAATCTTTCGTCAAGGACGGCATAAACTTACGCAAGCCTTCAAGAAGCTTGTTAACAGCAAAAGCGGAAGTGCTCGTATTAAGCACCCATACTGCCAGAAATTGCGTGTCTCATCCCACGTGTTTGGTGACGTGGTCATATCTAAAGACGTGCATTCATGCTCCTCTGATTGGCAGGTCGTTGATTCCACCTCCTCACTCTCCGTTTCCGTCCGTGAGGACTGAAATGTTGGTAATTCGGTTGATGCGGGTACAGAGCCATTGTGTACAGCATGCGGAAAGTTACTCTGTTGCGGCATGCAGTGGCCTACCATCACAGTAAAATGATGCTTGGAACCCTCACCTCCTAAAAGAGCATCCACGTTATTAGTATGGTTATATTCGCGCACACGGACTGCTTCACGATCAGCTAGTCTACGCAAAAGAAGCAGTCGCATTCTCAGTGTGCGTGCCGAATGTAACGCAAAGGAACAACGACGCCTTCCTAAACGACTACGCATCTCTATCACATCAAACGTTAACTTAATACACGCTTACGTAATACCTGTTGGACACAAGGACCTTGGTGAGGAAAACAACGGACGTACCGACACCGTAAGCAACAAGGGAACCTGGGAGCAACCAAATGACCGCGCAGATCCATTTCCGGTAAATGAATAAACAAATAGTTTATTCTCGAATTTGTCGAGACACACCAAGCAAGGCATGATCAATATTTACATGCAATATTGCTTCGCAACAAACACGCTGCTATGAGTGTAGTCGGAAGTAAGCCGAAGGTTGTACAGGCTGCGGAAATGGTGTAAGTTATCATAAGGAATAGAGTCTTCAATGAATGACAAAACGTTGAATTCTAGCGTGCATAGTGGAAACAGTCAGGGCACTACATGCGTAATGAAAACGATACATATAAGCACCGTATAACTTATTATTGAAAGTGACAGGGCAATATTGAATAATGATTCTGGTCGACTTGCCACTAAGTAGTTCAGGGCAATGACTTTATTCGGTGGCGTCACATCCTCCACGTCGCAGTGTTGTTACGCGGACATTTGTGGTTTTTTATAGGGAGAACGCTTGCCAGGCGAAAACCCACCACGTCCTGGAACACTGTCAGAAATTTGTCGGTGCACTAACATAAAACTGGCAGACCAGGTAGTCGACTGATTTCACACTCAGATATCCGCAGTCAAATGACCTTCAATTTCCTCTGTTATTTGATCAGATAGCTTTGGCAAGGCCGCCATAATGGCTGAGGCGAATGGAGGATGTGGGCTTCAAGAAGAATCGTCTTTGTGGGTATCCAGGTGGGCGAAACGTCAGTTACTTGCGTCTGGATCTTTCAGGAGTTTGTATTCTTTTCAGGTGCGTGAAGTTCTCGAGTCCAGCTATCATCACTGGACAACGGTCCTTGTAGTGCGTGCAGTTGTATCCGTTTCTTGTACAGGCATGTGCTTCATAGGTCCTTATTGGTTGTTCTGTCCCGGACAAAAGCGGTTTCTCGGTACTATCCCAGATCCCCAAGAAGTTCCGGACCTCGAAGAAAAGGGAAGGTGAGAGACAACCAAGGCCGCAACGAACTGGCATGGATACAAACATTATTAAACTCCTACCTTATAACGTTTAGAGTGGAGACAAATGATGTACAATGTGCAGCAATGATTGTGCTGAAAGTGTCTTTTGAGTGTTTTTTGAAAGCCGTGGCCCTGTAAGTTGATTGCTACTATCTACAAGAAATACAGAGCGTTGCACCATTAAGCAAAAACGCAGTATCAGTTTACTATGATGCGACTATTGCGTGGAAAGACAGAAAGCAGAGTTCAGGGACCAGCGGCGTTAGAATGGTGGATGGACGACTGGTGGCCAGCCTACATCGAAAGAGATGGTAAGGCAGCGGATAAATAGGACTCAAGCGCTGAGTAAAAATTATCGGGTGAACAAAACAGAAAGACGACACGAGGGTACTAGGAGTATAGTGCTATGGCCTATTGCAATAGGAAAAGCCTATGAGAGCTAACCTCCTACATAGGTAAGTGTCGAAACCTTTGCTGTAAAAACGGATCCAGATTAATAGGAGAGAAAGGATTGATCGATAGAAATGAAGTATTAAAGATCAGTTAAAGGAAAGCGCACGCGCGGAACAAATATATATGTAGCGACGCGCAGAAACAACTCATAATAGGGTGCTAAGAAAATGGTGAGAAATGAACACCTAGAAATATGAAGCTAACGGGCGTCTGCGTGCTGACCAAATGAGAGGAGGGGAGAACTAAGAGGATAAGAAACATTAATTGACGGAAGGGCAGGGAATAGCCGAAATGCAAGCGTAGAGTAAGGTTGCTTAGAGTATCGGAGCAGTGAGGACTAACCTCAGCTGCTAGGGTGCTAAGATAATAAATAAATAAATAAATAAAATGTTTATTCTCGACTAAGCGAGGCACGTCTGCACAGACATGATCATTTTAAGAGTACAAACTGTGATCAGTCAATGTACAATGGATCAATGGGATTGTCGCATAGGTTGATATATAAATGTATGTAAGTGTGTATGTGGGCGTGTTTAGCCGTGTTTATGGAATTCGTAAAGGTATTCCAGTCTTTTTGATCGTGCTTGAACGTGTGTCCAGTGTTAAATGGGTGCTTGGTGGCTGTGGACTTGAAGCGGTCGTCCGGATAAGCAATGGGTGACTTTAGTTGGTGGCGAGTCACAACCGCCACGTCACAGTGTTGTTAAGCGGACATTTGTGGCTTTTTTATAGGAGAGCGCTTGCCAGGCGGAAACCCACCACATCCTGGAACACTGCCGCCGAACTATTTGCTGGAAGGGGTAAACCCAATCCACCCAGCTGGATAGTGCCAGAGAATGCTAGCCCGAGGGTAGTATGATTGCGTGTAATAAGGTCTAAGACAATACATCAAGTAAGGAATAAATGAACAGTAAGAAGGGTGAGGCAAAACAGCGGCTTGCGTTGAATACATGGATATGCCTGCGCGACAGAAGAGAGCAAAGAAAGGCTTCATAAAGAAAGGACAAAGAACGAATGAATCCCAGGCATACGTTAAGGATCCCAACTAGTATAGAGCAAAAATAGGCGTCATAGGTGTCATAGACGAGTGACAGCTGTACGTCTAGCAAGGAGCAGCCGTGCACTGACCGGATGAGCAAAAGAAGGTCGCCAGACGAGAGCTAAGAAGGTCGGATAAAGAAAGAACAGCAGTCATATCATATAATGCTGAACCACTGCGGTGTATAAGTTCACAATGCATGCTATGGTACTGGGATATTACTACTTTGGAAAGTGCCTGGGAAAGCTAGTCCAATAACTGGACGCTTACAGGTGAGAAGTCGAAGACGTGGAGAGCTAGGAAGCGTTACAACCGTTTATTCCTTTGAACTGCAAGTTCAAGAACTGCGCATAGCTGGAAACTGCTCAAGCCGACGACACTCCATGTGTGGTCAAACCTAGCTATCCACTCGCATGGTTAATGAATGGAAGTGCCTTCCGGAGCTCATCCTTGCTGAGTAGTCTGAGGAATATTTCAGAAACTGTTTGATTCCCACCGGCTAACTGTGCCTGGATGGGGCTTCACGACGTAGCCTTAAAGTTCCTTGTGGAATCCTGTTTTCGCAAGGACCCTAGCCAGGTCCGTACTGAGGGGGAAGCGACAAAGCTGACAAAAAGCTATCCTGCCTTCTGCTATACAATGACACGATCAGGCTAAGAACTCTATATATCACGTAATTAAACCCTGCGTTGTAATTCATTTATTAATACTTCACGCCTGGTCTATCAAGTGAGGTTTGCCGGCCAACCAAGCTAATTGCACTGTCCTTTACATCGGTGCTGCTGTACCGCTGGGCATCTATCAAAATGACTGGTACTTACTCAACTTTTCTGTCAAGCTGAAGAAGTGTTCCGCCGTATCCTCGGGTGGACCTCAAGTATCAGTGGAGGAACTGTCTAGGTTCTTAAAGCTCACTACTTGGCAAATTAAACAAATAGGAGGAACGCAGTTAACAAACTACGACCCCGTAATGCAACTGGCGAAACCTTCGTTCCCATAGTGTATTTCCAGTTACTGCAGAATATACAGTGGTCTCTCTGGAAGCCAATGTTTTTCCTCACCGGAACTTATAAATAAATAAATAGATAAATAGATATATTTTTAGACTGGCTAGAGGCTGCACCCTTAAGCGTTCAGATCAACTTTTACATTATTCCTGTGCTCTTCCATGAAACTAGTTAAACTACAAGTATATGTTCCTAGTTGGTAATTACAAATGCATTGGCATTTCTTGATGTACAACTGATGAAGTCGTAGGCGGTCAACTTGAAATTCTTCTGGTTCCTTCAGGCGACATTGAGCACCTTGTTCTTTTGTTTTGAAAGTTGCGCAGAGCCGTTGTTGTGCCAGTTTTCTTTGGAACAGGTTCCAATACACCACAACATCACTTTAAATTCACTGGACTTTATGGCCCGAGCAGTCGCCACGATTATTTGTGCACACTTGGCAGCAATAAGAAGGGCGAAATTATGGGGTACGGTTAAAAAATAATTTCAAGGAATGCAGATGAAAATAAAAAGGATTTGTCAAGAGATATACTAAGGCGGCCTGCTTCACAAGGAAAACACAAATTAACGAAAAAGTTAGCCAAACTTTTCTTGCGATGATATTTATTTCAGGCGCCTAATTTCAACCTGAGTAAATCTCACAATACAGTGGAGCCTTTTCTAAGGCTAGAATATTGCGTACGCTAGCACAAAAATAGGCTGCTCAGGAAAAGCTTTAACGGCTACTTACGATAAAAGTAAAAGCTACGCAATACGTGCTGCAGTCTGTGAGTTATTCGCCATGGCATAGTGTCTACGAATGAAGCTATTTCTCTTTTCCGCTAAACTGGCCTTCTGGGCTGGCCACTAGTGGCACAGCAAACTGTGTGAATTCAAGATGGGGAAGCTTTCCGATTGGCTACATGGAAGTGGTTGGAATTGCGTGGAGGTGTGTACTTTTTAGTCCGCTTAACCTGAAAATTGGTGTTTGAGTGCACCAATACGACGGTTATTCTTGGTAACCGTGGGCACCAAAATGAGCCGTGTTAATAAATGCGAAGGACGATGAGTTACAATCTGGTGGGTAAAACCACGCAATTTTATTGCTTTTTCATTGGAAAAGGAAGCAATAAGATGATATTTCTCTGTCGACTAGGAGTAGCTTATTGACAGTCAAAATGATTGTCTATTCATTGAAGCGTACCGGTAGGATGCTTTTTGCATGGAGAAGAAGGTTCTGCTCGATATACTGGAAATTTCTGTGACCGTATCCCGATACATAGTAGAGTAATGTAGGGTGACACGTAGCAGTGAAACGTCAAGTAATGAAAGTAGTACACCAGCAGCTTAGACACAGATAGATATACCGATTCACGAGGCCTCTCTTCTTCTCCCTATTGCCCAATGAACTCAAGGATAATTGCACTAAAAGTTGGAACATTATTCGTCGCCCTGAGCCGAATACATGGAGCTATCTGTAAATGTAAAGGTAATGGATTCTGTACGGGAGGTAAGATTCAGTTTCAGATGCAGATGGACTGGAACGACAGGAAAATCCCTTGAATGTTCCTTCTTGAGCGGATCGTTGGGCCAGGAAATGTTGACGTGCTAGAAGGTCTTGATAGATCTAAAACGTGACACCCGAAACACACCCTGGTCAACCAATTACTGCCCACGTACCCTGCACTAGCATTCCCCGCTGTGTAGGTTACGTGAAGTAAGAAAGAAGTAGAAAGTAAATGGAAGTTAAAGAGGAATGAACGTCAGTTAAATGAAAGATAGCACCAAAGATTGAAGAGAATGACAGAATAAAAACTAAACGTTTGAAGATGGATATGGTCAGGAGAAGGAAAATGTTTCGTGTTGCCACCCAAGAGCATCTAACTGACGCTTGAAACCCTTAACCGTAGGTTCACTGACTACACTTTCTGGAAGCGAGTTCCAGCGCTCGATAACTCTACACGATAACCGAGTTCCTGCCCTGCTTCAATCAGAACGCGGCTTGCGTACCTTCATGGTTTGAAGGCGAAGACAAGGCAACCAAGCCGGGCTAAATGGCCAGCTCAACTCCGGTCTAACATTCCCTATTAAAATGCGGTAAGTAAAGGTTAGGTCTCCTCGAAGCCGTCGGTAGTGCATTGAATACCTACATGGTCATCGTTCGGAAGACCGTCATTTCACGCACCAGGCTCCGATGGCTCTGGCACCTGTTACGTATGCCAGCCCACCGACTCCCGCGATGTGCGTTGTTTGCGCGCCCGGGGGTGTGGAGGGAAGAAGAGGAGGGGTGGCCAAGAGATGAATTGTTTGAGAGGAATGAAGGTCCTCACTTCTGGGCTGGCTTCGGTTGGAGCGTCTCGGCTCCCTGGTTGGGGTCCGGAAGACGATGAACACGTTTGGTTGGAAACACTTGCTGACATGGCAAGGAGCCGACCTAAGTGGCGTTCGTGCTGTGAGTTTCTTTGTCCCACCCCGCCCCTCTTAGCCTCCCCTCCAACCACGACCTCATTATTTAGCCTCATATAATTTTGCATAGCAATTTTTTGAAGCACAGTGGCCGGCTGGTAGCTTACCAGAACGACGCCCATCCGTTACCGGTAGCTCAGCCGACTTGCACCAGTTGCTTTTTCTCCTTTTTCCATGTATTGCGGCTCAGTAGTTGAGGGGTTTCCCACCACTGGCTAACGTGTTTGATGATGACCATGATGCACGTTCGGAAAACTGAACACTGTTCCCCTCACTAGTTGCTTGCCCCACTTTATCAGTAACCCAGAGCTGTGTGCTAACCTAGTTTCCTCTGACCAGTCTTCTACTTTCTGACTGCCTACAGAGTACTGAGCTGTAAACGGTATAGGCTCGGCACAACCAAAACCCTATTTCCCTCACCCCGAGTGCTTATACCTAACTAACTAATTTAAACTCTCCTATATCTAACATGTCCATTTCTGCTGACACTCTCTATTTGTCTTCCCAACTTAACTGTACTACTAAATCTCAATGCGCCGACTAATACAGCCTCGTGTATTTCGGCTCCTGTTTTCTGACCTCTCTGACTATTGTGACGTTACCGGCTAATATTAAGAAGACCAAATACCGTGTGCACATTACCTTCAAGCGTCTCGTTGGCTTCGCTACTCCTAATCAGTAAACCTTTCTCCAAACTGACCCTGTTCTTTCCTTACTTCGCTGTGTTCATCCTCTTCCTTCGGATTGAATTTCTTTAACTAGACAGTCAACTCGGTACCTTGAATTAATCTAATCTCATCTGACCAGTCTCTTGCTTGCTGACTGCCTCCATACTACCGAGACCCAAATGGTCTAGGTACTACATATCGAATGCACCGATTCCCTTACCCCGAGAAGCTACTAGAAGACATTCCTTGTTTCTCCATCCTGTAATCTTTTGGATGGTCTGTATCGCTTACCTTTACTGGCTTGTTGCTGTATTCTGTGACACTGTGGGAACCCACTAGTGACCAAACTGCTTAATAGAATGGTTATATCTGGCCACCTAAAGTTTTTCGTAGCGCCATTATTTGTCGATCCTCAAAACCTTAACACCTCTATTTAGCAGCAACTAGTGGTCGTAGGCTCCACGCACCTTTGCGCATATTCGGAGCTTCCTAAGAGCCACCCTCTTTTATCTCCAACCTTCATTCTTTGGGACTGTCTGCGTCACTTACATCTGCTCTTTATTGATTTATTCTGGGACATTGTGGGTATACACCAGTAAATAGAAGGCTTCATGCAAATGCCATTGCTGCTCAACGATACTCTCACTTATAGCGACACTATCTGTTCTTGGCCTTACCTCTGGCACCTCTGTTTAGCAGCAGCCATGCTTCGTAAGATCCAACCATCTCTGCGCATATCCTGAACCTGATAAGAGCCACACTTTTATCCCTCCAAGCTTTAATCTCTGGGACTGCGTGCGTCACATACACTTGCTGTCTGTTGACTTAATCATGTATCCACTAGCAACTATAAGGCTCCACCCAAATGGCATTGCTAGCCTTCGGTACTCTCTCACCTAGTATCATTATCAGTTCTTCGTATTACCTACGTCACCGCTTTTCGGCTGCAGCGAGGCATTGTAGGTAGCATACATCCTTGCGCTAGGAGCCACTCCTTATCTCTCCAAAACTTACCCTCTTGAATTGTTTGCATCACATACTTTCACTGGTTTGTTGACTTATTCTGTCACTGTAGTTATCCACTGGTAATTAGTAGGCCTAATCCGTATGCGCTTACTGGCCACTGATACTCTCTCCTAGCTCTACTATCTAATGCTCTTCGTATCTTCCTCACCATTTTGCAGAGATTCGTCGTAGGCTCCAAGTCCCTTCTGCGCTTATCTTGCGCTTGCTAAGATACAGTCCTTGTATCTCCATCATACATTCCCCTGGAATGTTTATCACTTACCTTCGCTGGTTTGTTGATGCATTCTGTGACCCTGTAGGCGTACACTATGGATCAAGCGTATTGTTGAAATGGCTACATCTGGCCACTGGTAATCTTTCCTAGCGCCACCATCCGTCGGTCGTCTTATATTCGGCGCCTCTGTTTAGTATGCAACTAGTGGTCGTAGGCCCCATGCATCTGCAATTATGCTGAGCTTGTTAGGAGACACACCGTATCTCAATAACCTTTATTCCTTTAGAATAGCTGCATCCAACCTTTCCGCCAATTGAACCTTGATCATGCCTGAGTTGGTGTGTCTCTATGAAACTGACAATAAACTATTTATTTATTTTATTTATTTAGCTCTCTCTCGCGGCAACCTACTTATTTCATTAGCACGCTATCGTTATTTGATTACCTGCTTGTCGCTGTGTCTTAGCCTCTACGCTCTGAACTAGCTAACAGCCGTATTGTATGCTTGCGCATCCTTCGTTCGCTGTCCTTCCTTCATGAAACAGTTCTTAGCTCGCTTCTGTAGAGCAAACATAACCCAAGTAGTCAGCGCACAGCGCTCCTTTCTGGACGTTCATTTATCTATTATTCGCTACGTCTATGAACCCTACTTATACTGAAGTCCAGCTCTCTCACTGACTTCTCCCGGCTCAGGCTTCCTTAGTTATATTTTATTAGCACCCCAGCATGAGTTGATCAGCTGCGCGTCAATGCGTCTTAGTCCATTATGCTCTAAACTATTTAGCAGCCTCATTGTATGCTTGCACTTCTCTCGTCTGCTGTCCTTCTATCACGAAACTTCTCTTAGCATTCTTCTGTTGTGCAAGCATATCCATGTATTCAGCGCAATCCGCTGTTCCGCCTCATATTTCCGGATCTTCATTTGTCCCTTACTCGCTGTATTGTCTTAGGCATTTTTACCTGCAATCCTCCAGGTCTCGGGCTAGCATCCCTGGCTCTATCCATCTTGGTACCATTATCTTAGCACCCTAGCGACTGCCGTTAGGCCTCAGGTGCTGATATCCTTAATGTACGCTTGCATTCTGGCTAACCGCTGTCCTTCAATCAATTAAACTTTATTAGCTTTTTAGTTCATCACTCCTCTCACCTGGTCAGTACACAGACGCCCGTCGTCTTCTCATTTATAGGTGTTCATTTCTAAGTTACTCGCTGCTATGTTTGCGACACGTACCCATGTATAAGTCCAGCGGTCTCACTGGGTTTTCCTGGGTCAGCAAAACACAATAACATTTTCTTAGCATCCTAGATTAACACGATCCTCTGCGCGGCGCTACGTATAGCTTTGTTCCACACGTTCGCTTTCCTTTAACTGATCGTTATTACTTCAACTTTATCGATCAATCATTTCTCACCTAGTGTTCTGTGTTCCCTTTCACAGCAAAGCATTCGACACTTACTTATGTAGGAGGTGAGCTCTCTCACAGGCATTTCCCATCTCAGTCGGCCATAGCACTATGCTCTTAATACCATCGTGTCGTCTTCCTGGCTTGAACCCCAGAAGCCTTTAACTCAGCGCTTAAATCCTATCTATCTGCTGACTTACCACCAGTTGACCTTTGAATCTAGTTTATCGCGAGCCATTTATACCTTCACTTACTTTTTCTGCGCTCCCTATCGAAGTAGGTTGGTTACCCGCTGGTTTTTAAATGCTGCTTTCTGCCTTCCAGCACAAATAGTTGCATCATAGCAAACTGATACTGGGTTTTCTGCTCAATGGCGCAACGCTCTGTATCCCATGTAGATGCTAGCAACCAACCTATATGGCTATTGCTTTTGTAGAACATTCAAGACACTTTCAGCACAATCACTGATGCACATCGTACATCATCTTTTTCCACTAAATGTTATACCATAGGACTTAAAAGATGTTTGTTCCCACGCCTGTCCTTTTCGGCGTTGTTTGTCTCTCACCTTCCCTTTTCTCGGAGGTCCGGAAATTCTTATGGATCTGGGATCGGATCGAGAAAGTTCTTTTGCCCAGGACAGGACACGGTAACCCACAAAGACCTACAGAATTATGGCTGTACAACAAATTGATACAACTGCATTCACTGCCCCGACCGTTGTCCAGTAATGGTAGCTGGACACGCGGCGTTCACACTCCTGAAATTATACATAAATCTGAAAATCCAGACGCAATAACCTGATATCTTGCTCACCTGGACACTCACAAAGATGACTCTTCGTGAAGGTCACACCCTCCATGGACCTTAGCCATTATGGCGACCCTGACCAAAGATAAATGATCAACTAACAGAAGAAATTAAAAGGCAATTCACTGCGGATAACCGAGGGTGAAATCAGTCGGCAATCTGGTGTGCCAGTTTTACATTAGCGTACAAACGAATTTCTGACAGTCTTCCAGGACGGGGTGGGTTTTCGCCTGGTAAGCGTTCTTCCTATAAAAAACCACAAATGTCCGCCTAACAACACTGCGACGTAGCGGATGTGACTCGCTACTGAATAAAGTCACTACCCAAAACTACATACTGGTAGGTCAATTGGAATCATAATTTGATATTTTCCTGACGCGTTAAATTGTAAGATACTCCCTGCCTACATGTATCGTTTTCACTACACATATAATGCCCAGACTGTTTACAATACGCAAGCTGGAACCCAACGTGTCGTCATGCATTGACGACTTTATTCCTCATGATTAATTTTACAATTTCCAAAGCCTGTACAACTTTCGGCTTACTACCGAGTACATATATAGCAACGTGTTTGTTGCGAAACAGAATTGCATGTAAATGTTGTTCATGCCTGGTTTGGTATGTCTCGACAAATCTGAGAACATACTATTTATTTATTTATTTATTTAAGCTAAGTAGACGCTCGGGGTGCGATTGCCCCCGTAACTGCACGACCGATTTGGTACCTACGGACAAAACCGTTTTGAGCTCCATTTCGTCCCGAACAAGGTAGGGAGGGAAGCGCGGACGCAGTATTCCAGATGGGGCCCAACGAATGCTGGTAACAGCTTCACAAATATGTCGGCAGTTAAGGCCCCGATAGTGGTAGTTGAGAATGAAATACATGTACCCTGTGGGAGAAGTAGGTTTCGTAAAGCACTTTCATTAAATGTTGCTGATGGATGTAACACTGTACCACAGAACTAAGCACTGGCGTCGACAAGGCGGTGGCGTTGCGCATTATGTGAACTAGGAATTTGACGTTTTACGTATTTACATGTTTCCGTCGGCAGGTAAAACTGTCGAAGCTCTGTCAGTAGTGATTAGCACTTCCTCAGCTCAACATACAGTTGTACTTGTGTAAATAAATAAATAAATATATATTTTATTTTTGACTATGCGAGGCAAGCCCATGGAGGCATAATCAGGTATGTGCAACCGTAGACATTTTATGGTAACTGTAATAGTGGCAGTAGCAACTTGTTCATATAACTAAATAAATAAATAGTTTATTCTCAAATTCATTGAGACACACCCAATCAGGCGTGATCAAGGTTTAAAAGCAGTTGTGTATCACGACGATACTTCGGGTTCAATCGTGCGTAGTTGCATCGGTCAAGGCACTATAAGTGCACTGAGATAGTGATTGTAGACAGAGCGTAACATATTCTTGCATGTGTCGGGAAGAGTTGGGATATGAGTCTAGTTGACTTTCCAGTATGTACTTGTGGGCAGTGACTTTATTCAGTGGCGAGTCACATCCGCCACGTCGCAGTATTGTTAAGTAGACTTTGAGGCTTTTTATAGGGAGAACGCTTGCCAGGCGAATACGCACCACGTCCTGCAACACTGCCGTAAAACATTTTGAACATTAATGTATGACTGGCAAAGCTGTTTGAAGACTGACTTCATATTCGGTTATTCGCAGACAAATGGCTCCTTATTTCCTCTGTTAGTTGCACAGGTAATTTAATAAGTTGTAGCCACGATTGTTGAGGTCGGTTGAGGAGGGCAGCATCGCGAATAGTCGTCTTGTTCTGCGTCCAGGTGAGCAAAAGTTTAAAATGTTCTGCTGTCTGAATTTTTCAGATGTATAATGTATGGAAGTATGAAGATGGGTTCAGTTCTCCATACTGAACAAGGATGTTGGTGCTCGTAGTTGGGTCCTTTTGGTGTTCAACCATGCTCCACGTAAGTCCATGTCGGTTGTTACCTCCGGCTCGGGCGTAATTTTTCCTCAGTCCAATCCCAGAAATCCAAGATGTTCCGGACCTCGGAGGAAAGGGAAAGTGAGGGAAAACCGAGAGGCATGGAGTTAAACCTCGTTAAAGTCTTATGTTACAATTTTTGTCTTGAGACAAAAGCATGTACACTGTGCAACAATAATTATGCTAAAAGTGCCTTTTGAATATCCTATAGAATGATTAGTCGTATAGGTGGGTTGCTAACGCCTGCGTAGAGACAAGAGCATTGTACCAGTAAGTAATCTACGAAGCATCGGCTTAGTATGAGCCAAATGTTGCGTGGGGGAGAGCAAAGAGAGTTAGAATATTGGTGGTGATTGCAAGGTGCATGGGGGAGCGCAGAATAAGTGAAAATAAATCGGTTGCCGCGAGAGAGGTCTTAATGTCAATTGGCGGTAGGGCAGCAGAAAGGTTGAATGCAGATATTCTAAAGGAATAAAGGTTATTGAAATACGGAGTGGCTCCTAATGAGCACTAAGTAATAGTATATATGTGGAGTTTACGACCACTAGCTGTTTTCATTAAGTCTGAGCACTAGTTACTATACTCAGCAGTTTCCAAACACTATCAGGCGTTAAACCGCAATATAAAAAAATCTTTCTTACTGTTGACAAAGAGCGCACTTTGAAAGCTCTAGGCCCAAGAATTAGACATTTTACTCTCCACTTATTCACTTTTGGCCCCATATACTTAGCTTTATCTGGTATACATGTGCCTTTCGCTATTGGCAACACTAGTAGACAGGCATAATGAAAATCAGATCCTTTTCTTTAACTGCTTTTGCCCGTAAAACACTCGCATTTTCAGATTTCATTTCACTGGCACGAAAGCTAACCAATGACAGAGAGGCCCCTGTCACACTGGCTGGCTGGAGCACCAGAAACTTTCCATCATCACTTTTCTTCTCTTGGCCGCCCGTGTGTCATTTATTTTTTAGCTGGCTCCAAAGCCTACCATGCGTTATGCGTAATGGCGGGTGAACGATCAGCTCCCACTGGTTTTTGTTACTATTCCGCTCCTGATTTACCTTATCGCTCTTTGCCTAGGGTGCTAGAACAGCTCCTGCCAGGAAAATCACAAAAGAAATAATCGGTGTGACATTAGAGTGCCAGTTAACATTGCCATCTGGATGAACACCGCCGGCACTATATTCGGAACTTAAAAATGGACAGAAATAAATCGAAATTCATCAAAGAGCTGCACAATAGTGTGCACCTACACATGAGGCATAACAGTACCTCAAGTATAAGCAAGCTCAACCACCAGAAGTAGAGTTGTTATAGCCCAACCAATGTAGACCAAAACGGATTTCACGCCCAAATGCAAATAGCTAAATTTTACTTAATTTGCCCATGCTCATTTCTTTATTATTAGTGACAGGCTCCTATAGCTCACTGATGTTTGAGACAGAGCCTCATTAATATAGAAAATCGGTTCTAAGGGATAAATCTTGTGATGTTTAGCTAAGTAATATGTGTATTTTGCAGGCCGAAATCTGTCAACGGATCTGAAAGATCCCCTGAGTTACTCAGGTAGATCTGGCTCATGCGGCCTTGCTGTAAGCTTTAGAAAGCTTAGAGGCTTAAAAAATGCTAAACTCTATTTTACTGGTTGTTTATGTGGCTCAGTATCCCCTGAAAATGGTATGCTGTGGCCTTCTAACCGTGAGTTAATTACAAGCTCCACTGAATTCCCTTGTAGCTATAATATTCCTTGCTGGATTTCTAGCGTTTTCGCGCAAGCTCATGCCTTAATTGCATATATTTTTCATGCTTGCCTGCAAAGTTTACTTTCGGCCACCTGCGCAGTCCGTAGTTGTCGCAGGGTATAACGGGTTAATTAGAGCATTTCTGGATAGCTATGCCTATTTAGAACATACAACGCTTCCCTACTTTTTATAGTTTCTTTTATTTTTTCTGCTATCTGCCTGCAAAGCAGAAAGCCATTTTTAGCAAAAAATAAAAATGGCCTTATTCGTAGACCATCGTCTAATTGCGAATAACTCGCAAACTACTGCACGCATGGTGTTGCTTTTTCGTTCATCGTATTCAGTCGCTAAAGCTGGTCCAGACCAGTGTATTTTTGTGCTACATTAAGCGGTATTCTAACTGTAGAAAGGCTTTTTTTTATCTGAGAATAACTCAGGTTAAATTTTGCGCTGGAAAGCAATATCAGCGTAATAAAAGTAGTGCTATATTTTTTTTGTTAATTGGTGTTTTTCTACTGAAGCACGCAGTTTTATTTTCTTTCGTAACAAATTGCTTCTATTTATGTCTGCATTTATCGGAATTGTTTTTCACTTTTTGTATGCCTTATAATCCCTTCATTCATTTCATTCCATGTGCGCAACAACAATTGGGGCAACTGAGTGGCCAATTATTGTGCGATCAATTTAAAGTGAACTTGTGGCAACTTGGATTCTGTTCCAAGGAGAAAAGTCAAACTACACCTCCGCGAATTTTTCACAATAAAAGACAAGGAGCTCAATATCGCCCGCAGGAACCAGAAAACGTCAAGGTGGGCGCCTGCGACCCAGTAGCTGTATACCAAACAGTGCCAATGCATTTGCAATTGCTAACGATAAACATATATTTTGCCAACTTCCATGCAAGAGCATCGGATAAATGTAAGCATTGATCTGAACCCTTTAGGGTGCAGCCTCTAGCAGGTCTAGAAATATACCTATTTATTTATTTATTTATTTAAACAGAGGTGCCGAAGTTAAGACGACCGACGGATGGTGGCGCTAGGAAAGATTACCATTGGCCAGTAGTAGCCATTCCAATCGGACTCTTAGTCACTAGCGTACGCCTATAGGGTCACTGAATGCATCAAGCAACCAGCGGAAGTAAGTGATACAGACATTCCAGGAGAATGTATGATGGAGAGACATGGAGTGTATCCTAACAAGCCCAAGATCTGCGCAGAGAGTTCATGGAGCATACGGTCAAATTGCTGCAGAACTGAGGAAGAAAAGAATGGCGACAGCTAGTGGCGCTAGGATTGAGAGTGTAAGTGGCCAGCAAAGCCATACGGATTAGGCATAAAAATTGCCAGTGGATACCTACCGTGAGAGAAGAAGTCAATAAACCAGCGAAGGTGTGATGCAAACAATTCAACAGAGTAAGTGTTGGAGAGATAAGGAGTCTCCTGGCGCAAAGATCAATTCTAGCTATAACGGCTTGCTACAGCTGAAAAGTGGTGACGAAGAACTGCTAGTGGTGCTAAGAGAGAGGCCGTATCGACGGCTGGCAATGGCATTGAAATGAAGCTTACTAATGGATAGTGGATACTAAAGTGTCGCAGAATAAGTCAACAGACAGCAAATGTATGTGACGCAGACAGTCCCAAAGGATGAAGGTTGGAGATAAAAGAGTGTGACTCTTAGCAAGCTCTGGATATGCGCAGAGATGATTGTAACCTACGAAGAATGGCTCCTGCCAGACAGAGATAATACGAAGAACTGATAATAGTACTAAGGGAGAGAGAGTATCGACTGCTGGCAATGGCATTGGGGTGAAGCCTCCTAGTAGTTAGTGGGTCCCAGAATAAGTCAACAGACAGCAAACGTATTTAACGCAGGCAGTCCAAAAGGATAAAGGTTGTAGATAAAGGAATGTGGCTCTGAGCAAGCTCCGGAGATGTTTGGAGCCTACGACCACTAGTTGTTACTGAATAGAGGTGCTGAGGTTAATAAGATCGACAGATTGTGGCGCTATGAAAATCTTTTGGTGGTCAGATGAAGCCATTGCGATCAGCAGATTCGTCTCTAGTGGATTCCTACGGTGACACAGAATACATCAGCAAGCCAGCGAAGGTAAATGATGCGGACATTTTAAAAGCTTACAGGATGGAGGAACAAGGAATGTCTCCTAGTAGGTCCGGATATGCGCAAAGAATTTTGGAGCCTACAACGAATCGCTGTGGAAAACGTGACGCAGATATGAGTAAGGAAGGATAATGGTGCCAAAAGAGAGGACCGGTGGACAGCAGCTGAATTCGCATTGAGCCTTCTATTTATTAGTGGATAGTTTCAGTGTCAGCAGAGTCAAACAACCAGCGAAGGTATAAATAAATAAATCAATAGTATATTCTCGGTAAAACGAGACACACCTGTAAAGGCGTGATCAAATATGCATACAAGCATAGCTTCTGTGGAATGTTAAATCATTTCGTTTTAATGAAAGTTATAAAAGAAAAGATGTTGTCCGTATGAGTGAGCATACTGTCAGGTAATAGTCAGACCCCGGGGACATTATGGCGCTGTGGCGCGCAAAAATCCGTCAAAACACAAGTTGGGGGTAATTTCGCCAGGTAGTGATCCGTGAGCGCAGCCGCCTAAACAAGGTTTTGTTGCAACCAATAACCATTACGAGATAGAGATGATCTGTGCTCCAACAAAGCATTCTTCATAGCAGAATTAGTTGCACAGGTTCGATGTAGAAGGCTGAGGACTGCGTCAGTGTGAAATGCATAGCTGTGACTTTATTTTGTGGCGAGTCACATCCGCCACGTTGCAGTGTTGTTAAGCGGACATTTGTGGCTTTTTATAGGGAGAACGCTTGCCAGGCGAAAACCCACCACGTCCTGGAACACTGCCGTAGCTTTCGTTGAACAGTAGTGCAAGTCGGTTATGCATCGTATAGACCGATTTTGCATTCTATTATTCGCAGTCGGTTGACAGCCAAAATTCTTCGTTGGTTGGCCGAATGGCTTAGTTCTGATACGGCAGCAGCCGTTGAAGCTGGTCAATGATGCAAGATTCGAAGAGTCGAATGATAATGATGCAAGTGAGTAAACACATTGTTAATAGAGGCCGGCTCTTCTATTATATTCATGCTCGGCTCGCAAACCATGTCCAGCTATCCTCGCTGGACTTGTCATGGGGTCGGTGAGTGAAGTTGTTTCTTGTGGCTGAATATGTCCTTAATAGGTAAAAACGCCATTCTCCGCAAATTGGATTTGGGATTCCTGCAAATGTAAGTAAGTGTAACTGTTTCCATAGCCAAGTGAAAATTCCATGGAAGACCATCGGAATATCCACGTATACGTGCGCAACGCTGTCCGTGAAATGACATCAGAATAGCTCCAGGTGACTGGCGAATAGGAATGTTTGAGGCAGTGAAGGTAATCACGCCAGAGTTGTTTGTCTTCGATTGTGAACGGGGGATCCATGTACATATATTCTTCCAGGTGAGTAAATTGTTCTCTGAGTACGAGGCAAGCTAAACCCATTTGTTTAGACCCCATGAAGGTAGCGCCTCCGGAATGGCGGAATGAGCTCCATTTGGACCAGTGTGTGGGTTTTTCATTTCCTGGAGAAAGGACCAAGCGTTTTGAGGATGGGTCGGCCAGTCCCAGTGGATAAACCTTCTTGTTTTGGCGGATGTACCTGTGGGAATCTCGGGAAAAACGGGCAACGGACAAGAGGTGGCCAAACAGAGACAGCAATGAATCAAGAAGCAATAACACAGACTGGTGGCGCTCACCGGTGCCTATGATACCTTCAAACTTATGTAATTTTGTTTAGTATACATAATTCGCAAGTGCGTTCTATACATTACGTCGCTGGTGTGACTCAGACTACAGCTACTACGTGGGAAGAAGGTTCTGCACGCGCAGGGTCAAAAGACCGATATAACAAAGCGTTTTAACAAAAGTTAAGCGAATGATGCGATGGTTTTAGAGAAACAGGTAAACCGATGATGATGGCAGAAGCCAGAATGCGAGAGGCATCTTAGGTGAAACTGAGGACAACTAGGTTGAGACCGAATGCGGGAGCAAGATAGGTAGAGCAACATTCCAAGAGGAAAAGGAATTTCAAGGAATCGGCTAGGAGCGAATGAATGCTGACGGCAATACGAGGAGTAGTTCGTAAGAGTAATTACACTAAAGCGTTCATGATTCTACAGTCCAAAAGCCTTCAGAATCTAGGAAAATGGTCACAGGGGGCCAAAACTGCCGTGCATTGGGAGTCGTTATGACACGTACGGTCTCAATAGTATACCAGTGCGAGCATAAGTTAAAGAGCATAGGAATAGGAAGAGTGGTAAGTTGAGCATACTAATGGAAGTACTAGTCAAGCAACACTTAGCAATGGTCCGAGTGCCGCCAATACTCAGGAACGAGCTCAGAGCGAATGAGATCATGCGCACGAGGATAACTTGGATAGGCGCAATGAGTGTAAGCTGTGGGAATACAAATTGGAGCGCAATAAGAGAAAAGGCCAAGGATAATAGGAAATAAAAGCAGGCGGAAAGTTACAGACGGGTCAGGTGAGAGAGGATAACGGCAGGACAGTAAAGCCGGACGTCCGAGTTAAAAAGAAATGAAACAGAAAGCGAGAGAAGAAAAGGTTAGGGTCGGGGTGAGAAGGGTTTATTGGTAAAGAGTGGAAAAGCCCACGAGGCTCTCCAAGTAGTGTAAACAGCACCAATAGGTCAGCCGAACCAATAGAGGTGATGTCTCAGAAGTCTAAATGAATATAGTGATTACGAGGCCGACTAAGCGGTATTGGATTAATCGGCGCTTTAGGACTAGGTCGTACAATGCAGATAAGAATGAGGCTATAACAATAATGTGGGGTAATAGAGTTAACTCAGCGAAGCCAATACCGTTTAAGGCTCGGTATCATGGAAGCAGTCAGAGATTAACAGACTAGTCCAGTGAGAAAGGATCACGGCAGGGCAGTAAAGCTGGTCGTCCGAGTAATAAAGGGAATGAAAAGGGAAAGCGAGATAAGAAAAGGTTAGGGTCGGTATGAGAAAGGTTTACTGATAAGGAGTGAGGGAGCCAACGAGGCTTTCCAGGTAATGTAAGCAAGACGTCGAGTCAGCCGAACCAAGGTTTGTAACGTGGAATAACTCTAAGTAAAAGTGGAAACAAGTGGCTGATCTAGCGAGACTAGATTAGTCGGCGCGTAGGAATAGCACGTAAAATTAAAGGCAGGAAAAGAGGCTGTAACAGCAGGTGAACGAGTCTAGCAGCCCCACGTAGTATGTGGTGTTAACAATTTGAGGGAGTAAATATTGGAGAGATAAGCAGTGGCTCCTAGCGCAAAGGGGTATGCTACCTACAATGACTCAATGCAGCTGAAAGGAGGTGAGTGGTGGTACGAAGAACTGATGATTGTACTAAGGGGAGAGGATATCGACGGCTAGCAATGGCATTGGGGTGGAACCCACTAGTGGCTGGTGGATAACTAGAGTGTCCTAGAATAAGTCAACAGACAACAAACGTATGTGACGCAGACGGTCCCAAAGGATGAAGTTTGGAGATAAAAAGTGTGCCTTTAGCAAGCTCTGGATATGCGCAGAGATGTTTGGAACCTACGACTACTAGTTGCTACTAAATGGAGGTGCTGAGGTTGAGATGATCGACAGATAATGGCGCTATGAGGATCTGACGGCGGCCAGATGTAGCCATTTCATTAAGCAGTTTGGTCACTAGTGGGGTCCTTCGGTGTCACGGAACACATCTGCAAGCCAGCGAAGGTAGGTGATACAGACATTCTAAAAGGTTACAGGATGGAGGAACAAGGTATGTCTCCTAGCAGGTCCGGATACGCTCGTAGATGTATGGAGCCTACAACGAATCACTGCGGAAAACGTGATGCAGATAAGAGAAGCGAAGGATAATGGTGCGAAGAGAGAAAATCAGTGAACCGCAGTTGAATTCGCATAAGCCTTCTAGTTGTTAGTGGATAGTTAAAGTGATAGAAGTCAACGAACCAGAGAAGGTGTGCGATGCGAACAGTTCAAGAGAGTAAGTATTGGAGAGATAGTGAGTGGCTCCTAGCGCAAAGTGGTGTGCTATCTACAATGACTCTGCAGCTGAAAATTGGTGACGTAAGTAATGCGAAGAACTGATAATGGTACTGAGGGATGGAGAGTATCGACGGCTAGCAATGGCATTGGGGTGAAGCCTTCTAGTTGCTAGTGGATACCTAACATGTCCCAGAATAAAACAACAAACAGCAGATGTATTTGACGCAGACAGTTCTAAGGGATGAAGGTTGGAGATAAAGGAGAGTGGCTCGTTACAATCTCCGGATATGCGCCGAGATGCTTGGAGCGAACGATCACCAGCTGCTTCTAACCAGAGACTGAATTTAAGGGGATCGACAGATAGTGCCGCTTAAACAGGTTATCAGTGGCCAGATGTAGCCATTCGAATAAGACGCTTGGTCATAAGTGTAGATCTACAGTATCACAGAATGCCGCAACATCTCAGCGAAAGTGCTACAGACATTCCGTAATAGGAGAGGAATATACGGTAAAAGGAAGCGCGGATTAAAAGAGAATATTCAATGATGTCGTGATTCATAGGGTGACAAGTAGAAGAGAGGACGGTGTCAGCTTGGCGATTTAGATATCGTTGAGCAACGTCAACTGGTACTTGAGGTCCTGCGCCCGCCGGCTTCACCCTCTAGGTAGTAGCCAGTTAAGTTGATGCGATTAGCTAGAGGCGTATGTTTCGAGCTAGCCAGATGTGGGAGGTTTGAGGGTATGCAGAGGCATTCAGTATCCTGTGGTTAATGCCTAGGTGATGGAAGACTTAAGGGGTTGTTGGAGGAAGCAGGCTGGTAGAAACATTAGGAGTCGGGAAGGGGATAGTGTGGGTAGGTAAGAAGAGGCGATTATAATTGGTCTGGTCCAGTTTCAAAAACTCGTCTTCGGGACAGTTGATATTCAGTAGTTTGGAAACTTGTGCGACAGAGAGGTATTTGTTAATAGAGAAGCGGAACTGGTTTATATTCATAGATGACCTTATTGTGAGAAGTAACCTATTCCATACGTGTGCGTATCTGTAGAGGTAGAAGTTGGAGCGAATACTACTGCGCGTTCTTGGTAGGATAATGGAGTGGGGTCTATCGCGTAGGGGGTACGAAGTGATATATGAGTCTGAGACAGGGGTTAGTGGGCTCCGATTGGAATTGCTAATAAGCGAATATAGGAAAGCGAGGTTAGTTTTCAGTAGGCGCAGCCATAACGGGTCGAAATTAAGTGTGTTGCATCGATCATGGTAGCTTAGACGGAAGTGTCCCCTCCCAGAAGTCGTTGTTGTGAAAAGGTACGCCCGAACCTTTTCGAAGGGCTATTTTCCTGCGTCGTAACATTTTCCTGAGGTTAGGTGAATACTAATAGAGCAGTACTCGTTAGTCAGAGGCCCGGGCACAAGTGTTTTGTAGAGGGCCGCAATTTAGAAGGTCGCCTATTCCGGGAGCCCACGAGGCGGGATTTCCAGAAGACGGATCAATTTGCAGGGAAACTTTTATTGGTTCAGCAAAAGATTCCCTGTTAGCTAGCTATAAATGAACGACACCGTGGACGCTCTAGCTAGGGGAAACAGATCAAGCACAGCACACAGAGCAGTCGCGCGTTGCAACCGAAGCGAGCGCCAAGCAACAATGGCGCTGCGCAAGTAAAGCATTCGAACCTCAGCAAGCAGTTCAACAAACCACACCGGTTGCCTAAGTGTACAATTAAAGAATTTTGGTTAGAATTTTACACAAGCAAACCGGGGAATCTCCAGACTGCTACACCTACATAAGCTGGCCCCTTCACCCTGACCGGCGTTAATCCCCCCCCCCTACTCACCCCCCTCCCCCCCCCCCTACTACCCCTAGCTACGCCCCCCCCACCGCCATCCCACCCCCCGTCCCTCCTCTCGCTCCGTTCACCCAGTCCCACCCTCCTGTCCCCCTGCCAACCCCCCCCGAGACACCTCCGCACGCGCATCTCCTTACCCCGGCGCCCCGACGCCCCCGCGCGACTGCCCCACCCTCGTCTACTCCCGCCCCTTCTTTCGCTCTGCCCCGCTCTGCCCCCCGAACGATCCGCTCTTACGCCACGCCCACGAGGAGCGCAGCCGTTCCCACCCCGGCCCCGCCCGCCTGCCAGCTCTCCGCCCCCCACCGCCGACCGCCAGCCCGACCTTGCGTCTGTCTGCGCGACTGTACGCCCCCCTTTTCGAATCCTCGTGAACGCCCCCCCGCCCCCCTGCCCCCCAGATTTTGCCCCGCCCCCGCCCCGTCCACCACACCCCGCACCCAACCTCGGCTCCTTCAACATGTCCTGCTCCCCGGCCCCCCCGTCTCGGCCCTATTCCCCCCCCCCCACATCAATCCCTTACATAACTTCCCCGCTCCCGCTGGCCCCCTCCGCAAACCCCGCCCTCCCCCCTTCCCCATTCCCCTCAACCCCCCCCCCCCCCCACATCGCCGTTTCCCTTCCTCCTGCCCCCTCCCCCCCCGCGCCCCGCCTCCCCCCTCCTAACGCCTATCCATGCCCACTCCCCCCCTACGCATAGCCCTCTCCCAGAAGGGACTGTGTAAGCAGTCCTTCGATCTACGTGAGGACTGTCCGTCGCGGGCCAGCCTTCTGCGAGACCAGGTTGTGAAACCCGATGCAGCTGCTGGGGGAGAACCATGCAATCGGACCCTAGCGGGCTCCCACCCGTGTCCTCCCTACGGTGTCGAAACGGTAAAAAAACTGTTTGTGGGGGGACAGTTAATAAAGTTCACGTAGGCAGTTGAGCAGGAAGATTGTTGAACTTCCAGTTGACGTGCGGAGATCCAGCGGAAAGTGAAACCGAGGGGCAACCAACCGACGGGGTGTATATGGAAAGCAAAACGAAAAAGCAGCATAAATGCATGGCAATACACAAAAGAGTGTAAAGCGAAAAACGTGCAAAGCTGTTTTTGGGTTTTCAAAAGTTTTGCTCTTTTTTGGTAGTTTCAAAACGTTTTGGTCTTTTTTTGTGGATTTTCAAAAACGTTTAGTAAGAGCAGAAAATTTCTAAGGCACGTTCTACGTAAAATAGTAAGTGCGAACGAAGTCCGAAAAACGAACCTTAGGTTTGAGCTTCCTACCGCGTCGATTGAGAGTAGGGGTGCTGTCGGTTGGGGTTGTCGGATCTGCTGGACCGGACTGACTCGTCTGAGGTTGCGGTGCCAGCTGTGATGGCACAGGCTGTGAAGGTGCTTGTTGCACCGGCGAGTCAGACTTGTCGAAGAATGCTGGCTTGAGTCGATCAATGGTGATCGTCTCAGTGGTGTTGCGTCGTGGCTTGCTTATGTCGGGATCAGCTTGTTGGGCAGCAGCCATGGCGGCTAGATCAATGTTTGTGCCAGGCGATAAGCTGATCTGCTGAATGCGTGAAAGCGCATCCGCGACGGGATTGAGAGCACCTGAGACATGACGTACGTCTGTCGTAAACTGATAAACGTAGTCTAGGTGTTTAGTTTCCCGCGGCGAGTACTTGTCTGTTGCGCCATTGATTGCGTAGATCAATGGCTTGTGGTCGGTGAAGACGGTGAAATGTCGACCTTCGAGGTAGTGACGGAAATGTCGGATACCTAGGTAGATAGCTAACAGTTCCCTACCGAAGGTGCTGTAACGCGATTCGGCAGGTTGTAAACGTTTCGAAAAGAAATCTAGAGGTATCCATCGATGGTCGATGAGTTGTTGAAGAACTGCACCGACGGCAGTGTCTGATGCGTCAGTCGTCAGAGAGAGTGATGCAGACGTGTCTGGATGGGCGAGAAGCGCTATGTTGGAGATAGCGTCTTTAAGCTTCTCGAAAGACAATTTAGCGTCGTCTGTAAAGTGAAAAGACCGTTGTTTACCGCGGAGCAAGTCAGTCATTGGTTGGACAATGCTCGCGCAGTTAGGAATAAAGCGTCGATAATAGTTAACCAGGCCAAGGAATCGGCGTAACTGCTTGAAGGAACTGGGAGCAGGATAGTCCTTCAGTGCCTGGATTTTGTCTGGCAGGGCTTCGATACCAGAGGTAGATATGCGGTGGCCAAGAAAATCGATGGAGCTTTGGCCAAGCTCGCATTTATCGGGGGTGACAGTAACCCCAGGTTGCGTCAAGCGTTGGAAGAGTGCGTCTAGGTGACGAAGATGCTCGTCATTAGAAGAGCTGGCGATGAGTATGTCATCTAAATAAGGGTAAACGCCTTCGAGTCTTCGCGTTACCTCATGAATGAAACGCTGAAAAGTTTGGGCAGCGTTGCTGGGGCCGAAAGGCATTCTGAGGTACTCGAATAGACCAAATGGCGTGTTGACCGCTGTTTTAGCAATGTCGTCTGGCGCCACAGGTATCTGATGATTGGCGCGAACTAGGTCGACGTTGCTGAAGATAGACTTGCCAGCTAGAGCTGAGGTCAAGTCGTGCATGTGCGGAATAGGGTATCTATCCGGGACGGTAACTTTGTTAAGTGCCCTGTAGTCACCACAAGGGCGCCAGTCACCCGATTTCTTAGGCACCATGTGTAATGGTGATGCCCATGGACTTTTGGACGGGCGGATGATTACCAGTTCGAGCATTTGCTCGAATTCCGCCTTAGCAGCTTTGAGCTTGTCCGGGGCTAGTCAGCGAGGGCGGGCCGAAACAGGTGGGCCCTTAGTGCAGATGTGATGCGTGACGTTTGACGTCACAGGAGGCAAGTCGTTCAGGAGGCGAGCGAGCTTAGGGTGCTTGCTGAAAAGTTCTAGAAAAGGTTGTGAAGCTTGAGGTAGGACACGAACGGGAGTGATAGCAGCCACGTTGGCGCTAGTCCCGATGACACTGAGCTGTGTCCTAGAGTCAATAAGCTTCTTCCTTTTAGCGTCGACGATGAGGTCGAAGCGTTGAAGAAAGTCTATGCCTATGATGGCGAAAGGCACAGCAGCGATTATGAAAGGCCAGCGAAAGGTTCGCCGGAGGCCTAAATTGAGCGTTAGCAGCTTTTCGCCGAAAGTTGCGATTGGTGTGCCATTGGCGGCACGCAGCTTGGTCGGCGATGGTGAGACGACCTCATCTGAGCTACGGGGTATGACGCTAACTTCGGCACCAGTGTCGACTAGAAACTCGGTGCCGGAAGTTAAATCCCTAACGCGGATGAGGCGACTTTGGTGTTGGCCAGTCGCGTTCGTCGCCGTTACGGATGGGCCGAGAGATTTTCCCTGCTTCTCGGCGAAGTTGCAAGGCTTGATACATTTACGAGCTGCCGTACCAAAACGTTGGTGGTACCAACAGCTAGCTTGTCTGTTGTTAGACTTAGAACGTTTGCAGGGCGATTTTGATCGGCTAGGACGACGACGGTTCATAGTAAGCTGTTGCACCTGGCGACTAAGTGTCGCGACTTGTGCTTGCAGGGCTTCTATGGTTGACTGTAAGCCAGTGATAGAAGTTCCCTGGGACGCGACGACATTGATCTTGCTGGCGTCGGGTTGTGGCTGTGATCGTTCGATAACTCGATCGGCTAAGTCTGCTAGTTGAGTGAGCGGAACGGAGCTCACTGTAGCAAGAATCGCTTGTGTGTTTTCCGGTAGCCGCTGTAGCCATAGTTCGCGAAGTAGAGTCTCGTCCATGGTTGATGAACCAAGGAGTTGCTGCATCTCCCGTAGCAGGGTTGAGGGCAGTTTGTCGCCCAGTTGCAGATCCCTGAAAAGCTGCTGCAGGCGAACTTTCTCAGAGGGCCTAACACGCTTAATCGTGGCTTCCTTGAGAACCTCATAGCGGTTTTCGGTCTGAGAACTGATGACGTCACGAACCTGCATTGATATCTCCTTGGGGAGATAGGACAGGAGCTTGCAGTACTTCGCATAGTCGGAAGTGATTCTGTGGTTATAAAACTCGGCCTCAAGCTGAGCGAACCACAAAACAGGATCCATGTCCCAAAAAGGTGGAACTGAGAGAGATACAACGCTAAGCAGAGACTCTACCTTATGGTCTACAGATTCCATGGCTTGAAAAAATTAGGCAAAAGTAGGCTACCGTATGCAAAAATAAAACCGGAAAATAAGAAAAATAAATGGAACGAGCCCACCGGAGAAAAGTTCGAAATATCCGGCGTTGAGGTTGTTCAGGATCCGGGGTCACCAATTTAGAGGGTTGCCTATTCCGGGAGCCCAGAGTGCGATTCCAGAAGACAGATCGAGTTGCAGGGAAACTTTTATTGGTACAGTAAAAAATTCCCTGTTAGCTAGCTATAAACGAACGACACCGTGCACGCTCTAGCTAGGGAAACGGAGCAAACACAGCACACAGAGCAGTCGCGCGTTGCAACCGAAGCGAGCGCCAAGCAAAAATGGCGATGAGCAAGTAAAGCATTCGAACTCAGCAATCAGTTCCACAAACCACACCGGTTGCCTAAGTGTACAATTATAGAATTTTGGTTAGAATTTTACACAAGCAAACCGGGGAATCTCCAGAGCAGTGCTACACGCAGTTTCTAGATTCCTGTATTGTCATGGTTTTGAGGATGCATCCGATAGAGAGAGCTTGCGTTTAGCTGCGGAATAAACTATCTTGTTCCGCCGAAGTTCAGGCGAATAGGAGTATGTGTCACGCCTAAGTCACGCACTGTTAGGCAGTTCCCTAATAGCGTGCCATGTAGCATTAAGGTATTGGGTGCATGGTGCATCTGTATGTAAGGTCATGCATTTTTGCTGGTGTGAATGCAAGCTTCCATGTGTCCGCACCATGCAGTTAGCGCTCTTAAGTCGTATTTGTATATGGGAGATGGCGGTGTGGAAGTTTGACGGATGAACTGGAAAGACAATTTTCGATGTCGTCGGCAAATAGTTTAGGCTATGTCCCATGTTTGAAAATCTGGAACACGTCGATGTGATATTAAAGCACCCTGCAGGGAAAACGTAGAGAGGGCTTCCATTCTTCTAAAGGTGCTGCCTTGAAGTACGCCACTTTTTGACTGGTTTTGGAAGTG
>OX104070.1:83666478-83681782 GCA_944474145.2 Dicrocoelium dendriticum
GTTGAAGCTGACAATGAGATTACCTACGAGGACGTGTCCGAAATGCCGCATGGTCAAGTAAACAGCCAGCAGTTCTCGGTTGAATGTGCAGTATTTAAATTTTGCTGGTTGCAAGCTTCCCGAATAAAAATAAAGGGGCCACCAACAATCATTTGTCATCTGTTGTAAGACCGCGCCAGTAGTGGTGTTTAATGCATCTACGGCAATGCTAAGCGGCGCTTCTGCTTAAAAAGGACGAAGCATAACAAAGGCGGCTAAAGCATCTTTACTGGCTTCGAAAGCTTCAGTAGCGGCGGGGTTACTTCTAAAGCCCCGTTCTGGCGACCACGGAGTAGGTCAGTCGGTGGGCTGAGTAAATCAGTGCAATGAGGAAGAAAGCGTCGATAGTACTTTATCATGTCGTTAAAACGGCGAATGGCAGCTACCGTGTTCAGAAGTGGAACGTCACGGATAGCTTGGACCTTGTCGTCTAAAGGCCGTATGCCATGCTGATCAATGCGATGACCAAGAAACGCCATAGCAGGCTGCTGAAACCTACACTTGTCTTGATTGACAGTGATACTATTAGCAGAGAGTCTTTTAAGCAGGAGTTTGAGGTGCTCTTGATGAGCTTTCTCGGATGAGCTGGCTAATAATATATCGTCGATGGAAGAATAGGCAAATTCTACTCCACGGGTGACTAAATATATAAAACGTTGGAACTTTTGCGCTGCTTTGCGCAAACCAAGTGGCACGCAAAGAAATTGGAACAAACCAAAAGTGTACTGACAGCGGCTTTAGCTATGTCTTCGTCGGCGACCTGGATCTGGTGGAAGCGCATACCAGATCAATTTTCGAGAACAAACAGGCACTTAGTAGGTTAGCCGTTATGTCCTGAATGTGCGATATGGGATACCGGACAGGAACGGTTAAGTAGTTTAGACAGCGGTACCCGACACATGGACGTCAATCTCCTGACCTTTTAGGCACCATGTAAATCCGCGACGCCCACTGGCTCGTCGCAGGTCATACTATACCAATTTGAGCATATGCTGCAATTCGGCTTTAGCGATAGGAAGTTTACTCGGCGTAAGTCGTCTGACCTTAGCGAAAACAGGAGGTCCTTACATAAGGATATGAGGTTTTGAGGCTTAAGTCACGTCAGGGTCACCAGTTATGGCGCGTTGAGCTAACGTACTACCCGATGCTTAGAGTTAATGGACAGCCAAAGGCGTGCGGCATAACACACTGAAATACGCTAGAAAAAGGATTATTAGTAGGCTGCCAAACCTTATGACTAAAAATAAGTCACCGGAAGAGGACTAGCTAGGGAGCGTGTGGAAGGGTGTCGAGTGCGATCGGAGAACCGAGGTTTGTTGCGAAGTCGGCGGACAAAGTCCGGCTGTTGTCGGTGTGTCACGTGCAAACACGTGCAACATACCAGCATGCAAACCACTTACTTCCCTAACACATGAGCATACTATGATTTCATGATATGTAGGATTGACTTATACATCAAGCGAGGGAATCTCCAGGTCACTACCATTTTTCTCCTGTTCAGAGCTCAAAGTGGTTTTAGGGCTCGATCCCGCCACTTCGTACAATCAATACAATTTAAATCACTTCCCATTCGACGGTCCTCTGCAAGCTTTGGTGTGTCCACAGAAAAGAGCAAAACACAATGAGCACTTTTGCCCATAGGTCGCTCCACGCGTAGTTCAATCAAGCGACCACACCTGGCGTTCACCATATATAGGGTTGAAGGCGTACTCCCAGTAGAACTCCTGGTCGGAACATTGACGTATTGCTTGAATGTTTGTTGGTGCATCCAATCGACAAGTTCCTTCTCCAGAATACTCGCCTTGTATTTAGCAAGCTGCCAAGTACCATGGGAAGGTTTAATTCACCGACGATCTGAAAATTTGTTGCGGCCATTGCCGCCTGTCTTAGTAAAGTACCAAGCTACTTTTCCACTTCTCATATGGAGGATGAGCTACGACCAAACACATACTATTATTTCCAAGCTACCCCATGCTCTTAGGTAGCAAGCTATGATCTGCACGTTAGCAGAACTCATGTTAAGTGGATTCACTAACTTTCTGTTTGCACTTTATAAGCAAAAAGACATCTCCCCCAGTCTGTTACTTGGGTCGGTCAGCTCTGTAGCACGTGGTCTATAATCCGAACATTAATAAAATCCTTTGAAGAAAGCCAGTACGCCGACACATCAGCCACATCAACATGCTCACAGCGCCTCACGAACTCTCCCCATTTGTTACGCACACTGCAGTTATTTGCGTATGGTTGGCATGCGCTTTGCAATGTTAAAATATCTCCATCTTGAAATTTCTACCCTAAAATTTGGCTTGAAAGCGTTTACTAAATTGACTGGGTGAGAATTCTTTACTCTGCTCTATCAGCTATTGATCCCAGGTATCTTGGATCTTCGTTAACCGCGTGCATTCTTTCCAGTATTGCCACGCTTTTGTTACTCTTGGTCGTGCTAATTCACTGTGTTTATTGTGGTAATTATTATTGTTATATATTCCAGTGTATTAACTCGTTATGACTGTCGGTACATCTCACGCCGTCGTACATACCTCAATTTCCTCATTTTATCCTACCACATCTTCTATTTTTAAATATATTTTATACGTGGCTTTTACCTAATATTCGCAAGGACATCTGTGGCTGGATATAAATGTTGTAAGCACAATTTTGGCGTTTAAAAGGCGATTCAATGCGAGAGCTGCTTGATATGGTACCACCTAGTGTTCTGTGTCCGTTTTCGCAGCAACGGTTTCGACACTTACTTATGTAGGAGGTAAGCTCTATCACAGGCATTTCCCATCTCAGTCGGCCATAGCACTATGCTCTTAATACCCTCGTGTCGTCTTCCTGGCTTGAACCCCAGAAGCCTTTTACTCAGCGCTTGAATCCTATCTATCCGCTGACTTACCACCAGTTGACCTTTGAATCTATTTTATCGCGAGCCATTTATACCTCCACTTACTTTTTCTGCGCTCCCTATCGAAGTAGGTTGGTTACCCGCTGGTCTTTAAATGCTGCTTTCTGCCTTCCAGCGCAAATAGTTGCAACATAGCAAACTGATACTGGGTTTTTTGCTCAATGGCGCAACGCTCTGTATCCCATGTAGATGCTAGCAACCAACCTATATGGCTATTGCTTTTGTAGAACATTCAAGACACTTTCAGCACAATCACTGATGCACATCGTACATCATCTTTTTCCACTAAATGTTATACCATAGGACTTAAAAGATGTTTGTTCCCACGCCTGTCCTTTTCGGCGTTGTTTGTCTCTCACCTTCCCTTTTCTCGGAGGTCCGGAAATTCTTATGGATCTGGGATCGAACCGAGAAAGTGTTTTTGCCCAGGACAGAACATGGTAACCCACAAGGACCTACAAAAAACATGGCTGTACAACAAATTGATAAAACTGCATTCACTGCCCCGACCGTTGTCCAGTAATGGTAGCTGGACACGCGGCGTTTACACTCCTGAAAGTTATACATAAATCTGTAAAATCCAAGCGCAAGAAACTGATATCTTGCTCACCTGGACACTCACAAAGACGACTCTTCGTGAAGCTCCCAATCCCTATTGGCCTTAGCTATTATGGCGACCCTGACCAAAGATAACTGATCAACTAACAGAGGAAATTGAACGTCAATTGACTGCGGATAACCGAGAGTGAAATCAGTCGGCAATCTGGTGTGCCAGTTTTACATTAGTGTACAAACGAATTTCTGACAGTGTTCCATTACGGGGTGAGTTTTCCCTTGGCAAGCGTTTTCCCTATAAAAAGTCACAAATGTTCGTTTAACAACAGTGCGACGCGGCGAATGTGACCCGCCACGGAATTAATTCACTGCCCAGAACTACATACCAGCAAGTCGAGTAGAATCATAATTTAATATTTTCCTGACACGTTCAAAAATACGAGGTTCCCTGCCTACATGTTTTGTTTTCACTAAACATGTACTGCCCAGATTGTTTACACTACGCACGCTAGAACCCAACGTGTCGTCACGCATTGAAGACGTTATTCCTCATGATTAATTTTACAATTTCCAAACCCTGTACAACTCTCGGCTTACTGTCGAGTACATACATAGCAACGTGTTTGTTGCGAAACATAATTGCATGTAAATGTTGATCATGCCTGGTTTGGTGTGTCCCAACAAATTCGAGATTAAACTATTTATTTATTTATTTACTAAGCACTAACAGTGGCCGCAACCACTTTAATTGGGGAACTGACATATAGATCAATAGAATATTGGTCTAATTTGGATTAATTTTATTAAATAAATAAACACATAAATAGTTTAATCTCGAATTTGTCTAGACACACCAAACCAGGCATGATCAACATTTACATGCAAATATGTTTCGCAACAAACACGTTGCTATGTATATACTCGACAGTATGCCGAAAGTTGTACAGGCTTTAGAAATTGTAAAATTAAGCATGAAGAATAACGTCTTCAATGCATGACGACACGTTGGGTTCTAGCGTGCGTAGTGTAAACCGTCTGGGCATTATATGTGTAGTGAAAACGATACATGTAGGCAGGGAACATCATATACTTGAACGTGTCAGGAAAATATTAAATTATGCTTCTACTCGACTTGCTGGTATGTAGTTCTGGGCAGTGACTTTATTCAGTAGCGAGTCTCATCCGCTACGTTGCACTGTTGTTAACCGGACATTTGTGACTGTTTATAGGGACCCCGCTTGCTAAGCGAAAACTCACCCCGTCCTGGAACACTGTCAGAAATTCGTTTGTACACTAATGTAAAACTGGCACACCAGATTGCCGACTGATTTCACTCTCGGTTATCCGCAGTCAATTGACGTTCAATTTCCTCTGTTAGTTGATCAGTTATCTTTGGTCATGGTCGCCATAATGGCTAAGTCCAATAGGGATTGGGAGCTTCACGAAGAGTCGTCTTTGTGAGTGTCCAGGTGAGCAAGATATCAGTTTCTTGCGCTTGGATTTTACAGATTTATGTATAACTTTCAGGAGTGTGAACGCCGCGTGTCCAGCTATCATTACTGGACAACGGTCGGGGCAGTGAATGCAGTTTTATCAATTTGTTGTACAGCCATGTTTTTTGTAGGTCCTTGTGGGTTACCATGTCCTATCCAGAGCAAAACGGTTTCTCGGTCCAATCCCAGATCTCCAAGAAGTTCCGGACATCGGTGTAAAGGGAAAGTGAGACATTCCTTCTCGCTTGATACACGATCGGTCTTGTGCTGCAGTTACTCATGTCTCTGCTGTGTATGAGTCTGCTAGTAGGAAATGTGTGCTTTGATAGACATTGCGGAAACGTTGCTTCGTGACCAGAGCTTGCTAATTGTGACCTTGCGTTCAAAAGTCGATGAGTTGCAGTCTTTATTAGAATGCTACCTGCGAAGTGCAGAACCCGCTTTGGGTAGACCAAGTAACGTCCTTAGCTACAGTAGGGAGTAGCCAGGCATGCTAGAAGCTAAACCTCGACGGGACCTAGGTAGAAGGCGAGTGCACGACATTCTGCGCATAGCCGGAATACCTTTATACGTCGGTACCAAAAAAGAGTGCATCATGCTGGCAGCTGGAGAGAAACAGCTATGCTTCGCCAACTAGGTTATGCAAGGCCTAGCTTGTTTGAGTTTAAGAACACTGTGCACCGGAACCTTCTACTTAACAGGGCTGGGTTAGTTGCAAGTTAGACTAATGGTCAGTATCAAATAACACCGGATGCACTAAGTTCGAAGGCTAAAGCCCCTCGGATAAGCCGGTTAGAGGCTCCTGAAACCAGCTTGGCTAACGAACCTGCCGTCTCACATGCTGGAATTCACGCTGGTGGGCCACACGTTACGCAGACACTTAAGCAAACCACCAGTAATTCCTCTCCTTTGGCAAAGGCAGTCAACTGATCTGGACAACACCCCTCACAAGACGCCAGTGAAATAACCCGTGGTTTGCATTTGGTGCTGGAGAAACTTGCTGTCGCTGGAAATGCGAATAACACTTCTATGGCGGCAGGGGGTAATGAACATGTGGCAATGAAACTTCAGGCGGTGCGTTCAGAAGCAATTAATGCCTCTTGCTCGATGGTAGTGGCACAAAATTTCATGGTTGGAATGCAAATTTCACCAAATGGTGGAGAAGTGAAAAAGTTGCCGTACCCAAAATGGACCGTACAGAAAACTCGAGTGCGGTGCTGTTAGTCCGACTCAGATAAATGGGAAAAAGCCCATCTGGAGTTTACTTAGCAAGCTCCGGCAGACGAAACCGAGAAAGGGCTTATACCGTCATGCGTTACAGCTGCCCAGCGTTGATTTATCGACTCAGGCAGCCGACGGAAATGAACTGGTAAAACGACGGGTTATCCTCTCGGACTCTACGTCCGAGGGAAAACAACCGCGTCCGGAGAGACTAAGCGTGTGGTAAACTAATTGCTGTAGTGTGTGCAACAAATAAGTATGAAGTCTATGTCCACGGAATGCGAGTTGTAAAGATGATAATCAGATCACTAATGTGGTATGTTGATGAGGAACTAGTCCGATGAGGTCGCGTACACAGTGTGGGTCAGGTGAGTGAAGGATGAGGAAAAAGCTGCAAAAATATTTAAGAATAGTGGTATGTCACTAATCAAATATGTAGGCGTGTTCGTGCGAGAGCAGATATATGCACAGAATTTGTAAACGTGATATCGGTCAACTTACCAATGTGTGTTAGGGGCGGTGACTTTATTGGGTGGCGATTCACATCCAGGGAGAGTTAGCGACGCGTTGTTTCACGGGTTTCACGGGTTTGCGCAGAACGAGTTAGCGTAGCTTTTCGGTGGTTCTGCCTCGGGATCTTACGGCAAGGTCCTGATCAGGTTGATGTGGCAGCTGTGTCGGAGTCCTGCCTTTCTCCAGATGACCTGCTTGGTGATCTGCTTATAGACTTCGCTTGCTACAGGGCTGACAGTTCTGAGTATCAGACTATTGGAGGAGTCCTATTGCTTATAAAAGGCCAATATAAACACTAGGAGGCTCCGTTTACCATGAGTTCTGCTGAGGTTCAGGTGGTATCCTGCTACGTAAGGAAGTGGGGTAGGATAGGAATTATAGTATGTGTTTATCGCAGCCTATCCTCCACGCGAGAAGAGGACAGGGATCTTGGTATCTTACTAAGACAGGCGGCAATGACCACACCAAATTTTCTGATGGTAGGTGACCTAAACCTTCCCCATGCTAATTGGCAGCTTGCTAAATACAGGGCGGGTATTCTGCAGAAGAAACTATTAGCTTGGATGTGTGCAGCTGCTTCAGGGCAATAGGTCAATGTTCCGACCAGGAGTCGTACTGGGATTACGCCTTCAACCCTAGGTTTCATGATCGCCGGGTGTGGTCACTTGATTGAACTACACTTGGAGCGACCCATAGGTAATAGTGATCTTTGTGTTCTGATCATTTCTCTGGACACACCGAGGCTTCCACCGGACCGTCGAATGGGAATGGATTTAAATCGTATTTCTTTAACTTAGCTGTAGGATGGAGCCCTACAAATCCCTTTGATCTGTGAACAGTAACAGGCTACTAGGAACAAAGTTTTCTTCTACTCACAAGTGGACTAGCACAGTCAGAGATCGAAGTTTATCCTTTACACGGCAGGAGACTTCTTGGGAAAGTTCCATAGTGGAGGCGAAAAACTGATAAAACTACAACGAGGCGTAATGCTGAGTGGAGGAAATATCAAGAAACTCGGGGCTGGTGACCTTGGCTGAAATACAAAACGTGTCGAAAAATGACCATTTACTTGCAGCGGAATGCGGAGTATTCCTATGAGCTTAGCTTGGCCAAATTTGCGAAAACAAATCCTGTGTTATTACCGTTATGTCCAAGCAAATGCTGCTCTAAGAGAGGTGCTCGGCTGTCTAAACTTGAAGAACGGTACCCAGGCTGTAAACGACGTCGATAACACAGAATCGCTGCCGCTTGTCTACTCAAACCAGCATCGGAAGGATAGTAGGTCAGGCTTGCCATCACAGCCGCACAGCTTGACTAGCTGTGCAATGCGGGAAATTATTCTCAATGTGTCAGAGTCCTTTACCGTGCTAACCAGTTTGAACCCTTATAAATCAGTTGGTCCTGGCAGTGCATATCCCGTCATAGTTAAGCCCCGGCTGATATCCTTCAGTATCCTGTCTCGGAATTATTCAACCAGTCTCTTCAATAAGGCAAGCTGCCACGTGATTGGACGCAGGCGACCAATGGTGCTATGTACAGGGGTTCTAAGTCGGTGCCCCTTATCTATAGACCTGTTCGTTTGTCCAGCATCACGTTAAAGTGCTTGGAATAGCACATAAAAAATATGAGCTGCGAGCACTTGACTGAGAGCAATCTAATTGGAGCGAAACAGTATGAGTTTCTGAGAATGAAGTCTTCGATTACCCGTTTGCTGTGCATTTCAGACGAGAATACCCTATGTCTTGATAGTGGGATGTAGGTAGAAGTGTGCCAGTTGGGCTTCAGTAAAGCCTTTGACTTAGTGGATCATCGTATTTTAATCGGGAAGCTGACCTGTTTGGATTGCATCCTCAACTATTACTGTGGCTCTGCATTCTTAAGTGGATGGACTTTCAGTGTCAGGGCTAGGAAAGCGAGTTCTGGTGTGGGCCATGCCTACAGCGGTGTTTTCCGTGGTTCGTTACTTGGTCTATTGATGTTTCTTATGTTTATAAATGACCTGCCTCCTCTTCTTAAGGATCGCTACCGTATCTTTGCGGATGACTTAAAGCTAGTTAGTAGGGGAAACTGAACGATATTAGCTAAGGTCATAATCAATGTGGCGAATTGGTCGAGCCAATGGGAGCTACCTCTGAATGCCACTAAATGGCAACTATTGACCAATAGTGGCAGCGGAATTGCGGTTCAGTCTCCTGCAGGATCGCCATCATTGCAGTGTTAGGATAAAGCCCTCGATCCAGGTGTCATCATAATGAACAACTTTAAGCCTTCGGCACAGTGTCGACACGGTGTCGTCTTAGGAAGGTGCGGATCAGCACTAATTCAGAAGTATTCTTGCCGTTATATAAAGCAGGGGTTAGGCCACATCTGGAGTATTGTGTTCATTCCTGGGCACCGTTACTCCAGGGTGATGTCCTGTGTATAGAAAAGGTTCAAAAACTTGCGATCGGGATGATCGAATTTCAACGACGAAGTCGTACGACGATCGTCTAAGTAGCTTGGGGTTACTTTCTTTGAAATGACGTAGGTGAAGAGGGGATTTGATGGAGACGTTTACGGTCCTTAAGGGACTTTGTGTTATTAGTCCCCACCGTCTGTTTGAGTTAGCTATATTGGACCACTTGCGCGGGTATCGTCTGAAGCTCAACCATCATAGAGATCATTTGGACATCTGGGCAAACATTTTTATGAATCGGGTAGTTAAGTTCTGGAATAAACTTCCTTCCGATTTAGTGGAATTTGAGTCTGTAGAGGCCTTCAAATGGGGTTCAGATAAGCGTTTGTCCGTCCTTTTCCAAGAGATTTTGTAAATGTACTGGATTATGTAGGGTATTTTGCTGATGAAAGATGAAAGTGCGTATATCGCTCTTGTTCTTGCTTCATTCCTTTGCAGAAGCATGAAGACTCAATCCAAGGTCGAAGTATTGGGGGCCGCTTTACCTGACCTCAAGCGTCTGAGACTGTAGAAGCCTTCAAAAGGAGCTTAGATGATCGTTGATCTATCCATGTGCTAGAGATATTGTAGTTGTACTGGAATATGTAGTGTATTTTGATGCTGACACATGAAAGTGCAAAGTTTGCTCTTCTTCTTTCATTCCTTCACAGAATCTAGAAGAGACAATCCAACGTCGAAGTGTCGGGGACCGCTTCACTTATCGGCACAAGCACTGGACGCTGATTAGGCAGAGGCCTCTCTCTTCCCTTTAACCTGACCTGACCTGACCTGACTGCGGATAGTGACGCACTGCGCGTCCTGTTTTCCCGAATGCGGGTGCCAAGTAATGGCAACCATTGGACTGCAAAAATGTGGGCAATAAAAAGATAAGTGGCATCAATTTTACAACATAAAATAGGACTATGTCAAGTACTTCCCAAAACACGGCTGATATCGCTGCAAATGCGGTACGTTGCTACTTTATAAATAAATAAATAAATAAATCTTTTATTCTCAACAAGATGAGGCACGCCTTTACAGGCATGATCATTTTGACATAACGATGCATGATCAAGAATGTGCAAAAATCCGATATGTTTGCCATAGCAGCTTGTGTTTGTGTAGGGATATGTATGTATGTCATTGTGCGTGTATGTGTAGTAGCTGTGTATTTTGTGCTTGTAGTTGTGCCGCTCCAATCTTCAATGTTTGATATGGTCATCAATATGCGAGTAGGAGATTGGTGTCCGTGGGTTGGATAGAATTATCCGAATATCCACGGGGCATTGACTTTATTTTGTGGCGAATCACGACCGCCACGTCACAGTGTTGTTAAGCAGACATTTGTGGTTTGTTGTAGGGAGAACGCATGCCAGGCAAAACCCACCACATCCTGGAGCACTGCCGCCGAACTATTTGCTGAAACGGGTTAAACCCGAACCACCCAGCTGACACCACGAGGAGGTTGTTCGGCTAGCCAGCCACGGAGACTGACTTCAGCAGCATCCTTCTTGGATATTCGTTTCATAGCTTTGATGAATTCTATTCGCTCTGTACTTCATTTATGCATCGCGACAACGTCTATTTTGTTTGCTGTAGTAGCAAATAAGCAAGTATCATAGCTTGAGGTATGATCGCGTCGTTTTAAATGCGCACGCTGTGTGCGCCGCAAATCAAGGAGCAAAGGAATACGGCGAGTTTAATATGTGATTTATAATGTTGTTGACCGTTTAATTTAGTTCTCGAGACATCAATTGCAGCGCTGGTGTCAAGATTGCACGGAATGACCGTAAGCTAAAGGTGCCAACGTTCCAGTTCTCCCATAACCACCCATGCAACCGCTTTCTTTTCGCAAGGCACCTTCTAAACTGGTGACTTATTTCGATACAACACCCCTAGGTGCAACATAAAGCAATATATCGGGAATGCATTCGGGAAACTTGTTACCAGCGACGACGTCCGTAACGTACGCCGCAGGGTGCGCTCTTCCGTGTCATGTAGGTGAAATGTTACGTTATTATTGCTAGTCACTTTGCAGCAGGCCCTTCAGAGCATGGAACAAAATGGTTTCGTGCAAACCATTTCTGAAAGCGCTTACTTACGCACCTTTGCGTTGCTCGTAATCAGCAAGTTTAAATGTTTCGGCGATTTCAACACCTTGTGTGCGTGGATGCAAAGCATGGTACAAACAGCTTTGGATACGTATGCTATTCGTCGTTAATTTTCGCTACATTTTCAAGTTGTACCAGTTCTTGGTAACAGACGGCATGGGTTACGGACGACCCGTTCTTTATTGGTTTGTGTATAAGGAAAAGTTCAAATCGTTAGTGAAATCATTTGGTTTATTTCGTGATGCCATGGGCCATGATTTCTCCGTACGAACTTTCGTTATGGATCAAATAGATGCTCAAATGCGTGCAGCACAAGCAGTATTCCAGTGTGACATTCTGCTGTGCTATGTTCATTTCCGCGAGGCCGTTCAAAAACCCGTGAGTTAAGGGGATTGTTTTAGTCTGTTCTGTAGACTAATAGCTTCCACACACGTTATTTATTTCACCGGATGGCTCCAACTGATACGTAGACCGGGTATGCTACTTTTCCGACATTCACACTGTTCTAGGTTCCATCAGGACCTTAGCCTAATTCAGAAGACGGATGCTCAGCTTGTACGGTATCTAACATCCCACTGGATGTTCATCAATCGGTCGTGGACGAACTACTCTCAAGCGGGATTGGTGCATTTTGGGAACATCACCAACAGCCGTGCCGAGAATGCCAACCTTGGATTGAAGAAATAACTTATGCTTACGACCACCTTGCTGTGGCTGTGAGCAAAATGTGGAAGCTGTCTGAGGTTCTACTGAAAGTATTTCAGATGCAGTGTATATGCTTCTGTGACAGACACCAGGTGTTTGAAGAAGAAGGCAACGCCTACGTGTAGACGCTGATAATCCGTCTAACAACGCACGCTGGCACTCTGGCTATGCGTCATCTGGCAACACCGAAGTTCAATGCCGTGTACTCAGACATTGGAGCGGGACTGGTATGCCATATTTTATGTTTCTACTTCCACAGTTTGTTGTTCAAGATAAACACCATCCATATGACATCGACTACGCAAATGGCACATGCGCTTGCACATTTTACGGGAAAATGTGGATACCGTGAGTCCATTTATTGATACTATATAAGGAAAATCAACGTCCGTTTGGCAAA
Organism: Dicrocoelium dendriticum; assembly: GCA_944474145.2. NCBI lineage: Eukaryota > Metazoa > Platyhelminthes > Trematoda > Plagiorchiida > Dicrocoeliidae > Dicrocoelium > Dicrocoelium dendriticum. The sequence goes on from OX104070.1 coordinate 83,678,858, forward strand.
ACAAAGAATTTTTTCATTCCCTTTTAAGAAAACATACCTATCCGTAGTCGATGGTTAGCGCATTACAACATGCCGGAGATTCCATGTTGCTTCGGCTCTAAAGGTAGCGACCTCAAAGCAGCCCAATTCCAACGTAGCAAAACTGCTTGCTCGGCTTAAGTGCCTGGAAGAAGTGAACCCAAGTGCTGTATCGGGGTTCATCGATAACCCCATTAAAAAGACAGATGAGCTTATAGACGTAGCGCCAGGTGCGTCCGCCGTAAGGGATAAGCCACGCTGCAACCATGGCGTCAGCAACCGCGGTGGCACGAAGCCGGTACGTTGACTACATTTTGCTTCGCTTGCGGTGAACCTGTTGCAGGTACGGGCGTTCATTGCGTGCCCAGCCGGCTACTGTACTACCCTAAGTGCTTGGTGGAGAACATAAGCGACGGTTGCAAAGTTTGCTTAGTGACCTAGCAGCAGTTACACTTACCAAGAAGCCGTCACATAGAAGTAATATACCTGAGTTGGAATCAACTAATTTAGTTTCAGCTTCGCGCCGTACACCGTCTCCGTATATAACGATATCATCCACTCCACCTACTTCCCCGGCGTACGAAGGCAAGCGCTTTTAATTAGCTTTTCACCTCCGCTCAGACACTTCGTATGTTTGTGACGCGGTACCCTGTTGCAGCTATGCATATGTGTCACAGAATACGGACAACGCACTCGCTATGCCTATGCACTTACAAAATGATACGAACACCTCGGCGGAGCTGCAGCCTATCTGCAAACCTGCGTTTGAGTATGCTATAATATATTGTTACCTGCATCCTCCTCAGTATAGAACTGGATTCTACTGCAAATGAACCGTTTGCTTGAAAGATAGCCGTTTTGAGGAGGACTATCATGATTTGCTTGCCAGACAGTAAGTCCTGTGCCATTGTCTTTAAACCACTAGTTTGCCTAATTGCTTAGAGGCCTGGCTGTGAAAACGCAAACTTGGCCCTTCTTAGGGCCACCTCCTGTTTCGTTTCCGTGTGATGCCTCCTGCCAACCCGACGCAACTGTTCTGTTGAGGGCATTGATTGGAACATTCAGCAAATGAATCCGACGGTGGCTCTGTACTCCTCACAGGAATGGCCCAATTTCTGTTTAACTGCGCCTCAAAGCCCATGCATTCCTTGTGTCCAATAGTTTCCTTAGGTACATTACTTTTACCCTACTCCTTAGTGATCCACTGTGTTGACCTGACGCATATGATGTAACCGGCACATTTGCATGAGCAATTTGAATGGATCTGAACGACAACGTTCGCGGAAATGTCTTTGCACAAACCTTCTTGACAGTTCCGGTATTATATGCATGAAAACATATCCGCATCGTCCCAATGCTGTTAGACGTCTACCTATAGATGCCTCCTGACGGACAGTTTTGGTGCTCTCTCAATTCAACAGTGCAGTGCAACAGGTCTGTGCTGATATGTATAGAGGCTCCGAGATCCACATTCTTAGTGATAGTGCTGAGAGACCAATGTACCTTGTAAAGCCGTCTTGCTCTCAAGCTTCCAAACTTCCGTTTCCATCCTGGCCTCTGGCTCATCTCTACGTCATCTCAAACGCCATTCACTAGGCTTGTGGTGCCCCATGTTCCATAACCATCTAAGTTGACAACATGTTCATTCCTTCAGCATGTTCTTCAGGTGACTGTGGACTTGGATTGTTATCATTACACTTAACATGTGCGAAAAGGTCAGCTTTGCAAAACTAGTGAGGCTCTGCAAACTGCTATGTGCACTTCCTCTACTCTCTTTACATTCGTATTGGCACATCGAAGTCCTGGAATTATCTCCCGGGAGGGTATTGGGTACATTCTTACTGAAGCTGCCAATAGGTGTCCATTTAATACCTGGTGACTTTAACCTACTTTAAGTCTGCTACGCTGATCACATTAGGATACGGAGGACACGGGCGCAGCCTCCTTGGATAGATTGTACCGGTAAATACCTGCCCAGGAAGTGCTCTACGTGCTGCCAAACTTACCAGACCTTTCCTAACATAAGCGAAGAACCTCTTAGGATTTTCCGATGCTCCATCAGCCCATTCCTTTTCGCACAACAGCCGAGCTTTACTTAAGTGTTGTTTACACCTATTTCTACCCTCGCGGTATCTATCATAGGTGCTAGTTGATGGAGCCGCACGGTAGGTCCTCCAGAACCTGGAAGGCTTCTGTAGCATGTACTTGCTAGTGGTATCTATCCACGGCCGGCGCGCTCGTTTCTCCTTTCTCCTCACAAGCGGGATATTTGGGGGTAGACGCTTCCGTGAGATTAGACTTAAATTTATCCCACGTTGCCTGAATCACCTCAACCACCGATTGCCTGATAGTTAGCACGCCGTATGTTTGAAAATGGCTTAGCAATGCTCTGGTGACGCCTGGTCAGAGTACACCTGAAGGATAAACAAACGTGAACACTAGCACCTAAGAGTGAGCTGTAAGTGATGTTACCAACGGAGTCCAGTGACTTGGCAAACACCAGATACAAAATAGACGGTATTTGGGCATCCATATACCTAGTGGGGTCCACGAACTGATGCAACGGTACTGGTAGCGTAAGCTCAAGTAGATTTGCACCGAAATACCCGCTGAGTTGCAAGAATGATCTTCCCGGCAAACTTCTGGTAGATTGAACTCTCCCAGTCTCGGATACCCATTTGCTGATTGGGAGCTAATACAGTCCAGCACCTATTTGGACGCACTTTTAAAGTTGCCTGTAACCATGACCCTGACCACACGAAGTTAGAGACTGCACGTTTTCGACTTTTTGTTGCTTATGCTGACATATAAGCTACTATTTATTAGAGTAGTTATGCGCGTTGCCTCGATATTTTGACATGCTGTACTCTAAGGCTCTTAGATCCTATATAAAGAAAAACAGCTTTC
>OX104070.1:83682185-83706213 GCA_944474145.2 Dicrocoelium dendriticum
GCGCTAATAAATGGTTGCTATGAAATGAGGATGCACGGAATGGGGTTCGTTGTTGTGTTCAGTGAAGATGAATAATCACAATAGTTAAAGTGGTTAACGTATGCTTACTCGCTTCCCAAGCTTAATGCAAATAAGATTATGTTTGTAATCGCTAATTTGTCGGCTTACATGTAGAAGGGGTAAAATGAGAATGCGTATATATATATTTATATGTATATCTGTATATATGCATATATATATATAAATGTTGGGCTTTTACAATTACCGTTACACATATATCCTTGAAGGTAACCGCGTACCTACAAATGTTTCTTGGCATCGACCTACGGAAGCACGTAAGGCAACACTGACACTAATATATATATATACATATGTATATATATGTATATATATATGTATATATAAATATATGTATATATATATGTATATATATAAATATATAAATATATATATGTATATATATATATTAGTGTGGACGTCGCATTACGTGCTTCGTTAAATCCATGCGAAGAAACATTTGTGGGTATGCGGTCTCCTGTAATCGTAATTGTGTAACGGTAATTTTGGAAGCCGTACATAAAAAGCTGTATAAATATATATAAATATATATATATGCAGATATATGTAATCATACATAGATATTGTTTAAAATCTACGACATCTGATGATACCCCTTGTACATATATATATGTATATATATATGTGTGGAAATATATATGTATATATATGTGTTTGTGCGCGCATATAACGATGTTATGCAAGCAAGGAATTGGTGTGCATGAGAATTCATACGAAAAGGAATATATGCCTACATGTTTGATGATATATATATATATATATTTATTTATACGGTTGGCTGCATCCGGTGTCGGAATTCCCTGTCAGTCTGGCCAGCCACAGGACGCCTGCGCTTACAGAGGGACCATGGGTAGCTTGCGCTGCACCACCCACAGCTACATCCACACACCCCATATCCAGTGTAAACCCGATGGAATAAGACCGGGAGGGATGTGGATGGGAGTCACGTTTCATCCACGGAGGCGGCCCACACTCCTTCACAGGCGAACACAAGCAAGCTGCATTTGGGGAATCAAGCGCTCACAAGACGGTGGCTGGACCGTAGTCCGCTGCACACTGAGTGCATGGAACCACTCTTCGAGCCTAGCACGGGCACAAGAACCGTGCACCCCGTCCCCTCCAGCAACGACCAACTGTCTCTTGGAGCCAGTATGGACGAGGTAGTGGGTAATAGACAGGTAGGCACCTTGTCAACATGCACATCAAGCGCAGCGACACCGGGGATATCAAGCAACAGGCGATCACTTGAAACGACTAAATGAAATAACATAAAGAGAATAATGCATACAGATACGGTGGCATAACTCCTCGCTGAATTAGCATGTTGAAGTAAGTTGGTTAGCAATGAATCCGCAATAAGGAAAAAATGTCCACAAGCTACTCTGAATTGTTACAAAGGCAACAGAATTACCGAAGATCAGCGCAATTACCATAAGGGACGTGGCCAGGTAATAGAAGACTATTAACATAGGCAAAAGTAAGCAAGTAAACTGGGATGAAATTTATGCAGCTTAAAAAGACGTAGTTTAAGTGTAAGTTGGTTTAGCCCAACTGCGGTGAAGAAGCACCAAGAACGCCACATCAGCCTCACCATGGGGCACACATACATACATGTTTGGCGGCATGCGGTTTTTGATTTGCCTGTCACTGTGTCCTGGCACAGGACGCCTGCGGCTGCGGAGGGACCATGGATGGCTAGCGCTGCACCATCTACAGCTCCAAGCACACACCCGATATGTAGTGTAAACGCGAAGTAATAAGACCTGGAGGCATGTGGATGGTAGGCATGCGTCATGAAGGGACCCGGCCCACACTCCTTCACAGACAAACACCAGCACGCTGTATTTGGGAAATCAAGCGCACACATGGCGGTGGCTGGACCGTATTCCGCTCCACACTGAGTGCATGGGACCACTGTTGCAGCCTACCACGGTCACACGTAGCGTTCACCTCTTCCCCCTTATCCACGACCAACTGTATCCTGTAGCCAGTATGGACGAGGTACTGGGTACTTAGCAGGTAGGCACGTTGTCAACCTCCACATCAAGCGCAGCCACAACAGGGGATAGAAAGGAGCAGCCAATCACCTGGAACTACAAGATGAAAGAAAGCAAATGCGATAATGCATACAGATACCGTGGCATAACTGTAAGCTACATAACCATTTGAAGTGAGTTGGTTAGCAACAAATCCGAGATAAGGAAAAATGTCCATAATTTAGGTGGAAATGCTACAAAACGCGACAGAGTTAACGAAGGTAAGGGTAATTAATGTAAGCTATCTGGTCAGTGATTATAAGAGTAATCAGTTATGCCGAACAAACCAAATTAGGTGGAATAACGTTAGCTGGCTTAAAAAGACTTACTTTAAGTGTAAGTTGGTTTGGCCAAACTGCGGTGAAAAAACATCAAGGATGCAACATCACCGTTATCATGGGGCACATATATATGTATACATATATATGTATATATGTGTATATATATGTATATACATAAATTATATATTCCTTTAGGGAATCATCAGCAGTGCGCGTTCAATCGGACCCTTGGTAGGGCTCGAAACCGCAACTCGACTGTTGCCAGTCCGTGGTTGAGACCACTGAGCTACGACGAAATTCTACCTATACCATTCAACTCCCCCTACTACTCTTCTGTAATCAGTACACAGAACAAACTGCTTATAATGCCATAAGATAATTGGCGGCTTAAGTTTGTTAAGCTCGTCGCTTGGTGAGGGGGCTACCCTGTCCTCTGCACGGCAGTAACGTGTAAGTCAGTGGATAGTGAGCGGCGCTATATCACATCTAGTAACTTATTCACGATGGTCGTTGCCGTCCCCCGTAGCTCAGTGGTCTCAACCACGGACTGGCAACAGTCGAGTTGCGGTTTCGAGCCCTACCAAGGGTCCGATGGAATGCGCACTGCTGATGATTCCCGAAAGGATGAAACGCGCGTACAGTGCTTTTCCGGGCTTGTGGCGGCTGTCTGAGTGAGCCTAGATGTGACGAAATTCTACCTATACCATTCAACTCCCCCTACTACTCTTCTGTAATCAGTACACAGAACAAACTGCTTATAATGCCATAAGATAATTGGCGGCTTAAGTTTGTTAAGCTCGTCGCTTGGTGAGGGGGCTACCCTGTCCTCTGCACGGCAGTAACGTGTAAGTCAGTGGATAGTGAGCGGCGCTATATCACATCTAGTAACTTATTCACGATGGTCGTTGCCGTCCCCCGTAGCTCAGTGGTCTCAACCACGGACTGGCAACAGTCGAGTTGCGGTTTCGAGCCCTACCAAGGGTCCGATGGAATGCGCACTGCTGATGATTCCCGAAAGGATGAAACGCGCGTACAGTGCTTTTCCGGGCTTGTGGCGGCTGTCTGAGTGAGCCTAGATGTGACGAAATTCTACCTATACCATTCAACTCCCCCTACTACTCTTCTGTAATCAGTACACAGAACAAACTGCTTATAATGCCATAAGATAATTGGCGGCTTAAGTTTGTTAAGCTCGTCGCTTGGTGAGGGGGCTACCCTGTCCTCTGCACGGCAGTAACGTGTAAGTCAGTGGATAGTGAGCGGCGCTATATCACATCTAGTAACTTATTCACGATGGTCGTTGCCGTCCCCCGTAGCTCAGTGGTCTCAACCACGGACTGGCAACAGTCGAGTTGCGGTTTCGAGCCCTACCAAGGGTCCGATGGAATGCGCACTGCTGATGATTCCCGAAAGGATGAAACGCGCGTACAGTGCTTTTCCGGGCTTGTGGCGGCTGTCTGAGTGAGCCTAGATGTGACGAAATTCTACCTATACCATTCAACTCCCCCTACTACTCTTCTGTAATCAGTACACAGAACAAACTGCTTATAATGCCATAAGATAACTGGCGGCTTAAGTTTGTTAAGCTCGTCGCTTGGTGAGGGGGCTACCCTGTCCTCTGCACGGCAGTAACGTGTAAGTCAGTGGATAGTGAGCGGCGCTATATCACATCTAGTAACTTATTCACGATGGTCGTTGCCGTCCCCCGTAGCTCAGTGGTCTCAACCACGGACTGGCAACAGTCGAGTTGCGGTTTCGAGCCCTACCAAGGGTCCGATGGAATGCGCACTGCTGATGATTCCCGAAAGGATGAAACGCGCGTACAGTGCTTTTCCGGGCTTGTGGCGGCTGTCTGAGTGAGCCTAGATGTGACGAAATTCTACCTATACCATTCAACTCCCCCTACTACTCTTCTGTAATCAGTACACAGAACAAACTGCTTATAATGCCATAAGATAATTGGCGGCTTAAGTTTGTTAAGCTCGTCGCTTGGTGAGGGGGCTACCCTGTCCTCTGCACGGCAGTAACGTGTAAGTCAGTGGATAGTGAGCGGCGCTATATCACATCTAGTAACTTATTCACGTGTGACTCACAGTCTGTGTGTATCTCTCTCTTTTCCTCCTCCTCCGTTGTTGTTGTTGTTGAGAGAGATACACACAGACTGTGAGTCGACAGTGTGAATAAGTTACTAGATGTGATATAGCGCCGCTCACTATCCACTGACTTACACGTTACTGCCGTGCAGAGGACAGGGTAGCCCCCTCACCAAGCGACGAGCTTAACAAACTTAAGCCGCCAATTATCTTATGGCATTATAAGCAGTTTGTTCTGCGTACTGTTTACAGAAGAGTAGTAGGGGGAGTTGTATGGTATAGGTAGAATTTCGTCACATCTAGGCTCACTCAGACAGCCGCCACACGCCCGGAAAAGCACTGGACGCGCGTTTCATCCTTTAGGGAATCATCAGCAGTGCGCGTTCCATCGGACCCTTGGTAGGGCTCGAAACCGCAACTCGACTGTTGCCAGTCCGTGGTTGAGACCACTGAGCTACGGGGGACGGCAACGACCATCGTGAATAAGTTACTAGATGTGATATAGCGCCGCTCACTATCCACTGACTTACACGTTACTGCCGTGCAGAGGACAGGGTAGCCCCCTCACCAAGCGACGAGCTTAACAAACTTAAGCCGCCAATTATCTTATGGCATTATAAGCAGTTTGTTCTGCGTACTGTTTACAGAAGAGTAGTAGGGGGAGTTGTATGGTATAGGTAGAATTTCGTCACATCTAGGCTCACTCAGACAGCCGCCACACGCCCGGAAAAGCACTGGACGCGCGTTTCATCCTTTAGGGAATCATCAGCAGTGCGCGTTCCATCGGACCCTTGGTAGGGCTCGAAACCGCAACTCGACTGTTGCCAGTCCGTGGTTGAGACCACTGAGCTACGGGGGACGGCAACGACCATCGTGAATAAGTTACTAGATGTGATATAGCGCCGCTCACTATCCACTGACTTACACGTTACTGCCGTGCAGAGGACAGGGTAGCCCCCTCACCAAGCGACGAGCTTAACAAACTTAAGCCGCCAATTATCTTATGGCATTATAAGCAGTTTGTTCTGCGTACTGTTTACAGAAGAGTAGTAGGGGGAGTTGTATGGTATAGGTAGAATTTCGTCACATCTAGGCTCACTCAGACAGCCGCCACACGCCCGGAAAAGCACTGGACGCGCGTTTCATCCTTTAGGGAATCATCAGCAGTGCGCGTTCCATCGGACCCTTGGTAGGGCTCGAAACCGCAACTCGACTGTTGCCAGTCCGTGGTTGAGACCACTGAGCTACGGGGGACGGCAACGACCATCGTGAATAAGTTACTAGATGTGATATAGCGCCGCTCACTATCCACTGACTTACACGTTACTGCCGTGCAGAGGACAGGGTAGCCCCCTCACCAAGCGACGAGCTTAACAAACTTAAGCCGCCAATTATCTTATGGCATTATAAGCAGTTTGTTCTGCGTACTGTTTACAGAAGAGTAGTAGGGGGAGTTGTATGGTATAGGTAGAATTTCGTCACATCTAGGCTCACTCAGACAGCCGCCACACGCCCGGAAAAGCACTGGACGCGCGTTTCATCCTTTCGGGAATCATCAGCAGTGCGCGTTCCATCGGACCCTTGGTAGGGCTCGAAACCGCAACTCGACTGTTGCCAGTCCGTGGTTGAGACCACTGAGCTACGGGGGACGGCAACGACCATCGTGAATAAGTTACTAGATGTGATATAGCGCCGCTCACTATCCACTGACTTACACGTTACTGCCGTGCAGAGGACAGGGTAGCCCCCTCACCAAGCGACGAGCTTAACAAACTTAAGCCGCCAATTATCTTATGGCATTATAAGCAGTTTGTTCTGCGTACTGTTTACAGAAGAGTAGTAGGGGGAGTTGTATGGTATAGGTAGAAATTCGATGGTCTTTGCCGTCCCCCGTAGCTCAGTGGTCTCAACCACGGAATGGCAGCAGTCGAGTTTCGGGTTCGAGCCCTACCAAGGGTCCGATTGAACGCGCACTGCTGATGATTCCCTAAAGGAAATATATATTTATGTATATACATATATACACATATATACATATATATGTATACATGTGTATGTGCCCCATGATAACGGTGATGTTGCATTCTTGATGCTTCTTCACCGCAGTTTGGCTAAACCAACTTACACTTAAAGTAAGTCTTTTTAAGCCGGCTAACGTTATTCCACCTTATTTGGTTTGTTCGGCATAACTGATTACTCTTATAATCACTGGCCACGTAGCTTACATTAATTACGCTTACCTTCGTTAACTCTGTTGCGTTTTGTAGCATTTCTACCTAACTTGTGGACATTTTTCCTTATCTCGGATTTTGTTGCTAACCAACGTTACTTTCTTATGGTTATGTAGCATAAGAGTGTTATGCCACGGTATCTGTATGCAATTATCGCATTCGTCTACTTGCATCTTGTAGATCCAGTAATAGGGCTGCTCCTTGATATCCCCGGTGTGGCTGCGCTTGATGTGAAGGTTGACAACGTGCCTACCTGCTAAGTACCCACTACCTCGTCCATACTGGCTACAGGATACAATTGGTCGTGGATGGGGGGAAGAGGTGAATGGTCCGTGTGACCGTGGTAGGCTGCAACAATGAACAATGAACAATGAACAATGATTTATCCATGGTCCCATGCACTCAGTGTGGAGCGGTACACGGTCCAGCCACCGCCATGTGTGCGCTTGATTTCCCAAATACAGCGTGCTGGTGTTTGTCTGTGAAGGAGTGTGGGCCGGGTCCCTTGATGACACATGGCTACCATCCACATGCCTCCAGGTCTTATTGCCTCGCGTTTACACTAGATATCGGGTGTGTGCTTGGAGCTGTGGGTGGTGCAGCACTAGCTATCCATGGTCCCTCTGCAGCCGCAGGCGTCCTGTGTCAGGACACAGTGACAGGCAAATCACAAACCGGATGCCGCCGAACATGCATGTATGTGTGCCCCATGCTGAGGCTGATGTGGCATTCTTGGTGCTTCTTCACCGCAGTTGGGCTAAACCAACTTACACTTAAACTACGTCTCTTTAAGCTGCATAAATTTCATTCCAGTTCCCTTGGTTACTTTTGCCTATGTTAATAGTCTTCTATTAGCTGGCCACGTCCCTTATGCTAATTGCGCTTATCTTCCGTAATTCTGTTGCCTTTGTAACATTTTAGAGTAGCTTGTGGACATTTTTTCCTTATCGCGGATTCATTGCTAACCAACTTACTTCAATATGCTAATTCAGCGAAGAGTTATGCCACCGTATCTGTATGCATTATTGTCTTTATGTTATTTCATTCAGTCGTTTCAAGTGATCGCCTGTTGCTTGATATCCCCGGTGTGGCTGCGCTTGATGTGCATGTTGACAAGGTGCCTACCTATCTATTACCCACTACCTCGTCCATACTGGCTCCAAGAGACAGTTGGTCGTTGCTGGAGGGGACGGGGTGTACGGTTCTTGTGGCCGTGCTAGGCTCGAAGAGTGGTTCCATGCACTCAGTGTGCAGCGGACTACGGTCCAGCCACCGTCTTGTGTGCGCTTGATTCCCCAAATACAGCTTGCTTGTGTTCGCCTGTGAAGGAGTGTGGGCCGCCTCCGTGGATGAAACGTGACTCCCATCCACATGCCTCCCGGTCTTATTCCTTCGGGTTTACACTGGATATGGGTGTGTGGATGTAGCTGTGGGTGGTGCAGCGCAAGCCACCCATGGTCCCTCTGTAGGCGCAGGCGTCCTGTGGCTGGCCACACTGACAGGGAATTCCGACACCGGATGCAGCCAACCGTATAAATATATATATGTATATCATCAAACATGTAGGCATATATTCCTTTTCGTATGAATTCTCATGCACACCAATTCCTTCCTTGCATAACATCGTTATATGCGCACACAAACATATATATACATATATTTTTATACACGTATATATATATACACATATAAGTATATATATGTACAAGGGGTATCATCAGATGTCGTAGATTTTAAACAATATCTAGGTATGATCATATATATCTGTATATATATATATATATATTTATAGAGCTTTTTATGTACGGCTTCCACAATTACCGTTACACAATTACGATTACAGGAGACCGCATACCCGCAAATGTTTCTTCGCTTGGACCTAACGAAGCACGTAATGCGACGCCGATACTAATATCACAAATATATATATATGTATATATTTATATTAGTGTCAGTGTTGCCTTACATGCTTCCGTAGGTCGATGAGAAGAAACATTTGTAGGTATGCGGTTACCTTCAATGATATATGTGTAACGGTAATTGTAAAAGCCCTACATTTATATATAGATATGCATATATACATATACATATAAATATATATATATATAGGCCTTCTCATTTTACCCTTCTACATGTAAGCTGACAAATTAGCGAGTACAAACATAATCTTATTTGCATTAGGCTTGCGAAGCGAGTAAACATACGTTAACCACTTTATTTATAGTGATTATTCATCTTCACTGACCACAACAACGAACCCCATTCCGTGCATCCTCATTTCATAGCAACCATTTATTAGCGCATTATTATAGCAACAGATGTTAGCCAGCTATTATTCATTATCAAATTGCTGCACGTCTTCCCGTATGTCATTAAACATGCACACAGTGATGTCTTTCTAATCATAGTTCTCTATTTCTTATTTCTGCAGATTCACGAAATCACAACTTCATTGAACGTTACCTTCAAACCACATTCAGTAAGTTACACACTTACTATTTACTTAACTTCGTTCATTACCATTACGTAATATCATTAAATTGCCTACAAATGTTCCATTTCATGTCGCCCATGTACATCTGTCCTCCAATTAGCATTCCGTGTGGTTTTCGTAACCTTTCACTTGATGCATTGTTATAAGTCTTTTCCGTTTCTAATCTACATACAGTTTCCGTATATAAGTACGCAACATTAACAACGATTTCCCGACGGAAATTTATTGCCACATTTGCTAAACGTCATTTTAGCCCATTCCTATTGGTTGATTTTCCGCCACCATCACGACCTCACTTCTTTTAAGCACTTTGACTCAGTAAAAGGTTAACACATCATAAGTCATGCAGTACTATTAAACGATTCATCTTAATTTATATTACCTATTCTTAGTACTATGAACGCAATTTCTTTCAGCCTACTCATAGATGTACCGGTACCCACCAAAAAAGTTCAAACGTTTCCGCCGACCTCCTTTCAAACTTTCCTTCTCATATATTGACATCGCTCATTTTTGTGCCAACGGTTACCAATAGTAATCGTCATATTGGCGCATTCAAACACACATTTTCAGGTTAAGCTGACTAGAAAATACACATCTCCAAGCACATCTTATCACGTCAGTGCAGCCAATCAGATAGCTTCGTCATCTTGAATTCACACCGTTCGCCTTGCCACTGGTGGCCAGCGCTTTCTGCTTCGCAAGCAAATAGCAGAAAAAAGAAAATGTAAAAAGTAGCAAAGAGGTATACGTTCTAAATAGGCATAGCTGTCAAGCAATGCTCTTTAAAGCTCGTAATACCCTTCAGCAACTAGGGATTTCAAGGGGGCCAAAAATCACACATTGCAGACATACATAGCAAATGTAGGCAAATAAGGTATAATTTTGCGCGAAAGTACTAGAAACCCAGTAAGTAATATTATGCGCGCATGGGAGTTCAGGAGAGCGTATAATTAACCCACGATTAGAAGGTCTCATCATACCATTTCCAGTGGATACTGACCCGCCTAAACCACTAGGAGTATAGAGTTTAGTAATTTATAAACCACTAAATGGTTCTAAATTTGGTAGCAAGGCTGTATGAGCCAGGTCTCCTTACATAACACAGGAGAGCTTTCGGATCAGTTGACACATTTTGGCCTGTAAAATAACCACATTTATTAGCTAAACATGGCATGTTTTATCTCTTAGAGTCGATTTTCCATATCCATGATGCTAAGTCGCCAACCTCATTGCGTTAGAGGAGCCTGTCACTTTATCTGGTATACAAGTGCCTTTCGCTTTTGTCAACACTAGTAGACAGGCATAATGAAAACCAGATCCTCTTCTTTAACTGCTTTTGCTCGTAAAACACTCGCATTTCCAGATTTCATTTCACCGGCACGAAAGCTAACCAACGACAGAGAGGCCCCTGTCACACTGGCTGGCTGGAGCACCAGAAACTTCCCATCACCACTTTTCTTATCTTGGCCGTCCGTGTGTCATTTATCTTTTAGCTGGCTCCAAAGCCTACCATGCGCTACGCGTAATGGCGGGTGAACGACCAGCTCCCACTGGTTTTTGTTACTATTCTACTCCTGATTTACTTTATCGCTCTTTGCCTAGGGTGCTAGAACCGCTCTTGCCAGGAAAATCACAAAAGAAATAGTCGGTGTGACATTAGAGTACCAGTTAACATTGCCAACTGGATGAACACCGCCGGCACTATCTTCGGAACTTAAAAATGGAGAGAAATAAATCGAAATGCATCAAAGAGCTGCACAATAGTGTGCATCTACACATGAGGCATAACAATACCTCAAGTATGAGCAAGCTCAACCACCAGAAGTAGAGTTGTTAAAGCCTAACCAATGTAGACCAAAACGGATTTCACGCCAAAATGCAATTAGCTAAATTTTACTAAATTTTCCCATGCTTATTTCTTTATTATGGGTGGCAGGCTCCCATAGCTCACTGACGTTAGAGACGGAGCCTCATGAATATAGAAAATCGGCTCTAAGGGATAAATCTTGTGATGTTTAGCTAAGTAATGTGTGTATTTTGTAGGCCGAAATCTGTCAACGGATCTGAAAGATCCCCAGGGTTACTCAGGTAGACCTGGCTCATGCGGGCTTGTTGTAAGCTTTAGAAAAGCTTAGAGGCTTAAAAAATGTCAAACTCTATTTTACTGGTTGTTTATGTGACTCAGTATCCCCTGAAAACGGTATGCTGTGGCCTTCTAACCGCGAGTTAATTACAAGTTCCCCTGAATTCCCCTGTAGATATAATATTCCTTGCTGGATTTCTAGCGTTTTCGCGCAAGCTCATCCCTTATCTGCATATATTTGTCATGTATGCCTGCAAAGTTTACTTTTCGGCCACCTGCGCAGTCCGTAGTTGTCGCAGGGTATTACGGACTAATTAGAGCATTTCTGGATAGCTATGCCTATCTAGAACATACGCCGCTTCCCTACTTTTTATATTTTCTTTTCTTTTTCTGCTATCTGCTTGCAAAGCGGAAAGCCATTTTTAGCGAAAAATAAAAATGGCCTTATTCGTAGACCATCATTTAATTGCGAATAACTCGCAAACTACTGCACTCATTGTGTTGCTTTTACGTTCAACGTATTCAGGCGCTAAAGCTGGTCCAGACCAGCGTAATTTTGTGCAACTTTAAGCGGTATTCTTACTGTAGAGAGGCTTCTTCTTTTATCTGAGAATAACTCAGGTTGAAATTTTGCGCCGGAGAGCAATATCAGCGTAAGAAAAGTAGTGCTGTATTTTCTTGTTAATTGGAATTTTTCTATTGAAGCACGCAGCTTTATTTTCTCTCTTAACAAATTGTTTCTATTTTTGTCCGCATTTATCGGAATTGTTTTCAACTTTTCGTATGCCTTATAATCCCTTCATTCATTTTTTCAATGTGCGCACAATTGGGGCAACTGAGTGGCCAATTAATGTGCGATCAATTTAAAGTGAACTTGTGGCGAATTGGATGCTGTTCCAAGGAAAAAAGGCACAAATACACCTCCGCAAAGTTTCTACAAAAGAACAAGGAGTTCAATATCGCCCGCAGGAACCAGAAACATGTCAAGGTGGGCGCCAGTAGCTGTATATCAAACAATGCCAATGCATTTGTAATTGCTGACGATGAACATATACTTATATTTTACCTACTTCCATGCAAGAGCATCGGATTTATGTAAACATTGATCTGAACCCTTTAGGGTGCAGCCTCTAGCAGGTCTAGAAATATACCTATTTATTTATTTATTTATTTAAAATTTAGCAAATTGCTTTGGGGCGTGAAATCCATTTGGGTCTGCGTTGGTGTGGCTTTACCAACTCTACTTCTGGGGAATCAGCTTGCTCGAATCTGAGAGATTGTTATGCCCCAGCTGTTGATGCACACTATTATGCAGCTCTTTGATTAATTTCGAGCTATTTCGCTCCAGGTTTAAGTTCCGAAGCAAGTGCCATCGGTGTTCATCTAAGTGGCAATGTTAACTAACAATATACTGCCGCACCCGCTACTTCCTTTCTTGGTTTTCCTGGCAAGAGCTGTTCTAGCACCCAAAGCAGAGGGATAAGGTGAATCAGGAGTAGGATAGTAACAAAGCTATTGGGAGCTGCTCGTTCGCCTGCGATTACGAATAACGCGTGGTAGGATTTTCTAGCGAGCTAAAAGATAAATAACACACAGGCGGCCAAGATAAGAAAAGTGGTGGTGGAAATTTTCCGGTGGTCCAGCCAGTCATTATGACAGGGGCCTCTCTGTCGTCCGTTAGCTATTGTTCTTCGTGAAGTGGAAGCTGGAATGCAAGTATTTAACTAGCAAACGTCGTGAAAGAAGGGCATCTGGTTTCCATTATGCCTGTCTACTAGTGTTGCCAATAGTGAAAGACATATGCACACCAGATAAAGTTAAGTAGATGGGGCCAAAAGAGGATAAGTGGAGAGCAAAATGTCTGATTCTTGGGCCTAGTACTTTTAAAGTGCTGTCTCTGTCGACAATATGCAATATATATATGTATATATATATATATTGTTGCTGTTTTCATATTTATAGTAGTTGGAAACGGCGGAGTAAAGTAGCTAGTGCTTATGATTAATGAAAACGCAACAATTAAGGCCAGCTAGCCACCGACAGCTACGAACGCACATAAAAGGTTCATCTAAAGTCGGTACTTAGACGGTTTTGAGCAATTCCAATGCTACTCTTGGGTGTAGCAGCAGCAAACGCATCGACATCTTATGCAATGCTTAAGTCTGGTAAGCTGCCTTTACTAGGAGTACCTCAAAGGTCATAAGCTTAATATCTTTTCCGCCGACCCAGCGGTCTAAGAAGTTGGAACGTGCTAAATGTAGGGCTAAAGACAAGGAATGAAGATGTAGATAAGACGTAAGGATTAAAATTCGCCTGCACGGATGGCGTCGTCATGGTCCTGCAATATACTACATGTGGGATAACTACGGGTTTACGAACCTGCCGGTCAGTAGGCAAGGCTGTACTGTTTGTTGAAATGTTTAAACATTGACGAAGTGACCAGTGAAAAGAAGAAGCTGGAGGACTGTGGATACCAATAGTCCATTCAGCCTTTGGATCAACGTGTCAGTGAGGTGGCCGAAGCACGTTAGGAACTACTCAGTAATGGCTAAGTACTTCTTACATTCAAAATTCTAATGTAAGCAACTGTAAGAGGTGTGCGACTGCTCCGACTGAGACCTCCTGGGTGTTGTGACTGGGGTAATGCATAAGTTAAAAAATGGGGTAATAATGGAGACAATGCATAGGGTTATCCCTTATTAGCCCTTACAGGATGCTTTTGTGGTAGGGTCTCCCCTTTCCATAGTGCAGTCATAAGGCGGAATTGTCCGTAGTAGAATTCAAGTAGTTCAGGAAGAGATCGTTGAAGACTAAAGTCATGTTGTGCTCGGGCTGATATTCTTAAAACCTAGAAAAAGGGTGCGAAGCATACCGTTAAATTCTCTTAAGTTACAGGAGCTTGACGACAATGAATATGGATGAGTTGTGAGCTCAAGGTGTTTAGACGTCACGCACTACATCGTGGGTGTCCTCAAGCTACCTCAGGGCCAGTTTCAAAGAAGTGGTCTTGCGAATCGCAGATATGGAAGCTGCTTTTTATATTATCTAAACGTAGGAATCGTTGTATCTCCTTGCTGAATGTCTGCAAGTTTTGGATTTCTCTTATTCTGGAAGGCAACCTGTTCCACTTGTTCACATACACAACTAAGAATGAACGAGACCGCAGCCTCTTCTTTGCCTTTAGCGGGGTAATGGAATGCCCTTGTTTCGGAGCTTGGCTTCAGAGGCGCTCTTTATTTTAAGACAAGGTATATTAATGTGCAGCTTTCTATGAATTAGATTACGTAGGAAGCACAGGTTAAGGATAATGCGCCTTTGCCATAGGGGTTGAATTTTAACTTGCTGGCACCTTTGTCGGTAACTCAGCGCTTGCTGTGATGTAGTCACTGTCTTCGGAAGGCGCCGCTGAGCTTTTTCAAGCAGAAAACAGTCCGAATTCCGTAGGTTACTGCATATAAAATAGCGATATTCCAGAAGTGGCCCGACGTGACTCTTATAACATCTGCATCTGCGGTTTTTATGTGACGGCATACGTGGAACAATAATCCCTTTACTCCTTGAACTTGATAATGAGCTTGCTCTGCAAAGTTGAGGCTCATGGAGTAGCGCAAGCCCAGACCTGCTGTCGTGACATTCTGTTTGGTGGTGAAGCCGTTTAATGTTAAGGACTCAGCAGGTAAAAAACATTTGTGGATCATGACATTGGCTTTATGACCGGAGAACGTCATTTGACAGTGTTCGCACAACTTTTCAAGTGCTTTTAAATCCCCGTAGATACTATTAATTGTGGATAATTCATTACTAGTAAGAAAGACGTAGACAATTTTTACATCGTCAGCAAAGTGGAAGGAGTGACTGTGCTGCAAACTCCTGCGGAGGTCATTGCTATAAATCAAAAATAGGGTAGAAACAAGCACGCTCCCTGCACCACGCCACTGGGGACGGAGGTCGGGATGGATATAGTTTGCTCAACCTTAACCGACTGCGTAAGTCCTATTAGATAGGAACCCAGCTAGTCTACTAGTGGTCTGTCTACCCGTAAGCCTCTAACGTATGCATCGGGCCCATTTGTGGTACCCTGGCAACCGCCTTTTGCATATCAAGGCAAAGCATGACAACGGAAAGATTAGGGTCAATGGTTACGGTGACTAAATTAAGGAAGTCAAGCTGATAGGTTGCACTAGACCGAGCACTTAGCAATCCGTGCTGAGTTTCATTCAGGTGCTCGCCTGCACACAATTGCGCCATGAAGGCTTTTATAATCAACTTCTCCATCACTCGCGAGATAATCGAAGCGTGTTTAATAGGGCAAAATTTACCATCTTCCTGTGGGCTTCCGTTCTTATGCTTTGACATAATGATTGTTTCCAAGGGGGCGGGCAATCACCTTTCTGTGTTGGTAACGTAAAGAGTTAAAAAAGAAGAATAAATAAATAAATAACTAAATAGTATATTCTCGGTAAAACGAGACACACCTGTAAAGGCGTGATCAGATATGCATACAAGCATAGCTTCTGTGGAATGTTAAAACATTTCGTTTTAATGAAAGTTATAAAAGAAAAGATGTTGTCCGTATGAGTGAGCACACTGTCAGGTAATAGTCAGACCCAGGGCCATTATGGCGCTGTGGCGCGCAAAAATCCGTCAAAACACAAGTTGGGGGTAATTTCGCCAGGTAGTGATCCGTGAGCACAGGAGCCTAAACAAGGCTTTTTGCAACCAATAACCATTACGAGACAGAGATGATCTGTGCTCCAACAAAGCATTCTTCATAGCAGAACTAGTTGCACAGGTTCGATGTAGAAGGCTGAGGACTGCGTCAGTGTGAAATGCTTAGATGTGACTTTATTTTGCGGCGAGTCACATCCGCCACGTTGCAGTGTTGTTAAGCGGACATTTGTGGCTTTTTATAGGGAGAACGCTTGCCAGGCGAAAACCCACCACGTCCTGGAACACTGCCGTAAGGATAGCTTCACCACCTTTCTTAAGTAGGCTGGGCGGTATTCCGTCTGGACCAGCTTTCCAGTATGACTGGGTAGTTGGACTCGCATAAGGGACACTATTTATGTCAAACGGTACAGAGGACAGGAACTGGCTGCCGGGTACTTGCAGAGCCTGAAATGTTGAACCTATTTCTGAACCCTGTGATTCCTTAAAATGTAAGCTGAACACTGCACATAAAATACTTGCCTCACTAGAAGTGTTGTTGGGACTCATCATTATGGTAACGATCTGTCGTCCATAGTTAGGGGCCCGAGAGCGCAGCAGCCAGCTGAGATGCTTAGCTTTGTTCGAACTAGTTAGTGCGGCTACTGCTTGAGTTGTTTGCTACTGCTTAAATCTGGCAGCTAGCTGCAGTGCAACCTTATTCGCTCTCATGATGTGGGCAGAATTGAAGGTTCTTTATAGGATCGTCCAAGCTGACGCATTCTGTTATACATTCTGGGTTGGCTCACACTTTTAAATGATTGCCTTATTAAATGTGACATGGGAGCTAGATAGTCGAGACAGTGAAGTATTTCCTCATAAAACAGCTCAGCCGAGCGATCCACAGAATCAGACATAAAGAATTCATCCCAAGTTCTTGATCGGACGGGTACAGCAAAGGTTGTCCAGTTAACGAGTTGCATCGGGCGATATACTACGACTGCGTCTGTTTCTGTTGGGTAGGCATTATGTTGCTTTAAGTAAACCGAGCAATGCACTAATCTGTGATCACTACCTGGAAACTCCCGGCCGACTGACACTCGCGTTGATGGGATGCCTAGAGTAAATATTAGGTCAAGAATATGTTTCGCCCTGGTTGGAGCAGATACACGTTGCGTCCAGCCGCCTAAATTGATACATGCTAGTAGGCCTGCATACTTCGTTGCTGCAGCAGGTGGGAACCAGTTTAACTCAGGCAGGTTGAAATCTCCTGCAACCAGTTTGTATTCGCAGGAAAAATTTGATGCTTGCGCAAAAGTAACCATAAGTGCGTTGTCACCCTTAACTGAGGTATCGGGTGGTCTATAAACACACCCAAATAATACCATCGATCCCAGGATATCAGCCGTTATCCATACTCAATCCATCGCCTCAGCCACGTTCATGGTTTCGGACAATTTTCCTTGGTAAGTAGTTTTAACATAAATGGCGCACCCGCCTCCTCGTTTATGTTACCAGGATTGCATAAACAGCTGATAGTCAGGAGGTGCGTAGTCCTCCTCTGAAGCATAAGGAGAAAAGCACGTTTCCGTGACAAATATTGCATCAGAGTCGTCGAGGATAGATAGAGGAAGCAAAATGTGCATTTTTATTAATTAGGGACCTAGCATTTATAAGTAGAAGTGAGAAAGAAAATGGGGTCTACTGTCCTTACGGATGACGAGCTGAAGCCATTGACATTTACTTCGCTATCCGCTGTAGTTGTAGGAAGTGAGCGAGAAGACATTGCAGTTGGGCGTTTGGCGACGAGATGTTTTGTGCCGGGATGAAACTGTCGCGGCTCATCCCCACCTAGCCTAAAAGTGCGCATGATGCGAGATGGGAAGCAGTGGACTATTTGGCCTGTGTATCTGGACCGGCGGCATAAGTCTGAGGGATGTAGCAGGTGCACAACAACCTGGATGCGCATGAAGTTGAGCGGAGCTGTGTAGATTACCAAATGTAGTGCTCGCCGTAGGTGAATTGGTTGCGGTGGTGGTACGCGGTGCCGTCTCACAAGTATCTGGGGTATGATTCGGTAGAGTCCGTCTTGGTGGGCCGAAATACAGTTGCCTTAACTTGGTATCATTGCGGAGTTGTTCACAATTCAATATTATAGTGCGCAAGCTTCTACTATCGTCTGTTCTCAGTTTGATTGGGGCTGGGAATTTACTGATCCTTTTGGCCATCCTCTCAACTTGTACCGAATTTTCCGCAATACCGTTAACTTTAACGATTGTGCTCTTAAACTCGCCCGTCGATATGCCATCCGGAACATTAAATGCAAGTACGCTGAACTCCACATTGTCCCAACCAGGCTGCGGCGACTGCTTGTCTACGGATCTTGATATGTTTAGCGCATGTATAGATGACATAACCACCGTAGCTGCGTGACTAGGTGTGTTCTATCTGCAAGCCCGTATGGCACTAGGAGTCTTCGTAGTTTTAATCACAATGCTGTCTAAGCGGTTAGATGTCTCTCGTTGTTGCTTGCTGCATGCGCTGGGCTCTCCTTGACTAAAGCCTGTTTTGATATCAGGATTCGTCGCAGCCCAACTTAAGCTTCTTTTCAGCGGCCCGAAAGGAAGCTGGCTTAGCATTGTTGCACCGTGTTGTTCACTGTTAGCTAGAGAGTACCCAATGTTGCCTACTCCTTTGGGTTCAGCTTGACGGGAGCCGCAACTTTAGTTACACGCTAAGTCAGTCTTTGAACCTGCAGTACATTCTCTGCAATGCCACTAACCGCAATGATTGCACGCCTAAATGCATCCACCGGTACATCGTCTGGAACATTGAACATTATTGCGCTGCACAATGCATTCCCGCACGCAGCGTTATATGGTGCTAAGGTCTCCGCTTTTCTTATTTTCAAAGTTGGTGTCCTTGAGCCCAGCGGCTCAGTTGAACTCGGTGGTGTGGTCCATACACTGGGTCTTTGGGCTCGAGGCGTCAGCAGCCCTGTTCTCTGAGTGCAGGTTATGCTGGGCTCGCTTCGATCGTCGTAGAATTTTCCTAACATGTCCAATTTAACTGAGCTGTTTAAAGGTTACCTTATGCTTCGTCAATCATTGACCCTTCCGGTATAGGTGATCGACTTGCATCAGTAGCTGAGCACTTAGTATTAACTGAGGGTCTTCCTGTATTGTTCTCGGGTTGGATGATTTGATCTTTTTATGCTGTGGCTTTATGGATAGTGCTGGTCCCAGGGTTTGCAGTTTCTTCCAAGCAATCAAGCGATCCAGTATCCATATCAGACGAAATGTCATGATCCACAGTACGTGATCCATTTAGGTTCACAGGCGGCGGACAGTTGTCACAATTCGCCTGAACACACCTACTCTGTGCGAACTCTCTCTTAGACTATGGTAACGGCGTTGCAAAGCAGTTCTTGCTGGTACTAACTTTAAGTCAAGGAACCGCGTGCGGGCGCTAATTTCCCTTTGATAGGTGCGCAACTTGACAGCCGAGCTCTCGTTATCCAACTTGACTAAGAGGGAGCATTGGTTTTTCATAAGCTCTTTTCGCAGCCTTGTACAGTTCAAAAGATTGTGTTCCAACCCACACACTTTCATCAGTATTTTACGAATGGTGTACCGTTTCTGGTGGTCTGGAACATTATACAGCCTTACCTCATTAAGACATTTTAGCCGATTCAACACTTTGGTGCAAAGCGTGTTGAGGAACCTTCCAGCCAACTCCGCTTGCTTATCTCCAGACAGTCCTGGGGGTGCAGCATAGTCGCTACGGCTGCCATTCTATCAGTAAAAGGTTCTATTGTGTTGAGGACCATTTGCGCTTTACCAAGTCGTTTTGAAGCTCGGCCATTTGGGAAAGCAGGGAAAAGATATCCGTTAAGTTAACGATGCATGGGATAGTTGTGCCAGCTAAGTTCCTGCTGCTAGTTTTAGATATGGCCGGAGCACGCCCTACTGGTCGCGCACCCTTGATAAAGACCTTAGGACAACGTACACTGACCATGTCCAAAGGAAGAGGTGATAGAAAAGAAAAGATAACGGCAGAAATGCTATACGTTAACGAAAAAGAATATGTGATAATCGCTAGAAAATATACTCTAGAGACACCAAACGTCTTTAAAAGCTTGAACAAATTGAGACAGAAACAAAACGGACCACCTTGCGGGTATGGCCTATCAAAAAAGAACGAAATAGAGACTACAGTTGATGGTTGCAAATTTCTGCAGCCTCCGGAACAATTTGGACGACGCACACGTCCTTACTTCATAGCTTTTTCCTGACATATTGGTCACCATTGCGTCCTGGCTCACTTTAGATATCTCCGAATTAGAGATTTACATCTCAGGATACCAACGTTTCCGTGCTGACCGATCTGTAACCAAGACTGGTTGCGGCGTAGTTTTCTACTGTAAAGGAGATCCTTAAGTCCATCTCGTAGAAGCTGCGAGCGACGCGGGTGGTGGCGCAGAGCTGCTGTGGTGCAGAAACAATGATGACTTCAAATCTCTTACGGTTGGCGTTGTCTACAAGGCCCGGTGGGTACATGATGTCCTCGTGCTAGACATTATCAAATCGCATGGAAACAGCAGAGATTGTATAATTTGAGTACCTTCAATATCCGAGATGTCAGTTTTGACCTACTACACTGCCGCCTTCCACACGAGCCCTTTGACTCTAGCCTCCTTGAAACTGTCCACAAAAGGAATAGCTCCAAACATGTGACGTCGCTCACTAGGCTGCGTCCCGGTCAGACACCTCACACTCTCAAACTTTTGCTCCCTCCGGCTCTGACTGATATCTCGGCATTGACCCTTTTACAGACCATTAGTAAAAGCGACCATGGTACGGTTTCCTTCGTATGGACTAAAAGTCCAGCTATCCGAACCCGCGCCCCACAAATTTGAAACTACAGGAGTACCGACATATACAAATTAAGGGCGGCAACGAGCACGCTGGGCCGGAATGTTCCACGACATTTTGCATTTGATGTTACTTGTAAAGTGCTGCTCTACATTTTGAAGCTAGGCACTGCGGTTGTCCCATTCCACAGTAATCGGCCTCTCTTTAAAGGTCCCCGTGGATCGACAGCGAACTCAGGGCCAACCCGAAGCAACGCCAAACACTTAAGGTTAGATTAAAACTTTCCCGCTTAGGCTCAGATTTCTTTAAATACAAGGGCGTCAGAAACTTCTACTTTATGCAGAAACGTCATGAGACAAGTCTACGGGCATAGCTTGACTGAACAATCTCTTACGAGATCAACGAATACATTCATACCTTATTGGATGTTCCAAGGCTGCACGTGGAATTCCTGCAATTTCTACGAATGCGCCAGATGTAATAAACTATTACGGTGACGCCAAAGCTGACCACTTGGTCCTTACAGTTCTCCTCAATATACAGGAAAGTAGCCAAGCTTGCAACTAGCATGTACTTGCATATGCAATTGCTCTCGCACAAATCGATTTTGATGCAAGCGCTACATTGAAGTTAATACTAGAATTGAACTTATCTTCCTTACCAGTCTCAGACAGGCTAACCCCCATTTGTCAAGCGGATAGCATAATTCCTTGCCGTCTCACTTTGTCAAATATCTCAGCCTTTTTTAAAGCTGGTCCGCTGCCGGTCAGTTGGAATACGGGTGTAGTTATGCCGAACGACAACGGTGGAAACCGCCAGGATACTGCCAACTCTCGGCGTAATTGCTTGACGTCGGTAACCCGCAAGCTCATAAAAATAAACCTTAAATGTGGCCTCAACCGACACTGCGAATTTCTGAACATCACTTCATCTACTTAGCATAGCTTCCGAAAGGGACGTTACCGCAACACTTACCTGCTAGTCGCAAGAGAGGTGGACTGCGTCAACGTACGCTATAAAACCTTAAGATGCTGCCTTCATCGACTTTAGTAAAGCCTTTGTTAGATCCCCTAACCAGTACCTACTCTCTAAGCTTTGCGGAATTGGCCCAACATCTGGCCGCCTACTAAGGATCAGTGACATCTTACAGGGCCGGAACATTTAAGTCAAGGTAAACGATACCCTTTCATTTCTTGTGCTTATGTCCAGTGGTGTACCACAAAGTTTCTTTCTCGCACCGCAGTTGTTCAAGATATACCTCAAGAACTTGCCAAGTGTGCTACAAATTGTCTACCTGATCTAGGCGGACGACCTCAAGCCGCAGTCGGAAGGGTCCAGCCGCGAAGACGCCGACCGATTACATGAAAAGCTTGAACCGCTAAACGCTTTATCTATCAAGTGGGATTAGCCGGTCAAAGAAGTTAACTACTCTGTCCTTTCCATTGGTGATTCTGAAGTATTGGGCATCTAGCAAATTGGCGGGTGCTTACTCAGGGTTGCCGCACAGGCAATGGCCCTGAGGACCATTGTATCCTCTGCTCACAAAACCACCCTTAACACCATAAAGAAGGCTACCGCGGCGAACAGGATGTAAAGTGTCATAAAGACCTCATTCTCTAAAATGACGCCGCAGATATTTAGGCTTCTCTGCACCTTCCACATACGTTCAATCCTTGCATTGGAACTAACAATCGGAGCCCGTCTACTAAAGCAGGAAAGTGACCAGGTTAAAAACTTCATCGACATGCTTCAAAATTTGTCTTTGAGCTACGCGAACTTCCCTATACCGCTCGACTACAGGGAATGATGCCTTTTCCTTTAGACTAACGCCGATGCCGTGGAGACTTCCTCCACACTGGGCTAAGCTGCCAGGAGGATTAAATAAATAAATGATTAATTTGTTCTCGTCCTTGCGAAGAACACCATCAAGGGCGTGATCATGGTAACACAGGCATGTGTGATCGGCAATTGCACAAGTTAGTACATTTTGACCAATAGCATAGATATTTATGTGTGTGGTGGCATGTAACAGTATGTTTACGTGTGTAGTTGGAAGAAGCCATGTTATATGAGCAGATAATTGTAACTGTTTGGGTGGATTATTAGCTGGATTCGCCATAAAAGAAAAGAATCAATGGAACGCTTCGACTCGGATGACGTTCATGATGTGTGAATGATCCTCCGGAAAGGGAGGACGGAGTTCCGTTATGTAGCGGCCAGTCACAAACGCCACGTCCCAGTGTTGTTAAACGGACGACTGTGGTTTTACAGGGAGGACGATTGCAAGGCGATATCCCACCACATCCTGGAACACTTCCGCCGAACCATTTACTGGGACGGGATTTACCCGAAACACCCAGCTGGCACCACCGGGAGGTTGTTCGGCTAGCCAGCCAGCTAGCAATCTGAGGCAGTTAGTTTACCTTAGGCTTGGCGGCGGGGCTCAAGATTACAGCTAGAAGTTGGTTAAACAGCGGTGGTGCAAAGTGCGGTCAGATGTTGCTCTCTCTACTCGAGTAATTAATGGCTAGAACCGACTGTCGAACCCCATTGTCAATGCGCGGTCAGATGCGAGTTGCAAAGGTTTCCTAGACATCTTCCTACTGATTGATCCGGGATTCTGCAGGAGTGATACTACATCCCGAACTATGCCATAGCTTCTAAGCCTGCAATGATTGGAAGGTCGGAAAGTAAAGGAGCTGACATGGAACCGCCCTTCTGCTCTCTACCATTTAATGAACAAAGTGACTGAATACTATCTTTGACGTATTATTGCTCTTCCTCGACCCATTTTACAGTTGTAGGGATATACAGGGTACTGGAAGTATTTCCAAGGGGACGATTGACTTTATTCGAACTCAGCCAGCGGATAAGCTTTTACCTTCAGGGGTGTTCAACCTCCCGGAACGTTGTTGGACCGATCTTTCTTTTCATTCGCCGTCGGGAACATTCGGCGCGGGCTTTCGTGTGCTTACTATCAAAGTGCTTTTGCACCAGTTCGTGGACTTTCCCACTAGGTAAATATACCAAAAAATATCATCTACTTTAGAGCTGGCTTTCGCTTGGTTCCTCGATTTCCTTAATGACGTTTCATACGGTGCACCTCTAGGGTCCAGCAGCCAAGAATGCATGTCCTTTCGGTGTGCTCTTTCAAGGCCCCAACAGACCGCCAATGAAGTACTTCGGAATATGTGGTGCGCGGACTTTA
>OX104070.1:83706713-83772317 GCA_944474145.2 Dicrocoelium dendriticum
ATCTCTCGGTTTGAACAACTGCGTTCTAAGCATTTTCACCTTCGGAACATCATCTAAAGAAAGCTTTATCTACCTGCAACGCTTAACTTGCGATTTTAATGCGTTATGTTTCGTCCACCTCGCAAGTGGATTATTTATTGTACCAGATCTTTCATATGCTTGGCGTCAGTATCCGATGGATACCTTACCCACCTCGCCAGTGTTGTCTGCCATCAACTCTAGGCGTCTGGATGAGTATCTATTAGGGAAGCTTTTTGATCCGTACCTTCCACTGGTTTGAACCATTGGGTTCAAATCAGGATCACCATCGGAACACCACCTCAAGAAAGCTTCATCTACCGGCAAGTGTTCAACTTACTTGCGATGTCATGGCGTTAGGTTTCGTCCACCTCGCCAGTGGATCATTTATTGTACCAGATCATTTATAGGCTTGCGGTCAGTATCCGATGGATACCTTACCCACCTAGCCAGTGTGGTCGGCCATAAAGTCCAGGTCTAGCTATTATGGAAGCTTTTTGATCCGTACCTTCCACCGGTTTTAAAAATTGGGTTCAAATCACTATTACCTCCGGAACATCACCTAAAAAGCTTCAGCCCTCGGCAAATGACCAACATACTTGCAGTGACATGGCTTTATGCTCCCTCCTTCAAGCCAGTGGATAATTTTTCCTGAAAGTCTTGATCCGTATCCTTAATGGTTCTGAACAATTTGGATCAAATCCTTACAACTTTGGGCACATCTGAAAAACACAAATTTCATCCGTCACATTTTGAACTTAGTAGCTATCCAATGGCGTTATGCGCCGTCCACCTCACTCGTGGATTACTTCTTCCTGCTACTTCACCCACCTCACCAGTGTGGTATGTAGGCTTTATACCTTCCAGATGTGTAATGTCTGTGGTCTATACTACTACGCTTGGCCATACCTGATTCCAAAGACCACAGCAAGCTGCTCGAACATTATAAACATCCTCTCCATGCAAGCGTCCCACTTAGCCGAAATGGTTACCTCCCGTGGACCTATCAGCGACACAACTGGCCCGTGGGTTATCTGCTCAGACAAGGATACTGCTTATGATTTGTGCTCCACACTCACCTGAATAACGTAGCGCCGCAATTTACGCAGCTTATCTCCGAACAGTACCACTGTCCACAACCTTTCCTAATGAATCTTGACTAAGCCTTCCGCTGAGCCAACAGAAAATCGGGTGTCCCAGGACTGCGATTAACTGCACGGAATAGCGGCCCTACAAAAGCGTCAGTATTTCAATGTTATATACCTTGCGGTCAAAGGCAGTCTTTCAAAACGTGATGGGTTATCGCTTGGCAAGCCTGTTCCCTATAAAAAGCCACAAATGTCAGTTTAGCGGCACTGCGACGTGGCGGATGTGACTCGCCACCGAAATAAAGTCACTGCCAACGGCATCACACGAAGAATGATAGCAATACCCCATAATTTCGAACACGTGTTTAGCAAACACTACCGAACTCCTACGCCTATGTAAAAACGGAGATCAATCCCCGGAACCATTCAAACTCACACCCAGCACTTCCATAACAGAAACACTTAATGATAGTACAGCGCATTGGCGCCAACTTACTCTCTGTCATCAGTGCTCAAGCTCTTCATCCCTGCATCATTCCCTTGCAAAATTATGTGCAGTTTTCATGCCCTATGTTTGCCAAAACGTATCTCTGTTGTGTGTACACACCAGCTTTTAGTGTTTCTATGGCTCTGTCAACAACTTGATCATGCCTGTACTTATGTGTCTCGTGTCGTCGAGACTATACTTATTTATTTAGTTATTTAATCGGCCTATTCGAGTACCTCAGAATGCCTGTCGGCTTCAACAACGCCGCCCAAGCTTTTCAGCGCTTCCTTCATGAGGTAACGCGAGGACTCGAAGGCGTTTACTCCCATCTAGATGACATTCTCATCGCCAACCCTTCTGACGAGGAACATCTTCATCACCTCGACGTTTCCTTTCAACGGTTAACACAACATGATGTTACCATCAACCTAACTAAATAAATAAATAAATGGTATATTCTCTGTAAAACGGGACACACCTCTAAAGGCTCGATAAATGCGAGCTTGGCCAAAGCTCCATTGACTTTCTTGGCCACCGCATACCCGCCTCTGGTATAGAAGCTCTGCCAGACAAAATCTAGGCACTGAAGAATTACCTTGCTCCCAGTTGCTTCAAACAGTTACGCCGATTCCTTGGCCTGGTCATCCATTATAGACGTTTTATTCCTAACTGCGCGAGCATTGTTCAACCAATGACTGACTTGCTCCGCGGTAAACAACGCACTTTTCATTTTCCAGACAACGCTAGACAGTCTTTCAAAAAGCTTAAAGACGCTATCTCCAACCTAGCGCTTCTCGCCCATCAGCACACATCTGCACCACTCTCTCTGACAACTGACCCATCGGACACTGCCATTGCTGCAATTCTTCAACAACTCATCGACCATCGATGGATACCACAAGGTTTCTTCTCGAAACGTCTACAACCTGCTGAATCGTGTTACAGCACCTTCGGTAAGGAACTGTTAGCTATCTACCTAGACATCAAACATTTCCGTCACTATCTCCAAGGTCGACATTTTACAGTCTTCACTGACCACCGGCCATTGATCTACGCAATCAATGGCGCAACGAACAGGCATTCTCAGCTGGAAACCAGACACCTAGACTACGTCTCTTAGTTTACGACAGACGTACGACATGTCTCTGGTGCTCTCAATCCCGTCGCGGATGCGTTTTCACGCACTCAGCAGACCGGCTTATCGCCTAGCACCAACATTGATCTAGCCGCTATGGTTGCTGCCCAACAAGCTGATACCGACCTAGACAAAATACGACGCAACACCTCGTTGAAACTACGCAAAGTTCCACTAGCTTCATCTAAAGGGACCATTCCTTGTGACGTCTCACAAACTGCTCCCCGACCTATAGTTCCTACTTCAATGTGTCGACTAGTTTGCAACGCTTTACACAACCTGTCACATCCCGGCATACGCGCTTCGCAGAAGCTCGTAACTGAACGCTTCGTATGGCCTAACACCAATTGCGATATCCGCCTTTGGGCACGCGCATGCTTAGAGTGTCAGCGCGCCAAGGTATACAGACACGCCAAAAGCCCACTTGGCGTCTTTCCCGCTCTTGCCTCTTACTTTGCACACGTCCATGTCAACCTGGTCGGACCTATGCCTCCATGCAAAGGCTACGTGTACCTCCTCACTTGTGTCAACCGATTCACCCGTTGGCCAGAGACGATTCCGATAGTCAAATGCTCATCTGAGACAGTTGCGCAAGCTTTCCTAGAACGCTGGGTAGCTCAACTCGGTCGCCCAAGCGTAGTCATCACTGATAGAGGAGCGCACTTTGACGGATCCTTCAGCAAACTGCTCAAACGTTTTGGTTGTCAACAAAACCAAACCACCGCATACCATTCAGCAGCTAATGGGATAGCAGAAATGTTCCACCGGCAACGCTGAGCATCACTCTGTGCCCAATCTAGCACATCCTGGCACGAAGCAGTTCCGCTCGTTCTCTTAGGCATAAGAAACACGATTAAAGCGAATTTGCACGCCACTCCATCGTCGCTAGTCTTTGGATGCACACAATGCTTCCCTGGTGAACTCGTCTCACCAAAAGCGCCAACAACCTTCGACTATGGCGACTAAGCAGGACGCCTATCTCATCACATGCGACAGCCTCAGCCTGTGCAGCCCAGAACACAGAGCTTGCGTGCCCACGTGGACGAACGCTTAACTACATTCACGCATGTGTTCGTTCGCACTGGCAGCGTACACCGGCCGCTTCAATCTCCTTATTCTGGTCCTTACCGTGTCGGACGCAAAAGCGACAAGGGGATTACCATTGACTACAATGGTAAGACTGGACGATCAACGTCGATCGACCCAAGCCAGCATTCCTTGACAAGTCTGACACTTCGGTGCAGCAGGCACCTTCAAGACCTGAGCCATCACAGCTCGCAGCGAGACCTCAGACTAGTCTGTTCGCTTCAGCAGAAAAGACAACCTAAACCGAGAGCACTCCTACTCGCCCTATCATCAATCAACGCGGTAAGAAGCTCAAAACTCCGGTTCGTATTTCGGACTTCGGTAGCATTTATTATGTTACATAGAGGGTGTCTGAAATTTTCTGCTCTTACCAAACGTTTACGAAAATCCACAAAAGAAGAGTAAAATGTTTTGAACCTACAAAAAAGAGTAAAACCTTTGGAGAACCCAAAAACAGCTTTGCGCGTTTTTCGCTTTGCGCTCTTGTTCCTTGCTATGCATTTATGCTGCTTTTTCACCTTACCTTCCGTATACACCGCCGGTTGGTTGCACCTCGGTTTCACTTTTCGCTGGATTTCTACTAGTCAACTGGAATTGGAACGAACTTCTTGCTCTACCGCATACGTGAACTTTACGAACTGTCCCCCCACAAACAGTTTTTACCTTTTCAACACTGTAGGGAGGACACGGGTGGGAGCCCGCTAGGGTCCGATTGCATGGTTCTCCCCCAGCAGCTGCGTCAGGTTTCAGAAACTGGTCTCGCAAAAGGCTGGCCCGCGACGGACAGTCCTCACGTAGATCGAAGGACTGCTTACACAGTCCCTTCTGGGAGAGGGCTATGTAGCAGTTTGGCGATTCCCGGGTTTGCCTGTGTAAAATTCTAACTAAAATTATTGCATTTTACACCTAGGTAACCCGTCTAGTTTGTTGAACTGATTGCTGAGTTCGAGTGCTTGACTTGCTTATCTCCATTTTTGATTGGCGCTCGTTACGGTTGCAACTCGCGATTGCCCTGTGGGCTGCGCATGCTCCGTTCCCCTACCTAGAGCGTCAACGGTGTCGTTCCTTTACAGCTAGATAACAGGGAATCTTTTACTGTACGAATGAAAGTCCCTGCAACTCGATCTGTCTTTTCGAATCTTTCCGGGCACCCGGAACAGGCTACTACCTAAAGACAAGTGTGTCGGGACTGCAAGGAGTAAATCCTTAACACCGCTGATGTCTTGAAGCAGTCATAAAAAGTAGACTGGTCAGACGAGACTAAATTACATCCAGGGCAGGGGAGTTATCCGCCCAATTGAGCAAGCGGTGGCTATGTATTTAAAGCTTCTATAAATAAACAATTAAATAAAGAAAAAATAAATGTATATTCTCGGTAAAACGAGACAAACCTGCAAAGGCGTGATCAAATATACATACAAGCATAGCTTCTTTGGAATGTTAAAATACTTCGTTTTAATGAAAGGTATAAGCAAAAACATGTAGTACATATGAGTGAGCATATTATCAGGTAATACTCAGACCAAGGAAAATGATGGGGCTGTGGCTCGCAAAATCAGTCAAGACGTAAGTTGGGGGTAATTTCGCCATGTAGGGATCCATGTGCACAGGAGTCCAAACAAGGTTTCGGCGCAATCAATGACTATTACGAAGTCGGGATTATCTGTGAGCCATCAAAGCGTACTTCATAGTGAAAGCAGTTGCACAGGTTGGATGTAAACGGCTGAGGACTGCGTCAGTGTAAAACGTTTAGCTGTGACTTTATTTTGCGGCAAGTCACATCCGCCACATTGCAGTGTTGTTAAGTGGATATTTGCGGCTTTTCACAGGGAGAACGCTTTCCAGGCGAAGACGCACCACGTCCTGGAACACTGCCATAGTTTCCGCTGAACGGTAGCGCTAGTCCGCTATGCGTCGTATAGACCGCTTTTGCGCTCTATTATTTGCAGTCGGTTGACAGCCAAAATTCTTCCTTGGATGTCCAAATGGCTTAGTAATGATCCGGCAGTAGTCGTCAAAGCCGATCAATGATGCAAAAGCGTCGCAGAGTCGAATAATAAAGGATACAGTTGAGTAAACACCTTGTTATTAGTTGCCGGTTTTTCTATTATATTCTTGTCCGGCTCGCTAACCGTGTCCAGCTATCCACGCTGGACATGTCATGGAGAGGGTGAGCGCGGTTGTTTCTTGTGGTTGAATATGTCCATAACAGGCGAAAATGCCACTCTCCGCAAAGTGGATACGGAATTCCTTCAAATTTATGTGTAATGGTCTCCATGGCCAAGTGAAAACTCTATGAAAGGCCATCGGAAAAGCCACATATACGAGCGCAACGCTGTCCGTGAAATGACTTCAGAAAAGCTACAGGTGACTGGAGAATCGGAATGTTTGAGGCAGTGAAAGTAATCACGCCAGAATTGTTTGTCTTCGGTTGTGGAACAGGGGATCTATGTAAATATATTACTCCACGTGAGTAAATTGTTCTACTGTGAGTACAAGGCGAGCTAAACCCATTTGTTTAGACCCCGTGAAGGTAGCGTCTCCAGAATGGCGGAAAGAGCTCCATTTGAAACGATGTGTGGGTTATTCATCTCCCCGAGAATGGATCAAGCGTTTAAACCAGCTGGCTATTTAGGATGGGTCGACCAGTCCCAGTGGATAAATATTCTTGTTTTGGCGGATGTAACTGTGGAAATCTCGGGAAAAGCGGGCAACGGACAAGAGGCAGCCAAACAGACAGAGAGCCATGAATCAAGAAGCACTAACACAGATTGGTGGCGTGCAACGGTGGCTGGCTAGCCGAACAACCTCCTCGTGGTGCCAGCTGGGTGGTTCGGGTTTTTCCCGTTCCAGCAAATGGTTCGGCGGCAGTGTTCCAGGATGTGGTGGGATTTCGCTTGGCAAGCGTTCTCCCTATAAAAAGCCACAAGTATCCGTTTAACAACACTGTGACGTGGCGGATGTGACTCGCCACTAAATAAAGTCACTACCTCTTCCCTTTTCCGGAGGATCATTCACACATCACGGACGTCATCTGATTCAAAGCGTTCCATCGATTCCCCCTTTGACGGCGAACACAACGAACAAAAGCACACACAGTTACATTTACCTACTCACACAACATATCCCCTTCCAAATACACAGTTGAACATCGTTTTACATGTCAACACACACATAAATTCCCATTCTATTGGTCAAAATGTACTCATTTGTGCAATTGCTTATCATACATGTCGGTAATACCATGATCACGCCCTTAATGGTGTGTCTCGCGGTGACGAGAATAAAGTATTTATTTATTTATTTATTTATTTATTTATAAAACTTATGTAATGTTGCTGGTATACATGCTTTGCAAGCGCGTTCTTTACATCACGTCGCTGGTGTGACTCAGACTACAACTACTAGGTAGAAAGAAGGTACTGCACGTGCAGGGTCAAGAGACCGAGATAACAAGGCGTGTTGACAAAAGTTAAGTGAATAATACGATTGTTGGAGAGAAACAGATAAACCGATGGTGATGACAGCAGTCCGAATGTGAGAGGCATCTAAGGTGAAATTAAGAACAACTAGGTTGCGACGGAATGCGGGAGCAAAAAATGTAGAGCAACGTTCCAAGAGGAAAAGGAAATTCAAAGAATCGGCTAGGGGCTGATGAATGAGGACGGTAGTGAGAAGAGTAATTCGTGAGAGTAATTACGCTAAAGCGCTCATGATTCTACAGTCCAAAAGTCGTCAGAATCTAGAGAAAGAGGCAATGAGGGCCGAAACCTCCGTGCATTGAGTCGTTTTCCCACGTACGGTCACAATAGGAGGCAAATGCGAACATAAGGTAAAGAGCAGAGGGATATGAATGGGGGTAATTTGAGCATACTACCGGAAGTAATAGTAAAGAAACGCTTAGCAATGGCCGGAGTGCCGCCAGGAATCAGGAGCGAAGTAGGAGTGGAGGAGACCATACGCACAAGGATAACTTGTTTCGGCGCAAGGAGTGTAATCCGTGGGCATAAAAACTAAGCGCAATAACAGAGAAGGCCATGGATCAGAGGAAAATAAATGCACCAAGAGTCTAGACGTAAGTGGTAGGGAGCGAAGTCGCTGTCAGACCCTGGTCGGAGGTGGCACGGCCATCCAGAAGTATTAGGAGTGCCAAAGACCGTTCAGATAAGAATAGTTTAGTCGGCACACGGAGATTGGGTCCTACAATTGTGGTGAGAGAAACTATGGGGGGACAGCGGAAATTGACGTGTTAACTATAAAAGAGTCCATATTATACAAGGGTGATTACGTCCGGCAAACTTCATGAATTGAGGGAGACCGATCAAAGGACACTTGATTAGTCGGTGCATTGGGATTGAGTCGTACAGATAAAATGGAAAGAAAATAGAGAGGATCAGCAGTAAGTGGTAGGAAAGAGAGGGAAGAGGCTGTTTCCACATTGGATGAGCAAGTTCAGCGGATTCTCGAGGTAATGAAGGCTGCTTTGGGTCTGCAGAGTCTAGACCGTTAACCTCCTGTTGGTCTGGAAGAGGTCACAGAGAAGCAGACTAGTCAGAGGAGGCTACGTTAAGGAAGAGCACTGAGATTTGCCTACCCAATTGAAGAATTGAATACAAAGAGCGCAGTAAGGAGAAGAAAGTCAGCACGAAAAGTTTTGCTGCTAAAGTGTGGAGAAGCCAATGACGCTGGCTTGCGAAGAAGTATGAATCGTTCCGTTTTGAACAATCACCGGTAATATCCCGGTAGTCTGAGTGTACTCAGTGAGCCGGAGACCGAACAGACGAGACTGGATTAGTCGACACATTCGGAGGCCCGGTAGTAGTTCCAGAGAATTTGACTGATCAGATGATGATAAATTAGGGCAGGGAACTGAGCGTTTGCCGTCCGATTGAAGAAGGATTGGGTGTACAGGTTACTGATGGAGGTGCCCATATTAATAAAGGGTGAACAAGGCTAGCGGCCTGTCAACGTAAGCGAAACGGAGCTTTGAGTCTACGAAGCCTAGATCGATAAAACTTGCTGGTCTGGAAAAGGTCAAAGGAGCAGACCGGTCAGGTGAGACTAGGTTATTGCAGGGCACTAAGAGTTGGGGGTCCGATTAAAGAAGAAGTGAAAGTAGAGAGCGCCATAAGGTGAGGAGACGGTCCGGATAGAATGAGGTTTACTTTTAAGGTGTAGAAAAATCCATGGGGCTCACGAGGTAATGGGGACAGAGCGTTCTGTCTTCCGAACAAATGCCGGTAACGTCAGAGCAGTTTAAGTGAATTCGGAGAGCAGGGGACCGATCAGACGAGGCTGGATTAGTACATAAATAAATAAATAAATAACTGGTATATTCTCGGTAAAACGAGACACACCTGTAAAGGCGTGATCAAATATACATAAAAGCATAGCTTCTTTGGAACGTTAAAACACTTCGTTTTAATGAAAGGAATAAACGAATAGATGTAGTCCATACGCGTGAGCATATTGTCAATTAATAGTCAGACCAAGGAACATGATGGGGCTGTGGCGCGCAAAAAGCAGTCATAACTGTTGCGTTAAGATACAAGTCGGGGGTAATTTCCTCATGTAGGGATCCATGAGCACAGGAGCCAAAACAAGGTTTTGGTGCAAGCAGTGACCATTACGAAGTCGGGATTATCTGTGCTCCATCAAAGCGTACTTCATAGTGAAAGCAGTTGCACAGGTTGGATGTAGAAGGCTGAGGACCGCGTCAGTGTGAAATGATTAGTCGGCACATTCAGAATAATTCGTACCGCTAAGGTGGGAAGATAAATAAAGAGCCAGCAGAGATGGACAGCTTTGGGATGCAAAAGGCTACATGAATATAAGGTATGCAAGTCAGGCGGGCTCGCAATGTGAGAGAAGTTGTGTGTTGGTGATGCAGAGCCTAAAACTGCATTTCGCTAGTCAGGAAGCATTCAAAGATGAGAATAGGGCAGAACGCTGAGCGCTCGCTCTCCGGTTGGAGAAGAAATAAAGACAGCGTGATAAGGGGAGGACAGCTTTGATAGAAAACGTTTACGGATGAGAAATGCGACAGTTAACGTGGCTCTCGAGGTAATGGTGACAGCGCGTTCAGTCTTTCGAGCATGGCCGGCAACATCACAGAAGTCAGAGAAAAGGAGACCGATCAGCCGAGACTGGATTAGTCGGCGCACTGTGATTGAGTCGTATAGTTCATTTGGGAAGATAAGTGGGGTCAGTAGGATTGGACTGGTCTGAGATAGAAGTTGTTATATTAACATAGGGCGAACAAATCCAGCAGGCTATCAAGTTGAGGGAGACACTGCTTTGGATCGACCGAGCCTAGACCACTAACCTCCCGTTAGCCTGTTAGTAGTCCCAGAGAATTTGACTGATCAGATGAGGCTAAATTAGGGTATGGCACAAGGAGTTGGCCGTCCGATTAAAGAATGATTGAATACAGACGGCGCTCAGTCGTCTGAACCATGGCCAGTAATGTCACAGGAGTCTGAGAGAAGCCGGAGAGCAGGAGACCGATCAGACGAGACAGGATTAGTCGGCGAACCGATATTGAGTTAAACAGCTAATTTTGGAGGGGCAAATGGAGTGCGTCGAGAGGTGGACAGACTAGAGGTGGAGATGCCTATATAAATAAAGGGTGAACAAGTCTTGCAGGCTATCAACGTAAGCGAGACATAGCTTTGAGTCTACGGAGCCTGGGCCGTTTAAATGTCGCTGGTCTGGAAAAGATCAAAGAAGCAGACAATGGAACGATGGAACAATGGTTTATTACGGGTAAAAAGCATCGCCTAACAAGTCCCGTGGGATCGAGATTATTGCGAAAATCAATTGCATAATAAAGTGCAAAGCGTTGTGGTGGACTCACCATAGACTTATGTGGAATAACGGAGATGTTCGCGTATTAAACGTATAAATCCATAAATCCATTGGTGAGGCGTTTGGTGATACACCGTAGATTGCGTTTCGTAGCCCCTGGCTAACGAGTCATAAAATGAAATGTAAGTGAGACCATGCCTCGTCAACACGTTTTTTAAATATTGCCAAATTAGGAGCAGAGACGACATAATTTGGGAGGGCGTTCAAAGGCTCCCACACGCGGAGAGAAAAGAAAGTTCTACGGTATTCAAGCGGGCTATACTGAATTGTCAGTTTCAGAGGGTGACCTCTAAGTTTAGTGTTGTGATTCAATTCCAGCAGCGGATGGAAAATGTGGTTTGGGTTCTTCAGAATCTGGTAAAACATTACAAGATCCCCCCGCAAAAGCCGATATCGACCGGTCAGATGAGACTTGGTTATTTCAGGGAACTGACTTGGCAGTCCGATTAAAGAAGAAATGAAAGTAGAAAGCGCCATAAGGAAAGGAGGCGGTCCGGATAGAAAGAGGTTTGCTTATAATAGTATCCTTCTGCACATAAGCACCTTAGGTGACTTGCCTGTCCGCATGCGTACATACGGATTTGAGTCATCCTCACGAATCGGATTCGCGCGCTTCTAGCTTTTCCGCCTCGAAGAACGTTTGCTGCTTCTCGACTGGCGACTATACCTTCCCCTAGCTAGAACCATTTCTACAGTGCCTTCGGCTAGTGGGATTATATTTTTCGACAATAAACGTCCACCACACATATACTGTCGTCTCTTTACTTTCTGCGATACCACCGTCGATCTTTGCGTTACTTATGCACGAACTCACCATACTGTCAAATCGCTTGTAAGTGTACTCTTCAATTATCTTCCAATTGAACATTCAGCAGTCTTCGTCTATTATTAGCCGAGGCCTGACTGCAACATATGGCAGACCGATTAGGTCCTAGCCAACGGGTCCCGACCTCACGACTGCCAAACAATTGCTTCCCAGTTCCGCCACTGTACAGTTCCAATCATGAACATAGGAAACATTTTCTACTGTTGCTGTTACCGTTGGCATAGAATGTTTGTACGGTTGCGCATACCTGATCATGCCGCCATGAGCTTGCCTCGCACAATTGGACATAAAATAAGTATTTAGTTATGTAGCAATTAAAGCCGCCTTTTTCCGACTTTTCATTGAGGCGGGAGGAACCTGACATATAGCGACCGAGCGATTCCGCTATAAGGGAGCGCTGTATTGCCAAAAAAGCTAACTGCTATCTTTTACGTACTATCTTGTTCTTGACTATCTGTACAATAATCTTTATTGTTTTATCTTATTTACAAGCGGCTGGACACCCTAGCGCCTTTTAATTTCCCGCGATAACAGGTATCCCCTGTCTTGCTTCATCCGTCCGCGTCTTCTTGTATGTCATGGAATATCATCCTCTGTGTCCGACCCCAACTGCCTTCTGATATCCGCGTTTGACAGAGCGATAAAATGGCCTAAAGCATGGTGGAAAATTACCAATAAACTCAAGGCTTTCGACGCTGCCTGCAATAAAATCTTGTCGGAACATGGCTACTAAGTTGCAACGGCAGGCAGGGTACTCCTATGAGCTTAGTTTGGCCAAATTTGCGATGACAAATCCTGTGATATTACCGTTATGTCCAGGCAAATGCTGCTCTAAGAGAGGTGCTCGGCTGTAGACGATTTCGATAACACAGAATCGCCGCTGTTTGTCTACGCAAACCTACATCGAAAGGATAGTGGGTCGGGCTTGCCATCACAGCCTCACTGCTCAACTAGCTATACAATTTGGGAAATTTTTCTCAATGTGTCAGAGTTCTTTACCGTGCTAACCAGTTTGAACCCTTATAAATCAGTTGGTCATGACAGTGCATATCCCGTCATAGTTAAGCCCCGGCTGATATCATTCAGTATCCTGTCTCGGAATTATTCAATCAGTCTCTTCAAGAAGGCCAGCTGCCACGTGATTGGAAGCAGGCGACCATACTTTCCATCCACAAAGGTGTTCTAAGTCGGTGCCATGGCATTTTAACCAGCACCATGTTGAGGTGCTTGGAAAAGCATGTTAGAACTAGGAGCTGCGAGCACTTGACTGAGCGAAATCTAATTAGATCGAAACAGTATGGGTTTCTGAAAAAGAAGTCTTCTCTTACCAATTTATTTTACTTTGTAGGTGAGATTACTTGGTGTCATGATAGTGGGATGTCGGTAGGTGTGTGCTAGTTGGACTTCCGTAAAGCCTTTGACTCAGTGAACCAACGTTTTTAATTGGGAAGCTGATATGTTTGGATTGCAGCCTCAACGATTACTGCGGCTCTCTGAATTCTTAACTAGATAGACTTTCACTGTCAGCGTTGGGGATGCGAGTTCTAGTGTGGGCCATAACTTCAGCGGTGTTCCCCAAGCTTTGGTACAGGGTCCATAGTTTTTTCTCATGTTTATAAATGACCTGCCTCCTCTTCTTGAAGATCCCTGCTATATCTTCGCAGGTGACTTAAAGCTAGTTAGTAGGAAAACCGAGTGACATTGGCGAAGCATATAAATAAATAAATAAATAAATAGGTATATTTCTAGACCTGCTAGAGGCTGCACCCTAAAGGGTTCAGATCAAGGCTTACATTAATCCGATGCTCTTGCATGGAAGTAGGCAAAATATAAATATATGTTCATCGTTAGCAATTACAAATGCATTGGCACTGTTTGGTATACAGCTACTGGGTCTCAGGCGCCCACCTTGACGTTTTCTGGTTCCTTCGGGCGATATTGAGCTCCTTGTTCTTTTATTGTGAAAAACTTCGCGGAGTTGTGCCTTTTCTCCTTGGAACAGAATCCAATTCGCTACAAGTTCACTTTAAATTGATCGCACATTAATTGGCCACTCATTTGCCCCAATTGTGCGCACATGGAAGAAATGAGTGAAGGGATTATAAGGCATACGAAAAGTTAAAAAAATTTCGATAAATGCAGACAAGAATAGAAACAATTTGTTAAGAGAGAAAGTAAATCTGCGCGCTTCAGCAGAAAAATACCAATTAACAAAAGAATAGAGCCCTACTTTTCTTACGCTGATAATGCTCTGCGGCGCGAAATTTCAACCTGAGTTATTCTCAGATAAAAGAAAAAGCCTTTCTACAGTTACAATACTGCATAAAGCAGCACAAAATTACGCTGGTCTGGACCAGCTTTAGCGCCTGAATACGTTGAACGTAAAAGCAACACAATACGTGCAGTAGTTTGCGAGTTATTCGCAATTAAATGATGGTCTACGAATAAGGCTATTTTTATTTTTTGCTAAAAATGGCTTCTGCTTTGCAAGCAGATAGCAGAAAAAAGAAAAGAAAATATAAAAAGTAGGGAAGCGGCGTATGTTCTAGATGGGCATAGCTATCCAGAAATGCTCTAATTAGCCCGTAATACCCTGCGACAACTACGGGCTGCGCAGGTGGCCGAAAAATAAACTTTGCAGACATACATGATAAATATATGCAAATAAGGGATGATTTTGCGCGAAAACGCTAGAAATCCAGCAAGGAATATTATATCTACATGGGAATGCAGGGAAGCCTATAATTAACTCACGGCTAGAAGGCCACAGCATACGGTTTTCAGGGGATACTGAGCCACATAAACAACCAATAAAATAGAGTTTAGCATTTTTTAAGCCTCTAAGCTTTTCTAAAGCTTACAACAAGCCCGCATGAGCCAGGTCTACCTGTGTAACCCAGGGAATCTTTCAGATCCGTTGACAGATTTCGGCCTGCAAAATACACACATTACTTAGCTAAACATCACAAGATTTATCACTCAGAGCCGATTTTCTATATTCATGAGGTGCTGTCACTAACATCAGTGAGCTACAGGAGCCTGTCACCAATAATAAAGAAATAAGCATGGGAAAATTAAGTAAAATTTAGCTATTTGCATTTGGGCGTGAAATCCGTTTTGGTCTACATTGGTTGGGCTTTACAGCTCTACTTCTGGTGGTTGAGCTTGCTCACACTTGCGTTATTGTTATGCCTCGTACGTAGCTGCACAATAGTGTGCAGCTCTTTGATGAATTTCGATTTATTTCTCTCCATTCTTAAGTTCCGAAGATAGTGCCGGCGGTGTTCATCCAGATGGCAATGTTAACTGGTACTCTAATGTCACACCGACTATTTCTTTCGTGATTTTCCTGGCAAGAGCTGTTCTAGCACCCGAAGCAAAGAGCGATAAGGTAAATCAGGAGTAGAATAGTAACAAAAACCAGTGGGAGCTGGTCGTTCACCCGCCATTACGCATAACGCATGGTAGGCTTTAGAGCCAGCTAAAAGATAAATGATACACGGGCGGCCAAGATAAGAAAAGTGGTGGTGGAAAGTTTCTGGTGCTCCAGCCAGCCAGTGTGACAGGGGCCTCTCTGTCGTTGGTTAGCTTTCGTGCCAGTGAAATGAAATCTGGAAATGCGAGTGTTTTACGAGCAAAAGCAGTTAAAGAAGAGGATCT
The DNA here is from genome assembly GCA_944474145.2 of Dicrocoelium dendriticum. Taxonomy (NCBI): domain Eukaryota; kingdom Metazoa; phylum Platyhelminthes; class Trematoda; order Plagiorchiida; family Dicrocoeliidae; genus Dicrocoelium; species Dicrocoelium dendriticum. The sequence continues at coordinate 83,721,881 of OX104070.1, forward strand.
GGTTTTCATTATGACTGTCTACTAGTGTTGCCAATAGCGAAAGGCATATGTGTACCAGATAAAGCTAAGTATATGGGGCCAAGAGAGAATAAGTGGAGAGCAAAATGTCTAATTCTTGGGCCTAGAACTTTCAAAGTACGCTCTTTGTCAACAATAAGGTGAATTGGTCGAGCTACTGGAACTGTAGGACTAGTAAATACTAGACCGAGAGGGTGTGCAAAGTGAGCTCGGCTTTTTTAATGCAATTGGAGTCAGACACAACGGACTGTATTCGTTAAACTACAAAATCGCGGACCAAAGAAGCAAGGCATGAGGTACACGTTAGCGTGAGGACTTACAAGGCGGTCGAGTGTCAAGCCGGTTTCAAGGAAAATTAATTCAAGAACGAATAATGTACAACTAGTCAACAATTAAATGGTACATAAAAATAGCAGTTATCTATGTGGTCGATCCAGACCTACCTCTGCATGCCAATGAAACTTAGCTATTGACCTTCAGTAGTAGCAGAATTGCAGTGCAGTCTCCTGCAGGCTCTCTATCATTGCAGCGTAATGATGAAGCCTGCGATCTAGGTGTCATCACACTGAACAACATTAAGCCTTCGGCACAGTGTCGCAAGGCTGCCAGTAGAGCGCGACAAGGATCAATATCTCTTGGCGCTGAGTAACAATGATGAAGAACTATTGTTGCTACCACATAAATTGGTGGTTAGGCCACATCCGGTGTATGGTGTTCATCCCTGGCACCTTACCTCCGTAGTGGCGACATGTGTATAGAAAAGGTTCAGGAACTTGCTATCGGGATGATCAGAATTCAACGAGGTAAGTCCTACGAAGATCGTTTGAGTAGCTTGGGATTATTTTCCTTGGAATGGGCTTTGATTGAGAAGGTTAAGATCATTAGACGAGTTAGTGCTATTAGGCCCAACCATCGGTTTGAGTTAGCCATGTCCGACCACCTTCGCAAACATCGCCTAAAGCTCAAATATCATAGGGCTTATTTGGACATCCGAGAAAAATTTTTATGAATAGATTGGTCAACTTCTGGCATAAACTTCCTTCTGGTTTAGTGGAACGTGTGGTTATGGAGCCTTCAAATGGGGTTTAGCTGAGCGTTGGTCGGTCCTTCTCCCATAGGTATTGTAAGTGCACTTGAATATGCAGGGGATTTTGCTGCTGACCCATGAAAGTGCACAGATAGCTGTTGTTTTTGCTTCACTCCTTTGCGGAAGCATGAGGAGTCAAGCCAAGGTCGAAGTATTGGGGGTCGCTTCACTTACCGGCAAAAGAAACTGGATGCTTGTTATGCGAAGGTTCCTATCGTCCGTTGGACCTGAGCTGCCCTGACTGATAATGCGAATGTCGTTTCTGAAATTGCGGGCAGTTGGACTCTGGCACGTTAGTACATAAGACAGCATCAGGACTAGGGCTACTTGTTATTTGCTTTTATAAACGTGGATTTGAGGCGCTAGCGTGCTTACTTGGTGGGGGTTCCGACCGAAACTTTGGGAGTCGGCGAGTCTTGCGCAGGCCAGCGGTTAGTAACAGTGAGACGATACCTGATTCAGGTCGTTTGGAATGTTGCTATCCTCTTTCGGTTAGGCCGTGAACGTTCCGCAGTAGTCACTGTAGCTGTTTTACCAGATTAACTAAACGCACCGCTGAGCTGGTATTATTGCTAAGCGGCTCAACGAATCGTGGTGAGCCGGGCGACTGCGTTAGTGGCTTGTTGCTACGCCTTGTGGAGGGAGGGTAAGCAGGAAACGAGATTACAGAACCAAGCATAGGACAAGTCGTGTTGCAAAGGTCGCTAGGGATATCATGCACATAATTCTCAATGCTTGGAACGCAAACAGGGCAGCTATTCCGCTGGACCGTCTGTAGATGCCAACGATAGAATTCAAGGTCAGTTGCATGGAGCGAACTGTTACAGGGATTGTGAACACGGTGCAGACAGATGGAAACATGAAATCCCTGTTATTCTAGCAATTAATCAAGTAGGTTCCATTCCTTCACGTGACCACAAAAATGTGGTGGCCTGGCAAGGAAGCTAGGTTTATCAGTCGACCATTTTTAGAAGCCGAATGCCAGTAAGTGGCCTATTAGAGTAGGGGCGGACCAAAACGGAAACTACTGACGCATTGGTTTATTGCTTGGTAAAGAGCGGAAGGAAGTTTCCTTGTCAGCTTCGGCACTTCCGATGGTGGCGAAGGTTGCTGGACTCATTGCGGAACAAGGTTTTGGAGGAGACCGCTGCGGTTGTATTAGAAGCAGCGAATGGGAATCCAAAAGTCGTTTGAAACATTTCTCTGTCTCTGCTTCGATGACAGCGTCTGGCAAGCAGTACCGGTCTTTCAGTACTCGGGTCAGATCGGACAGCACACGGGGTCGCCTCAGTTTGAAGTTCCACCGATGGCCTCGAGTTGCACACTTTGTGTGGAGAGGAAAGGACGATTGCAGCTCCCACCTCAGCTCACATCTTCGAATACGACGAGTGAATAACATATCTCCAAGGAGACGTCGATACTCCAAAGGGAACAGTTTCAACCGTTGAAGTGGGTAAGGTGAGTCCCGAAAATCCGGAACAAATATGGTGCAACGCAGTTCAGCCCTCTCGAGCATGTCACGTTCGGACTTGGTGGGAGGTTACGCAGCACGTACTCGGTGCTTGAGAATTGTGCGCACATGCGAAGCAAACAGTAATCTGTAGATTGCTAAAGGTCAAGCGTAAGTAAACGCTCCGTATAGCGTGAAGTATTTTGTAGGCAAACGCTACCCTCTTCCGGCTTTCCTCGATTGATATGAGGTCAGGCGGCACTATCACCCCGAGATCCTTCTCCTAGTTGACCTTTCTGAGCAATAAACCCCTGATAAGATAAGCCCCAGAAGGCTCAGGAGCACCGACTGGAAGAACAACGCATTTGTAACTGCGAATAGGGTATGCCATTGCCCGATTTAAATAGAAGGTATGAGTATGGTGCGAAACATCAAAAAAGGTTAATGTCTATTACGTATATGTACGCACGAAAGTATAGGATGTAAACGATGATATTTGTGGAGGGTTTCGGTGTGGCTCTTACCTACCCCTGCACTCCACGACCGACGGTTTCGTTATTGTTTAGACTCATCAGGTAGAAATAAATAAATAAATAGTATATTCTCGAATTTCCGAGATACACCAGACCAGGCATGATCAACGTTTACAGGCAATTATGTTTCGCAACAAACACATTGCTATGTATGTAAGCGGCAGTAAGCCGAAAGTTGTGCAGGCTTTGGAAATTGTAAAATTAATCTTGAGGTAAAAATTCGTCAATGCATGACGACAAGTTGGGTTCTAGTGTGCGTAGTGTAAACAGACTGGGCATTCCGTTTGTAGAGAAAACTTGTCAGGAAAATAGTACATTAGGATTCTGGTCGGCTTGCCAGTATGTAGTTGTGGGCAGTGACTTTATTCAGTGGCGAGTCACATCCGCCACGTCGCAGTGTTGTTAGGCGGACATTTGTGGCTTTTTATTGGGAGAACGCTTGCCAGGCGAAAACCCACCACGTCCTGAAACACTGTCAGAAATCCGTTTGTACACTAATGTAAAACTGGCAGAGCAGCTCGTCGACTGATTTAACCCTCGGTTAACCGCCGTCAATTGCCTTCCAATTTCCTCTGTTAGCTGAACAGGTTATTTTTGGTCGGGGCGGCCATAATGGCTGAGGCCTATGGAGGGTTAGACCTTTGTCATCTTCGTGTCCAGGTGAGCAAAACGTCCGATTCTTGCGTCTAGATTTCTCAGGATTATGTGTACTTCGCAGGAGTATGAAGGCGTCATGTCCAGCTACCATTACTGGACGACGGTCATGGTAGAGAGTGCATTTTTATCCACTTGTTGTACAGCCGTGTTCTATGTAGGTCCTTGGGGGTTTCTATGTCCTGTCCCAGGCACAAGCTCTTTCACGGTCCGATCCCAGATCCCCAAGATGTTCCAGACCTCGGAGAAAGGGAAGGTGAGAGACAAACAGGGCCGTAAAGAACAGAAGAGGGAACAAGCATTGTTTATGTCCTATGGTCTAACATTTAGTGGAAACATATGATGTACAATGTGTAACAATGATTATGCTAAAAGTTTCTTTTGAATATTCATCGGAAGCAATGCCCTATAGGTTGGTTGCTACCGTATACCTTGGATACAGGGCGTTGCGCCGTTGAGCCAAGAAAACACAGGATCGGTTTGCTATGATGCAACTGTTGCGTGGGAAGATTCGCTGGGGAGCGTAGAATATGCTGACCCAGGGAAAGCCAGTGAGTCCCTTGGACTCATACATGGGTAAGTTTCGCAAACATAGCAGCAAATAATTGAGGAATGAACACCTGTAAATGAGAAGCTAAGGGGCGTCTCTGTACTGACCAGGTGAGAGAATGCCGAATTAAAAAGCTAAGAAGGGCTAATTGACGGAAGGACAGCAAATAGCCAGAATAGCTGAGTTAGGAGTGGAACTCGGGGCATAGTGCTTGGCGACTATCGCCACGATCACTAGGCAATTAAGTTCCGCCAGCAGTTTTCGACACAGCGGTTAGAAGTAGATTTTCGAGATTTTTGAAGCACCCGCAGTGTGTCCTGGATTGCGACGCGCAACCTCACTAGTGGCGGCGGTTGACTTAGAAGTCAGCCTCTGCCAGCACTGTCACTGGGACCGTCACCGAAGTGGAGGGTTTCGGTGTGGCTCTCCTATCCCTGCACTCCACGACCGACGGTTTCGTCTTTGTTTAGACTCATCAGGCAGAGATAGCTGAGCTAGGAGTTATTTGATGTTAGATGTTAGATGTTATTTGTGTATTTTCTATGTTAAATCTCAAGTTCAATTTCAGTTGGGACTGGAACGATTGGATTATCCCGTGCATGTTCCTTCTTCAGCGGGTCGTTCAACCAAAGTTAGGTGGCTTTTAAATACAGAGGGACTTAAGAGAAAGGTTGCATCTTGCCATGTCCAACCAACTAATGACTACGTATCCTTCCTTAGCCGTTCCTGCTGGACCGGTTAAGTATACTAAGAAAGAGAAAAATCGAAACTTAGTAGGCCAAAACTGAGCGTCAAAGGTGTTAAGCAAGTGGAATACCAACGTACTTGAGTCATTAAAAAGAATTGACAAAAGCCGGTGCGTCAGTTAGGAAAAATTATATCTGTGCTTTTGCCACCCCAGAGTTTTGAGCTTGTGCGCAGAACGTTTAACGGTAGGTTCCCTAACCACTTCATTTGGAAGCAAATCTCATCCATCTGTAACGGCGCGACAGACGAGTTTCTGTCCTACTACTATCAAAGCGTGTTTTATGCGGTTTCAGTGGGTGACTGCGGAGATTAGGCAACGTAGCGGGACTGAATACCCTTGACAAGTCAGGGCCGACCTTACCCGTTACATTGCGGTAACTGAGTATTTTGTCCCAATTATCCTTGAATAATGCAATGAGTATATCCCAAACAGAGCAAGCTTTCAGGATACGTCTTCCCCGTAGCCCCCGCACCAACCGAGTGCGCACTCGTAACACCCTCTCCAAGTACATTTTGTTTCGGTTAAAATAGAGTGCATATGCCTGGAGACAATATTCCTGGTGGGGTTGGACGAATGCCGAGAATAGCTTCACAAACAAATCGGCATTTAGGATTCCGAAAGAGCTGCCTATAAGGCTTATCATATGAAAACCGCAAAAGGCAGCCTTCTTCCAATTGTTGCCAGAATGAGGTGCTGATGGGTGTACGACCACTAAATCAACCTGTTGCGTGACAACGGAGAGTTTACCACCGCCGGAAGCCTATCGGTTGGGAGGCTTAATAGTATCGGAGAACAGATACATTGGCCCTATTCATGGGCATTAACCATAAGGTAGAGCATTCCCAGAGCCTACCCAGGGCACGTGGATTTGTCTCAGGAGCCCCCAGGATATCCAAAATATTCCAGAGCTTAAGCTCGTCAGCAAACCTTAGTGATGACACACCTAGCACACCCGGCACGTCAGTTACGTAAATCGCAAACAACAGTGGTCCAAATACCCGACCATGCAGGACGCCACTAAGGACAGCTTGTCTGAGCGAAAGACAACGTCCCACCAGTAAGCACTGTTTCCCTACCTCAAGAAAGCAGACACCAAGTTAAAAGCGCGACTAGTTATACCGTAAGATCTCAACTGTAGCGAGACTCAGAGATGAGGAGCAGCGGCTGGCTAGCCGAACAACCGGCTGGCTAGCCGAACAACCTCCTCGTGGTGCCAGCTGGGTGGTTCGGGTTTAACCCGTTCCAGCAACTAGGTCGGCGGCAGTGTTCCAGGAAGTGGTGGGTTTTCGCCTGGCAAGCGTTCTCCCTATAAAAAGCCACAAATGTCTGCTTATCAACACTGCGACGTGGCGGATGTGACTCGCCACAAACTAAAGTCACTGGCCCGTGGATAACCGGAAAGTGCTAGCAAACCCAAGGACAACAATCGCTTATGCTCACATTCCTGACGATAACAAACAGTCAAAAATGCTGCGGCACATTCAAAAACGCAAGCTACATTCATACACAATTACATACGTATATACATGGTTGGCGGCATCCGGTTTCGGATTTGCCTGTCACTGTATATATATATATATACACCCATACACTTACATACACTGTTATGCCAAACATGCACTTTTGTACATTTTTGATCACACTGTCAGCTAAACATGATCATGTCTGTAAAGGTGTGCCTCGCAAGGTCGAGAATAAAAGTTTATTTATTCATTTATTTATAAAAGTCCACGAATAACGCTTCTACAGCCTAGCCACTGTCTGCCGCTTCGGCCCAGCTTTCACGAGCTACAAGTAGATTAGTCTGACATGAAAAGCCCTTGCGGAATCAATGTTGCGCAAACCTGAGAAGGTTGAATATATTCAGGTGATTCTCTACCGAATCCCCTAACAACTTTTCAAACAACCACTACTACGCTTGTCAAAATGACAGGCCGGTAGTTCGTTGGCAGTGAGTTGTCGCCGAGCTTAAAACTCGGAGAGCCAATTACCTCCTTCCGTGCCGAAAGCAGGACGAAACTATCAAGCGATATTGAAGGCAGGCATGTGCGAGGACCACTCAGCTCAGGGGCCAATTCTTGCAACAGTTTCGGATGAATTGAATCAGGAAGCTTTAGAGGTAGTAATACCTTTCAGTAACTCGAAGACCTGAGTCGCCGTTATGTAAACTGAGCTAAGCAAGGATCCTATGGAAAGCTTAAAACCAATTCAACCTGTGTTAAAGAAGTCTCTCGGGCAAAAGCCACAGCATACCGAGCACTAACTATACAAGACTTATCATAGTCAGTTTTCGCACGGGTCCCGTTTGCTCGCGATAATCCTGTTATAGACAGTTTTGCCCCTCTGCCTCTTCTAACCTAAGCAAAATGGTTCTTGGGATTAGCTTCGGCAGTCCGTTAAACCCAATTCGTAATGGAGAATTGCAGTCCTGAGCTATTGCTTTCATTCAATTATAACCCGTTGATAACTATCATAGGTACGTGCTAGTTGAGCTGCATGGTGGGTTGGCCAGCATGTGCGCTGTTCCTTGTGTAGGTATTGCCTATGGTACCTATCAATGGAGGCTCTGCCAGTAACCCCTTTTCCTTATGAGTGGAATGTAGGGAGTGGAAAACTCCTTATGGTAGGCCGTAAATTTATCTCAGCCTAACTGAACACAGTCGGCTAGCGAGATTTCACAGTTCAGAACTGAAGTCATAACTAGCATTGCACTAAAGTCCGCGCGCCACATATTCCGAAGTAATTCAATGGCGGTCTGTTGGGGCCTTGAAAGAGCACACCGAAAGTACATGCATTCTTGGCTGCTGGACCCTAGAGGTGCACCGTATGAAACGTCATTAAGGAAATCGAGGAACCTAGCGAAAGCCAGCTCTAAAGTAGATGATATTTGGTGGTATATTTACCTAGTGGGAAAGTCCACGAACTGGTGCAAAAGCACTTTGATAGTCAGCACACGAAAGCCTGCGCCGAATGTTCCCGACGGCGAATTACAAGAAAGATCGGCCCAACAGCGTTCCGGGAGGTTGAACACCCCTGAAGGTAAAAGCTTATCTGCTGGCTGAGTTCGAATAAAGTCAATCGTCCCCTTGGAAATACTTCCAGTACCCTATATATCCCTACAACTGTAAAATGGGTAGAGGAAGAGCAATAATACGTCAAAAATAGTATTCAGTCATTTAGTTCATTGGATGGTAGAGAGCAGAAGGGCGGTTCCATGTCAGCTCCTTTACTTTCCGATCTTCCAATCATTGCAGGCGTAGAAGCTATGGCATAGTTCGGGATGTAGTATCACTCCTGCGGAATCCCGGATCAATCAGTAGGAAGATGTCTAGGAAACCTTTGCAACTCGCATCTGACCGCGCATTGACACTGGGGTTCGACAGTCGGTTCCAGCCATTAATTACTCGAGTAGAGAGAGCAACATCTGACCGGACTTTGCACCACCGCTGTTTAACCAACTTCTAGCTGTAATCTCGAGCCCCACCGCCAAGCCTTAGGTAAAATGACTGCCTCAGATTGCTGGCTGGCTGGCTAGCCGAACAACCTCCCGGTGGTGCCAGCTGGGTGTTTCGGGTAAATCCCGTCCCAGTAAATGGTTCGGCGGAAGTGTTCCAGGGTGTGGTGGGATATCGCCTTGCAATCGTCCTCATTGTAAAACCACAGTCGTCCGTTTAACAACACTGGGACGTGGCGGTTGTGACTGGCCGCTAAATAACGGAACTCCGTCCTCCTTTTCCGGAGGATCATTCCACATCACGAACGCCATCCGAGTCGAAGCGTTCCATTGATTCTCTTCTTGTATGGCGAATCCAGCGAACAATCCACCCAAACAGTTACAATTATCTGCTCATACAACATGGCTTCTTCCAACTACACACTTAAACATACTGTTACATGCCACCACACACATAAATACCTATACTATTGGTCAAAATGTACTAACTTAAGCAATTGCCGATCACACATGCCTGTGTTACCATGATCATGCCCTTGATGGTGTTCTTCGCAAGGACGAGAACAAATTATTCATTTATTTATTTAATCCTCCTCGCAGCTTAGCCCAGTGTGGAGGAAGTCTCCACGGCATCGGCGTTAGTCTAAAGGCAAAGGCATCATTCCCTGTAGTCCAGCGGTATAGGGAAGTTCGCGTAGCTCGAAGACAAATTTGGAGCCCGTCGATGAAGCTTTAACCTGGTCACTTTCCTGCTTTAGTAGACGGGCTCCGATTGTTAGTTCCAATGCAAGGATTGGACGTATGTGGGAGGTGCAGAGGAGCCTAAATATCTGCTGTGTCATTTTAGAGAATGAGGTCTTTATGACACCCCACATCCTGTTCGCCGCGGTAGTCTTCTTTATGGTGTTAAGGGTGGTTTTGTGAGCAGAGGATACAATGGTCCTCAGGGCCATTGCCTGTGTGGCAACCCTGAGGAAGCACCCTCCAATTTGCTAGATGCCCAATACTTCAGAATCACCAATGGAAAGGGCAGAGTAGTTAACTTCTTTGACCGGCTAATCCCACTTGATAGATGAAGCGTTTAGCGGTTCAAGCGTTTCATGTAATCGGTCGGCGTCTTCGCGGCTGGACCCTTCCGACTACGGCTTGAGGTCGTCTGCATAGATCAGGTAGACAAGTTGTAGCACACTTGGCAAGTTCTTGAGGTATATCTTGAACAAGTGCGTTGCGAGAAAGAAGCTTTGTGGTACACCACTGGACATAGGCACAAGAAATGAAAGGGTATCGTTAACCTTGACTTATATGTTCCGGCCCTGTAAGATGTCACTGATCCTTAGTAGGCGGCCAGCTGTTGGGTCACTTCCGCAAAGCTTAGAGAGTAGGTACTGGTTAGGGGATCCAACAAAGGCTTTACTAAAGTCGATGAAGGCAGCATCCTAAGGTTTTATAGCGTACGTTGACGCAGTCCACCTCTCTTGCGACTAGCAGGTAAGTGTTGCGGTAACTTCCCTTTCGGAAGCTATGCTAAGTAGATGAAGTGATGTTCAGATATTCGCAGTGTCGGTCGAGGACACATTTAAGGATTATTTTTATGATCTTGCGGGTTACCGACGTCAAGCAATTACGCCGAGAGTTGGCAGTATCCTGGCGGTTTCCACCGTTGTCGTTCGGCATAACTACACCCGTCTTACAACTGACCGGCAGCGGACCAGCTTTAAAAAAGGCTGAGATATTTGACAAAGTGAGACGGCAAGGAATTCTGCTATCCGCTTGAGAAATGGGGGTTAGCCTGTCTGAGACTGGTAAGGAAGCTGAGTTCAATTCAAGTATTAACTTCAATGTAGCACCTGCATCAAAATTGATATGTTCAAGAGCAATTGCATATGCAAGTACATGTTAGTTGCGAGCTTGGCTACTTTCCTGTATATTGAGGAGAACTGTAAGGACCAAGTGATCAGCTTTGGCGTCATCGTAATAGTTTATTACACCTGGCGCATTCGTAGAAATTGCAGGAATTCCACGTCCAGCCTTGGAACATCCAATAAGGTATGAATGTATTCGTTGATCTCATAAGAGATTGTTCAGTCAAGCTATGCCCGTAGACTTGTCTCATGACGTTTCTGCATAAAGTAGAAGTTCCTGACGCCCTTGTATTTAAAGAAATCTGAGCCTAAGCGGGAAAGTTTTAATCTAACCTTAAGTGTTTGGCGTTGCTTCGGGTTGGCCTTGAGTTCGCTGTCGATCCACGGGGACCTTTAGGGAGAGGCCGATTACTGTGGAATGGGACAACCGCAGTGCCTAGCTTCAACATGTAGAGCAGCACTTTACAAGTAACATCAAATGCAAAATGTCGTGGAATATTCCGGTTCAGCGTGCTCGCTGCCGCCGTTAATTTGTATATGTCGGTACTCCAGTAGTTTCAAATTTGTGGGGTTCGGGTTCGGATAGCTGGACCTTTAGTCTATACGAAGGAGACCGTACCATGGGCGCTTTTACCAATGGTCTGTAAAAGGGTCAATGCCGAGATATCAGTCAGAGCCGGAGGGAGCAAAAGTTTGAGAGTGTGAGGTGTCTGACCGGGACGCAGCCTAGTGAGCGACGTCACATGTTTGGAGCCATTCCTTTTGTGGACAGTTTCAAGGAGGCTAGAGTCGAAGGACTCGTGTGGAAGGCGGCAGTGTAGTAGGTCACAACTGACATCACGGATATTGAAGGTACTCACAATTATAAAATCTCTGCTGTTTCCATGCGATTTGATAAAGTCTAGCACGGGGGCATCATGTACCCACCGGTCATTGTAGACAACGCCAACCGTAAGAGATTTGAAGTCATCATTGTTTCTGCACCACAGCAGCTCTGCGCCACCACCAGCGTCGCTGGAAGCTTCTACGAGATGGACTTTAGGATCTCCTTTACAGTAGAAAACTACGCCGTAACCAGCCTTGGTTACAGATCGGTCAGCACGGAAACGTTGGTATCCTGAGATGTAAATCTCTAATTCGGAGATATCTGAAGTGAGCCAGGACGCAATGGTGGCCAACAAGTCAGGAAACCGCTATGAAGTAAGGACGTGTGCGTCGTCCAAATTGTTCCGAAGGCTGCAGACCCTTGCAACCATTACCTGTCGTCCCTATTTCGTTCTTTTTTGATAGGACATACCCGCATGGTGGTCCGTTTTGTTTCTGTCTCAATTTGTTCAATCATTTAAAGGCGTTTGGTGTCTCTAGAGTATATTTTCTAGCGATTATCACTTATTCTTTTTCGTTAACTTATAGCATTTCTGCCGTTGTCTTTTGTTTTCCATCACCTCTTCCTTTGGACATGATCAGTGAACGTCATCTGAACGTTTCTATCAAGGGTGAGTGACCAGTTGGGCGTACTTCGACCAAATCTAAAACTATCAGCAGGAACCTTTTTGGCACAAGTATACTATGCACTCTCAACATAACGGACACCTTTTCTTTGAGTTCCCAAATGGCCGATCTGCAACACGCCTGGTGAAGCGCAATATGGTCCTCAACACAATAGAACCTTTTACTGATAGACTGGCAGCCATAGCGCCTATGATGCACCCCAAGAACTGTAAAAAGGTTAAGCAAGCGGAGTTGGCTGGAAGGTTCATTAACACGATTTGCACCAACTTGATGGAATAGCTAAAATGTCTTAATAAGTTAGCGGTGTATGGTGTTCCAGACGGCCTGAAACTGCACACCAATCGTAAAATACTGATGAAAGTGTGTGGCTCGGAACCAAAGCTTCTGAGCTATGCAAGGCTGAGAGAAAAGGTTATGACAAACCAAAGTCCGCTCTTAGTCAAGTTCGATAATGGGAGCTCGGCTCTCAAATTTCTCTCCTACCAAATGGAATTTAGAACCCGCACGACGTTCCTTGACTTAAAGTTAGTACCAGCAAGCACGGCTTTGCAACGCCGTTACAATAATCTACAAGAGAGTTCCGCAAAGAGCAGCTGTGTTCAGGGGAATTGTGACAACTGTCCGACGCCTGTGAACCTAAGTGGCTCAGGTGCTGTGGGTCTTGACATTTCGTCTGATAAGGATAATGGATGGTTTGATTCCTCGGAATAACATGCAAATCCTGGGACCAATACTATCCATAAAGCCACAACATACAAAGCTCAAGAAGGCCAACCCGGAAAAATTTAGGAATACCCTCAGTTAATACTAAGTGCTCAGCTACTGATACAACTCGAACAGCTATACCGGAAGGGTCAGTGGTTGACGTAACTCTAAGCCAACCTTTCAATGGCTCAGTTAGATCGGATATGTTAGGAAAATTCTACGACGATCGAAGCGAGCCCAGCATAAACTACACTCAGAGGACAAAGCCGCCGGCGTCTCGAGCCAAAAGACCCAGGATATGGACCACACCACCGAGTTCACCCGAGCCGTCAGGCACAACGACACCAACTTTGAAATTAAGGAATGCTGAGACTCTAGCACCATATAATGCTGCATGTTGGAACGAATTGTGCAGCGCACTAGTGTTCAATATGCCAGACGATATATCGGTGGATGCATGTAGGCTTGCAGTAATTGTGGTCAATGGCATTGCAGAGAATGCACTGCAGGTTCAAAGACTGACTAAGCGTGTAACCAAATTTGCTGCTCCAATCATACCGAACGCAAAAGATGAGGCAGTATTGCGTCCTCTCATAGCTATCCGTGAACAACTTCGCAGAGCAACAATGCTAAGCTAGCTTACGTTCGGGCCGCTGAAAAGAAACTTAAGTTGCGCTGCAACGAATCCTAACAGCAAAACAGCCTTTAGTCAACGAGAGCACAGCGCATCCAGCAAGAAACAGCGAGCGACACCTAACCGCTTAGACAGCATTGTGTCTAAAACTACGAAGGCTTCTAGTGCCAAACGGGCTTGCAGAGGGAACACATCTAGTCACTCACCTACGGTGGTTATGTAACCCCCACATGCCTTAAATATATCAAGGTCGGTAGACAACCCGTCGCCGCAGCTTGGTTGGGACGATGTGGAGTTCAGCGTACTTGCAGTTAATGTTCCGGATGGAATATCGACAAGCGACTTTAAGCGCATAATTGTTAAATTTACCAGCATTGCGAAAAATTCGGTACAAGTTGAGAGGATGGTCAAAAGGATCAGCAGATTACCAGCCCTAATCAAACTGAGGACAAAGGATAGTAGAAGCTTGCGCACTATAATATTGAATTGTGAGCCACTCCGCAGTGCTACCCAGTTAATGCAACTGTGTTTCGGCCCACCAAGACGGACTCTACCGAATTAGACCCCAGATACTTGTTTGACGGCACCGAGTACCACCACCGCAACCAAGTCACCTACGAGGAGCACTACATTTGGTAATCTACCCAGCTCCGCTCAATTTTATGAGCATCCAGGTTGTTTTGCGCCTGGTACATCCGTTAGACGTATGCCGCCGGTCCAGATACACAGGCCAAATGGTCCACTGCTTCCTAACCTGCAACCTGCGCATTTTTTAGACCAGGTGGGGATGAGCCGCTACAGGTTCATCCCGGCACCAATCACCTCGGCGCCCAACTATCAATAGCAATGTTATCGCACTCACCTCCTACAACTACTGCAGAGGACGAAGTAACTATCAACGGCTTCATCTCGTCATCCTTAAGGCTAGTAGACCCCAAGTGTTGTTTCTCAATTTTACGTATAATTGATAGGTCGCTAAACAATAGAATGCATATCCTGCTTCTTCTGTCTGTCCTCAACGACTCTGATGCAATATTTGTCACGGAAACATGGTTTTCTCCTTATGCTTCAGAGGAGGACTACGCACCTCCTGACTATCAGCTATTTATGCAATCCCGGTAACATAAACGAGGAGGCGGGTGCGTCATTTAGGTTAAAAATATTTACCCAGCAAAACTGTCCGAAAACATGAACGCTGCTTAGGCGATGGATTCAGTATGGATAACGTCTGATACGCTGGGATCGATGATATTATTTGGGTGTGTTTATAGACCACCCGATACCTCAGTTAAGTTTGACAACACACTTATGCTTACTTTTGCGCAAGCATCAAATATTTCCTGCGTATACAAACCGGTTGCAGGAGATTTCAACCTGCCTGAGTTAAACTGGTTCTCACCTGCTGCAGCAAAGAAATATGCAGGTCAACTGGCATGTATCAATTTAGGCGACTGGACGCAATACGTATCTGCTCCAACCAGGGCGAAACATATTCTTGACCTAATATTTACTCTAGGCATCCCATCAACGTGAGGGTCAGTCGGCCGATAGTTTCCAGGTATTGACCACAGATTGGTGCATTGCTCGGTTTACTTAAAGCAACATTGTACCTACCCAAACGAAACGGACGCAGTCGTTGTATACCGCCCGATGCAACTCGTTAACTGGACAACCTTTGCTGTACCCGTCCGATCAAGGAATTGGGATGAATTCTTTATATCTGATTCTGTGGATCGCTCGGCTGATGTGTTTTATGAGGAACTACTACACTGTCTCGACTATCTAGCTCTCATGTCCCATTTAATAAGGCAAGCATCTGAAAGTGTGACCCAACCCAGAATGTATAACAGAATGCTTCAGCTTAGACGATCCTATAAAGAACCTTCAATTCTGCCCACATCATGAGAGCGAATAAGATTGCACTGCAGCTAGCTGCCAGATCTAAGCAGTAGCAAACCACTCAAGAAGTAGCCGCACCAACTAGTTCGAACAAAGCTAAGAATCTCAGCTGGCTGCTGCTCTCTCGGGCCCCTAACTATGGACGACAGATCGTTACCATAATGATGAGTCCCAACAACACTTTTAGTGAGGCAAGTATTTTATGTGCAGTATTCAGCTTACATTTTAAGTAATCACAGGGTTCAGAAATATGTTCAACCTTTCAGGCCCAGCAAGTACCCGGCAGCCAGTTCCTGTCCTCTGTACAGTTTGACTTAAATAGTGTCCCTTATGCGAGTCCAACTACCCAGTCATCCTGGAAGGCTGGTCCAGACGGAATACCGCCCAGCCTACTTAAGGAAGGTGGTGAAGCTATCCTTATTCTTCTTTGTGAACGCTTTACGTTACCAACACAGGAAGGTGATTGCCCGCCCCCTTGGAAACAATCATTATGTCCAAGCATAAGAAAGGAAGCCCACAGGAAGATGGTAAATCTCGCCCTATTAAACACGCTTCGATTAGCTCGCGAGTGATGGAGAAGTTGATTATAAAAGCCTTCATGGCGCACCTTTATGCAGGCGAGCACCTGAATGAAACTCAGCACGGATTGCTAAGTTCTCGGTCTAGTGCAACCTATCAGCTTGACTTCCTTAATTTAGTCACCTTGGCCATTGACCCTAATCTTTCAGTTGTCATGGTTTGCCTTGATATGCAAAAGGCGTTTGACAGGGTACCACACATGTGCCTGATGAATAAGGTAGAGGCTTACGGGGTAGACAGTCCGCTATTAGACTAGCTGGCTTCCTATCTAAGACGACGTACGCAGTCGGTTAAGGTTGCGCAAACTATATCCATCCGGACCTCCGTCCTCAGTGGCGTGGTGCAGGGAGCGTGCTTGTTTCTACCCTATTTTTGATTTATAGCAATGACCTCTGCAGGAGTTTGCAGCACAGTCACTCCTTACACTTTGCTGACGATGTAAAAGTTGTCTACGTCTTTCCCACTAGTAATGAATTATCCACAATTAATAGTATCTACGGGGATTTAAAAGCACTTGAAAAGTTGTGCGAACACTGGCAAATGACGTTCTCCGGTCAAAAAGCCAATGTCATGATCCACAAATATTTTGTACCTGCTGAGTCCCCAAAAATAAACGGCTTCACTACCAAACAGAATGCCACGACAGCAGGTCTGGGCTTGCGCTACTCCATGAGCCTCAACTTTGCAGAGCAAGCTCATTATCAAGTTCAAGGAGTAAAGGGATTATCGTTCCACATATGCCGTCACATAAAAACCGCAGATGCAGATGTTCTAAGGGTCACGTCGGGCCACTTCTGGAATATCGCTCTTTTATATGCAGTAACCTACAAAATTCGGACTGTTTTCTGCTTGAAAAAGCTCAGCGGCGCCTTCCGAAGACAGTGACCACATCACAGCAAGCGCTGAGTTACCGACAAAAGTGCCAGAAAGTTAAAATTCAACCCCTATGGCAAAGGCGCATTATCCTTAACCTGTGCTTCCTACGTAAGCTAATTCATAGGAAGCTGCACGTTAGTATACCTTGTCTTAAAATATAGAGCGTCTCTGAAGCCAAGCTCCGAAACAAGGGCATTCCATTACCCCGCTAAAGGCAAAGAAGAGACTGCGGTCTCGTTCATTCTTAGTTGTGTATGTGAACAAGTGGAACAGGTTGCCTTCCAAAATAAGAGAAATCCAAAACTTGCAGGCATTCAGCAAGGTGGTACAACGATTCCTACGTTTTGATAATATACAAAGCATCGGCCATATCTGCGATTCGCAAGACCACTTCTTTGAAACTGGCCCTGAGGTAGCTTAAGGACACCCACAATGTAGTGCGTTACGTCTAAACGCCTTGAGCTCACAACTCATCCATATTCATTGTCGTCAAGCTCCTGTAACTTAAGAGAATTTAACGGTATGCTTCGCACCCATTTACTAGGTTTTAAGAATATCAGCCCGAGCACAACATGACTTTAGTCTTCAACGATCTCTTCCTGAACTACTTGAATTCTACTACGGACAATTCCGCCTTATGACTGCACTATGGAAAGGGTAGACGCTACCACAAAAGCATCCTGTAAGGGATAATAAGGGATAACCCTATGCATTGTCTCCATTATGACCCCTATTTTTTAACTTATGCATTACCCCAATCGCAACACCCAGGAGGTCTCAGTCGGATCAGTCGCACACCTCTTACAGTTGCTTACATTAGAATTTTGAATGTAAGAAGTACTTAGCCATTACTGAGTAGATCCTGACGTGCTTCGGCCCCCTCACTGACACGTTGATCCAAAGGCTGAATGGACAATGGGTATCCACAGTCCTCCAGCTTCTCCTTTTCACTGGTCACTTCGTCAATGTTTAAACATTTCAACAAACAGTACAGCCTTGCCTACTGACTGGCAGGTTCGTAAACCCGTAGTTATCCCACATATAGTATATTGCAGGACCATGACGACGCCATCGGTGCAGGCGAATTTTAATCCTTAAGTCTTATCTACATCTCCATTCTTTGTCTTCAGCCCTACTTTTAGCACGTTCCAACTTCTTAGACCGCTGGGTCGACGGAAAAGAGATTAGGCTTATAACCTTTGAGGTACTCCTAGTAAAGGCATCTTACCAGACTTAAGCATTGCATAAGATGTCGATGCGTTTGCTGCTGCTGCTACACCCAAGAGTAGCATTAGAATTGCCCAAAACCGTCTAAGTACCGACTTTAGATGAACCTTTTATGTGCGTTCGTAGATGTCGGTGGCTAGCTGGCCTTAATTGATGCGTTTTCATTAATCATAAGCACTAGCTACTTTACTCCGCCGTTTCCAACTACTATAAATATGAAAACAGCAAAATATATATGTATTGCATATTGTCGACAGAGACAGCACTTTAAAAGTACTAGGCCCAAGAATAAGACATTTTGCTCTCCACTTATCCTCTTTTGGCCCCATCTACTTAACTTTATCTGGTGTACATATGTCTTTCACTATTGGCAACGCTAGTAGACAGGCATAATGGAAACCAGCTGCCCTTCTTTCACGGCGTTTGCTAGTTAAACACTTGCATTCCAGATTCCACTTCACGAGCACAATAGCTAACGGACGACAGAGAGGCCCCTGTCATAATGACTGGCTGGACCACCGGAAAATTTCTACCACCACTTTTCTTATCTTGGCCGTTCGTGTGTTATTTATCTTTTAGCTGGCTACAAATCCTACCACGCGTTATGCGTAATGGCAGGCGAACGACCAGCTCCCAATAGCTTTGTTACTATCCTACTCCTGATTCACCTTATCCCTCTGCTTTGGGTGCTAGAACAGCTCTTGCCAGGAAAACCAAGAAAGGAAGTAGCGGGTGCGGCAGTATAATGTTAGTTAACATTGCCACTTGGATGAACACCGATGGCACTTGCTTCGGAACTTAAACCTGGAGCGAAATAGCTCAAAATTAATCAAAGAGCTGCATAATAGTGTGCATCAACAGCTGGGGCATAACAATCTCTCAGATTCGAGCAAGCTGATTCCCCAGAAGTAGAGTTGGTAAAGCCCCACCAAAGCAGACCCAAATGGATTTCACGCCCCAAAGCAATTTGCTAATTTTTACTAAATTTTCCCATACTCAGTTCTTTGTTATTAGTGACAGGCTCCTCTAACGCAATGAGATTGGCGACTTAGCATCATGGATATGGAAAATCGGCTCTAACAGATAAAACATGCCATGTTTAGCTAAGAAATGTGTGTATTTTACAGGCCAAAATGTGTCAACTGATCCGAAAGGTCTCCTGTGTTATGTAAGGAGACCTGGCTCATGCAGCCTTGCTACCAAATTTAGAACCACTTAGTGGTTTAAAAATTATTAAACTCCATACTCCTAGTGGTTTAGGCGGGTCAGTATCCATTGAAAATGGTACGATGAGACCTTCTAATCGTAGGTTAATTATACGCTCTCCTGAACTCCCATGCGCGCATAATATTACTTACTGGGTTTCTAGTGCTTTCGCGCAAAATTACACCTTATTTGCCTACATTTGCTATGTATGTCTGCAAAGTGTGATTTTTGGCCCCCTTGATGTCCCTAGTTGCTGAAGGGTACTACGAGCTATATAGAGCATTTCTCGACAGCCTTGCCTATTTAGAACGCATACCTCTTCGCTACTTTTTACATTTTCTTTTTTCTGCTATTTGCTTGCAAAGCAGAAAGCGCTGGCCACCAGTGGCAAGGCAAACGGTGTGAATTCAAGATTACGAAGCTATCTGATTGGCTGCACTGACGTGATTAGAATTGCTTGGAGATGTGTATTTTCTAGTCAGCTTAACCGTAAAATGTGTGTTTGAATGCGCCAATATGACGATTACTATTGGTAACCGTTGGCACAAAAATGAACGATGTCAATAAGTGAGCAGGACGATGAGTTATTATCTGGTGGGTAAAAACCACACAGTATCATTGTTCCTTCTTTGGAAAAGGAAGCAATAAGCTGGTATATCTCTGACAGCTGCGCGTAGCTTATTGGCAGTCAAAATGATTGCAGCACTGGTGGGATCCATTTCGCATGGAGGAGGTTCTGATCGATATTCTGGAAAGCTCTGTGGTCGTATTATGATACATAAAACGGTTGTAGAAGTTATCAGATTACAGTGAAATGTTAAGTAATGAAAGTAATACACCAGCTGTCTAGACACGGATAGATATATCGGTTCACGACGAAGTGAAGTAGCTTTGACGGGGTTTCTCTTCTGCTCTCTACTACTCAGTGAACTCAAAGATTAATTACACTAACAGGTAGAACATTAACCGTCGTTGTGCTCGGAATACATCGTGCTATCCGTAAATGTAAATGTATTTGAGGCTGTAGGGTTAAGTAAGTAAATGGATCGACGACCTGCTCAAGAAGGAACACTTACGGGATTCATCCTATGGTTCCAGTCCCACTTGAACTTGAACTTGAGGTGGTTGCTAATGAAATGGATAAACAATGTGGGAGAAGTAGGTTTGGTAAACAACTTTCATTAAATGATGCAAATGGATGCAACACAGTACCACAGTACTAAGCACTGACATCGAATGGATTGCTAGGATACAGATATCCCTTACGATTTCAACCGTAATTAAAGACGAGCCGTCCTGACATGTAGCTTACATTTATTTCTAACCGCTTGGTAGCTTCCGTAGGTTTTGTTTGATGAAGCCGCCCGGTAAATTCGGCAGCACTTAGAGCGCTTCGTGAGCAGGTATTTACCGGTACGATCTATCAAAGGAGGATGCGCCCGTGTGCTCAGTTCAGTTCAGCTGGGACTGGAACGATAGGAGAATCCCGTGAGTGTTCCATCTTGAGTGGATCGTTGAGCCAAGAATTAATGTAGTGCTCAGTTATCGATGGATCTAAAACGGAACACCCGTATCGCACCCTGGCCAACCAGTTAATGCCCACGTTTCCTGCCCTAGCAGTCCCTGCTGTGGCAGTCATGTGAAATAAGCAAAGGAAGAGAAATCGAAGGTACAGAATAAGGAAGTGCACTTAAATAAGAAAATAATACCAATGCGTGAAGAAAAGTAGAGATAAGAAAATCGAAGTGCAAAGATACGAGTTACACAGGAAAATGGAAAAGGTTTGGTGTTGCCACTCAAGAGCGTCAAGTTGCCGCTCAAACCCCTTAACCGTAGATTCCTTGATAACTCTTTCCGGAAGCATGTTCCAGCGGTCGACAACTCGGCGTGACAGCCGGATTTCCGTCCTAATCCGATCGGACTGCGGTTTGTCCAGCTTCAAGGAATGACCGCGTAGAACAGACAATCCGTATGTTAATGTGACCAGCGTAGCTGACTTCATGTAGAGTAACGTCACCGGGTATTAAATGGACACCTATTGCCAGCCTCAGTAAGAATATACTCAATATGCCAAAACAACTAAACTGAGTAGAGGAAGTGCACACCGCAGTCCACTGGGCCCCACTAGTTTTGCAAAGCAGACCTATGCCCACATGTTGAGTGTAATGATAGCAATGCAAGTCCACAGTCTCTTCAAGCATGTGATGAACGAATGAACGTATTGGCATGTTAAATGGTTATGGGTCACGGGGCAGCACAAGCCTAGTTGAGGGCATTTGGGATGAGTTGATGAGCCAGTTGCCAGGATGTAAACGGAAATTCGGAAGCTTGAGGGCACTACGGCTTTACAAGGTACATAGGTTTCTTAGCACTATAACCAAGAATGTAATTCTCGGAGCCTCTATACATATCAGCACAGACCAGTTGCACTGGTGATACAGTGGCCTACGGAGGTCTCGTAGCACTATCACCAATAAGGTAGGTAATGGAGCCTCAATACATATCAGCACAGACCTGTTGCACTGGGGATAAACTAAAAATAAACTTAAAAATGGAGAGAAATAATTTGAAATTCATCAAAGAGCTGCACAATAGTGTGCATCTACACATGAGGCATAACATGAGGCATAACGACTTGTCAAGGTCACTGCGTGCTTGTCGTGTTTTCATCGCTCGGGATTTTCTTTACTGAAGTCCTTGTTTGATAACATTTTCTTGTACTCTGAAAGTACTTGGAAGTGCCAATATACTCGGAATCCATTGTGTGCCTTCCTTTGTCACGACGCAGTCTCCGTGGAGTCTCCGGTCGACTTACGGCTTCCTACTCCCTGCACGAAACCGCGTGTGGTCACTGTGCTGCTGGAAAAAGTGCATCATCTTATCATATTGAGTTCAAATCAGTGCGTACATTTTACTTGCGGTATTATCCGATTTTGCCCTCGCTGTCTGCATTGTAGGCCTTCGCAAGCCGGTCCTCATCTTTTCGTTGTTCTTACCTTTTCTTCATTGTTGTCAAGATGGTTAGAAAAGTTGTGGGTGTGCCTTCGGGTCTTAAAACAGCTGATTCAGTTTACCTATGCGGCTTAGAGAGATGCTGTATACCTGTAACCGACTTGTCGGGTGGTATGCAATGCGATCTTTGTGGTAGATGGTTCCATGAGGCATGCACCGGTTTGCCTGCTGATCAGTATGCTCTCCTGGCAAGCAATGAGAGGTTCCTTTATAGCTGTGAAGATTGTTTTAAGCTGAAAGCTGAGCGCTTTGTAACCACGAAAGACTGCTTCGATTCGCTCGTTTCCAGACTGACAAATATGGAACGAGTGTTTTCTTTGCTGCTGACAACTTTGGATGGGAAAGTTGAAGGTTTACTAGATCGTCTGACACCATCCGTTGTTCACGCCCAGGTGAAATTAGCGGACAGTAACACGCAAACGGATTCAGTCGACTTAACACCCTATCCAGCAACTGATTGTGAGCTAGTTGGCGCTAAACAGTTGGAAAGAACCTTGCCAGCGAAACGTAAGCCGAGCAAGAAGAAGAAAACTGTAAACTTGCAAAATGCGGTAGTCTCGGAGTGTACAGTGGATCAGGTAAGCACGTCACTTGCAGAGCCTTCAGTACTGAGTCCTTCGGTGTCTCCTCCCAAAGACTCTTCGTACGCAGCTAGTGCATCCAAACAACTAGCCACCCAGTCGCATGATTCTATGACTGTGGCGCGTGGAGTAGGCACCCCCCGCCGCAGTGACTCCTACACTGATAGCAGTGTCATCTTTAGGAATGTCACGGAGTCCACCGCAGCTCTTCCAAAGGAGCGAATGCTTGCTGACCTGCAATGGTTTAAGATTTGCATTTCTAAACTGCTACCGCCTGGGTTTCCTGGCGTAACTGTACGGAAACTCATTAGGCTTGGGTCTGTGCCGGTCGATGCTTCGGGCGTCAAACCCCGTTTACTGAGGGTGGTTCTTTCAACACCGGACGAGCGTAATACGCTTCTGCGTTTCGCTTTTAAACTCAAGGGTTCTGGGGTCAGTATTCAACCTGACCTCCCATTGACTGATAGGTTGAAATTGAAGGCCGCCATAAAGGACCTCAAAGCCCGTCGCGAGGCGGGTGAAACTGGTCTTCGATTGGTGGGTTTTCGGGTGGTGAGCCGGAGGTCTACTTCCGCCCTTTCAGAGCCCGTTCTGGTGGCACCCGATCCCCGGCTCACGATCCCAATTTGCTTAAAGTAGTCCTCAGCAACGTGCGTAGTCTGAGGAACAAGATGTGCGAGATTGGCACTCTTGTAGAAAGTTCCCGGCCAGACGTACTCGCTTTCACTGAGACGTGGCTGTTCTCCGATATCCTGGACAGTGAAATGTGTTTGCCTGGTTATACCCTTCTGCGAGCTGATCGCGCCTCATGCTGTCGCGGAGGTGGAGTTGCTTTGTACGTCAAATCCACCTTGACTATTTCACGAACATATTCTTTCAGTTCCCCTGATGTAACTGCCGAGGCGCTTGCGGTAGATGTTTGCGCTTCTTTCACGCAATTCAAAATTGTGTTAGTATACAGAAGCCCCGAAAGTACGTCAAGCAGGCTCATTGATTTCATTCGTACTCATACGACAAATAGATGTCTTGTTATGGGTGATTTTAATGTTCCTGAGGTGGATTGGCGCAATTTCTGCACTGCGGCGACTGGACGTTTTTCAAATGATCTCCTTGACCTATCCTTACAAGCATCCCTTCATCAGTTTGTACAAAGCCCAACTAGGTTCATGGAAGGCCAAAAGCCTTCCATTTTAGACCTCATCTTTGCGAAATCGCTGGACTTTGTACGAGATGTAGTGTATGCTGCTCCCTTGGGCTCTAGTGATCACGTCTGCCTCTTATTCAAATGCGCCTTAAGTCGGGGACGTGAAGAGTGTATGGTCAGAAGGCCAAATATCTGGCGCGCTGATTTTCAAGCCATCAGGGACAAGGCTGCAAATCAACTCTGTATCATGTCAGAGGATGACACCGTCCAGGTTGCTTGGGACAAGTTCAAATCCTTTCTTTGCGAGATTTCCCTCCCCCACATTCCAATCTCAGCGAGGAATAAAGTAGGGGCAAAGCCCCTTGGTTTGACTCTGAGGCGCGCAGGATGCTCAGTAGGCGATCCAGGTGTTGGAGGACTTACGTATCAGCTCCCTCAGAAAGTACCCATCATCGCTACCGAAGCGTGCGAAATGCATGTAAACAACATCTGCGGGCCGCACGCTTGAGATATGAACTAGCGCTAGCTCGATCTGCATCAACAAACCCGAAACGGTTCTTTGGCTATGTCAAACGGAGATGCAATGCAAATCCGCCTATCCCTGTGCTCTTTGGACCTGACGGCACTGAAGTATCAACCGATCAGGCCAAGGCCTGCTTACTTGCAGAACAGTATGCTAGGTCGTTTGTTCATGAATCTCCATTGCCTAATATCCAATTGCAAGCAAAGATACCCTTAGACTCCTTTCTGATGGACCTTTCCATCTCGGAAGCTCAGGTACTCAAGCTCCTGCGTGACCTAAATCCCACAAAAGCTGCCGGGATAGATGCCCTCCATCCCAAACTTTTGTACGAGCTGGCTGGGTTGCTGTGTAAACCGATTAAGTGTATCTTTGAGAAGTCTCTTCGTAGCTGCTCCCTACCTGCTGACTGGAGAGATGCTATCGTGTGCCCTATTTTCAAAAAGGGTGATAAGCACTTACCTGAAAATTATAGACCGGTTAGCCTAACAAGCGTACTGGTGAAAGTATTAGAGAAGCTTGTAAGAGATGCTCTGGAAAAGCACTTAGCTAAGTTCAGTTTGCTCAACCCGTCTCAACATGGTTTCCGCAGAGGCCACTCCTGTTTGACTAACATGTTGGTAGCCCGAGAGTGCTGGGCTGAGGCTGTGGACCAAGGACAGGCGGCGGATGTTTTGTTCATCGACTTTTCTAAAGCCTTTGACACTGTACCGCATTGCCGTCTTTTGTTTAACCTAGAGTCCTACGGCGTTTCAGGCCAAGTATTGAAGTGGATTTCGGCTTTCCTGGAAGGAAGGCAGATGCGCGTCCGAGTGGGTTCCGGGCTGTCTTTCAGACAAGCCGTTCTGAGTGGTGTTCCTCAAGGGTCGGTTCTCGGACCTCTACTGTTTGCATTGTATGTCAATGACTTCCCTGAGAAGCTTAAGGTACCATCCCTTATGTTTGCGGATGACTTAAAATTTTGGAATACAGTGAGCGGTTCTGTTGGGCCCACGGCTTTACAGACAGCTCTGGACAAGCTTTGGGAGTGGTCAGAATTGTGGCAGCTGCCAGTCAATCTTGCAAAGTGTTCGGTCCTGCGCATAGGATCAAGCACTCCCACAACTTCTTACGTACTTGGCGGAAATGTATTGCGTCAAGTGACTGAACAAACTGACTTGGGTATCTCGTTATCCTCTGACTTCAAATCCAGCGAGAACTGGACAAATGCTACCCGTAAGGGTTTCCGAATGCTGTGGATGATCCGCAGGTCATTCCGCATTATAACAAATGAAATGTACGTTATATTGTTCTCAGCCTTCGTCAGGCCATACTTGGAGTACTGCGTGCAGGCCTGTCCTCCATGCTTGGTACGCGATAAGATGACACTTGAACGAGTTCTGAGGGTTGGTACGAAAATGGTACAAGGATTGAGGCATCTCTCGTATCCCGATAGGCTGCTCAGGTTGCAGATGTTTTCGCTGCACTATATGCGCCTTCGGGGAGACCTGATTCTTACGTACCGTATATTGACCAACAAGATTGGGCCTGATCTAACTGGACTGTTCCAGCCGGCTCAGATGTCATCTCTTCGTGGTCACCCTCTGAAGTTGCATAAGCCTAGATCTGATCACGTTAGAGCTGACGTTCGTTTGTCACGCAGGGTCATCGACTCATGGAACGCACTACCCAGCGAAGTAGTGTTAGCACAAACGGTGAAGGAGTTTGAACATGGACTCGACGCCCTTGGGTTACAGTTTCAGACCTTTCCGTTTAGTTCTTAACTTCTACATCTATTTCCTTGGCTCCTCACATCTATTACTATTATTGTCTTAACCGCCCATTCTCTCCTGTACTACAATTACCATTCATCGTATATCGGTCGAACGGCGCGGCACCTGTCCAAACGCATAAACGAACACTGTCCGCGTTGGCTACGTCGAGGTGGCACTGGAGCCATTAGTAGCCCTATCCTGGCTCATATTGTGGACAGCGGACATCAAGTGGATCCAGAGCGAAACTTTAGAGTAGTATATAGAGTTCCGCCGCACCGGTCAAAGAGTCAACGTCTCCGTATACTCGCAACGGCCGAATCGATTTGTATTCGATCACTCCGACCATCGTTATGCTCGCAGCAGAAGTTAATTAAGGCTGTTCAGCTTCCCTGGCCCGCAAAAGCGGATGATAATGAGATCAATGGCGCAAGGTCAAGAAACCCGTAACTTTTAATTAACCCGTTTTCGATTTTTTACCCTACGTTAATTGTATCAACTATGTCGATCATACCCTTTTTTAACCCTATATATGATTGTATCGGTCTGAAGATGAATCATCGAAAGCAATTGCTCACCAAGTGGTCTCTTTGTTCTATTTTGTTTTTGTTGGTTCCCTTCTCTTAGCCTTTATTCTATTCACGTGGCCGGTGCAGTGGGGACTGCTAGTGCAGGCCGCGTGGGCATTGATTGGTTGACCGTTTTGTGATTCGTGTGTATTGAGTTGGCTCCTCTCGGCTCCAAACCGCTCCCGCGAACTCCATCCTGGTTCAACGACACATTGAAGAAAGAACACACATGGGAATTCTCCTACCGTTCCTGTCCAAATTGAACTTGAACTTAAACTTGAACTCAAGTATGAGCAAGCTCAACCACCAGAAGTAGAGTTGTCAAAGCCCAACCAATGTAGACCAGAACGGATTTCACGCCCAAATGCAATTAGCTAAATTTTACTAAATTTCCCCCATCGCAATGAGGCTGGACCTTACCGTGGTGCGATGGTTTGTGTGCCTCAGCGATCCATTGAGCTACGCTGGGTGGTGCTTTTGCACCTTCAGAGTCACTCATACCAGATTGGTCAATGGTTAGAGGCCAGACAAACTCAGCCTCCTGGTCCTCCAGGTTGGGGGTTGGAATGAGGGTGGCACCTTATTCCTTAAAATGGACTCCTTGTAGCCCAACGCCAAACCCGCTGCCTTGCGGTCAGGTTTTTGAACCAAAGGCTTTGGTTGAGAACCCTAATCGTTCTCCTGTCTAGGCCTGGGCAACCTGACAGTATCCTGCCCACGCAATACTATGAATTTTCCTTCAAACAATTTCTTGATGCTCTGGCCACCGCAGAGGATAATAAACGGTGCCCTATCTGCTGCATCGAGCAGGGTGGATAGGGGTTTGGATGCTACTGCTCAAGCCTTCCCGTCTTCTTATTCCCCCTCTTACGCTTTTTCACTCTTACCGTCCCATTCCAACTTCACTTATATCCCCCCAGTTTTCAACCCCCCGATTCTTGGCCCTCCCCCAACATGCTTTGCTAGGCATTTACCTTCTAATTTCAACTCACACGTGAACGCGGAGCGTCACTCCTCTCCTGTCGACAAGCCCATGTCCAACCAAGCGGTCCAATCCAGTTCATCGGCTTCCATTTGGAGCCCTCGATCCTCCTTCAGATTGGCATGCCTCAATGTACGCACACTGCTACAAATCGGTCAACAGGCAGCACTTGCCCGAACATTGGAGACCCTCTCGATCGATATCTGCTGCTTATCAGAGACTCGCCTGCAAGACTCGAGCACTGTGCTCACTCTGCGATCCCCTTCAGGGGACGCAAGCAGTATTTTCTCCTTGCGCCTATCCGGTGACGATGCAGCTTCGAGCACCGGCCAAGCCGGTGTTGGTATTGCCCTGAGTCCCCGGGCTGAAGCTGCTCTGGTTGATTGGATTCCAATCAGTAGCCGGATGTGTGCGGTCCGATTGGCTGGCTCGTTTAAAGCTTCGAAGTCGCGCGGGACTAATAGATGTCTATTCATCATCGCTGCCTATGCGCCCACAAACTGTAGCGATGATTCGGTAAAGAACGACTTCTACCGCCAACTGACCCAGCTCCTTCGCCACAGAAGAAGCACGGACACTGTTGTGCTGGCGGGGGATATGAACGCACAAGTTGGAAAGTTGTCCACTGATGAACTGCATCTGGGCGGTCAACACGGTGTAGGCTCCCGTAATGATAACGGTGAGCGGTTACTTCATTTGTGTGAAGATGCTCGCTTATTTCTTGCGAGCACTAATTTCCGACACAGCACCCGCCGAAGGGTGACTTGGCGCCCACCAACCTCGAACCAGCCTTGCACGCAGATCGATCACATTGCGATAAGTTACCGCTGGAGAGGCTGCATCCAGAATTGTCGCTCGATTTGGAGCACATGTGTGGACACCGATCATGCACTTGTATGTGCTGACATGCGGATGCGTTTTGGCGGACGCCCACGACGACGCTGTGAGCGTATTGACACCAGCCAACTGACAAAACCAGCTGTTCTGAATGCGTATCGAAGTACGCTAACATGCGAGTTGAGCAAGCGCTCACAGGAGACAATTGATGGTCACTGGTCACATGTTCGCCAGACCTTACTAGCAGCAGGCAAATCCTCATGTGGTATGTCTAATAGACAACATGGACATTGGGTCTCTTCGCAGTCTCTGGAACTTATAGATGCTCGCCGGCAAATCCCGGCTGGAAGCGAGCACAATGAAACTCGCAAAGAGCTCCGGGCAAAACTCCGTGCTAGCCTGAAGAGAGACCGCGAATCTTGGTGGTCTCATCGTGCGTCAGAGATGGAAGTGGCCGCTGCCCTTGGCAACCATCGTAAGTTATTCCGTCTGATACGGGAAACGGGCAGCAGGAGACCTGGTGTTAGTGAAACTATACGTGACGAGAGTGGACAGCCTATCCACAATTTGTCAAAACGTCTGGAGCGTTGGGCTGAGCATTTTGAAAAGCAATTTAATCGGCAAGAATTGTTCGATTCGCCGGTCACTGATCGCCCCGCTCCGTGGGCTGTCCCTTTGGATCCACCCTCTCGCTCAGAAGTCGAACGTGAGATCGGACTGTTGAAGTTGAACAAAGCCGCGGGACCAGATGATCTTCCTCCAGCCCTCTTCAAATTTGGAGGCTCTGCTCTTGTTGATGCTTTGCATGAATTACTAGTGAAACTGTGGGAGCAGGAAACTGTCCCAACCGACTGGAGCCGCTCCGTTATTGTTCCCATCTTCAAAGGCGGCTCGCGCTCGGAATGCGGCAACCATAGAGGAATCAGTCTGATCTCCATCGCCTCCAAATTACTCGCGTCCATAATTCTCCACAGACTGACTGGCGCTCGTGAAAGCCAGATTCGTGAGGAGCAAGCCGGGTTTCGTCGGGGTCGTGGCTGCATCGACCACATCTTCACCTTGCGTCAGTTGTTGGAGCACCGTCACACATATTGGCGGCCCACCGTAGTCGTGTTCCTCGACATCAAAGGTGCCTTCGATTCGGTTGATCGATGTGCCCTTTGGAATTGTCTACTCAGGAAAGGTGTGCCCGAGAAATATGTAAATATTATCCAAGCATTATATGCGCGTAGCACGGGCAGAGTAAGGGCTTACAGCAGGCTGTCGCCACCCTTCAATATCTCCAGCGGTGTGAGACAAGGATGCCCGCTGTCACCTTTCCTATTCAACTTCGCTATTGACGAAGTCATGGAGATTGCATTTACAGGACATGACTTGGAAGGTGTGGAGCTACTCCCAGGAGAACGACTTCTTGACTTAGAGTATGCAGACGACATTGCCCTCATCTGTGACAGCTCCCAGACGTGTCAAGCCGCGCTGGACAGATTAGCACTGGCTGTCAGTCGCTTCGGGCTTTGCTTTGCACCACCGAAGTGCAAAGCGTTCCTCCAGGATTGGCAGGGTTCGCCCCCTGTGCTGACCCTTGGTGGGGATCAGCTAGAAGTCGTTCAGAAATTCAATTACCTGGGAAGTTGTATCAGCGCCCTTGGGATCGAAGACGAGATCACGAACCGCATAGCGAAAGCTCGAAGTGCTTTTGCTAACCTTCGCCACCTATGGCGACGGCGCGACATTACTCTCGCCCTGAAGGGTAGAGTGTACAATGCAGCGGTACGTTCGACCTTACTGTACGGTTGCGAAACCTGGCCCCTAAGATCGGCGGACATGAAGAGGCTACTTACGTTCGACCATCGGTGCCTTCGCAGTTTGGCTCACATCTGGTGGGAACACCGCGTGAGTAACGAGCGTGTTCGACACCTTGTTTACGGCCTAGGAAAAGGGAATGAACCGCTCAGCACCGTCATTTCACTCACCAGGCTCCGATGGCTGGGCCACGTGTTGCGCATGCCAGCCCACCGACTCCCTCGACGTGCGTTGTTTGCTCACCGGGGATGTGGGTGGAAGAAGAGGAGAGGTGGCCAAGCGATGACTTGGTCCAGAGGAATGAAGGCCCTCACTTCGGAGCTGGCCTCAGTTGGAGCTTCACGGCTCCCTGGTTGGGGTCCAAAAGACGGTGAACACGTTTGGCTGGATACACTTGCTGATATGGCAAGGAGCCGACCTCAGTGGCGTTTCTGCTGTGAGTTTCTTTGTCCCTCCCCATCCCTTTAGCCTCCCCCTCCATCTACGATCTTATTTCGTAGAGGTAAAACGTAATTAAATTTTTGTTTTTGCCTAGTAGCCGGCTAGTAGCTTACCGGAACGATGCGTATCCGTTGCTGGTAGCTCAGCTGGCATGCAACTGTCGTATTTATTTTTCCTTTATGTATTGTATGTATGTATGTATTTCCTTTATGTATTGCGGTACAATAGCGGAGGTGTTTTACCATCTCTAGCTGACACGTATAATGATGATGACTAAATGTTCCCATGCTTATTTCTTTATTATTGGTGGCAGGCTCCTATAGCTCACTGACGTTAGAGACAGCACCTCATGAATATAGAAAATCGGCTCTAAGGGATAAATCTTGTGATGTTTAGCTAAGTAATGTGTGTATTTTGCAGGCCGAAATCTGTCAACGGATCTGAAAAATCCCCAGGGTTACCCAGGTAGACCTGGCTCATGCGAGCTTGTTGTAAGCTTTAGAAAAGCTTAGAGGCTTAAAAAATGCTAAACTCGATTTTACTGGTTGTTTGTGTGGCTCAGTATCCACTGAAAATGGTATGCTGTTGCCTTCTAACCGTGAGTTAATTACAAGCTCCTCTGAATTCCCATGTAGATATAATATTCCTTGCTGGATTTCTAGCGTTTTCGCGCAAGATCATCCCTTATCTGCATATATTTGTCATGTGTGCCTGCAAAGTTTACTTTTCGGCCACCTGCGCAGCCCGTAGTTGTCGCAGGGTATTACGGGCTAATTAGACCATTTCTGGACAGCTATGCCTATCTAGAACATACGCCGCTTCCCTACTTTTTATATTTTCTTTTCCTTTTTCTGCTATCTGCTTGCAAAGCAGAAAGCCATTTTTAGCGAAAAATAAAAATGGCCTTATTCGTAGACCATCATTTAATTGCGAATAACTCGCAAACTACTGCACTTATTGTGTTGCTTTTACGTTCAACGTATTCAGGCGCTAAAGCTGGTCCAGACCAGCTTAATTTTGTGCTACTTTATGCGGTATTGTAACTGTAGAAAGGCTTTTTTTATCTGAGAATAACTCAGGTTAAAATTTCGCGCCGAAGAGCAATATCAGCGTAAGAAAAGTAGGGCTCTATTCTTTTGTTAATTGGTATTTTTCTGCTGAAGCGCGCAGATTTATTTTCCCTCTTAACAAATTGTTTCTATTCTTGTCTGCATTTATCGAAATTTTTTTTAACTTTTCATATGCCTTATAATCCCTTCACTCATTTCTTCCATGTGCGCACAATTGGGGCAACCGAGTGGCGAATTAATGTGCGATCAATTTAAAGTGCACTTTCGGCTAATTGGATCCCGTTCCAAGGAGAAAAGGCACAACTCCGCAAAGTTTTTCACAATAAAAGAACAAGCAGTTCAATATCGCCCGCAGGAACCAGAAACATGTCAAGGTGGGCGCCTGCGACCCAGTAGCAGTATATCAAACGATTCCAATGCATTTGTAATTGCTGACGAGGAACACATACTTATATTTTACCTACTTCCATGCAAGAGCATCGGATTTATGTAAGCATTGATCTGAACCCTTTAGGGTGCAGCCTCTAGCAGGACTAGAAATATACCTATTTATTTATTTATTTATAGGTCACTTAGCAATAGAAGCAATAGCGTAGGTCTCGGAGCCACTATACAAATCAGCACAGACCTGTTGCACTGGTGATTCACTAGCCTAGATAGGTTTCGTAGCACTATCACGAAGAAGGTAGGTATGGAGCCTCAATACATATCAGCACGTACCTGGTGCACCGGTGATATAGTAGCCTACATATGTCTTCGTATACCCGTCCAGACAGGGGACCAAAAGCTCATTGCAAGATCACCATAAATGCCCATCAGGAGGCATCAATAGCTAGCTCTTTAACAGCACTGGGACGATGCGGATATGGTTACATGCAAATGATAACCGAATGGTCTAGAAACGTATGGGCACAGAAAACATTTCCGGGAACGTTGTCGTTCAGACCCATTCAAAGTGCTCACGCAAATGTGCCGGACACGTCGTATGCGTCACGTCAACACAGCGGATCACTAAGGAGTGGGGTAAAAGCAATGTACCTAAAGGAAAGCATGGTGAACAAGGAATGCATGAGCTTGGAGGCTCAGTATAACAGCAATTGGGTCATTCTTGCGAGGATTACAGAGCCACCGTCCGATTCATTTACCGAATGTTCCAATCAATGCCGTCAACCGAGCA
This sequence comes from Dicrocoelium dendriticum, assembly GCA_944474145.2. Classification (NCBI taxonomy): domain Eukaryota; kingdom Metazoa; phylum Platyhelminthes; class Trematoda; order Plagiorchiida; family Dicrocoeliidae; genus Dicrocoelium; species Dicrocoelium dendriticum. The sequence goes on from OX104070.1 coordinate 83,754,762, forward strand.
GTTGCGTCGGGTTGGCAAGATGGAAGCACACGGAAACGAAACAGGAGGTGGCCCTAAAAACGGCCAAGTTTGCGCTCTCACAGGCTGGCCTTTAAGCAGTTAGGCAAAGTCGTAATCATCGGCTGCAGTGGTTTAATGACAATGGCACGGAATCCTCCGGCATGTTGTAATTTGCTAACCACCGACTACGGACAGGTATGCTTTCTAAAAAGGGAATGAAACATAATCGCTGTTTTCCCCGCCGGATGTTGCTTCTCCTTATATAACATCAGTAAATGGACGCACAGTAGCCACATGTGCCCGTAAAATGCGCAAGTGCTTGTGCCATTTGCGCAGTCCATGTCATATCGATGGTGTTGATCTCGAACAACAAACTGTAAAAGTAGAAACATACAAGAGGGCATACCAGTCCCGCTCCAATGTCTGAGTACACCGCACCTAACTTCGGTGTTGCCAGATGACGCATAACCAGGGTACCAGCGTACGTTGTTAGACGGCCTTTCAGCATCTGCACGTAGGTGTTACCTTCATCTTCAAACACCTGGTGTCTGTCACAGAAGTATGTACACTGCATCTGAAATTCTTTCAGTAGAACCTCAGACAGCTTCCACACTTTACTCACAGCCACAGCAAGGCGGTCGGAAGCATGGGTTATTTTCGTTAATCTAAGATTGGCATTCTCGACACGGTTGTTCGTGGTGTTCCCAAAATGCACCAATCCTGCTTGAGCGTAGTTTGCCCACGACCGTTTGATGAACATGCAGTGGGAGGTTAGATACCGTACAAACTGAGGATCCGTCCTGTGAAGTAGGCTAAGATCCTGCTGGAACCTAGACCAGTGTAAATGTCGGAAAATTAGCATACTCGGTCTCCGTATCAATTGTAGCCATCCGATGAAATAAATAACGTGAGCGAAAGCTATTGGTCTACAGATCAGAATAAAACAATTCGCTTAACTCACCCGCTTTCGAACGGCTTCGCCGATATGAAAGTAGCACAGCAGAATGTCACACTGGAATGCTGCATGTGCTGCACGCATTTGAGCATCCATTTGATCCATAACGAAAGTTCGTACGGAGAAGTCATTGCCCATTGCATCACGAAATAAACCAAATAATTTCATTAGCGATGTGAACGTTTCCTTACGCAAAAATCCATAAAAAACTGGTCGTCCGTAACCCATGCCGTCTGTTACCAAGAAGTGGTAAAGCTTGAAACTGTAGCGAAATTTAACGACGTATGTCATACGTACCCGAAGCGGTTTGTACCATGCGTTGCATCCACGCACACAACTTGTGGAAGTCGCCGAAACATTTGCACTTGCTGCATACGAGCAAAGCACACATGCGTAAGTAAGCCTTTTTCGGAAATGGTTTGCACGAAACCATCCTGTTCCATGCTCTGAAGGACCTGTCGAAAATTGACTAGCAATAATAACGTGACATTTTACTTACATGACACGGGCGAACGCAACCTGCGGCGTACATGACGGACGTCGTCGCTTGTGACGTGTGTCCCGAATGCATTCTCATGTATTGCTTTATGTCACACGTAGGGGTGTTGTATCGAAATAAGTCAGCAGCTTGATTGCATTCCTTCTCAGTAAGTCGCCGGTTTAAAGGGTGCCTTTCGAATGGAAACCGGTTGCATGGATGGTTGTGAGAGCTAGAACCTTAGCACATTTAGCTTAGGGCCATCCCGAGCAACATTGACAAGAGCACTGCAATCGGTGTCTGGAGAACTAAAATGGACGGCAAACAACATAATAAACCACATACTAGACTCGCCGTATCTTTTGCTCCTTTTTTACGGCGCTTACAGCGCACGCATTTATAAACGATGCCATCATACCTCACGCTATGATATTTGCTAGTTTTGCTGCTACAGCAAACAAAATTGACGTTGTTCCGATGCATAAATGAGGTAAACAGCGAATAGAAATCATCAAAGCTATGAAACGAATGTCCAACAAAGGTGCTCCTGAAGTCAGCCTCCGTGGTTGCAATGCGAAATAACAGCCAAATACGACCTCTTTCATTAGACCTCACTTAAATTAGCAATTGAACTCATGTGCAGAGATATCGGCCGTTTTTTGGATAATACCAGACATAGTCGTATTTTAGGCTGTAAAATTGATGCAACTTATCTTTTTATTGCCCACATTTCTTGCAGTTCTATGGTTGCCACTACGTGACACCGCAGAAAACCATTTTAGCTAAAGAGTAATAGTGTTAGTCGTAGACACCATACAGTTGCGAATAACTCGCAGAAGCATGTGTAACACGCAAGCAAGGAAGAACTCTAGGCGTTGAGAACGAAGTTCTATTACACAACACGTAGTCTACAAAAAGGTAGTAAACATGAGGTAAATTGGAACAAAGGAAGTTACAGTTAACCAATGTCGTTGTGTTCTTGTTCTCCTCCGGTAATTGAGCAGGAAATGCGCTCTGAAAGGCAAACGGGAGAGAGTGCAGTTATGGCAACGATTCAACTTTGGACACGCGCCAAAACAATATCGATTCTTCTCTACACCACACCCCTTCAAATTAGGCAGTGTCCCCGTTGCCACGCCATAGCCGCCCTGAGCCGGCACCTCCAGTTCAACTGCTACCTCCCCAGGCGTGTCCTTCAGCCCCCGACAGATTGGTCAGTTTTACTCCGGAATGGCTTAAGTCGATTGAAATGTACTATCATGGGTTGAATGGCAGGGTTATTGGGATGTTCGATAACACATGTCACGTCCGATATCACCCGCTGTATTATGTACGGTCCTGTCCACGCATGGTGTAGCTTAACCGGAACTCCTGCCGTTGGTACCTGGTGCAAGTAAACTTGGTCGCCAGCCTTTAAAGGAGCGCCGCAAACTTCCTTGTCGTAATAGTCTTTCTGCCGTCGATGGGCGTTCCCAAGGTGAATACGTGCCGCTTGATGTGTTTGATGGAGCGAATCAAGGAGTTTTCCAACATACTTTGTCACCGATGAATGTGGCTGTTGCGGTCTGGGTAATCGGATGTCAGACGGTAATCGGACTTCTCTTCCGGTCCACATAAAAGATGGTGTTTGACCAGTCGAAGCGTGCACTATGCTTCGATATGCCAGCAAGCATTTTGGTAACATAGCGTCCCACTCACTTACATTTTGCTCCACAAAGGCCTTCAGTAGCGATTTCAGCGACCGGTTTGTACGCTCAACTTGCCCGTTGCCTTGCGGGTGGTAAGCAGTCGTTCGCGTCTTGTCTGTACCGAACATACGACAGTGTTCCTGAACCAGCAAACTCTTGAAACATGAGCCCCTATCAGAATGTAGCTGCCCCGGTGCTCCCCAGTGACACACCCAGTGATTTACCATCGCCGTTGCTACGGTGACTGTATCGGCTTGGGCGATCGGAACTGCTTCGCACTACTTGGTGAAATAGTCGACCATGACTAAGATGTGCCGATGGCCACGTGCTGTTTCTGGCAGAAGACCAAGGAGATCTACTCCCACAATCTCGTTCGGGTAGCCTGCATTCATAGGCTGCAATGGTGCTCTCCGGGTGATGGTCGGGTTCTTGAATGTGGCGCATGTCTCACACGTCTGGCAAAAGTTAGTGACGTTTCTCCGTTGATGTGGCCACCAAAACCGTTGACGTGCTGCTGCTTCCAGTTTGTTGATTCCAGCATGACCCAGCTGTTCGTGCAGTTTAGATAGCCCTTCGGAAACTAATGATCGCGGATCTACGATTCTCCTGATATAGTTTGGGCCAAAATCAAACACTAGCACACCTTCCTCGATAGAGAGCTTGTCCCACATCGCCCATAAGCATCGAGCTTCGTAACTTTTTCCCTCGATTTCCTTCGCGGTGTTTGTCGCTCCCCAATAGCCGTTTGTTATAGATCGGTGATAAGTCTGGATCTGCTGCCTGTGCCTCCTGCCAGCGACCGTACTCCGAACTTTGAAGGCTAACTAGAGCTACGTGTTGTGTACTACAAGACGGGCAGTCTCCATGAGCGCGAGTAGGGAAGTCTGGAAAGAGCGTCCGCTTTGGCATGCTGTGCACCAGGTCGGCGTCTGCACTCAAAATCATACTCCTGAAGTTGTTCCTGCCATCTGGCGATCTGTCCCTCGGTGTCTCTGAAATTCTGTAACCAACGAAGTGACTGATGATCTGTTCGTACCAGAAACTTCCTTCCTAATAGGTAGTGTCGGTTTTGTTTTATAAAGAATCCTAAGGCCAGTATTTCCTTCCTGGTTGTCCTGTAATTCCATTCCCTTGCACTGAGATTTCTACTGCTGTACGACACCACTCGTTCTATTCCGTCCTGCTCTTTTTGTGACAAAACAGCTCCAATCGCCTGGTCGCTCGCGTCCGTGTCTAGAATAAACTCCCCGGCATTTGGTGACAGGTCGGGGAAAACCAACACCGGAGCTGCACAAAGGGATTCTCGTAACCGATCGAATGAATTTCAACACTCAACGGTCCATTCAAAGGTTTTACCTTTCTGTAACAAGGTATTCAAAGGCGCAGCGATCTCTCAGAACCCGTTCACGAATCGCCGATAGTATGAGGCTAACCATAAAAAACTGCGAATTTCATCAACGTTGGCAGAGGTTGGCCAAATCTCACTTGCTCCGTCTTACGTGGGTCAGTACGAATCCCCATCCCCGAAATGACGTGCCCAAGATACGTTACCTCGGTCTGTAGTCAGTGGCACTTTGTGGGCTATAGTTTGGGGCCACATTTACCAGGCGTGTTAGCACCTCCGCCAAGTTGTTTAGGTGCACGTCTTTTGTTTTTTCGTGTACAATGACATCGTCCAGGTAAACGAGACTCTTGTGGGGCATCAATTCGTGTAACACATTTTGCATCAGTCGTTGAAAAGTAGCAGGGACGTTAAAGAGGCCGAAAGGCATGGTCTGGAACTCATAAAAACCTGATGGTACTACAAACGCCGTTTTCGCTATGTCGCTCTCCTCTACTTCCACTTGCCAGTAGCCGGAAGCCAAATCTAGCGTACTGAAATAAACTGATCCTCCCAGTGCGTCAAATAGATCATCGATCCTGGGGAGGTGAAAAGCGTCTTTTAGAGTAATCTCATTTAATCGTCTATAGTCGACACATAGGCGAAAACCACCATCTTTCTTCTTCACTAGAACAACCGGGGCTGCCCATGGCGAAGTCGAGGGCCGTATCACCTTCTTTTCTATCATGTCATCTATGAGCTTTTGCAATTCAGTCTGCCAATGTAATGGTATGCGTCTTAGGGGGATTTTAATCGGGATTGCATCACCGGGGTCGATACGGTGTTTCACGAGGTTGGTTCCACCCAAGTCGGTACTGCGCCATGCAAGTGCGTCTGAGTGGTTGCGCAACACATCTCTGAGCCGCTTCAGTGTCTGCTCATCCGTGCCTCTGTCGATTGAGCGAATAAAGGCGTTAATGTACTTCTCACTGTCTAAGGTGTCCTCATATGTTGTAGATGCTTCCAAAGCACCACCTTCACAGGGTCTTAACAAAACTGTACAGTTTTCGGTGATTAGTTGGCACCTGTCCAGATCCAATCGACACTTCAACCGGCGTAACAGATCCATCCCAACAATAACAGCAAACGGAATTTTGTCCGCAACCATAAAATCCTGGGTGGAGCTCTGTTTCGCGACGTCAACTTGTGCGGTTAGGGATCCTCGAGAATAAAAATTTATTTATTTATTTAGCCGGTAGCGACAAGGCGCGTATACATTTTCTGCTAGCTGGTTAGTCAAACTAGATCTGATTAGGCTCTTACATGCACCTGTGTCGATGAGACCTATCAATGGAACCCCTGCGATCTGTATTTATATTGCTAATGCTGAATCTGTGGTCGACGCACTAACAATGGCTGGTATAAAGTGTGAATGCAATCGGTGCCACTCACCTGGGCGTCCGTTATTGCAGCGAGGTAGACCGTGATTCGGAATTGGTCGGCGGGGCCACCGAGAACCCTTTTGCGTTGGTCGCCATGAGCCTGAATATCTTTGCTGATAGTCAGGATGCCACGTTAACGGTTCCGTTGGCGCACGTCTGGGGCGTCCATTTCCCCTCAAAGCGAAACACCCGGAAGTCGGCGTGGTCCTCACTCTGTCGACCTGCTCAAGTTGTTCTCCAAGTCGTACGGCTGCATCCAACTGCTCGGGAGGGCGAAGAAGGAATTCTCGTTTAATGGAAGGTGTTTGTATTCCTTCTAGTAGTTGCTCTGGTATTCTTTTGTCACGCTCCATTTATGACTCCCGCTAGTATGCGATGTCAGCCATCATTCGAAGTTCATGTACGTACGTCCCAATGCTTTCCCCGGGCCACTGGTATCGGGAGTGGAATTCCCTGCGTAAGGGTGCAGGTAAAGGAGGAGGGTCCAGTAGGCGGCGCAAGACAGAGAAGGTCTCAGTCGTGACTTCTTTCTCCAAAATTTTGCTGTCAGCAACGATATCAAAAGCATCCCCTGACAGCAGGCCGGCGAGCCCGACTGAATGTTGGTTGACTGGGAACTGACGGAGGTAAAGTTGGACTTGCTTCTCCCATCTGGAGTACGTCATCCCGGGTGTGAAACGTTCTGGAGGAGGGCTTGCGTGCATGCAGACTGACGAATTCGTGCCAGCTGACAGTTTCTCCAAAGTACGGGACAAAACATCTAGGGAAGTGGAAAGTCTAGTCGTGGGGTCAAGGACAGCAGAAGGGTTTTCGTCCTCAGACTTCTCGTTCATTTTCGGTATGGTCTTCATTGGACTAATTTTGGTTAATTCCTGATTCTTTTGACTCGCCACTTTGTAACACGCAAGCAAGGAAGAACTCTAGGCGTTAAGAACGAAGTTCTATTACACAACACGTAGTCTACAAAAAGGTAGTAAACATGAGGTAAATTGGAACAAAGGAAGTTACAGTTAACCAATGTCGTTGTGTTCTTGTTCTCCTCCGGTAATTGAGCAGGAAATGCGCTCTGAAAGGCAAACGGGAGAGAGTGCAGTTATGGCAACGATTCAACTTTGGACGCGCGCCAAAACAATATCGATTCTTCCCTACACAAGAAGACTCAATCCAAGGTCGAAGTATTGGGGGCCGCTTCACCTGACCTCAGGAGTCTGAGACAGTAGAAGCCTTCAAAAGGGGCTTAGAAGATTGGTGGTCTATCCTTTTAGAGATATTGCAGTTGTACTGGAATCAGTAGTGTATGTCGATGCTGACACATGAAAGTGCAAAGATTGCTCTTGTTTTTGCTTCATTCCTTTGCAGAAGCAAGAAGAGACACTCCTACGTCAAAGTGCCTGGGGCCGCTTCACTTACCGGTACCAGAACTGGACGCTTGTTAAGCGGAAGCCTCTATCGTCCGCTTGAGATGACCTGACATTACCCGACTGCGGATAGCGACGCCCTGCCTGTCGTTTTATACGGAATGGGGTGCTCAACTACGTTTATTCATTTATTTGTTTCTTCCGTTTGACCATGCCGATCATTTCGGTCTCACCCAATGCGCCTATGCGGCCACTGAACACCTATTCGATTTGCACTCAGCGTATAGGATCTCGTTCCAAATCCATCACATCCACGATCCGTCTTCACCGTTTTCACGCTCCCTGTGACAACTCGCTCCATACAGCCGACATCGAATTCTGTTGCTCGCATCCACAGACGGTCCTGTGGTACATTTGCTCGGTTTGCGTTCCCAGGATTCCGAATTACGGACGCGAAATTCCTAGCGAGCTTTCCTCCACGACTTGCCCCACGTTTGGTTCTGTACTCTTCTCTTACTAACCCGCCCTCCACACCAGGTAACACGCAATCGCAGACGCACTGGCTCCGGTCACCACGATTCGTCGAGCCGCCTAGCAACAATACTTGCTCAGATGTGCGCTTGCTTAATCTGGAAGAACAGCTACAGAGCCTACTGCGGAAAGTCGACGGCCTAGCCAAACGACGACAGCAACCTCCCAACCATCCTGAATCACGTATCGTCTCACCGTTACCAACTGCCATTCTGTTTAACACGCTGACTCCCAACGCTTCCGTCGGATGCCGTCCCACCAAGTTAGCTTGCTACCGCTCCACAGCCGCGTTCGTCTAAGCACATAACGGGTAACCCTACTCCCAATTCTGTCATATATACAAACGTGCCCGAGTCCAACGACTCACAACTTCAGAATCGACATTCTCATAGTTCCACTATGTGAAGCTCGATCTGTATCGCAGGAAATCTCCCTGAAACAAAACGCATTAGTCTCATAAGACCGACTCGTAACCCTTCATCTCCGAGCATCATCATCATCATCAAAAGCAGTACATCAGCCATTTGAACTGATGCTTCGCTGTCATAACCATGAGGACCTATGAAGTAAATAATAATAAGAGAAATAGAAGGGGGACGTACCTAAAAAACCAAACATTCAGGGTCAAGACGCCTACACCTTGTGTAGACAGCATACCGTCACAGATAGCTAGCTATCGTGCAAAGATAAGGCGGCATGGGCCGGACAGTTTCCTTGCGGCTTTCACTGCCACGCGTCATAATCAGCCATTACCCCGCAGATAACTCAGCACCAAACACAGTTTAAACAGGCAATCCGATTAGAAGACGGCAGCAGACGCGCCACTGGTGTTTTCTGCGAGCCATGTCCTGTAAAGTCTCGAGCCAAGCACAAGGCGAGTCACGTGGACCCCAGCCCGGAAGGCGAGACGGACCAACGGTACCCAACAACCATGACATTTTCTTCATCTCCGAGCGCCGGTAAGCCAAGACTTCTGCGTGTTGATTTGCAGCCAGATCCGGATAATTAGGATGTCCTGTTGTCAGCAAACCTACTCCGAAAACACGCGTCTCTCGGCATCGTATCTTCCCCGATATCCCTTGGACTAAACGCACTGCGCGCAGGCAGCGACTGACGCTGCCCACTTAACCATGCTCTATCATAGTGCATGGCGTTCCAGAACTGCATGCCCTTGACACAAGCTTACCACAACGACAACAGCATGACTGTAATCAATGGCAGTTCCCTCACCAGGCACTAAATATTGTCAACGTAATCACAACAGACGTTCACCGCCTACCTCGTCCAGCCAGTTTAAAAGGGAACAGCCCCCCATCTCCTAAAACTGACATTCCTCACCGCTAGCATGGAAACCGATGCGCTCATCGTCTGGTATGCTAATAAAAAAGGAGCACCACCAGATATCCGTCTGCGTCCTGATGGGCACTGGGTGCCGAGGCGCACAGCTTCCAACAGACCCCTAGCAGCAGCAGCAGCCACCGCGGTACCGATTCACTTACCAAACCGTCCTCAGACGGTCCATCACCGAACCATCTGCCTCACAGGCTGGAGTAATCTGCTGACCTGCACATTCCAACCTTCAGACTTTCAACGAACCAGGCGCCAGCACCCATCTGTGCTCCGACTACCCACACTTTGCTTCCCCAACTACCAACCTTAACGGCTCCACTCCTCTAAACCGGTCATCTGTTGACCGGCAGCACACTAGTTACTACCGCGCTCATCATTCGAACGGGCATCGCCTGTATCTGCGCGAACGCACAGGCTTCATGCCTAAACTTCTGGAGCTCCAATTGCGATTTCTGTCAACGCCAGTGGACCTAATAGCCATAACGGAAACGTGGCTCTCTGACGACATAACCGACGGTGAAATCCAACTTCCTCACATGTCAGTTCTCCGCTCTTACCCCGCAATCCCAGATGGCCGTGTAACACTGTATTATGACATCTCCCTCAGTTACAGCATCCTAACACTGCCCTCCAGTCTCCAGACACCATGTAGTGCGAGATCGTACTAACAGCCCAACACTCCAGCTATCTTGGTATCATTTGCCGTCTCCCTAACAACCCCCGTGAAGGAGGCACGACTACTGCACGACCTCCACCTTATGTTATCTCACAAGCGCACACACTATTTTAGCATGGGAGATTTCAACCTGCGCCGTCTATTTCACTCTGTCCCGTCTACTGACTCCTTTGCACCAGGCCTCATTGCTCTTTTACACGCGGCCCGTTGTACAACCACACGTATCAGCCGACCACATTCCGATCCAACAACCAACCATCCCTACTAGATCTCATCCTCACTAAAGAAGAGTATGAGGCCCTTCTGGGTCTCAGCGACCACTGCGTCCTCCGTTTGCACTTCATATGCTTCGCCGGAAAACCCGTCAGCATGCCAACTTACACTAACCTTATACTAAACTAACAGCTGGTCACCCGAGCCCCAATCGAGTGCCGACAGCGTGTGGTCAATCTTTTGCCTTACCCTACGTGAACTCTGCTCCACTACGACGACCTGCAAACAAGTTTCCATAGGGAAGAGACGCCCAGCACTCATCCGAAGTCGTACACGGAAGTGGATTGCCTCCAGGGACACGGCATGGAGAAACTATCGCTCCCATCCAACGGCTACTCAGTGGGAATATTACCGATCCATCCGTAACCAATGCGTCCATCTTGTACGCGAAGATAAGAGTGAGCATCAGCGTCAGCTTATGCGTAAATTTTCATCCAATCCCAAAGCCTTGTATAGTCACGTCAACAGTCTTCGACAAGTCAAGCACGGTGTCACCGCGCTGACGACCTCCACAGGGCTCACAAAGTCAGCGAACGAGGCAGCAGAAGTCCTGTGCCAGCAGTACGCATCCACATTCTCCGTTCCATCAATGCATACAACGATAGTACCTTCTTCGGTCTCACCCCCAAATTCCCTGACGACTGTTTATTTCACTCTGGAGAAGGTCCTGACGAAACTCAAATCCCTGTGGCTAACGGCCTCTCCTGGCGCTGATGGTTTCCACTCAAGGCTCTTGCGACCGTGGGCTGCAGCTCTAGTTTTACGCCTAGCGGAGCTATTAACCTACTTCTTCTTGCAAGGCAAAGTTCCCAGCAATTGGAAATGTGTCACTATTTCACCAGTCTACGAAGTCGGTACTCTCAAAGCCCCGTCCAATTGCCGACCGATAACTTTCCTCTCTACCATCTCCAAAGTGATGGAATCGATCGTCGCAGATGCTTTAATGGTCCACATGGAGGCCCAGAAACTACTATCCGATTTCCAGCACGGTTTTCGGCGGCAAAGGTCGTGCCTGAGTAACCTGCTACTTGCCAGGGATAGCTAGACGACTGCTGCCGACTCTAGCCTAGAAACGCATGTTAAATTGCTGGATTTCCCCAAAGCTTTCAACCAGGTCGACCGCAACCTTCTACTACAGAAACTGTCATCTTACGGCGTTTCAGGGGCCTTGATGGACTGGATCCGGAACTACCTTCAAAACCGTACAGTCCAACTACGCGTCGACGGACCGTTGTCTCCCCGCATCCTTGCCACTAGCGGAGTTTTACAGAGGTCTGTTCCCGGATCGAATCTCTTCCTAGCGTTCATTGATGATGTCACACCGCAATTGGAGTCTTCGCTGCTGCTATATGCGAATGACGCGAAGCTGTGGCGCACAATTAACGTTCCGGACGATGCCCACGCACTTCAGACGGACCTCGACCGTCTACATCAGTCGTCCATAGAAAACAACCTTCCATTTAACGCTTCGACATGTCGCGTGCTTTCTATCCGCCCTTCTGCTTTTTCTCCTGTATATTACGTGGGAGTGTCTATCCTTTAGATCTCTTCAGCCAAAAGAGACTTGGGTATCATTACCCAGACGAAGCTTTCCGGATCCGCATCCAGCCGGAAAGCAGCTGCTGCTGCTAACCGCATGGTGGGATTGCTGTAACTAGCCTTCGGTCAAATTGACCCTGGCAGTTTCCGCCTCCTCCTCAACGCTTTTCTTCGACCCCACTTGGAGTTTGCTATTCAGACTTGGAGTCCCTGGTTGTTGTAGGAACAACGTATACTCGAAGCCCCACAAGATCGAGCAACAAAACTGGTCTGAGGTCTCAATCACCTAGATTATCCACAACGACTTCACTGCCTGGGCCTCTACTCGCTTAAGTACCGAGGTCTCCGGGGCGACCTGATCCTTGTATTTATGATCTTATCCAACCCTGGACATACCTGTCCTCACTTAGTCACATTGCACCAATCGTGCTCCCACCTACGTGGTCACCCACTGAGGCTTCCACATCGGCACAGTCGGCTGAACTGCAGACGACACTACTTCGCTTTGCGAATCTGTGGACTGTGGAATGCTCTGCCTGCCGATTTAGTCTTGGCACCCACTGTGGCGGATTTTAAGACCCGCCTGGACTGTTATCTGGCCGAGCTACACCGCGATATTCCCTGAGATAACTACTTTCTACTTGATGGAGTTGCTCTTCTTTTTTCCTTCTATTTAGTTCCCTTCCATAGCCGTTTCGGAGGGCGTAGTGGGATGTCATGATTTGAGCCGGCGTGCATTCTGTTTGCATACTGCATAAGTCCGATGAAGATACGGCTGACACGCGAGTCCAACCCGCTACAAGCCTGCTGGCCTTTCATTAGAACCGACCCGGACTCTTTTTACCCTATGGGTCATATAAAGCTCGAGCTTTTATTCCCATTAAATACAATGTTCTAATGTTTTCTCTCCGGACGCGGTTGTTGTTGATTCCACTGTATATAGCTCGATCTGTATCGCGGTGAATCTCCCTGAAATAATACGCTTCAGTCTCACAAGACCGACTCGTCACCCTTCATCTCCGAGCGCCGGTAAGCCAAGACTTCTGCGTGTTGTCTTGCAGCCAGGTCCGGCTAATTAGGATGTCCTGTTGTCAGCAAACCTAATCCGAAACAATGCGTCTCTCGGCATTTACTATATTCTTATCTTCCCCGAGATCCCTTGGACTAAACGCGCTGCGCGCAGGCAGCGACTGACGCTGCCCACTTAACCATGCTCTATCATTGCATAGCGTTGCAGAACTGCATGCCCTTGACACAAGCTTACAACAACGACAACAGCATGACTGTAATCAATGACGGTTCCTTCAGCAAGCACTAAATATTGTCAACGTAATCACAACAGACGTTCACTGCCTACCTCGTCCAGCCAGTTTAAAAGGGAACAGCCCCCCATCTCCTAACACTGACATTCCTCACCGCTAGCATGGAAACCGATGCGCTCATCGTCTGGTATGCTAATAAAAAAGGAGCACCACCAGATATCCGTCTGCGTCCTGATGGGCACTGGGTGCCGAGGCGCACAGCTTCCAACAGACCCCTAGCATCATCATCATCATCATCATCATCATTCTACACGTTAGCTGCAGGTTAAAAACTCCTCAGCTATTGTGCCGCAATACAAAAGACAAGTAAAGGGAAACAAACAGTGGCACGCCGGCTGAGTCCCCAGTAACAGATGGACATCGTTCCGGAGAACTAACAGATGGCTATCGTGCCATAAAAAGAGTTATATTATGCCTAACGAGTGAGATCGTGGTTGGAGGGGATGCTAAGCAGGAGGGGGATGGACAAAGGAACTCGAAACACAAACGCCCTTGGGGCCGGCTCCAAGCCATATCAGCAAGTGTGTCCAACCAAACATGTTCACCGTCCTTATGACCTCAGCCGGGCAGTCGGAATGCACCAACCGACGCCAACTTCAAAATGAGGGTTTTCATCTCTCGACTAAGTCATCGATTGGCCTCCCCTCCTCTTCCAACCGCACCCACAACGCGCAAACAATACACGCTACGAGATGAGATCGACAATTGCGAACCTGTCTAAATCGACCGCCTCAAATTGACTCACGTAGAACCAGAGTCGAACGACGATTTTAATCCTCCGTCCTCCGACGAATCGACCCAACCGAGGGTGGAGGAAACGCCTGCAGACAGCAACCCTTCAACCAGAAACCCGCTAACCGAGACCTTCGACTCCTCCAAGGCTAAAACGTTTACTAGATGTAGCATTCGGGTTCACTGGCCGACATGTTTTCTATTACCTTAGCTAAGCATTTTTGTTTTTAACAGCGTTTTCAAGTTTTCATTCGCGTTGGTACCCTCCGAAAACTGAAAAAGCTGCGTACTGTTTTGAAAATCCCCATAAGTAGCAAATGGTTTTGAAAACCTTTCCGCTGCCTATTTGGTAAATGTCTCCTGTTCATTGCTGTCGCCTCTTCTACATGCCTGACCTCCCCCGTTTCTTTATTTCTTTTCATGTCGCGAACCGGAGAGCACTCACTCATACCCAAACACAAGTGATCGTACGCTAAGAACGTTCTCCCCTTTTCTTTTATCGGTACCTCAAGGGAGGACACGCGTGGGAGCCCGCTTGGATCCGATCGCCTGATTCTCCCCCAGCAGCTGCAGCAGGTTTCATCGCTTGATCTCGCAGAAGGCTGACCCTCGTCGGACAGTCCTCACGTAGATCAAAGGGTCACCCACGGTTTCCTTATAGGAGGGAGCTGTGTAGTGACCTGGAGATTCTTCTGTTTGTCTGCGTAAAAGATTATTAAAAGATAGCATCATTTAGTAACTAAAAAACAGGAACCCTGCCTGTTCGAATGATGACTACGTGTGCGTCACCCAGACGAATCGCATTTCGCGCGCTTTCGACATTCCGCTTCAAGTTCAAGTTCAAGTGGGACTGGAACGATAGCATGAATCCCGTAAGTGTTCCTTCTTGAGCGGGTCGTCGATCCAGGAGTTGATAGGGGTGCTCCGACTTCTTGATGGGTCTAAAAGGAAAACACCCGAAAAACACCCTGGTCCACCAATTTAATGCCCACGTTCCTAACATTAGCTGTCCCAGCTGTGTCAGTTACGTTCGCTGCGTCTGGACATGCGACCTTACCTTTCCCCTAGCTAGAACCTTTTTATGGTGCCTTCAGCTTGCGCGATTACACGATTCGACAATAAACGTCTATCTCGCCCCTATATTCGTCCTTTTTCGATTCCCGTCGCAACGAGACTGGACCAGCGTGTCCGCAACGATGATGTGCGTAGGCGAGTACTAGGAAGTGATAATCATGCTTGCTCTCTAGAACAACAGATAGCACTGAATAAGTTGCGTTGGCTCGGGCACGTGCTACGTATGCCTGGTCACCGCTTGCCTAGGAGGGCCTTGTTTAGTCTGCCAGGTGTAGGGTGGCGCAAGGCTCGAGGTGGACAGAAGTTGACTTGGCAGCGGCAAATGAAGTCACTGACTACCAAACTGGGTGCCGTTGGTCCGTCTCGTCTTCCGGGCTGGAGTCCACGTGACTCGCCTTGTGCTTGGCTCGAGACTTTACAGGACATGGCTCGCAGTAGACACCAGTAGCAAGTCTGCTGCTGTCTCCTAATCGGATTCAGATTCAGATGGACTGGACCGATAGGAAAATCCCTTGAGTATTTCTTCTTGAGCAAATCGTTGAGCCAGGAAATGATAAGGTGCTAGTTCTTGATAGATCTAAAACGAAACACCCGAAACACACCCTGGTCAACCAATTACTGTCCACGTTCCATGCACTAGCAGTCCGCGCTGTGTAGGTTACGTGAAGTAAGAAAGAAGTAGAAAGTAAATGGAAGATAGAGGGGAATGAAAGTCATGAAAATGAAGGATAACACCAAAGAGTGAAGAGAATGACAGAATAAGAACTAGAAGTTTGAAGATGGATATGGTCAGGAGAAGGGAAAGGTTTCGTGTTGCCACCCAAGAGCGTCTAACTGACGCTGGAAACCCTTAACCGTAGGTTCACTGACTACACTTTCTGGAAGCGAGTTCCAGTGCTCGACAACTCTACGCGATAACCGAGTTTCCGCCCTGATCCGGTCAGAACGCGGCTTGTGTAGCTTCATGGGATGACCGCGAAGACAAGGCAACCTAGCCGGGCTAAATAGCCAGTAAAGTGTGTTTAGTGCTGAGTTATCTGCGGGATAATGGCTGATTATGACGCGTGGCAGTAAAAGCCGCAAGGAAGCTGTCTCGCCGATGTCGTCTTATCTTTACACGATAGCTGGCTGTTTGTGACGGTATGTTAACACAAGGTGTAGGCGCCTTGACGCTTAATGTTTGCTTAGGGCATTAAGGCTTTTAGGCAAGTCCCCCTTCTCTCCCTTTTTTATTCTTTATTTCATAGATATGGCAGCGAAGCATCAGCTGATGTATTACTGTTGTTGATGATGATTATGACTCAGGAAAGGTGTACCTGAGAAATATGTAAATATTATCCGAGCATTATACGCGCGTAGCTCGGGCAGAGTGAGGACTTACGGAAAGCTGCCGTCGCCCTTTAATATCTCCAGCGGTGTGAGACAAGGATGCCCACTGCCACCTTTCCTCTTCAAGTTCCCTATTGATGAAGTCATGAAAATCACGTTTACGGGACACGACTTAGATGGTGTGGGTCTGCCCCCAGGAGAACGACTTATTGACTTGAAGTATGCTGACGATATTGCCTAATCTGTGACAGTTCCCAGACGTGCCAAACGGCATTGGACAGATTAACACTGGCTGTCCGTCACTTCGGGCTTTGCTTAACTTCCTCGAGGTGCAAAGCATTCCTCCAAGATTGAGCTGCACCGTCTACGCTGACCCTTGGTGGGGATCAGCTAGAAGTCGTACAAAAATTCAACTACCTAGGAACTTGTATCAGCGCCCGTGAGATTGAAGATGAGATCACGAACGGTAAGGCAAAAGCTCAAGGCGCTTTTGCTAACCTTCGCCACTTATGGCTTCTGTGTGACATCATTCTCGCCCTGTAGGGTAGAGTGCAAAATGTAGCGGTACGTTCGACCCTACTGTACGGTTGTGAAACCTGGCCCCTTAGAGCAGGGGACATAAAGTGGATAGGTACGTTTGACCACCGGAATTTAGCTCACATCTGGTGGGAACACAGCGTGAGTAACGAGCGTGTTCGACGCCTTGTTTATGGCACAGGAAAAGGAAATGAACAGCTCAGCATCGTTATTTCACGCACCAGGCTCCGATGGCTCGGCCACGTGTTATGCATGCCAGCCCACCGACTCTCGCGACGTGTGTTGTTTGCGCGCCGGGGGTGTGGATGGAAGAAGAGGAAAGGTGGCCAAGCGATGTCTTGATCGAGAGGAATGAAGGCCCTCACTTCTGAGCTGGCCTCGGTTGGAGCGTCGCAATGAGACTGGATTCCGTCGCAATGAGACTGGACCTTAACGTGGTACGAAGGTTTGCGTACCTCATTGACCCATTGAGCTATACTGGGTGATGCCTCCGAGCATCTTGAGAGCTACTCCTACCAGGTTGGTCAATGGTGAGAGGTCAGACAAACTCAGTCTCCTGGTCCTCCAGGTTGGGGGTTTGAAATGGGATGGCGTCCATTTCTGTAAAACTAAATCACTGCCACCCCGCTGCCTTGCGGACAGGCTTTTGAGCCAAAGGCTTTGGATGAGGACCCTAATCGTTCTCCTGTCTAGGTCTGGGCGCCCTGGCAGTATCCCAGCCCACATACAACCATGACATTTTCTTCAAACATAAACTTCATCCTGCATCGGCCGTCGCGCAGATTATCAAGGGTCGCCTTATCTGCTGCATACAGCAGGGCGGATAAGCGAAAGCATGCTACTGCTGGCGTTTCCCTTCTTTCTTTTCCACCTTTTTCTCTTACTCCCATCCCGGCCCCCATTACTAACCTTAGCTACGCCGTGCTACTAGTTTGCTACGCAGTGCTACTA